>CM054931.1:8918089-9030589 GCA_029168755.2 Tillandsia fasciculata | reverse complement strand
ACAATGGTATATTAGCAAGCACCGAATTCACTAGGATCAGCCTACCTCCTTGAGAAAGTAGCTTGGCTTGCCACCCTTCTACTCGTCTCTCTATCTTCTCGATGATGGTCCACCATTCTTCCTTTCGCGGATGACCTATGGAGAGGGGTAACCCAAGGTAACGAAACGGCAAAGTCCCCACTTTACATCCCAAAATTGCCGCAAGTCTCTCTCCCTGCCCTACCCTGTTGCCCATGTAAATAAGTTCAGTCTTGTTCCTGTTAATTTTAAGTCCTGAAGCCCACTCGAACAGATGCCACACGAACCTAAGATTTCGGACCTGCCTAGTCTTGGCCTTATAGATGAAAAGCGTGTCATCTGCGTACCGGATAAGAGATACTTTACCGTCGTCCACAGGTCTGACCCCCTCCATCATCCCATTCAGTACTGCTCTATCAATCAATCTCGCCATCCCTTCCGCCACAAGCAGAAAAAGGTACGGGGAAAGCGGGTTTTCCTGCCGTAGCCCCCTTTTAGTTTTAATCCATTTCGTTAGTACCCCATTAACCAAAACCGCAACTTTGGCGTTTGCCGTGCACTGATCGACCCACCCACACCATTTCTGGTCCACTCCAAGCCAGCTCAAGACCTTTTTTAGAAAAACCCAGTTCACCTTATCATATGCCTTCTCGTAGTCAGCTTTGATGCCAACACAATTTTCCCCACATTTGTAGCTCCAGTTAATAATCTCGCTTGCGGTAACGAAGGAGTCAAGAATGGAACGATTTTTAAGAAAAGCTGCCTGAGCAGTGGATATTATCTCGTCCAATACAGTTCGTAATTTGTTGGCCAGCACTTTAGATACGATCTTCTATACGCCATTAATGAGACTTATAGGTCTGAAATCGTTTGCCGTCGCTGCCCCATCTTTCTTCGGAATAAGACAAATGTAGGAATAATCCAACGAACCGGAATTGATGCTTCCGTCAAAAAGTTCTCGAAAGATACCCATAAGATCTCCCTTAACCGTCTCCCAAAATCTCTGATAAAAACGCAAATTGAAGCCGTCCGGCCCCGGAGCTTTATCACTACCTAATTGAAAAGTTGCCCTTCGCACCTCTTCCTCGGAGAAGGGCAACGAGAGTTTGTCGGAATTGCGAAAAGGTTTATCACTGAAGAGACTACTCCAATCCCCAGTCAGGGAGTTAGCGTTACAGTCCGGGGAAAACAGCTCTTTAAAGTGCGATAGTAAAATATCTCTTTTCTCGTCTTCCCTGTAAAAGGACATACCACCCACCTCAATCACATTTATAGCGTTAACTCGCTTTCTAGTATTTGCGATCGCGTGGAAATATTTAGTATTTCCATCCCCCTTTTGGAGCCATTGCTGTCTGGATCGAGATTTCCATAAGGTCCCCTCATCCGCCACAATCCCTTTTAGTTGTGATTTAAGTTGTGAGCGCTCCTCAAATTGCTGTAGTGGCAGCTCTTGTCGTTCTTCCAGGATATCCAGTTGCTGAATCTCTTCAGAAATCTACTTCTTAGTATTATTAACATTATAGAAACTTGTAGAACACCATTCTTTCATCCTTTTGCGGCAATGTCTAAGTTTGGTTGTGAACGTGAGCACACTGTTTTTTTACTGTTCATCTCATTCCACCATATAGGAAGCAAGTCACAGAAATCCTGCCGCGCATACCACATCTCCTTGACCCTGAACAACCGGTTGCACGACTTATCACCAGTGCTAAGCAAAATCGGGGAATGATCTGACGTGATCCTAGGGGCCGCTACCACCTTCGACAAAGGAAAGGCGAGATCCCACTCAGTGGAGTTTAAGAAACGATCTAATCTGGCCAACGTAGGACAGCGTTGCATGTTAGACCACGTAAAATTTTGGTTCCCCATAGGTAAGTCAATCACTTGTAGGTCGTTGATTAAATCTGTAAACATCCCCATAAGCCGTCTGCTCCACCCCCTACCCCTTCTCTCATGATGATTCCTTGTAAGGTTGAAATCACCGCAAATCGCCCATAGCCCACTACAAACTTTTTTAAGATCACCTAGTTCTCGGCAGAAGTCGTCTTTCCCCTCCCACGTGGGCGGTCCGTACACATTCGTCAGGTAAAAACTCAACCCACTGCGGAGAACCTTTAAGCGAACGGTGAGAGAAAAATTGCGCATAATCACTTCAGAACAAGAGAAAGCTTTAGAACTCCAACACGTGATAATACCACCTGCTGCTCCCACGGATTTGACAAAATGGCACTTATCAAAGTAGGTGCCAGCGAAGGAACGGAGGAAAGAGCGAGAGACGCTCTCCACCTTAGACTCTTGAAAGCACAGGACAGACGACTTAAGCTGAGACACAACAAACTTGACCATACCTCTTTTACCCTGGTCATTCAGACCCCTAACATTCCAACTGCAGACTCGAACCATTAAAAATAAAAAAACCCCACTTCACCCAGCACTACCAACCTAGGTCGACGCCCTCAAGAAATCCCTGAAGCTGCGAACTTCCTCATCAGATAGTTGAACGCCGCAATTCAAACCTTTGCGCTTGATCTTGTTGTTCCTCGACACCCGCGCAACATTGTCGTCCACATCAAGTAGAACCTCCCGACAAGATGGCTTAGCTCTAGCTCAAAAAAGGCCCCCGGGCACCGCCCCCTCCCTTTGCACAGTCTTCTGTGCGATGGCCCTCTCCAAAACGCCGTCCCTCGACCGACTTGAGAGCCGGGTGCTCATCTTTGGTGGTGACACCACAGGTGCGCGGCGGGCTCTACCCCTAACAGCATGGGGAGGCCCCGTTTCCCCTCCAAGGCTCCCACCGACGATCGACCTCACCCAGAAGTCCGCTCCGACACCCTCCGCGTCCCCAGCGGCCTTATAGAATAGCGTAGACCGCAGAGCCCCCTGCTCCTCACCTGCCTCAACCCGGTCGATAACACTGCGGCCCGCAGCACCTTGAGCAAGGCCAGGAAGCCCACAATACAGGGGGCACGGCAGAGAAACAGGCCCAGCAACGCCCACAGTCAAAAACACCCACCCAGCCATAGCCTCAAGCCACAGGCCGGATTGCTTCAAAACACAAAAGGCAACTCCCCAGGAACAAAAAGATTCATCAAAACTAACACCAAAAGCTCGAAGGCCCGAAAACCCAGCCGGAAGCCCACTCCCCAAGTTCCTTCCAGAACTCGTCACCACCAACCTTAAAACCAGCAACGCAGTACCTCAAGTTGCGCCCAGCACCGCCTTGACAACCACACCCCTCCATTGCACCGAGCGCCCCTCCCAAACACCATCCACTTCCAACAAAGAGCCCCTCGAAGGTTGCACCACAGGACGCACCACCTCGTGAAAACCATCCTCGACCACAGAGCGAGACATAGGAACGATCGGCTTCCAAGCAACCCTCTTCCTAGAGCAAACCTCCCAACCCCTCGTTTCTACGCTAACGCACGTAGCCGCATTTGAAAGATTACCCAACAAGGCCGGTTCACCACCCCCCGAGAGCATCTAGCATCTTCCCCGACACCACCGCCTTCCCTCTGCCCGTGCTTCCGGGTGTGGATCCACGAGTCGCTGACCAGACCCGGGACTCGAGGAGAGCCCGTCGATCCTGTCCGGAGACGGTCCGGTCGCCCGTAAGCGCCGTCGGAAACGTCGCCGAGTCCGCCACCGTGTACCCAGCCTTTCTACGGTCCCTGATCTCAGACGAATTCCAGGAGTTGCTGTGGTCAGAAGCAGCACCTGCTCCCACCACGCTGTCTTCAGCAGCGCCCTCCGCCTGATCAATCCATCTTGCCAACTGCCGCCCAATCGGGTCGGTTTGGTCGCCGCCCTCGTTGGGGTCCCCACCCGCGAAGGGGATCCCCCTGTCCTCACCTCCGAAGGGAGCGTTGCTGACTAGAACAACTCTCACACTCACAATAAAATCTCCCAAGGTGATATACAGATTTTCCGAGATGTCCGCCGGGTCGTCGACAGCCACCTGACACTTGAAAAAATTGAAATCCATTAAATTCCGACTGCATTCGTCAGCCCGCAGGTACCTCCCGAATCCGTTGATGATCGACGAAACCCTACTCTCCACCCAACACTCGAAGGGAAGGTTGATCAGCTTAATCCACACCTTGAAAGTCAGCCGAGCTCTAACCGCATCCCTGAAAGGATTCCAAGCGAAGCACCTGAGTCGACAATGACCTAGGCGGACCCCCTCCCTTCGAATCAGCAACTCCGGTTGAACCCACTGTGGCAGGAAGATCACAAAGTCCCGCTCCCGAAACTTGGTAACCAAAAAGTCATTTGAGAATCCACCAAAACGACCCGCCAAGTTGTTTGCTATCAGCCCATGCGGATAATGCCCGAGATTCGCCGGCCCCATGGGGGTTGCAAGAACCGCAGGCCTTCCTTGTTGCTGACGGGTATGAAAGCCCTCCGAGAGCGGCACGAAAACTTTCATAGAATGAGGTCGGAATCTGCCCCCTCCATGCATTCTCCCCCTCCCTTGAGCCCGACAAAAGCGAGCAAGATGACCGATCCTGAAGCACCTGATGCACCTCACTAGATCTCTACACTTGCGCACCCAATGATCAGATGCAAGACATCTAAAACAGCGGTATCCCCTCTCCTTCCTCACCGAAGGGTGAACAGGCGCCCGCCGCTTAGATAAAGCAGAAGGTCCCTTCTGGGGGAACGAATTCAGCAAGCCTGTTTATAGGAGCTCCAGCGCCTAGCACCTACCAGGGCCGAGGAAACCCCAATATCCAGCTGGTCCTTCAATACCCCCCACCAAGACCCTTCGGGTTACCCCCACCCTCACGCCCACCGTGGTTGCTGCCCCCAGTGAAGGTGTCTACATCGAAGAGACAACACCTAGACAAAGGTCTACCCACATGGTCTGCCCAGGTGATCCTTTTCCTTAACCCTAGCTTGTTGGTCTTCTTGTCTACATCACTTACCTCCACCCTGTACTTTTTGGATTCCTTAGCAAGATCGAACAGGCACGCAAAACCCTCCTGATGCAACTTCAGAGTATGCTTACGCTGACGCTGTCTAGAATCTTGCTTCACCTCCTTCCATCTCGGCCCTCCTTTTCCAGTCACCTTCCTGCGAGATGACTCCTTGAGAGACTCCTCCGAGATGACTCCTAGCTGTTCTCCAGTCACCATTTTGCTCGGCGAAGATAGATCAGCAAGGTAGAGGAACACATCGCCACCGCTGGAATACTATTAATAGTACCAAGTCATTGGTACTATTAAGTTTTTCACCGTTGAATTAAGAGATATGTGGTTGAGATGATGTGGGCCCCTTGGGTTTAATGGGTGGTTGGAAAAATAGTAAAATCTAACGGGTGAAAATAATTAAAGGGCTTGATCTAACGGTAGAAAACTTGATAGCACCAAATATTTGGTACTATCGATAGTATACTAGCCGGACTCACTCACTCACTCACTCTCTCTCTCTCTCTCTCTCTCTCTCTCTCTCTCTCTCTCTCTCTCTATATATATATATATATATATATATATATATATATATATATGACATAACGGAAGTCCCGATCTAACTCTAATTCAAATTTTCTGTCCGGAGATAAGGGAATAGACAAAAAAAATATCTCGCCTTTTGCATATTGTGTACGAGGACGAATCGAAAGGAAGAATCGTCGTCTACAATCAATTTTAGAAAATTGAAAATCGTGGCAGAATGTACGATCTAAAGTTTTTATTTGATATTACAATCCATATATTCTAAATAGAGTGTATGATACATATCCCACTCATCTAAAGGTGAAGTCTTCTCTACTAGTTATTTCGAATTAATTAACTAATAAAATTTAGTCTATACTAAAATTAATGGAGTGTAAAATGTAAACTTCATTTGGAGTATATATTTTTCATATTTGAAAATCCACCGTACAGTTTTTCCTTCCTTAATGCCTTACTCTACGTGCACTATTTCTGGTTCTTCCTCTATGCTAGGAAAATGCAAGAAGTTATGCTGCACCTACAAACTATCAAAATCCAAGCAACTAATCCAAGTATGCGTAGCTTGTGGGTAAAGAAGATGAACATTGTTATGTTATTATTGCTTTGTTTTCTTGAGTTCGCATTATACTCTACTGAGGCTTTTAGGTTTATATGTCTCGAGTGTTATTAGAACTGTAATTTTTTTTTTACCATATTCTGTTTTAATTATCCTATAAAATTAGTTTTAGATTATATATAATTTATATTATTACTTGTATTAAAATTTAGCTACTAGCTATTATAAATATATCTTTTATTTCGTAAATTTGGTGCGGCATATGAGAGGGAATATTCGTGGACATAGGTTATTTTTCGAACTACGTAAATATTTATATATTTTATTTTTCTTCTTGTTTTCAATTCTTTTTTATTTTGTTTATGTGGACTAAATTTTTTTTGCTTTTGTCATTTCAAACTAATATTAAAACAAATATGATATTAGAATAAGCAGCAGAACTGTAGTGATCTTTTTTCTTTTTTTTTTTTTCTTCGCCTTTTAATTATGGGAGAAAGTGAATGCGCAAGACATATCAACTACCAGCTGAATAGCCTCTCCTTGCATGTACATAATAATTTTCTTAAGCGCATCAAATTCCTTTGTTGATTGTACAAATTATAATATTAAGATTAGTTTGGTAGATGAGGGTTTTCTGGTGGAAAACTGGCCATAGAAACTTACCAGATCTTAATTAATTGATTATGCATGATAGAGAAGCCATTTTCATGATCATTATTATTCCTAACTATACAAATTGATTGATTAGTGCATGGTAACTCAACAAACTCTAATAAAGACACAGAAAGATTAACATGTTCTTAATTCGTCAATTAATAGCAAATTTGTATCTCAAATTAATTATGTCGGCCAAAACATGTTCTAACTCAAGTGTCATGAATAAGTCCTACTTGTATGTTAGTTGCATATTAGTATGGTGGTTTATTTTACGAATAATATCTTATATATCCTTTAATATCTCAGAAATATATTATTTATTTCTACTTTTTTTTTTCGAATATATTCTATATATATTTTTTCGTTATTCAAAAATATTTCTACTATTAGAACCAGTTAAGTCATCTCGAGTTAAATCCGAGTTGAATTTTTATCTGAGTGAAAAAAAAATTAAAATACCTACTTTGCTCTTAATTCGTGGGCAAATAAAAAAAAGTTGGTAACTGTAGAAAAATATATTTAAAAATATAAAAAATTAAAATATTTCTGTTGTCTCTAACTTAAGGGTAAGAAAAGTTGGTTACGGTAGAAAAAGAGTATATTTGAAAGAATAAAATAATAATTTCATAGAGATAATAATAGTCGCTAATTATTTACTAACAGAATTTAACTCTAGAAATATATTTAAAATAACTTAGAACATTAAAAAAGTATTTTTAGTAATAGCTTTCTAAAAGAAATAAATAAAAAAATTGAGAATTTTTTAGGGGTATAAAAGTAATTCCTCCGTAATTTTAATACATGCCATCTTGGTTTACACGATATAATGCAACATTTCACAAACAAAATTTAGAAAAAGACACAGTAAAACA
The DNA here is from genome assembly GCA_029168755.2 of Tillandsia fasciculata. Taxonomy (NCBI): domain Eukaryota; kingdom Viridiplantae; phylum Streptophyta; class Magnoliopsida; order Poales; family Bromeliaceae; genus Tillandsia; species Tillandsia fasciculata. The sequence continues at coordinate 9,023,030 of CM054931.1, read as the reverse complement.
ATTTGGTTATACTTAGCCTTATATGCATGATATAATAAAACATGACATCTTCGTATATTTTTTGAATATATAAAAATTAAAGTGTTACTTTTTTTTATTTATTTTTTTTTGTAGTTTAAGCTTTTGTAAAATAATAACTATTTCATATTGTTTTGTTTTATATTCGTTACGAATGTGAAGTTCGAATTCGTGATAATTGATTTCAATATTAAATGAACTATTATTTTTTATACAGTAAGGTCTCGTTTGGTAACGAAAATTAGGGGGATAAGCCGTTATCCCTCCTAGTTATACCCAAACGTAATTAAGTAGGGGTGGGAACAACTGTTCTCGTCTTTCTAAAATAAGCTGGTATAAAACTGGAATTACTATTCTAGCCTTTTTCTGGAACAAGTGAGAATAAGCTTAATTAAATTAATATAATTTTAATTATTATTTTAACTCTTTAATTAATCTAATATTTTAATTAATTTAATTATTTTATTAACTAATTATTTAAGTATTTAGATAATTAACTAATTATTTAAGATAATTAAAATTAAAATTTTTAACATTTATAAATTTTTAAATTTTAAATTTTAAATTTTATAGCTTTTAAAATTTTTAACTTTAATTTTTAATAAATTTATCATATAATTTTAATAAATTATATGATAAATTTTTTTAATAATTTTTTTTATATACAAGTAAAATATAAATTTTAATAATTTTTTTAATGAATATTTTAAATTAAATATTTAAAATCATATCAGTAAAATTTTAATCATAAATTAAAATTTTAGTTCTCTTTATTCTTCTTATTCCTCTTTAACTTACCAAATATAATTTTCTTTATACTCGGTATAACTCTTAAACCAAACCAAACAGAAATTTACACTAGTTTCTGCTAATACCATAACTTATATCTATCCCCGGTATAACTAAATTTTTTTTATTTTCGAACCAAACGCAGCCTAAAACTATTTCTAAATAATAAAGTAATTGTCATATTTCTCTTTTGTATATGATGTCGATGACTAAACTAGCATTACTTTGTCATTTTGTGTGAAGACTTATAAAAAAATATTAAAACAAAGTGGTACTATTGAAATAGAAAGTAAGATCCGTTGACTTAAACAAATTAAAGTTGACGGACCTTATTGAAATTTTACTGGATATATGTAAATTTTTCCTAGATTTAAACAAAGCAAGAAAATATAATTATAAACTTATTAGGGACTATTTGATATTGAGTTACATCTAATCTAATATTAACAGATAAAATCATTGGCATATGTAGTGTGATATTGTGTATGGAATGAAAATGCTACGGATATGTTTTTTTAAAATATAAATATAAATATAAATATAAATATATATATATATATATATATATATATATATATATATATATATATATATATATATATATATATATATATATATTGGCATTTCAAATTTTAGCAGTTATTATTTTTTATATGGGCCTTTGGCCCGGTCCATTAAACGGACAGGATATCCAACGGCTAAGATACACATTAGACGACTACTCAGGGGATTGGACGGTCGAGATTAGTCGAGAACGTCACACTACAGTGAGATCCCCAAATCCCCTCTCATCCTATCTTCTCCTATATATATATATAGCGCCACGGCGACCCCGCGACGCTGCCCCCCCCCCCCCCCCCCCCCCCTCCCCCACCTCCTCGCTCTAGGGTTCGCGCGAGGGTTTCGTGGCATCGGAGCAAGGAATCGCGATCGATCTCCTCTCCCGACGCTGCGATGGTACGATTCGATCCTTTTTTTTCGTTTTAAATTTTAGATTCCGTGGGTAATTACAGTTCTTTTTGTGTTCGATCGAATTCGCATGAGTAGGTGCTCATCGTGGGTTCTAGGATTAGGGCATTGGTCGGGGTTTGTTCAATGTCTCAATTCGAAGTAGAGGAGGTTGTTTCTTTGCGATTTTTGACTAATTTTGACGTGGATTAAAGGTTAATTTAGGATTTTAATTTGGAAAAAGAGATCTTTTGACTAGTAAATAGTAGCGGATTTTGAGGCATCGGTGGGTTTGCTTCTCATGGCGGTTCTATTGTTTGTGGGGCATATTCTTGTTGTGGGATACTAGCCGTACTGTAATTTTTTTTTTTTTTTCCATTTTTGCTTAGAAATTTAACATATACTTGTATAATTTTCTATTTTATGTAATTACTTGATGAGTTGTGCTACGAGTGGTCATAGTGAAATGGTAGAATCGAAATTCTAAGGGATACAGTATTTATTTTTGTATAATGGACATAGTGTAATTACTAGAATTATGTTATGCCAATAGGAAAGCTGTTTTTGATTTGAAACAGAAATTAAATGATGGGTAGAGTGTAACAAAGGTGAATTACTTCCAGATTAAGAGAAATTGATACCGACACAGAAGGTTCTTCGTGTTGCCTTCTGGCTCTGATAGAGGGTGCAGCGCGCGGCAGGCTACAGGAATGTAGATAAAGACGTAACTTGTAATGCTTGCTCCAATGCAATTGCTTTGCTGCTTTAGAACTCCAAAAAAATCAGAAGGTGCTTTTTAAGTTCCTCCCTTGCAATGTCACGAAATGGAGTGGGACCTTCCTCCAGATAAGCACCTGCTTACATGCTTTTGCGGCAGAAAGTCACATCGCTATTTTATTGCATTGAAGAGTGGATCTCAGAAGTACATTTAAATTCAAAATTTTTTAAAGTGCTAGAGCATCCAAGCGGTTGCTTCACGAGAAGCATTCTGAGGCAAGGCGAAAGTAGGGTGGGTAAATCTCAATAAAACCTTTTCTGCTTTGCTCTGAATTTAAGGAACTTAGGCATTTAGAATAGGGTGCCAGGAGTCATAGGGGGTTTCCCTATCCTGTCAGCTAAAAGTTAGAAATTAGTTATTGGCCTCTTGTGAGTGTCCGAATTGTTGGGAACCATTCCAGATTATTAAGGTTGACTAGTGCCTATCTGTCCTGATATGGACTGATGCAGATGATGATATTTAAGCTGGTCTGAATCACATCAGTGGCGCTTTTGCATGTGAGCTTACTTCTTGTTTTAAGCTTTTCATTTTGAAAATTTGGCATGAAATTATTTCTTATTTCAGGTGTTTCGTATTGAAAGTTAAATATGAGATCACCTCGTTAAATATTGTCTAACGTAAATTAGTGTCCTTAGGCCCTTTGGTTGGGCACAATATGTACCATCATCCACTGTTTTTAAGTCTGCGGAGTCAATATTTATTCCCAAAACATACTCCTTTAAAATGTACATAGTCATATAAGATGTTATTTTTCTCATGTAAGCGAACTGTCACTTCAACCTGGTTGAATTTGAATGACCCAATTGAATCAAACTGAATTTGTTGGATTCTTCTTTCAAGCCTGCTGCAGCTAAGTTTTATAGTCAAATTGGCTTGAAAAATTGCTGAGTTGAGTTGACTCAGCCAAGCTTCAAGTCGGCTCAAGCCTGTTTTTGAACAGTGGGAAGAACCATTCTTTTGCCCACAAAAGGGTTTTGAGGGTTGAATTAAACAACACATAGTTTCAACCAATTCCTTTTGTTGGTTAAATCCAGTCACAAGCCATTTATACTTTTTTGTGGCTCTATACAATGGTTGTTGGTGAAGCTATTTGCCATCATATCAAATTATCAATTAATATCACACTACATATGGACCCTTTCGCAGTCTTTTTATCTTTTCTGTATATCTACAAATTATTCATGCTTCTCCAAAATGGCCAAATAATTTGGTATTTCTTTTGTTAAAAGGTTTTTCTTTCCTATAGAAGATATGAGAAGTATATCAAACTAGAAGCAGAATAAGGGAGACGGTCAGATCGAAGCAAACTGCTGGTATGATCAACTTCTGATGACTTGCAGAATGGCAGCTGGTCAACAAAAAAAGCGCCTGACAAGCTCTAATCTATACGAACAATACAAGGGGAAAAAGAAAAAGAAGCTGGACTCATCAGACTATGTATTAAATTTGAGATCTCACATAGATCTTGAGTGGGATGACCGTCAGAAGAGAGCTATATCAAAGAGGGAGCAAGTTGGGTTAAAATGGTCTGACTTGGCTCCTTTTGTCGATTCTGTTCCAAAATCGCACTTTGGGATGGCTGATATCATTTATGTCCCTCAAGAAGTTTTTGCTTTGAAGGACTTAACTGAGGTGCTATCATATGAGGTATGGTCATGCTTGTCCTTTTACAATAATTAGTGCCCGTTTGCCTATTGAGAAGATTTTAATGATAAAGAATTTTAGTACTTCTTTGAACTGCTCTACTCAAATAACAATTTTGCAAAAGCTCCAATCAGGCCAAATTGGCCCTAAATATGCTTATGCCTTCTTGTGCCTTTTGATCTACCAATCATCTGCCCCATTGTTGGCATGGAATTTATGGATTTCTTATCTTATTCACAGGTTTGGGCTACATATCTGTCAGAATCAGAGAGAAAGCTTTTGACTCAGTTTCTTCCAAGCGGGACGGGTGCAGAGCAAGTCGTTCATTCATTGCTTAAGGGGGAAAATTATCACTTTGGAAATCCCTATGCAAAATGGCAAGTTTAGAATTGTCAAAATTTATTTTTGCCTACCTGGGCAAGATCTATATTTATACATCTAGGTTTTCAATAAATCTTGCTCTCTTATCTCTAGCGACGTTTGATTTTCTTTTACTATGTTGCATTTCTCTTTACTTTTTAGTTTTATTATGACTGTAATTACTGGAAGGAGAATAAAAGGTCTTTAGTTTTGGTAGTTCCTTCATTGAAGTTGCTCTTTTCCTTTTGTAGGTCCTACTCTTTTTGGTTTTTTTTTCAGATAGAAATACGAATACGATTCCTGAACCTTATATATGTCAATTTTTCATTTCAATCATTTTCATACCCCTTTTCCCTTCCAGTTTTCTTTTACGCTCTTGTGAGTTATTAGTGGAATTTTGTCTCTAATGATATTTGTTCTGCATTTTTCAGGTCTGCTGCACTATGCTCTGGCCATCTTCATCCGGATGTCGCTCTTCATACGGAGAGGCAACTTAGAGCCAATAAGAGGGCATATTACAGAGAGTTAAATAACTATCATACAGGGTATGTCCAATATGAAGAAAATAATAAGCTTATTCATGCTTTCATTTAATATTTCAAATTTATTCTAATGCTTATTGGTAATCTATTTGTACAGCATGCTAGACGTTTTGAAAAAGTCGAAGGAAAGATGGTTAAAGTGTAAAGATCCTGAAATGCTTTGGAGGTTGTTTTTCTTTTTTGCTTATCTGTGCTTATATTTCTGCATGCAAGCATGTGTTGATGCACATGTATGTAAACTTATTTTTCTCCTCATTTTAGCTAAACTAGTCACGGCTATTTTTGTCATGATTAAAAAACAATTATATTTGCGGCTGGTGTAATTGTTGCTTCATGGTTAACCTAAATTTTGACACATAATGTACCATTCTCACTATAAATTAGTAAGCAACGCTTTTGTGGTTACTTTCAATCACAAGCTACAATTGCAACCTTTTTTGTTCATGATAAATTGGAGAATTCTCTAATATTGAATCATGCTTTTTTACTATTTTTAATTATAACTGGAATATGCCATCCATTCTTTGTTGTATTGTCTGAATGTCATATGCATATGCTAAGTTTTCTATTTGCATTTACTTGTATCATATATGTTAAATTTCTAGTTGTATAGTAGTTATCTGATTGTGGCGTGTTTTTGTTAAGTAGTTTTCAGTCATGTATTCTTATCCTGTTTTCTCTTTGCCAGTGCTATTTTATATTACTTTTGATTTCAAGCATTTGACCGTGCAGTGATACGTCAAGTAAGCAGAAGCAAGGAAGCCTAACAGTTCCAGCAGAAAAAGCTATAGTTCCCAAAATTTCCAGAAATATACCACAAAAGATCAGCTGTAATGATGACATTGCTAAATGCATGTCATATATTAAGGTCAGGTAACCTTATATTGCATCTGCTGCATTTTACATCATCTATTTTGGCTGCAAATGCAATTTAGCTTGTGTTTTACTTGCAACATCTGTAAATATGGATCCATTAATGATGTGAGAATTGGTATGCTGGGGTTGGATGATGCAAATTCTGAACTACTTTTGGAGACTGCACCTTTTTTATGGAGTCCTCTATAAGTCTGAGTTGTATATGTTCTCCATCTATGTTGCAGAATCTCATTTGGGAGTTCAGAGTTAAAAGAATATGCCATTCTATGCATGTGAATTTTAGGAAAGAATTTCCTGTAACTTGAATTCACGATGTACATGTCTATTGTTGAAAATTACGCTTTTTCTTGGCGATGTCATCATTTTCTAGTTTAACTTCTCATCAAGTTTTTCTATAGCATAGTAGATTGAATTGGATGACATTGTTATTTCTGTAGTGGCTATTGTAGCTTTACATTTATCATTGCTATATCATGTGAAACAGCATATTAGTCATGATAGTGTTGTATGATATAAGAGCTCAAATGTATCGATCGAAGGCTCCTGGCTGAACCATCACAATAATTGTGAATACTGACAGAATTTAACAAGTGCATCTGCAATTTCAACCATATTTATAATAATTATCATATAACAGAGTACTGTGCATGCTTTACATCGATTGAATATAGTGAAGTGAGTTGCCAGGGCTTTATTCTGTGAAAAGTGACATTCAATGTGAAGGCTGATGAGTTCTACCATTTTTAATGAGTTTAATTGAGTTCAGTAAAATTATGAAGTGGTCTCTGTAATATTCTATTTACTAGGTTTCCTTTGGGTATCACAGATCAGCAGGACACAACTTGAGCTTGTAAAGAATATAAAGCATTCCGGCGACGGCATTCAGTCCAAGCTTCTCACTCGTGTTCTTGGTGATATCGAAAACTTCCATATCCAACCATATAACTCATTTCTGGATGAAGAAAAGAACAGATTGCATAAACATTGGTCAGTAATTGCTTATTTTTGTGTTTCTATAAATTAGAGCTAAAATTTTGAATTTTGAAAACTAAAGTTGCTCAAATAGGTTGCAAGTGGCAAATAAAGATCTTCCAGCTGCTTTTAAGGCCTGGAGGGAAAGGAAATTGCTGATGGGGCAGCTGAAGAAATCGTTGGAAGTAGAACTTGCAGAGAAAGAAATAGCATTCGTGGAAGAGGTCTGTTGTATTCTCCTTCATCTCATTACTATATTAAAATTTTCATAAGAGATCTCAGGTAGATGGGATCTGTTTCTAGGAGCTTGTGGTACATTTGCAAATGTCTTCGCATTGGAACTTCTAACGAAAGCCATAACATGGGTACCTTAAGGGAAAGGACCTTAAACTATGTGGTGAATACTTGGGCTGCATTTGTCTTCTTATGGAATGTGCTTAATAGAATTGTAGTTTTCTGATTTTCATGTTTTCTGGGCCACAAATCGTCTTTCTACAAAGAAACAGACCGGCCGGTTATCCTGTAAAGTTTTCTGAAGCTTGTGGTAATAAGGTGATTTACTATTGTGTAGGATGAGGACGAAAAGGAAGTAGAAAATATGCCTCAGGAAACAGTTCAAGACTGTGATTACGAAAACAACTGCAGCCCAGATATTCAAATGAAGATATCAAGGACATTGACTTCGCACACCAAACCACTCATCCTCAACATTTGAACCAGATTCCTTCACCCAACAGCCATCAAGAAGAGCCAAACCAAGTTAATATGGACCAAGAAGTAGCTCGAAAAGAATCTGCACTATTATCACCAGTTAATGGCCCTCCACTTCTGGAGTCCTTGGAGGAACTAGTTCCAGATGAGAATATCGAAAAAGAAGAAAGAGAGGAAGAAGATGGAGAAGAAGAAGAAGAAAAAGAGGAAGAAGAAGGAGAAGGAGAAGGAGAAGAAGAAGAAGAAGAAGAACCAGAGGAACCAGTTGTGCCTGCTGCTAACACATGGCGGTCAGTAAATGCGCAGGATTCTTACTACCACCCTTCAGAAAACCATGGGTACATGCAGCATGCTGGTGAGTTATCTCTTAAGCAAACCCAGCTCTCCGAAGACCGAGCAACTTCTATGATTGATCTAGAGAGAGAAATTAATCTAGAGAGAGAAATTATAGACCAGGAAGCTGAGTGCCCTGCTGCCTCAGCCTTTAATATGGATAACACAACGTCTCTCTTCAGCTCATACCCTAACCAAGACCGAAATGAGCTACTCTCTCCATATACACATGAAAATCTTAATGGGTTGAAGCAACCCGTTTCTGGTTTACAGTTCATGTTGGCAAACAGCCGCCTTGCGGAATCTTCTCAATTCTCCCATCCCTTCCAGGATCAACAGCAATTAGTGGAACAGAGGCAAGTAAGAGATAATAGTGACCTCTACATGCAACAAATAATGAACAAAAATGTGTATTCAAGCAATAGATATCCAGGCCAAGGGCATTTTCCTTCAGTTGAACCAAACACTTTTCCCAATGGTGGTTATAACTGGTTCCCTGAAGAGAATCGATCAAATAATAATGCTTGGTCTGGTTTTAATGCAGATGGGAGTCTCTTCAGTGTTTTATCTGAGTGTAACAAGGCCCCATCACGCTTGCAATATGAGACCTCAAGCTTGGACCGTTTTACTGAACCGAGGAGCTTTGTTGGTGGTGGTGGTGGTGGTGGTGCATCTAGTGGTGAGAATATCTATGGGTATGCTCATCAACAGATGAACAATACGAGTGGCCATGAAGGGGCGGGAGCTCCTTCAGGGAACATTATGTCGTGGGTGAGCTTTCCGCATCAAAATCCGAGCATGCCTGATTCGATGGGGACGATGGGGAGGCCATTTCTGAGGCCTTGGAACCGATAGCACTTATTAGATACTTATTGTGAAGAAAAAGTTGTGTTAATGGGTAGACCCTTTCTAATTTATGTGAAGGAGTTCGCTTGCAGAATGCACCGGGATTGGCTTAAGTGATAATCTAACCTAGAAACTTCTGAATATGCAAAAGGTATGTGGGGATTTGAACTTCTGTAGATATTTACTTTAGTTCTTCTGTATATATTGAGGGGTCGGGGCCTGCGATGGCATTAAGATTGACAGGATCATCTGCTCTGGTAATTTTGATGTTCTGTTAAGAGGGTTTTCTTTTCTTTTTTTTTCTTTTTTCTGTTCGAATGATTGTAGAAGGGCATATTTATAAAAATTCAGGGCCACATGGATACACCCTCAAACAAAATAAATGTATGATTCTTTCTTACTAATTGTAGTCTCTTGTTCTCTTGTTGTTGCAGCGTTGTATCGCCAGCTTCTTAATAGCATATACATATATATTGTTGACGTCATCTGTTTAGTGTGAGCTATATATATATATGCTTTTCCTTCTATAATTGAATAGCCACTTTTTAACTCCAAAATCTGTTACTATATGTCTGATCCTCTGATATATGGGTTGGAAGCATGAGAGTGTTGGCCCATTACTGTTGCTTCGAGATCTGTATTATCAATTTTCAGATGTGTTTTTGTGTGATGTGCATCATGGTTCCAGCTCGTCCATCTACTCTGAAATCCTGTGCTTGCGAAAGCATTCTATCTGGGCTCTCTCCATATACTCAAAATATGATGTGAATTAGTACTATTAAGTAATCTTGTTATATGATTGTGTGAGTGAATTTTCTCTGTCGCAAGTATATATACTTGTTCATGTTCATATAAACATTTATTTCCGATTTTGATTCTCTCTCTCTCTTATCTGGCCTCCCGGGGGTGCAAATCGTTAGGTGGTTGCAAGGATCTGCTTCTGCTCTAGAGTAGAAAAAGAGAGGCATCAGTTGTTTGTTTTTCTAGTTAAAACAGATGGACCTGTAGAATGTTGTACTGTGGCTGTCGGTTTTTCTCGGCCGCCCTTGACTTTTATAAAACAGGTTACATAAGCATGAATGCTCAGCAAATGTCTGCTGTTTTTATCAGCATTCAAACAATGTCTTCTAATATTGTCCCTATCAACTATCTGTACATTATTACATTGGGAAAATGTCAATCCTCCAGGTCGATTGATTCCGCTTGGCACGAGTAATCAGTTGATTCGACAGTTTTCAGGGATTTTCTGACCTAAACCGATATTTTTCAGTTTTACTTTATTTGCTACCATAATGGACTGAAGAGATTCTTCTAAAATTTTATATTTTTAAAAATAATCTTACAAAATTTGTAATTACAAAAATAACTCTATGGAGGCCAACTGGGCGCCACGTCAGCGAGGGAAGAGGACTCGGATTGAGTTGAATACGCACTTTGAACATGCACGCATTACGCACTCTCGTGCGTGTTTAGACACGCACTTTGAACATGCGTGTTTAGACATGGCGGATGGAGAGGTCGAGGCACACGGAGAGGTCGAGGCACACGTCCCACTTCGCATCGATTTTTTACCAAATTTATCTTAATCTTATTATCTTAAACTAAACTTATTTTTTAAAATTTTAATTTTATTATCAAATTTTTTAATTTTTATGATTTAAGTTAGTTAAATACACTTTATATATTCTTCTGAAAACTATAATAAATTTATTAAAATAAATAATTATTTTAAATTTTAAAGTTAAAAGGTTGTCCACCGACTCAACATGTGTGTCTAAACACGCATGTTGAGAGTGTGTGTTTAGACACACATTTTCAACATGCGTGTCTAAACACGCATGTTGAAAATGCGTGTTCAACTAATTCCACCTCACAAATTCCGCTGACGTGGCGCGCACACGTGGCGCCCAGTTGGTAGATATATGGCCATTTTTGCAAATACAAATTTTGTAGGATTATTTTCAAAAATACAAATTTCTAGAGGATCATTTTAAAAAAAAACCCTGGACTGAAATAATTATCGAGACCAAATTTGAGCTTAAGCTTCGAGACCGGATTTGAGCTTAAGCGACAGACACAGAAAGAGAGAGCATCATTCGGGTATGATTTGAAATCTACTATTTTACCACCCTGCTGATAATCATGCGATTATCAATAATAATTAACTTACTGTAACTATAACAGAAACTTTAAAACCCAGTATGATTCTTCCACCTTTCTGTAACAACACTTCAATGAACAGATCCTTCATCCTTAAAAATTATTCTTGACACTTTGGTCGTATACGTGGAATAGGGTAAGTGGGTTGAAGTTTCACTAAGTGGTTTTAGAAAAAAATTTCATTTTCACCTTCTGTGATTTAGCACATTTTTATTTTATTATTTTGTGGTTCAAAAAAATATACTTAATTAAATCGTAAGGTGGCAAAATAAAAATATACTAAACCACAGAATAGTTTAGTATAATTATTTGAACACATGATGTAAAGTGATAATGAGGTAAACCATGGAGTGTTGTAGTTTACCTAAAATTTGTAGGCTCAAACATCAAAATCAAGCTTCTGTAATCAGCATGCATTATTAGTTGCTTATAGTTACCATTGATAGGTGAACCCTTCAAGGAACCTTGAATAAGACCAAACATTCCAAACATATAACCAAAGTAGTGGATGTTCTCATCAACACTAATAAAATTTGACCCATTAAATTAAACTAAGACAATAATCGCATCTCCACTTCCCTACCACTATGGTTGACTCTTCATAAAGAGAACAATTAAAAAGATTAATTACTTAAACAATTGGTGTTGCTTACGCTAACATAGGAACACTAAAACTGTTCCGGCCAACGGCGGCATGCATGGCACCTAGCCAAGCTTAGCAAGATAAGCTCAAGACCTAACCGCAGCAGCCAACACTAAAATCTATTAGTAAATTCATTATTAAAATAAGCATTTAATTAGGTCCTATCTTGATAAGGTTGTCCCCAAACTCCATTCTCAATGTAATGACAAACTTAATACTTAATGTATTATACCTTATTATATACACAAAACTTATCATCACTTGTTAGTATAATGTTTAAAATGTAGTTTAGCTTTTATATATATATATATATATATTTCTCTCTTGTTCCTGTGGATTAGGAGGAAATCTAAGAAGAGATAACCATGTCTACAGGACTTGTGTTAAAATATATAAATGGACTGCATGCTTTAGCAAGGTCTTTTATAAAAATTTCTCTTTGTGGTATTGATGTATTGCGAAATTTGTAATACTTTGAATAGTGTTTATAGACTATTGACGGAGAAATGCACAGTCTGGCACATGGCACGCTCTAACTGGTTCCACTTTTGATGTCCGTTTGACCGAAGGCTGAATCTCACTATGTCTCAGGTTCATATCGGAGAGGAAATGATCCGATTGAATTCTTACTTCACCCGAAGTGGACTTAACCTCAAGATGTACCTCGAGGCTTTAGGATCCGGCCGAACTGCAAAGCGCTCGGCGTCTCAAATCTTAGCGGTTGATCCAAGCTAGGATTGAGAAACAAAAATCACAGGGATGACACATTTTCCCTAAACCTTAAGCTCTAAAACCATAAAACCATAAACCCCTAAACCTCTAGAATTAATTGCAACTAGAATGATTATTGCTTGGTAATTGTGTTTGGTTTTCGAAATCAATCCCTGATTTTGTGCCTATTTTTAGATCCTTATGCATTACTTGTTTGAAATTTAAATTTCAAACGCACTTGTGGCTTGCTTTTTTAGGTCATGTTGAAACTTTAAGTCTTCGTCACACTTATTAGGTAATGTTGAAACTTTAAGTCTTCATCACACTTCATCATGTTGAAACCAATCCCTTTCGTCCAAGTTCCTCCTTCAGTGGTCCTTATTTGTTCACGTTGGATTCGTCTCATGTTTTGGAAAAAAAAAAAAAGAAAAAAGAAAAAGGTGTAAACAATTGCCCCCTTCAACGGTTGCTTGTCTTTTGATAAACAGCAAGCAATTTTTTCTAGCCCATAGGAAACTACACATCTACTGTTATTTCACTATCTATTACTATCAACATCTAGGCTAAGGTTACTTTACCTTAGACAAATTGCGACTAGGTCTTGAGTCAATTCATGTTTAACTTTGTCCCTAACCTTGCTCTGGGGTTGCCATACGTCACATCCGCCCATGGCCGACGGTTAACATTCCTTATTGGTCTTGTCCCAGGGATACACTACGTCACATACCCCTGACTCATGGCCACCGTTCTTGTCACGCCCCGGCGTCGAAACTGCGACCCGGGCCCGCCAACAAATCCGCCGCCTATACGGTGAACCTCGTATAGACGAAGCGTCTAACCTGCAAAAAGAAGGATACTATAGCTATACAGATATCAGAGCTGAAAAATAAACGACTGAAAAACTAAAATCCAATCACTGTACAACTGAAAATAAAGATACAATATCCATCTCCCAAATACGATCAAATAAAATATCCTCAGAATACAATAACCAAAACTAAACAGGGAGGTAAACCCAAATCCAATGTCCGTTTTGCCCAATTCCACTTCTAAAATTTGTCAAAGACTTCCAGTTAGGCAATCTTGCTCCTATTTTACACCCTGAATCCATTCCTTGGGCCCGACGCGCGCGCAAACACTCCCAAAAGCTACTAATCCATCAGTAAACCCTTAAGCGGGGATTCAGGTCCTCACAGTTCTCCCGGACCTCGTCCTAGGGCTGCATTACGTCGCATACCCCTGGCTCACGGTCACATAACGGCAAATGGCTTGGCACGATCATATACTTTAATTATTTATTTACTATACATATTTTTTCGTTTTCAAGTTAACCTTTAAGGTTCATGACTTTTCCAATTCATTTGGTCTACTATGCACTTATGTTCCACGACCTATGTTCAATGACACTAGGTTCAATATCCTTACTACCTAGGTTCACACGACCCCTAGGTTTACTTGTTTTCAACCTATGTTTGATAACACTAGGTTCAATTGTGACACCCCCGGAATTTGGATTAGTCCTCTATATAAATGATATAATAGGACTAAATCTCTAACCCGGCTATAGCATTTTGGATGGTAGCAAGATCCAAGAGGAACATGAGAGTTAAGCGTGCTAGAGCTAGAGTAGTTCTAGGATGGGTGACCCCCTGGGAAGTGGGGCGTCACAGTTGGTATCAGAGCCATTCACCAGCCGGAAATGTGAGATGAGTCTCGGCTGAGCCAGGGTTAGTTCAATGACCGTTGTGAGTCCTCCTCAACTCTTAGAACAAGTCAACCTACTTACTAGTCCATAAATACCTATTTCAATCTAGACATACATATATATTCTGTCTATATGTCTATATTTTATATCCACGGGTAGTTAATTTATCCTAAGTAGCATATAACCTATACCTACTTAATTTACCAAATCAACCTATCATTAAATGCATCAATAAAATAATATTAAATTTATGGACTCCACTCTCAAGAATGAGAGGCGACCAAATCGCTTCAGTAGAGCACTAACCCACATGTTGCACTCCCGATTGTGTAGATACTTACAATCGGACGCCCGCTACCACCGGCTCACCTTCAAAGCATGCATGGCGAAAAACGACCAGTTTTGGTCATTTCGCGAAATTGCTTACTAACGCTCGTTGCTTTTCTAATCGAAGTTGGCTGTGGCTCCTCTCTAACCTTCAGTTAGATAATACGCCAATCAATTTGGGTCTAAAGTCCCAAGAACTCCAAACATGCCCTAGAAATTACTACTATATTTTCGGAGAAACTTCGAACAAATAGGCATAAAAGCCTCTACGGAACACGAGGATATCAATTTTAAAGGATTTAACAAGAATCCTTACCGTTCACCAAAAATTCTAACATCGATCGCGAGCTCCACGAGCTCCCACGCACACCAAAATCTTTATCCGGTACTCTCACGCGACTCTCGAGGTCGAACTCCGCCAGAGCGTCGAGTTTTGGGGGAAAAAAAAAGGAGAGGGAGAAGGAGAGGGAGAGAGAGGATCCCTCTTTCTTTCTCTCTCTATGCGTGTGGGTGTGTGTGTTGCGTGTGTGTGCGTACAGGGAAAAAGGGGAAGAAAGGATACCCCTTATAGGCCCCTCCTCAAGAAAATTACAAAAATGCCCCTTATTGTGCTTTTCTACCACCGAGGGTCCGGACCCTTCTTCAGGATCCGGTCATTGAGCGTCTGCAACCCCGCTAATGGTCCGGACCCTCCTACTAGGGTCCGAACCCCAAAGGTCACTTTCCAAGTTTCACAGAGAGGGTCCGGACCCTGCCCTCAAGGTCCGGACTTCACAACCAAGGTCTGGACCCTGAACCCCTTTCAGCCCAGATTTTTTTCGTCAAAAAAATTTCAATTTCACCCCTTGGGATTCCAACATTCTTCTAATTATTTTGAAACTCTTGAAACTCAACTTGAACTTGTCCTCAGTTGCCTCTTGACTATTTTTAGCCAATTGATCAAAGTCTAATATTTCTTTATTTTCGTTTTTGTGCCAAACCCGGGTCAAAAATACTCCTACTAGCTTGAAACTTCACTAGAATCACAAGAATAGTCTTTCAAGTTAGTTTTCACCAAAATTCCGTAATTTGCAAAAGTTCAGGTCATTACAGTGAGCATTCGCATCTAGTTCTGACGAATTTGTCAAACTAGATTGCGATTCCGTCCAATGGATGATCTATTTTCAAAGCTATAGCTCATTGGTTCATTTTTTTAATAGTCATTTATAAATAAAAAGTATTACCTCAAATGTGACGCCCCACTTCTCAGGGGATCACCCATCCTAGAACTACTCTAGCTCTAGCACGCTTAACTCTCATAACCTTTTGGATCTTGCTACCATCCAAAATGCTATAGTCGGGTTAAGAGATTTAGTCCTATTATATCATTTATATATAGGACTAATCCAAATTTCGGGGGTGTCACATTCTTCCCCCCTTTAAGCCCTGACGTCCACGTCAGGCTCAAGCACACTCACAAGCACCAGGCGATGTGAGACTCGTCTCGCTAGCCTTAGCCGGCCTTGTGAGGAGCTGCACTCCACTCACAACGGTCATTAGCCGGGGAGCCTCGCTCTACCCGCTATATAACCCTGGCTCAGCCGAGACTCATCTCACATTTCCGACTGGTGAATGGCTCTGATACCAAATGTAACGATCCGGCCCACTAGCAATAATAACTCGTTGGGCTCAAACCACAGCCCAAAATGCTTAAGCCCAGTTATTATTACTAGTGTCAATGTCACATATAAACCTGATCACAATTCCATCCACATCCGATGTGGGACTATTGGGAGCGTCACAGACTCCCCCCGTTTAGGCCGACGTCCTCGTCAGCCCAAACACACACACAGCAGCCCAAGATCACCAAGCGATGTGAGACTTGTCTCGCTAGCCCTATCATCTAGACCCAGGCTCAGCTGAGACTCGCCGCACACTTCCGGCTGGTTATTGGCTCTGATACCAACTGTGACGCCCCACTTCCCAGGACTACTCTAGCTCTAGCACGCTTAACTCTCATAACCTATTGGATCTTGCTACCATCCAAAATGCTATAGCCGGGTTAAGAGATTTAGTCCTATTATATCATTTATATATAGGACTAATCCAAATTCCGGAGGTGTCACATCAAATGATATCTCACTAGGCATGTCAAAAATTATATTGGTAGAGAAATTGCTATCGGGCGTGCGACACGATCCGGTTCATTTATGTTATGAAGTCCTTTGATGTGTAGGTAAGATATGACTTTGTTTCAGGCACAAACCGGAGAGGGAATGATCCAATTAGATCCCTTATGAAGTCTTGGCTTCGGTTGGAGCGTGAATGGACTCTCGGCCTCAAAATGTCCTTCTAAGATCTTGAGCTATGGTTGAATCATTAGGTAATTAACCTCTCAGATCTTTGCCATTTATTCGGGTTGAGATTAAGTGATAAAAACTACTAGAAGCTTCACTAGTAGAGGCGCGGAGCATGAAAAACGTTCACCGATGGAAAGTGAGGTGGCACGGTGATGGTCAAGTTGGTCGTGGGCGGTTGGTGCGAGAGAGGATGGTGCTTTGAGGGATATCTACATTATGGCTACTCCTAGGCTACATTATGCCTATTTCCAAAATAAGTAAAATTATAAAATTTCTAATCGGTTGATAATGATCCTCCATTCTCTTATTATCGTTTTTCTTTTTAATAGCCTTAGACCTCTAGACTTAGTAGCAACTAGAGAATTCCCAACGAGATAATTATGCTTTGTTTCTAAAATTGCTTACTAATTTTGCACCTATTTTAAAATCCTTCTGCTTTACTTGTGCTGGGACCGAAAATGTCGCGCCGACCGTCAGTCGTCGATCGGCCTCGGGTTGGTTGACCCTCTAGATGTGATGCGTCGCGTGCCAATGGATTAAACGATCAGACCGAGGAGGGATCTGCTCGGCCGAGTTCTTCTTAATCAAACTCTCGCGACCGTCCAACTTAAATTAGCTGAATCAGAGTTTGGAGGTAGGGATAGAGAGAGTTCGGCCTAGAGTAGCCGAACCAGGATGTAGAGACAGAGATTTGACACAGTTAAGGAGCCGATTAGAAATTGTATTGCTTGAGAAAAGGGTTACGAGGGGAACTAGTAGCCAATTATAATTAAACTACTCATAGAAAAGCAGTAAATGTAGATATGAAAGATATGAAAAAGCAGGGGTGGTCACTGGCTTACGAGGTTGCAGGACCTCTTTTTCTTCGTTGGTTCGCTTATTTATATATTTACGAATCAAGTATATAACCGTCGATTTTAGTAATCGGCGTGATTTAAGGGGAATCATCGTAAATTTCTCAACTACTTCATTTTGAGTCGTTTCTCCTCAAATAGAATAGTAGTCATTTTTCAGTCCAGGTTTATCCCCTAATCGACGCACCGAAGCGTGATCTTCAGCGCTTTCTAATGTTGGGCGCCGCTTGCCGTTCCGAAAGCTATTATGAGATTTGCACCCCAAATCTCGTACTCTTTCCTTCAAAGGTCTTTCCTTCTGCGACTCGATTAGCCGAGAATTGATCCTGACTCCGCCTTTTTCGTTGTTCGATTGAGACAGTTTAATATTTGCTTTTGGCCGAGATCGGTTCCGAATGATACGATCTCCCTTATCGGCTGATGTCTTTAGCCGATGGACGTGCGCCACGTGTCGCACTCTCACGTGACCGAAGCCGGTCTTGATCAAGATGCGGGTCCCTTTTCTACTGACATATTCTCATATCGGTTGATGTCCTCGGCCGATAGTAAACGCCATGTGTCACTTCCTTAAGTGACAAAAATTTTGGTCTCAACAACTTGTTTGTAATTTAAATTTCAAATGCACTCGTGACTCGCCTTCTTAGGCCTAGTCGAAACTTTTGGCCTTTTGTATGCTTTACCCTATCGAAGCCTAATCTTTTCGCCGAAGTCCCATTCTTTGGCGGTCCATACGCATCCTCTCTGGATTCGCCTCATTTTAGGAAAAAGTAGGTATCAACAATTTTCTCCTTTGCCGATTGCTTGTCATCTAATAAATGACAAGTAATCATCGATTCAAATACTTATTATTCATTAAATATTTCTGCACTTCGACATGACACCTTGTTGCATTGTTAGAAGCTTCAGTAGGGTAGTTTATGCTGAATATAAAATATATAAACACTATTTTTTAATAGTTTAAACTTTTAGAGTATAACAGTTGTTTTGTATTATTTAATATACTATCAAAACAGAAGATCACGAGTTTGAGTTCTGTCAAGCTCCTAGCGTTATCTAATTTTCTTCTATTAAATTAAGCACACGTTTTGAGTCTATTAAAATATCTATAATTTTTTCTACGAGAGAGCCTCTTTTTCTAAGATATCTTCAACCCTTCCTCCGTTATCCTAACGATCGAAGGTAATGTCTTCGTCCTCGTACTCAGCCCCAATTAACTTTGACGAATCCTCTGGGTTCAACTGAAGCCACATGCGATTATGTATCGGCCAACACTTCTTTTACTTTGTTCCTGATCCACTATATGATCTTTCCGTTTTTGACCCAATTTGTTTTTAAATGGTACAATACAAATATAATTATAATAAGAAAAAAATGGAGAAGGAGAAAGAAGAAGAAAAAAAAGAGCAAAGAAGATGAAAAAAAAAAAAAAAAAAAAAAAAACGACAAAGAAGAAAGAAGAAGTTGAAGTAGGGTAAGGAGAAAAGAGGAAGAAAGAGAAGAAAAAGAAACATGTGCAATGTGCGCAGACTCCAAGAAAACTAGATGGTCAGTTGCTTTTGTTGTTAATCTTTTTTGCCTCCAAATACAAAAATTCGCCGTTACAAAAAAAAAATTTATTTTGTACGCATTATATATATATTGAATAAAAAAGCAATTTAATCATATTTTTGAAAAAAGTGCATTGAATATGTAAAATCTGAAAAAGTGGACAGAATTGGCAAAATATCTAAACCAATGAATTTTTTATATAAATTGGCATAAATTTTATTAGACTATGCAAGAAAACTAAATAATCCAAATGATAATACACCAATAATATACAATGGCAAAGAAATTGTTCACAAGTCAATAGCATTTTGTTGTATTTGAATTTTTCTCCAAAAAATAAAAAAAATAGCATTTTTAAAAAATAATATATATATTTTTCTAATCATTAGATATATGAATATCAGTGAATATGATTATCCAATATTTTATTCCAACGCAAACATGAATGTGGCCGATTTAACTTAATTTATGCTCAACTATCATAACAAGTAGAAATCCTACGGATCTGAACATAATTTTTATCAATACTCGAATAAAATTCGAATTCGATGCCAAATTCAAACTCCAAATGTGAACCTATACGAATAATTTTGAATCAGCATTTTAAAAATCTAGATTAGAGCTTGATATATTTTGAAATTCAGTAAAGAGAATAATTGCTTCTGCAATTCAGATTTATTCAGTTTCAAATTTCAATTTTGAATTTGAATTTAATTATAAATTTTTAAAAATTTAATGAGTTGATATTCTGATTCTCACTTTGCACTTTTTACAACGAACATGTTGACATTTCTAGTCAAATATATATATAAAACAGGTTGGGGGTACGGATAACAGGGAGCGCAAGCACGTGTCGAGATACAATTGTTTAAAGAATCAGAATCTGACACGTGTAGATCAGCACGAAGACCGAAGCCGATTTATTTTTGGCAGTTTATGTTTTTTTTTTTTTTTTTTTTTTTTTTTTTTTTTTGTTTATTGATGTTATGGTAGCGCCGTAATGAGAAGAAGCCTTTGGGAGAACGTGGGGTTGACGAGCACGGGTGGGCGGTGTTGGTGGCCACCGACACGTGTCAGTGGGCGACTCGGCAGCACGCGCGGTCGCGTTCTGTCCAGTTTCGTGCCGAAAGCGTTTTGGGGTGGCGGGGATGGAGAAGAAGACGGCCGGTGTTTTCTCCACCCCTCGGGCGGTTTTAATTCCGTTGCATGCTGTCTGTCCTCCATACGTGTGTTTACTATTTTTTTTTTATTTCTTTTAATATAAGAGCATTTTATAGGTGATATTTGAAAATAATGTTTTCAAATGTCTCTCTATAATATAAGCAAATATCTCGATGTTTTAAAAAATATTATCATATAAATTTTTTATTATATTAAATTAATTTATTAAATAATAAATATTATTATTATTTTTAATTTTTTGATGTTTTAAAATATTAGAATTTAAAAAAATCATGATGCATCGGAATATGTTTTACCAACACTTCGAATAAACTTCAGTATATATGTGGTGATTATTTATTTACAGACGTTTTCCAATGCGACGTCAAACTATATTGGCACGATTTTAAACATTCTTAAATATTAAAAAAATATATTTTAAATATTAATTTTCTTGTAGTGTTAGGAGTTAAAGTAGTCTGAATAAACTCCGATCGGATTCGATAAAATGTAAATATTAATGTCAAAAATTAGCATTTGATATTGTTGGAGCCGAAATGCGCCGCTCACCGTTGACCGGATATGGTCTGCGATCGGCCTCCGAGTTGACCCTATGTGTGTGATGCGCTGCGTGCTAAAACGATTAAGCCGAAAAGGGATCTGCTCGGCCGGGTTCTTCTCAATCAAACTCTCAATAGAGTTCGGTCTAGAAAAGCCGAACCGAAATTTGGAGACAGAAATTGACACGGCCTAAATGCCCGATTGGTATTGCTCTGGAAAAGGTTACAGGAAGCGCTTACAATTATGATTATTTCTAGAAAAAACTATAGATGCAGGTCTGAAAGGCTAGCTAGAAAAGTGGTAAAGAAAAATTATAAATTTATCCTAGGAAAGTTGTAATCTATTTAGAAAAACAGCAGATGCAGGAATTGAAGGTATTAAAAAGCTGGGGTGGTCACTAGCTTACGAGATTGCAGAACTCTTTTTTCTTCGATGGTTCGGTTATTTATACTCGTTTGAACCAGGTGTATGGTCGCTGTTTTGGATAATCGACGTAACTTAAGGAGAATCATCGCGTATCTCTCAACTATTTTCTTTTGGGTTGATCCTCCTTGGTTGGATAGTAGCTCTAGCTTTTTCGTCTACGTTCATCCCCAAGATTGGCGCGCCGAGACGTGATTCTCGGCACGATCCAATATTGGGTGTCGCTTGCTATTTCAGAATCAGTTGCGTGATTTGCACCCCGAATTTCGTGCCTTCCGTCTTTAGGATCTTTGGTCAACTAAAATACTCTTATTGGTTTTAAAAATTTTCTTTAAATATCTTCAAATCTATATGGTTTACTAATGAGAATTAGAGTTTAGAAAAGTATTTTAGTAATTTTAAGATAAATTTAAAAATTTTGAATAATAGTTGGAAATAAATAAACGAAAAGCCCTATAAAAAAAAATTATATGAATGCACAAATATGGTTTTTTTAAGAAATCCTACAGTATTCAACTTTTTTTTTACGTCTAAAAGAAATAAGAAGATTGAAAATATATATTGTATGAAGATAAAGCTATTTTTTATTTTATTTTTTGTATATTTTACTATAAATTTCACCTTAAAATTATATTTATATTTATTAAAATATTAAATTTTATTGGATAATATATAGATATATATATATATATATATATATATATATATATATATATATATATATATATATGACCCGACTACTATACTCTTATGAGTAAAATCTTTTTGTACTCATAAGTTTTCATCCCTTGGATGAAGGAATATGCGGTTAGGATTATAATAGTCTCTAGAATTTATATTATTTTTCCAATAACCTAGTAAACCCTAGGGGGATAACTATCATCCTAAGCGCACATTCCTTCATCCAAGGATAAAAAAGTTATGAGTATAAAGGGGTTTATATTCATAAAAATATAATAGCCCTAATATATATATATATATATATATATATATATATATATATATATATATATATATATCTAAATAATATCTGAATTCAAATTCGTTTTTAATGAATATGATAACGAAAATTTAGCATCCTACATATATCCAGATCCGAATTTTCATTTGAAGAAAAAAAAAAAAAATGGATGCAGATATGATTTTGTCAAATGTTCGATCGTATTCGACTTATTTTACCCCTAGGGTTATTCGGTTCCTAAAAAAATTATAAAAATATTTTTAAAATTTGTTTCTTGTGAAATATCTAAATTTTTTATAATTTTATTTTTTGAATAAAATATGTAAAAAATAGAAATATTATTTTTTATAAAATTTTAAAAAAATTATTTGATACGATGTAAAGTATCATACTATTTAATAACCACTACCATAACCATTACCTAAGGTCTAAGAGTTTGAATTCTAGTGTATATATATATATATATATATATATATATATATATATATATATATATATATATATATATATATATATATATATATATATATATATATATACATACATACATACATACATACATACAAATTAACAGAGATAGAAAATCAATACTATAATAAAATTATACTATAGGGACATTTTTAAGTATTTCTAAAATTTGAAAAAAGTGCCGCTAGCAAAAATTCCGTCACTTACAATTAGTGTCGTTATATGTGCAGTCGCTAGGACGTATAGTGATACATTATTGTAATATATTCCAAAAATATATCGCTACAACCTAATTTGAATATAGATAAAATATAAATAAAATACTAGTACAAAAGTGTCATAAAGATGTGTCCTTATAATCTAATTTTGTTGTAGTGCAAATGGATCTGAGAATAACAGATTCAAGATAGTAAACCGTACTAGTTTTATAACTTGAGATGGATTCTCACTCCTAATCTACCTGAATCTAAACCGCCAAGCTCCTTCTTGAATCCGCCCTAAAGAGTATTTAAATTATAAAATAATTTTTATTTTTTAAAAAATATTATATGAGTTTTAAAAGTTATTATTTTCTATAAAAATGTGATTTTGAATAAGAAAATAAAAAAAATTAGTTGGCAGATAGGATTGGGAGTGTGGGTGGAGGGCGAATATTTAGACTGATTAAATATATGTAATTTTTCACGTTGAGAGAGAAAGAAGATGGGTTAAAAGGAAGGCATTATTGTCATTTCACATTCACATATTTTGTTAATTTCGTTACTCCTTAAAAATAATTTTATAATTACGATGGATAAAATGTAGGCTTTTGAAAGATATGAGAACAAAGTAAAAAAATGATATATTATAGGAGAATTTTTCTGTAATTTAACCTTAAAGATATGTAATTTTTCATGTGTGATTTAGATGGTTATTCTATTTTCTATTATAAAATAAGCTTAATACTCTCACTAGCATTACTCAAAATGTTGAAGTTATTTATTGACCAAGGAAATTGAACCTACCACCTCACGAAAATGAATAAGCTTAAAATTAATTTTTAATTAAAATAGAAAATAAAATTGGAATGAAAATTGAAATGAATAGAAATAAAAAAATGGAATAATAAAATTTCTTAATATATTCGGTTCAGAATAATAATCAGAATCGGTATGGTTGATTTCTACATTCAATATATACAAAATTTTGATTATAAAAAAAATTAAAATATAAAATATAAAAATAATTTAAAATGAGTTTGCATCTCAAAACATAAAATTAAATATATAATTTAAATTCAAATTAAAAGTTAAATATTAAAAATTTACATTAAAATATTAAAATAATAAGCCAAAATTTTTAATTTGATTCAAATTCAAACTTATAATTAAATTTAAATTTAAATATATAGATAAAATTTATATTTTAATTTAATTTCTAAATCAAAATCTAGAATTAAAAAATTTAATTTCTAAACTTAAATTTAAATTTTAATTAAAAATTAAATTAAAATTTAAATATAAAATATAAAATATAATTGAGATCGATATTTTTGTAAAGTATATATTTTTCGCATGAATTTAACTTCCACTATGGCCTCCTAGGCCTGATTAAAAAAATATATGATTGAAAGATTTTTAACATGTAAATAAATTTGTCCATTTTGATTTTCGAATCCTCGGTATAAAAAAAAAAAAAAAGAACGAACAACTGCACAATTAAACTCTTATACTATATTACTTAAATGATTGATTTAGTAAAAATCAGATTCAAAAATTTATATAAGCACCTATAGGCTATAGTGTGAGATAAAATATATGCTAAGTATATATATATAGATAGAGTTGGGCTGGAATGCTATTGATAGTACCAATCCAACTTTGCCACCCATTTTGTAGTCCTTGGATCGCATTGAGATTCGTGCAAGTCCTTTAATTAAAAAGAAAAGCTTTTTACTTTTTCTTTTTACTTTTTCTTTTTTCTTTTTTTCATTAAAGAATCTGCACGAATCTCAATGCGATCCAAGGGCTACAAAATGGGTGGCATAGTTAGGTTGGTGCTATCAATAGCATTCCAGCCCAACTCTCTCTATATATAGAGAGAGAGAGAGAGAGAGAGAGAGAGTAAAGCACCTCTAAAGAGTGAATTCTTTATTTTGTTTTGTTTTGTTTTTTTTTTTGTTTTTTGTTTTTTGTTTTTTTTTTGTATGTAAGCTTTTTATATATTGCAAATCAACATCTTACAATTAATATCCTAATCCAATACTCTGAAGCCATGACTACTCAGTATTTGTCATGTTCCGGTCAATGCAATAATTTCTCTTATTTTATTAGATAAAGTTAGAATAATAGTATAGAAAAATAAATAAAAATAAAAAAGCTAAAAAGAGTGAAAAAGAAAGGTACTGTGCGGTAGTGTATAAAGTAAAATGCACAACTAAGGCAAAGTATAATTAGAGGAGAAGAGAATGGAGAGGATGATGAATATTCAACATGCGTGGCAAATAAGTCACATGGTGTCACGAGGAGTTACATGCGTGATCTCATAAAGCTGTTCGAAGTTGAGTTAAATTCCCACTATGCCCCTAATTTTGTGGCCTTATATTTGATTTTTAAATTCTCACGTTTTGTTTGGTTTGAATATTTATTCACTCGTCACATCTATATGATAAGTAAAATTTATTTTATTTTAAATTAGAATGAGTGTAAAATATACATTCCATTTGAAATATTAAAATTATAATATAATAAGTGCAACCGCAAAAAAAGCATAAAATATTTGCTTAGTTTAATTAAACTGCAACAGCTTGCTGATATATATTAGATAATTTTAATTCACTATAACAAAATTAAATTTTAAAAATATATTTTTATAATATCTTTATGTAAGTATCCTATTTATATTCTATCTATATTCAAAATTAGATTATAGTGACATATTTTTTAGACATTATTATAATAATATTGTAATGTCGCTATACAGCCTAGCGACTGCACATATAGCGACATTAGTAATAAGTGTTGGTATTTTTATCTGCGATATATTTTTTAGATTTTAAAAATACTTAAAAATATCGCTATATTATAATTTTATTGTAGTAATTATCTACTCACTTATCTCTTAAATAGAAAAAATAATACCTTCTTTTCGTTGACGGTGGTGGTAATTTCACTAGCTATTTCTTATATAAAATAACAAAATTGGCAAATTTTCCTTCTAGTTGAATGTAACTAAATAAAAAATTCATATTTACAGTGTTCTTAAGTAGATACTATGAAATAGATAACCGAAGCTATATATAATTACTGTATTTTTAACTACATAAATTTGTAGGTTCAAGCAAAGAGCCTTTTAAAGTGATTAATTGTGGGGTTTAGATTTTGACATAGCTTATTATTGAACTTTCTGTAAAAGCAAAATTAAATTTATGAGCATTAATTAAAAATCATAATCTTAAATTTGAATATCTTCGATGAAAGTAATTGGACGAACATCATTGAAAAGATGTTGATGATTTTTATATTTTTTTTCTGAACAATACTAATTTTTTTGAGAGAAAGATAGCATGTTAGCCGCTTCGTTTATTAAAATAAATTTAACTAAAAATATAAAGCAATTAGGTTTCAAATTCGAAATTTCGAATACTGGTTACCAAATTCTTTGTCACTTATATTAGGGACGGTCAGTTGAACAACACTAATTAAACAATATATTTACAGAAGCTTCAGTCAAACCGAACAAGCACAAAATGTATAAAAACTTACTTGTTTGGTAGCATTGAACAGCTACATCAACTATATTATTAATATTTTCTTCTTATTTGATAGCAAATAAAAGATCGAGCAATTTCTCAATTCTACTCATGAAAACTTGTAAATCATAGTCGGTATGAATTGTTTTTGTTAGATAAATCCCAAACAGGAAAGATGATGTGAGCCAAGTTGCTGTTATCAGAAACCCTACCTAATGCATGCCTTTTCTTAATGTTTAATCGAAGGAAAGGTTCATGCATATCATTACTTTCCTCGTGCAAATCACTTCTTAATGTTTTGTTGTCGTTGAATATAACTTAAGTTTTTAAAATTTTTTTATATAATTTTATATGATATCAGAGTAGAAGGTTCTGAGTTCGAGACTCATTAAATTTCTAACATTATTTATTTTTTTTTCATTTAATTGAATATATATATGTCTTGGGTCTATTAAAAAGTCTCGAGTCTCTAATAGATTAATTTTTTAGAGTACAACAGTTATTTTATATAATTCTACAGTTGTTATATAATTTTTCATCCTGGAGAATATTTGAAGGTTATATAATTTTATATAATTTTATAAAATTATATAAAATTATATAATTTTATAAACTATATAAAATTATATAAAATTATATAATTTTATAAACTTGTAAAGCAATTATATAATTTTATATAATTCTACAATTAGATTTAGTTCCATATATGTCCCTGCACAGCTATAAAATTATATATTTATCCCCACAAAATTTTATATAATTTTATAAAATTATATAAAATTATATAATTTTATAAACTTGTAAAGCAATTATATAATTTTATATAATTCTACAATTAGATTTAGTTCCATATATGTCCCTGCACAGCTATAAAATTGTATATTTATCCCCACAAAATTTTATTGTATTCTCATAAAGTCTCTCGAAAGCTCCAAAATATACAAATTTAAGCCCATAGATTGAACTGTTGTGCTCCTGTAAAAATTTATTTTTTTTAAAAAAAAATTGGATTTATGATTTGTAATTCAAGTAGAATGTTATGAAACATACCATGAAAATAATAAAAATAATAAATACTTTTAAATATAATTGTAAAGATATTCATTTAAGTGTAAAATGATTATTTTGTAAAAACGGTAAACAGTAACCAATCAACTAAGAAATAAAAATATATTTATAAATTATACAATTTTAGAGAAATATATTTGATAACTAAATTTTAGAGAAATATATTTGATAACTAAATATGGAGTTTTGTAGTGGTACATATGCAATTTTATTGCTTTATAGGAAGGAAAATACTAAGTATACACTCCAAATGGGATGTATATCATACAGCCAAATTTATTTAAGGATGGAGTGAATTTTACTGGTCACTTCGAAGTGATCGGTAACTAAATCTCCACCCTTGAATGAGTGGGTGTATGATGTACATCCCATTTAGGTGTACAGATAGCGTATCGCGGGAAGAAATAAACTCCAGCAAAAAAACGAATTGAAGAAAAGAAAAGCAACGAAGAAAAGAATAAAAATAAATTAGGAGAGTGACAAAAATCTCTTGTGTTTTTGAAAAAGATAAAAAGTGAAAGAATATTTTTTTAAAAAATAAATAAATTCAGCTAAAAAAATTAAGCTTTGAAAATAAAATATTCAATACCAATCATTAAACTCTTAGCCAACTGTACTATATAGGGTCGGTAAAGTAAAAAAAAAATTAGCTTTAATGGAAAAATCCTATTTACTCTCCCCATTTTGTTTTCTTTTTTTACTTTCTTAAAATTTAAATAAAATATAAATATAATATTAAGTCAAGTAAATCACATTAAAAATAAGTGTTTAACAATGCAAATATCATTATCAATCTTTTCTCCATCAAAAATTCAAAATTTCGAGGCGAAATTAAAATGTCTCTTGAACTCTATAAATGAAACTTACTGTAGGGCCTAAATCAAAAAATTTCACCAAATAAATTATTACAATTGAAACTTATGAAAATAAAATTGAGTTCCGGATTAAAAATTAGATTTGTCATTAATAATTTATTTAAATATTTGTGTTTGTGTTTGTGTTTGTGTTTGGGTTGGTGGAGAGAGTTTGGAGTGAAAGCAAAGGAAGTCACATTCAACATATTTTATTTTCACTACACATTTCGGTCCAACATGCCATTCACAAAGCGAGCAGAAAGTCGAAGGCCAGCCATGCGGAAAGAATCCACATCACTAAATACAGTACTTTTTTTTTTTTGCCTTTTTTCCTGAGGCCTAGTTGTCTCACCCTTGTAGCGGAGTTTATATATCTATAAATGAAGCGGCAGCATACTGCCTTCTTCTAAAAAAAAAAAAAATCTCGGTCTCTCTCCCTCTCTCTCTCTCTCTATCTCTCTCTCAATCTAGCATTTTTAAAACATCTAAAAATAAATAAATTTTATAATTTTTTATTATTATTTATTTAGTATTTAAAATAATTAAAAATAAAAGTCTTACAAAAAGTTATGATGTAGAACTAAAACTTTCGATTAGAAATATTGATTTTATTATAAATAGTATAAAAAAAATTTTATCAAAAATTTCGTCTGATGTAAATACTTTTATACGGTTAAATGTGTAAACACCGCACATCAACTATTAAAAATTACTGATTTTAAACACTTTCGATCAATAAGTAAATTATATCAAAAAATGAAAAAAAAAATTAGGTATTTCAAATATGTTGGATTAAGTATAACAAAAAGAATCGTCGAAAGTTCCTTCAGTAAAAACAACTTAAAAGTACGAAGGTCTCCGTACTACTAATAGCACACTAATCATACTCTTTCCATATATATATATATATATATATATAGAGAGAGAGAGAGAGAGAGAGAGAGAGAGAGAGAGAGAGAGTAAAGCTACTATATATACTTTTATGAGTATAGAGTTTTTTGTACTTATTTGTTGTTTTCAATAATGGAGCTTTCAATTTGATAATTTATATCGTTAAATATGATATAGATCCTGTATTTAAAATTTTAAAAAAATAAATTTTGTAATTTTTTAAAATTGTATAATAGAGCTACTATACACTTATAAGTATTGAATTCTTCACAATCATAGGTTGTTTTCAATGATTGAACTTTTGAATCAACGATCCATACTGTTAAATATAATTTAGAGCATTTGAAACATTTAAAAAATAAATTTTATAATTATTTAAAATTACAATAAAGTCCATCAAGTGAACTTAAAATGAGTGGTAAAAATTGAACGACCTCCTAAAAATAGAAAATCAGATTCTTCAATTTAAGATCGGAGTTATTGATTTTTATTTAGATAATGAATAAAATTTTTTATCAAAAATTCAACCAATTCTGATTTTTTTACACCGTTAAACTAATAAGTATCATATACTGATCGTTAAAAATTATCAAATTTGAAATCTTTGGACTGTAAAATAAATAATGTCGAAAAATAACAAAAATTGATTTTTAGAACTTTCAAATATTCAAAATCATATTTAATGGTATGAATTATTGATTCAGAAGTTCAATCATAAAAAATGACTTATAAGTATAAACACGATAGTACGCATAAAAGTAGAGTAGCTATATATATATATATATATATATATATATATATATATATATATATATATATATGGAATTGAGCTCATATGCATGCTTTTAAAAGTGCCGAGTTATTGGTGCTTGTATACTTTTAGCCTTTGAGGGGCTGTTTGGTTGGGATACAAAGGGGGAATAACCCCCTTTGTATCCAAACACAATTGGATTAAGAGGGGGAACAAGGTGGAACACCTGTTCCCCCCTTAACGGGTTGTTCCGATCAAAACCGGGACAACCCGGTAACAGGGGGGATTGGTGTTCCCGCCCCCCCCCCCCCCGAACAAGCCCCGAACAAGTCCCGAACAAGGCTCCTTTCCATTCCGTTGCCTTCTGGTTACGATCGTTTGGGTGCATATTTTTCAACCATTGGCGGGAATTTCGCCCGCATCCGGCTCTTTCCCATTGAGATCTCGTCGAGAAAAAGAGAAATAATTGTAAGTGTGAAGAATTCTTCACACATATAAATATTCGATATTATATTTAAATTTATATTTTTAAAATTTAGATTTAATTTGATATTTTTTGAAATATTGTAAAGAGAAAAAGAGAAATAATTGTTTCAGGTTTAGATTTTCGGGTTCGATTCGGGGTTTGGATTTTGAATTTTTTGTCGTGTTTGGATTTGTATATGGATTTTTAAAATCCATCGGATTCGGGTTGGGATTTGGGTTTCGAATTTAGTAGTCAGGTTCGAGATTTTTAAAAATCCACCTCGAATCCGATCCGTTGACATTCCTACTTATGAGTGCGATCAATTTCATACTCATAAGTTTTTTCCGATGATGATAGAGTTTCTGAAAATGGATCGTCGTTAAATATGATTTAGAATATTTGAAACTTCTGAAGATTAAATTTTATAATTTTTCGATATTATTTACCTTACGATCAAAAGAACTCAAAATTGATAAATGTTAAACGACAGTATAGGATGCTTACTAGTTTAACGGTGTAAAAGAATAGGAATATGTTGAAATTTAAATAGAAAATTATATTCACTATTTAGATAAAAATCTATAACTCTAATTTTAAATTGAAGAATCTGATTCTCTATTTTTAAGAGGTCGTTCGATTTTGACCATTTATTTTATGCCATCTTGGTGGATTTTATTATAATTTTAAAAAATTATATTTTTTTTTTTTAAAGAAAGTTTAAAGCGCTCTATATTACATTTAATCGTCGATTTGTAAGCTCTATCATCGAAAATAATTAATGAGTATGAAGAGTTTTATACTCATAAGAGTATAATAGCCCTACTATATATATATATATATATATATATATATATATATATATATATATATATATATATATATATATATATATATATATATAGTCCGGTTACTATACTATTATATATAGTACCAAGTTATTGGTGCTATCAAATTTTCTACCAGTAGATCAATCCTTTTGATCATTTTCATCCGTTATATTTTACTATTTCTCCAACCACTTATTAAAATCAAAGGGCCCACTATCATCTCAATCACACATCTTTTAATTCAAGAGTTAAAAACTTAGTAGCACCAATGACTTATAACTATTAATAGTAATCCAGTCTAACTATATATATATATATATATATATATATATATATATATATATATATATATATAGTCGGGCTATTATGCTTGTACAAGTACCAAGCAATTGGTGCTTGTAAATTTTCTACCGTTTGATCTACCCCTTTGGTTAATTTTATTTCTTAGATTATTCTATTCCACCAACTACTCACTTAACCCAAGACACTCACTATCATCCTAACAACACATCTTTTCATCTAAAAGCTAAAAATTTACAAGCACCAATGACTTAGTATTTTTAAAAATATATGAGCTCAAATATATATATATATATATATATATATATATATATATATATATATATATATATATATATAGTATAACTTATATGCTTTCAAAAGTGCAAGTTTAAATATGATTGTAATTTTTTTATTATTAAATTTGTATTGAGATTCGTGCTATTATACTTTTTCTTTTTCTTTCTTTACTTAACTTTACAATAGCACGAATCTTAATGCAAATCTAATGATAAAAAAATCACAAATATAATTAGACTTGTGTTTTTTTGAACGTATGTAAACTCTACTATATATATATATATATATATATATATATATATATATATTTTTACAAAAATTTATCTGAGTTATAAAATATTTTAAGTTAATTATATAATTTTTTAAAATTTTAAATTTATGGTAAATTATTTATTTTATTTAATTTTAGTCTTCTAATGGCACATTAATTTTAAAATTTAAGTTGATTAATTATTTTAATAAATTTATAATTGTAAAAATTATACAAAATATACTTACTAATTTTGTAATAATAAACAACACATTCAAATTTTAAAACAAAAATATTATGAACAGAGTTAAATTAAATAATTTTAAAATAATTTTTAAAATTTTAAAAGATTATATAGTGTACTAATTAATCATGGTTCGTGCAAATAGCATATGTTTTTTATTTCTTTTTCCCACGAGTACGAATCTCAAAGTCCAGGTGTGTGGCCGGGAGAGGAGGGGTGGGGGAAGTTGAAAAAAAAAATGCCACGGGACAAGTGCGCGTGGGCCCCAAGCGTACCCAACCGCGCCGACCATAACCCGAAGACCCAAAAATCTTTTCCTTTTTTTAATTCTTTTCCTGATCTTCGAAGGGACCCTCATTCCCGTGCCTTCGGGATGAAAGAGGGAAAAATTATACTTGCACACCTCAATTGTAGACTATTTTTGAAATAGTCCTTACTTTTATATTTTAATTAATTTTTTAAAATTTTTTATTTGAATTATATAGTTTGTAAAATTCAAAAAATATTATATTTAATAAAAAAAATATAATTTTTTTATATATTCAAAATCGGATGTACATCTTACATCGACCCGTCATGAAATGAATTTTACTGATTATTTTAAAATGACCAGTAAAAAAGTTTCTATCTCATTCGATATAGGGACTCAGAATGAATGAAATATACATCGTATATCCGAAATTCGATATACGAATAGCATTGCTCATAAAATAAATGCTACTTACATATAGGGGTGCCAACGAGCCGAACACGAGCGAGCTGGGTCGGCTCGTGTTCGGCTCGTTTATTAAACGATCCGAACACGAGCTGGCTTGTTTAAATATCGAGCTGAAAAATTCGGCTCGTTTATTAACGTTGAAAAAAAATTAAAGTTGAAATTTTAATCTAATAATTAAAATTCACAAAAAATGAATAGCCTATATATATATATATATATATATATATATATATATATATATATATATATATATATATATATATATATATATATTCGAGTTGTTATAGAGTCGAATATGGACGAGCTGACTCCAGCTCATGTTCAGCTCGTTTATTAAACGAACTAAAAATTTTGGCTCGTGTTCGGTTCGTTTACTAAACGAGCAATTCGATCTCAAGCTCATTTCAAGCGGAACACGAACTGACTCGCGAACAGCGAACTGAATTGTCACTCCTACTTACATACAAAAATATCATTCAATAATTTAGATAATTATTTTTTATTTTTAGTAATAAAAAATAATAGTATTTTAAGACTAATATAAAAAAATTCTCTTGTGAAGAGCATGTAACATTTATACAACTTCTGAATATGTTCTCTTGTGAAGAGCATGTAACATTTATACAACTTCTGAATGTGCATATAGTATTGTTTATTTAAATATTTTATTAAGTATTAGTAGTCAAGTTATTTTTGTTACGATTTGAATTAAGATTACTATTTAAATTTATTAAAATTTAAATATTAATTAGAATATAAATTTATTTAGATTAAAATTTGGATAATTTTTAATGTAAACTAATATTATTTGGTGGTGGTGATAGAATTTAACTACATTCATAAAAAGGAGTACGAAACTACTCTATTATAGAAGAGAGTTGATATAATTTTTTTCTTAGTTAATAAATTTTATTTCATTCATATTTTTTTATTTTTCTTGATTTTTTTTTATTTGTGGATATGTCGGTTTCAGTTTTTATTGAAAAGACGGATTTATAATAAAAATTAAATTTGATGTTTTTGTTGCGGAATCCCAACAATCGGTATCGGATTGTGAATTTACAAAATCTGATACCGGAACAAGTACCGTATTCCCAACTATTTTAATTTTATTTATAAAAACAAATTAATAAGAAATATTAAATTTGGTAGAAATATTGATGAGTTGAATAAAATTTGTAACAAAATTGAAATCTCTAAATTTAAAAAAAAAAAATCAAATTTTAAATTGGTGTCAATAAAACAAATTAATTTGAAAATACTTAAAGTATATTTCGTATCACAAAACAAATTCATTAATTCTATCTAAAATCTAAATTATTTTATTTCTAGTAAAGAAAGAAACTTATTTGAAATTAATTCGTGATGTAAAATTTTTAAAAAATAATTTTTGTACATCCTAAATTAAATATATGATATAAATTTGAAAGTGATTAATAAATTACATCTCATTTTAAAACAGATGGGATGTAATTGCTTAAAATTTAAATGGTGAGAAATATATATGGAGTCAGAAAGCAAGTTTTGGTGTGGTTGTAGGAGGGGCCATGCACAAATTTTCTTAAGTCGGAGGGTATTCCATACATTTTTTTTCACCCTTCTGAAAAAAAAAAAAAAAAAAAAAACACGCTCTCTTTCTCTCTCATCCTTTCCCCCACACCTTATAAGACATTGTATTGTAGTCGCAGCAGCTAAGAATCAGAGCCCTTCGCCTCATTGGCTCTTCCCAATTCCACAATTACGCTTCCTCCTCCTCCTCCTCCTCCTCCTCTCGCTCCTTCACTCTCTCTCTCTCTCTCTCATCCGGCCGCCCGCTCTATTTCTCTCTCTAACTTTCCCTTCTTGATGATTGGTTAATTGATTAATTTGCGTGGATTCATTCTTTTCTTCCGCAATTCGGATTTCCGATCTCTTCTCCGTACTTCCTTTGAATCCGTCAGCTAGAGCGGGCGGCCGGTCGGCCACTTTCTGCCACTAAATCTTTGCTTAGTTATCTTCCCTGAAAAGTGATGGAGCGGCGGCGGAGGAGCGGCGGCGGCAACGGGAGATCGGGCGCGAGAGCGAAGGGGAAGGGGGTGGGCTCCGAGGGATCGCCGACGCAGGTTTTTGATGATGCGTCGGCGTCGTCGTCTCCTCGTCCTCTTAAGAAGATACGGAGCCCGGAGCGCTTCCGCCGCTCACCCGCTTCTGTTTCCGCTGATTCTTCTTCTTCTTCTTCTTCTTCTTCTTCTGTTTCTTCCGCTTCTGCCGCTGTTTCGAATTTGATGAATTCTCCGTCTTTTCGCCCCATTTTCCCCTTCGCGAGCGAGGCTACTCATCAACACCCCCTCCTCCCGCTTTTCCAAACAACACCGCCGCCGCAGCAGCCTCCGTCGCCGCAGCCGCCTCCGTCACAACAAATGATATCGTTCTCGTACAACCCGATGTACTCGATCGGCGCGACTTATCCCCCTTATTTATTTTCCGGGGATGCCGCATCGACGGTGACGATGACGATGACGACGACGACGACGACGACGACAGCAATTCAGCAGCAGCAGCAGCAGCAGCAGCAGCATCAGCTTCTTCTCAGATACTGGAGTGAGGCCCTCAACCTCAGCCCTCGCGGGCGCGGCGGCCACTTGGCGATGATGAACCGATTGGCCGGCGGGGCCCTGCCGCCGATGTACTCATCGGGACTTTTTCGGCCCCCGATGCTCCCCAGTGCGCCGGCGCCGGCCAATAAGTTGTACCGGGGGGTGCGGCAGCGGCACTGGGGGAAGTGGGTGGCGGAGATACGCCTGCCGCGCAACCGCACCCGGCTGTGGCTGGGGACGTTCGACACGGCGGAGGACGCGGCCCTCGCCTACGACCGCGAGGCGTTCAAGCTACGCGGCGAGAACGCCCGGCTCAATTTTCCCGAGCTCTTCCTCGGGAAGAGCGGCCGTGGCGACGGCGCATCGTCGTCTTCTGCCGAGAAAATTCAGGATTCGCCGCCGCCGCCGCTGCCGCCTCCTCTGCCGTCGAAGTTCGAGCCGATGGATTCTGCGGAGGGGACGGCTGAGGCTGAGACCGAGGAGAGCCTGAGCAAGGACGAGGAATCTCCGCCGTCGTCCGAATTGTTTACTGAGCCGCATGATCGGCCTGCAGAGGCAACAGCAGTGGAGGAGCCGGTGCACGGCGGTAGCGGGGAATTGGTGTGGGGGGAGGCGGAGGAGGCGTGGTTCAGCGCGTGGGGGCCGGGGAGCTCCGTGTGGGACGACGTCGACGGCGCCAACAACCTCTTCCTCCAGTCACGGCTCGTGACGCCGCCAGCTGCGAATTCGGAGATGGAGCATTCGTTCCCGGCAGGGTTACCGCCCACGGCAGTGGCCACAGCAGCTCGTCCGGACGTCAGCACAGCTGCAGCCACCGCATCGGAATCTTCGTCTCACCCAGCTCCTTCCATGTTCACGTGGAAGGACTAATTGATCATCACTCTTTCTCCCTCCCTCCCTCTCTCTCTCTCTCTCTCTCTCTCTCCTTGACAAGTTAGAACAGAGGAGTTCACTGGTTGCAGATTTTGAGACAACCATTAGAACTGATCCAATCCTTTCTTTCTCGAGTAGTTCTTCAACTACGTTCCAACGTCTTCTCAAAAATCGCTGATGTTCTATTTTATATACGTCAGAAGATGATTTACTAACACAATCACGCATCACATCATTCAAAGGAGATACCCAAAGCAGTACTTTTCTTTCACCGGAGCAAATCCACTTTGGCTTCACATTTTTTCGCAGCCAAATTTGGGTCATCCCTGTTTTCCTCAATCCTTCTCTTTTTAATTTAGTCCTAAATAGATTTAGTTTCCGAAATCTACATATTTAGTTTGTCTTTAGTCTCTAGTCTACGGATGAAATAGGTAGTAGGCTTTTAATTTATTATTTTTCTTTTTTGGTTTTTTAATTAGATGTTAGAAAAGAAGTTATGTTTATGGTGATGGTGGGTGTAGGTTTTTGAGGAGGAGATGGTTTTATGTTCTGCTCTTCTGATCCTACTTGTGTGCTTGTAGTCTTGTGTCTTGTATTCCAAAGTCATATGTATTGCTTGTGTTATTTACTTCCTAATATGCAATGCAAATTTAAGTACTTTTATTTGCTTTTATGCCTTATATAGTGAGGAAATCAGGCTCATTCTCAGAATAAAAGGTTACACTTGTTTTATTAGTTAAATTAGTGCAATTGGCTCCTAACATATTGAATGGAAAGAGGGTAGTATATTCCTCAGGAGCACAGTATGCCCAAAAAAAAAAAAAAAGAAGTTAAAACTTTTTTTTTTTTTTTTTTTTTAATGAAAATATTCAATGAAATAAAAATATTTAATTATTTAATGAAGGTGATAGTTGTTGGATTCACCTACCTTAGACTCTCAAATCTGAATGAAATTTAGTAATTCCAAGTTGTTTATTGTACGAAAATCGAATTTCGTTTCTCATTTCACTTAGAATGAGAATGACTTAATAGATTAAACTCTTCAAAATCCTCTCTCACGAACAACTCCACCTTCTCTCGCTTCATCACTCTTCTTACTCTTGACCAAAATAATATCTCAAAATTCCATGTGATTCAATTGCTTATATTGATTTTTATTTTAATAATAAACTAAAATTTTCTCACCGATTCGTCATTTTATTTTTCTATTTCAATGCAATCTAATTCTATTTATATATTTCTATTTCAATCATGTGTCTAACATGCCCTGAACTAAAAAGAAAATTAAAATGAGAAATTATTAATGAAAAAAATAACTATAAATTTAACAGTAGAAGGTAAAAGTACAACTCCTTTGTAAATATGTGTATGAGTTTTCAATTTTGATAATTAAAACTTTTAAACTTTATTAAATAGTTTAATAAATTCTTATTTTCAGTTAATATTAGTAACTATATGGCAGTTTTGATTGTATATCTTGTATATAATCTTATAACACTTCAGAATACTAAATTTTTTTTTTTTTTTTTTTTTAACATATTAAAAAAGACCACCTCTCCAAAACTTTAAAATATCATAGATATCCCTCCCAAATTAAAAATATCATCAATACCCTTGTAAGCTACAAATCTATCACTAATATCTCTCTAGATGTATAAAACTATCACTGATTTTTTTAAAACCCTAAATCCTTCTATCACCAAGATTCCTAAACCCTAAGCCCTCTTTTATATATATATATATATATATATATATATATATATATATATATATATATATATATAGCCCTCTTTTATATATATATATATATAGCCCTCTTTTATATATATATATATATATATATATATATATATATATTATTAAGGACTCTCAGGATATTTTCTAATTTAGAAAAATATTTATAAAATTATAATTTTTTGAGAGGGCAAAGAAGAAAATAATGTTGGATTTAATTTCTATACGTGGGCTAACATATAAATTTATAATTATATTATGAGCTATTTAATTTAGTTGGATCATTAAGTGATCTAACATGGACTCTAAACACATCTATTGGATATGGCCACTTAATGTGTAAAAGCTCAGTACAAGTCCAATTTAGATTTATAGGATCATAATTAGACGTAGTATATAAGAATTATAATAGGGTTGTGGTCCATAAGTCGGATTCCTATCGTCATTCCTCCTAAACCATTTCAGAATAAATTAAATAGATGATGAATCTAAACTTGGAAGCACTCAATCCGAAGCAATTTTAGTATCGGTGTCTGAAAGACGTTAAGATCTGATAACGTGTTTCATCATGCATGAATTTCAATAAGCATTTATAATATTTTAAATAGATTAATTATAATCTAATAATTTACATATATATTTTTAATTATTTTGTATTAATTTGCATAAAGATCGAACAAATGATTCTAACAAATCTTGCTAATCTCTATCTCTTTTCATTTCTTACTTCCCCTCATTCTTGAGGAAGTCTACAGTGTAGTCGTTACACCATGTTATCTATATTCAGCTAATTGCATCTCTTCTTTTGATAGAAAATTATAATAAAAATATTTTTCTAAAAATCCCGATGGGATGTGTGAAGCTCAAGAGAGCAATTTGTGACACCCCCGAAATGTGTATTAATCCTATATATAAATGATATAATAGGACTAAATCTCTTAACCTGATTATAGCACTTTGGATGGTAGCAAGACCCAAGAGATTAAGAGAGTTAAGCATGTTAGAGCTAGAGTAGTGCTAGGATGGGTGACCCTCTGGGAAGTTGGGGCGTCACAGTTGGTGTTAGAGCTATTTACCAGCCGAAAATATGAGATGAGTCTTGACTGAGCCAGAGTTGTATAGCGGGTAAAGCGAGGCTCCCCGGCTAATGACCGTTGTGGGTGGAGTGCAGCTTCCCTACTTGTGAGTGTCTTTGAGCCTTACAAAGACGTCAGAGTTTAAAGGGGGAAAAAATGTGAAACTCCCGAAATGTGTTGAGATGTCACATTTTCCGAAATGTGTTGAGATGAGTCTTGACTGAGCCAGAGTTGTATAGCGGGTAAAGCGAGGTTCCCCGGCTAATGACCGTTGTGGGTGGAGTGCAGCTTCCCTGCTTGTGAGTGTCTTTGAGCCTGACAAAGACGTCAGAGCTTAAAGGGGGAAAAAATGTGACACTCCCGAAATGTGTATATAAATGATATAATAGGACTAAATCTCTTAACCCGTATATAACATTTTGGGTGGTAGCAGAACCCAAGAGATTAAGAGAGTTAAGCGTGCTAGAGCTAGAGTAGTTCTAGAATAGGTAACCTCCTGAAAAGTTGGGGTCACACAATTTGAATGACCAGATATGATTAGATGTGTCTCAACATTTTATTATCAAATTCAATTTTGTATCCTGATTCGTCGAAAACTTCGTAGTGCGGCAAATTTTGGAAAGAACGATTTGTGCAAAAAAAAAAAAAAAAATGTTGAAAGCCAGCTTCAGTTGATAGAAACAAACGGGTTAAATTTTAAGAAACATGTAAAAGAACAAACGAATCATTTATTTCTTTTTGCTCTAGAGGCGTGATTCTATATTATATTTTCACAATATTGTACTTCTTTTTCGTATAATGATCTCCTTCTTCGACCACAAATTTTTTTCTGTAAAAAATTTTTTACACATAAATTTTAATATTATATATTTTTTTATTATTTATAATTTATTTATTTTACAATTCTCATCTTCTTTTTATTTATACGTGTGTCATAACATAAATACTACATCACTCTACCTCGATTTTATACTTTTTTTTTTTTTTCTCTTTCAAGCTTATTTTTTCTTTATTTTTTTTCTAAAACAAAAAAAATGTCAACATTATCGTCGTTTTGATCTTGGCCAACCGACCACCTGGGCTCACAAGGTAAAAAAAAAAAAAAGGTAAAAGATTGTGCAACACCTGCATGCGACTTATCCCCCACAATTCCCGTGCAATGATTGATTACCCACTTCCAGTTGCTCTCACACTTCTCCTCCCTTCGCAATTTCCACCACTTTTTT
Organism: Tillandsia fasciculata; assembly: GCA_029168755.2. Taxonomy (NCBI): domain Eukaryota; kingdom Viridiplantae; phylum Streptophyta; class Magnoliopsida; order Poales; family Bromeliaceae; genus Tillandsia; species Tillandsia fasciculata. The sequence goes on along the minus strand of CM054931.1, from coordinate 8,982,489 downwards.
TTGACATTCTCGCCTCGGAGTCCTCCGAAAGAAGCCACTCACCAACACTTCCTCTGCTTCTGCAAGGAGGAGGGAAAAAAAAAAAAAAAAAAAATATTGGTGTTTGACTTTTGCAAACATTTTGCAGGCGCACGTGTCGCCCGGTAATTGGTCAAAGCTTCATAATGCGATGTACAAGTCAATGTGGGCTCCCTTTAGTGGAGCGGAGATCGTAGTGGTCTCTGACACGCGACGCGTGTATGTTTTTGAGTTATGATTATTTATTTATACTAGTTAAAGATCCGCGCTTCGCGGCGGACGAATAAATTTACACTAAATTAATATTAATAATTAATAATTAATAAATAATAAATAATAAAATATTTATAAAGATAAAGATACGTTATATATTATAAAGTTTTCAACATTATAAATTAGAACTAAGGAATATCGTCTTAACAACTTCTTTAAAATTTGGGGGAAATGGTGTTCCTAAGAAAAACATAAGTTGGATGAGTATATATCTTTGAAAGATAGGTTAGAATATTAAGAATTGAAGTTTACCAAGTTTTTGAGGAAATATGGATTCATCATCAAGCTGAACTTCAATCCAGTCCATCAGACACTCGACATATCTTGGTGCAGAAACCTCTATCGATTTCTTTATTTGTACACCATCTGCCCACCTATATTCGTACCTGCACAAAATCCATGTTCTTTTAATATAAGTAGTCAATTTTCTTTAATTGTGAGTGCTTCTCCCAACAGCACAACTCAAGCAGTACTTTATCGAACAGGTCCTAAAGTTAACTGGATTGTATTGAGGTGTTGATGATAAAGCATATAAAAAGCACTGTTGCTCTGCTAAATTCTCTAAGAACTTAAGGACATTAAAGAGTGCAGCAAATAAGCACTATAAGACATACTTAGGGCCTGCAGTCATTGTAGGACAGTTCTCAGGTGTACAGAATTCTGTGAGAGTTCCATACACAGATTAACCTGATTGAAGAAATCAACAGCTGAAACCAAAAGCTCCATTAGAATCTAGCAGCAGGACCGGAATTCGGGTCTGAATAATGTAAACAATATTACATTTGGAATAGAACGAACGTAGAGAAATTACGGGTTACAAATTCAGTTCCTGAAGATTAATCCAGATTTCTATTTCTCAATTATTACAATTTAGTAAAATTTGATTGATTTCAGTTTCGCCCATTTTAAACAATTTGATCTGTGAAATTTCACTGCGACTTCCGTTCATCCTCGGGGCTTCGCATTCAGCAAAGCAAAGTCCAACAGTAGTGCTGAGCGGAACCCCTATTTTAATGATAACATAGAATATGTATTATGCAAAACAAAGAGACTGAATTGTTACAACTAAAACTGAAAGGGCGAAATTGAAATCAAGGTCAAACTTCAGCAAGTAATTTGCAATTAACCTATGAAATTCAAAAGGAAACATCACATAACCTCGAAACAAAAACAACTGCAACGTAACCGTTACAGGTGGTAAGAAACACCGAATTAAAAAGAAGAGCAAGAGACAGCATATTACTATTGACAGCAAGCCACTCGTTAACATCCTCGCCAGGGGGAAGCCTTACTGCCTCCCTGAGATTTCCCTGAGAAAAGAGAGCAAAACAGCCTGGAAACATTTCTGAGAGAGGAGGGAAGAGCAGAGAGAGGAAGAAGGGGAGAGGGAAAGAGTGAGCGAGTAATAAATGAGAGCAGAGAAGTGAGGGGGCACCGGTCTGAGACAGCACCGAGCAAGTACGACCGTACCATCAATTTCATCAATTTCAGGTAGAATGGTACAGGACATACATCCCAGATCACAGAGGAGCCGCACGACGCATGACGCATAGTAAGCATTCTCTCGAATACTTGGTGAGCAACATACACCACCGCAAGCATTCTCTCAAACAGTTGGTAAGCAAAATGCTGGCACCGTACAGATCGGTTATAGTCAACCTAAGGAGGTGACGCAACAGTAAGGGGAGAGCAAGTGAAGAGGGAGGACGGTCAGAGGAGAGGGTACCATCAAAATCAACGAAGATTACACTCACAAAAACCCAAGGACGACAAAACCCACAGAGAAGCAGCACGGAGCCCAGCCGAGGAGGAGAAAGAGGGAGGGGGGCGAACGGGCGGTAGCGCGCAGGCCCGTATGATCCGCCGAAGGATGTGACGGAACAGTAAGAGGAGAGGCCCAAGGACAACAAAATCCACAGAGAAGCAGCACGGAGCCCAGCCGAGGAGGAGACAGAGGGAGGGGGGCGAACGGGCGGTAGCGCGCAGGGCCGTACGATCCGCAGAAGGATGTGACGGAACAGTAAGAGAAGAGGAGGCGAAGAAGAAAGGCGGTCAGGGGAGAAGGTGGGAGTGCAAGGGGAAGAGGAGCCTCTGCAAATCTGGTGAGCCGTACTGTAGCAGTATGAGAGAAAGAGGAAGGGTTGTGTAGCAGCAGGAGAGAGAGAGCAAGCTGGCAAAGTGGAGGGCGAGGAGGGGCGAGGAGAGATCGACACGTAAGACGGTAAAACTCACGATTCATGTCTTTTTATTGATAATTATTTTGGAATTGCATCTAAGAATGTTTACGTATCTTCTTGATTTTATTTTTGAAAATAATCAATTATTATTCTCTAATATACTGTTTATATTATTTTGAGACTGATCATCCCTATTTCGTTATTAAAAAGAATTTTTATAGATGTTTTGATTTTACCTCAAAAAATATTCACTTATGATTATCTAATTTACTATTTATATTGTTTTGAAATTTGATAATCTGTTTTACTGTTGAGAAAAATCTTTATAGATGTTTTGATTTCGTCGCTGAAAATAGTTATTTGTCATTATCTAATTTACTGTTTATATTATTTTGAAATTCGATCATCTCTTTCACTATTAAGAAGAATTTTTATAGACGTTTGATCTGACTTTGTTTCTGAAAATAATCGTTTGTGATTGTCTAATATATTGTTTATATTATTTTCATAAGAGTATAGTAGCCGGACCCATATATAGCGTAGGGCTACTATACTCTTATGAGTATAAACCCCTTTGTACTCATAACTTTTTCACGGTTGGATGAAGGAATGTGCAGTTAAGATGATAGTGATCCCCCTAGGGTTTACTAGGTTGTTGGGGAAATAGTAAAAATTTTAGGAACTACTGTAATTGTCACGCTCCGGGGTCGAAACTGCGACCCGGGCTCGCCAACAGATCCGCCGCCTCTACAGAACCTCGCATAGGCAAAGCGTCTAACATGCAAAGAAAAATATACTACAGCTAAATAGATATCAGAGCTGTAAAATAAAAAACTGTAAAACTCTATCAAACACTGTACAACTGAAAATAAAGATACAATATCCATCTCCCAAAAGATCAACATACAATATCCGCATATACAAAACCCAGAACTCAACAGGGAGGGTAACCTAAAATAATACGTCAGTGTACAGGCTCACAGTACAAGTCATATCCTCACTACAATAGTCTCTCAAAAGCAGAAATAAAACTAATCTACTGACTGTACTACAAGTCTCCAATGTGGGGGTACAGCTACTCTCCAAAGTCAGGTAGGGATCTAGCTCGCGACTCCCTCGCCTCGAACAGCAATAGCAGAATCAGCATCTCCCACAGATGACTCTGCAAAACAAAGGAGAGGAAAGAAAAATAAGGGGGAGAACTCCAACGGGTGTGAGAACTACATCAACACGTAGTTCTCAGTGGGTACCGCCACCAAGCCCGACGGTCTGCCCACTAAGTCTACTAGAGGCATAAGATAACAATGCAGTAAAAACTGAACCAGAAAAGCTGGAGATACTCTACAGCTACCATGCCTCTAACTAAATGCTCAATAGGTAGTACAGATGAAAATATATGCAACTACTCGCACCCAAGGTACTCAATCGACCCAAACGAACTGACTGCCTCATAGGGTCCAGTCAAGCCTGCGTCCACCTACTGCCACACATCCACAAGAGGACGGGACTTACGTAGGGCGTCCGTGACTACCAAAACTGGCCCAGCGAGAGGGATTGCGTTGACAAGTCGCGATACGAAAGTAACAGGCCCACTTCGGACGGGGCACTCGAGGGACGCGACCCCACCGTGGAAAAAGGTATCCGCGCATCTCTGTCGAGCTCAAAGTGGCTCATGCAGGCTATAATCAAAATCCACGCTCACTCTCAGAACAGAAGGACTCAAGATCCTCTAACATCTTGCAAGTCGGTCGGAATACTCTCGACGACTAAGTTAACCAGCTCTCACGAATCTCGAGACACTAACGAACTCAACCAACTCACCACGCTAAACACACAGGCTAGAGATACTCCACAGCCGGGATCGACCCACAACTCAGGGCTAACAAAACTGGTCGGACGACACTCAACGACCCAGGACCACCGTCAACCCAAACGGTTCCCAACAACACTGACCGGAAGATACTCGACGGCCCGGGACCACCGTCTACCCAAACGGCTCTCAACAACACTAGCACAGGTCTAAACTCAGCTACCAGACTCCACTCAGCCCCCAGGCACGAGTGCAATAATGTCCCACAGAAACCTGACCACTCGGCCCACTACCCGGGCGAGGAAAATCTATGTCCAGAAAAAGATGCAAAGTGTGGGATGTCTAAGGCATAAAAGAACATAGCCCAAGTAAAGGTTCTCTACTAGTCTGGTTAAACATACAACATATGACGGGGTGCTAGGTCAAGTTCTAACAATAGCATGTAATTAAACAAAGCATAAATAGAAAATCCTTATCTCTCATAAGCATGCTTCCTGTCTCCTCTAGCATGAAATAAACATATCCATCTAGCATGCTATCAATAAAAAAGGGGTAACATTCCCAAGGTAAGCTTCTACTAATCATCATCATGGCATCCCCTATCGCAATTCTCATAAACATAATATGGATATTATTCATTCGATTCTCAAATAAATACTGATACTGAGCTTAACACTCCATCACATACATGAGTACACTAGCATGCGATTATTCTATCAGATAGAATTAGAAAACCGTCCACCGGTTCTGGAGACGAAGCAACCCACCTGAATCGCTTTTCGCAGGCAAAGCCGAAGTTGGTGAAGTGCGTAGCCACTTGCTAACAAAATCCGCCGGAACCGGACCATCGGCACACAGTCGTACAAGCCTCTGCTCAAACCAACATCACAGCCAACAATCAATCAACACCAAAAATAGCCCTCGCTATTTTTACCAACTAGCACAGAAAAAGGGGATTTTCACCTGCGTGAGATCCTCCGAAAAATCCAGAAATATCACCGTTGTGATCCTCGCGACGAGTAGATACAAATCGAGTACTTATACACCTTATTCCGACACCTGTAGGCCAAGAAATAATTAGAACATCGCCGAAAGCCAAAACCTTCACGAACACAAGCCTGTAGAAAATCAGTCCCAAAGAAGCTTAATTATCACCTTCCAAGAGTCCTCCAAAAATTCCGATAAAAAAACGGGTGCGTTCCTATCGAAGCGTAGATGTCGATCGAGTCCTCATACGTCTCGTTCCGATGCCCGTAAACCGAGAAATCCCAACAATACTCTACCGCTGTCCAAAACCTCACAGCGGTACAAGGGATCAAAAGATACCTCGGGAACCGTGCTAAAAAAAAATCCAAAATGAGGCGAAGTGATCAACACGGAAATCGAAGGCGTACCTCTCGTGAATGTGCTGCCGCAAAAAATTAGCTCAAAAGTCCATCGTGATAGCTCAGGGGGTCTCGCGCACTAAAATGCGACGGTAGAAGCCAAAATTGAAGAAGCGTCGCAGTGCACCGCGTCGCAGAAAACGCCGATACTGCGGCCTCCAAAAAATCCGGGAATCCATCAAAGGGTGGAGGAGAAGGAGAGGAAGAACTTCTCTTAAGGGTGCCACAGCAGGGGAACTCGAGAAAAAGCTCGAAAGAACGGGCAAAGGGGGCTATATATAGCCAAAACAAAACAAATCAAAAAATACCACCTGGGTCCCCACATTCGGGCGCCCGAAATAGATTTGGGCGCAAACAGTGCCCCGATCTGAGCCGTCTATCCAGCGCCCGGATCCACCAGGATGCGCCACGTGGCCCCCACACAGCAAACAGCTAAAGCGGCCAACCCGCTCACGACACGTGGCCGAGCCCCGCGCTGCTCCACCCATGTCAACGCCTCAGTGGGCGCGCCCACGTGGGCGCACGCCGCGCTGCCTACACCCACGCCGCGCACGCAGCCCGAGGTACCTGCCGCACCCGCTCCGTGGACCGCGCCCAGTGCACCGTCCAACCAAAAGCTGCCACGTGTCTAACCACGCCAATAGGAATACGCCATGTGGCACACCACCCACGCTGCACCGCACACCGCGCCTGCTCCGTTCCTCGCGTAGACTGAGCGCACACGGACCGGCCAACCAACGACCGCCACGTGGCCCCGCCCCCGTCCATGCACCCGGCCGCGCGACCCCGTGGACCGCGCCTGCTGCGCCGGCCAACCGGGAGCCCCCACGCGTCCAACCCCGGTGCACGCCTCGCCCCGTGGACCGCGCGGTCCGCGCCTCTGCCCGAGCCGCTGCCCGCGGCTGCGCCGCCGCGCTCCACCACCTGCCCGTCGCCGCCAGCGCTGCCCCGGCTGCCGGAACAGTACCCCAAGCCTCGAAATCCGTGTTTGGGCATTCGGGCTCCGAAAAATTCAAGTAAATAGTCCATTTCCATCGTTTTCGCGCGCTGAGTCCAAATCCGATGTCCGTTTTGCCCAATTCCACTTCTAAAATTTGCCGGAAGCATCCAGAAAAGTATTCTTATTCTAAATTTTGCGCTGAGTCTAATCCCGAGGTCCGATTCGCGCGCAAACACCTCTAACACAAAGCAAAGGCCTCCAAAAGTTGCCAGACACACCACAAAAGCTCTGTAGAGATCCGGGTCATCACAATAATCCTAACCGTACATTCCTTTATCAAAGGGATGAAAATTTATAAGTACAAAAAAATTTTACTCATAAGAGTATAGTAGCCGGACCCTATATATATATATATATAATTGAGCTCCTATGCTTGTAAAAGCACCAAGTTATTTGTGCTTGTGAGTTTTTTACCCTTTGATGTAGGAATGTGCGGTTAGGATGATAGTGGGCCCCTTGGGTTTAGTGGGTGGTTGGTGGAATAGTATGATCTAAGCGATAGAATTAATCAAAGGGTTAGATCTAACGGTAGAAAACTTACAAGCACCAATTGCTTGGTGCTTGTACAAGCACAGTAGCCGGACTATATATATATATGCTGAGTAATTTGTCTTTTGTCTATGAAAATAATAATAATAATTTAGGAAATAAATATTAATTTCGCAATCTCTTAGCGTGAGAGAGTCTAATTCACTTAATGTTCTCTCGAATCTTAAAACAATTTAAATGACACCGACAAAAATATTTCGGATAGCTGTGGTTGAATATAAAATATGTAAACACATTTCTTTAGCCGCTAAAGTTTTTACAAAATAACAATTATTTTGTATATATAATTTTATATGGTATTAAAACAGAAGGTTTTGAATTCAAGTCAGACTTCTAATATTATTTAATTTTTTCTCATTTAATTAAGCACAAGTATATAAATATTATTCTCTAACCGTTTAAACTTTTTTGGACAATAACGATTGTTTTATATAATTTTACGGCTGACCACAAATAAATAATTTACAAAATATTAGGTTAAAGACTTAAAGTGGATGTGGCCCACGTAACTTATTCAAGGTGATCTTTAAAGATACAGTCAATTCAATCGGTTAGGATGTATCTGGACACATCCTTGATGGACGGACGTGATTAAAACATCCTTACATTCGATTATATATATATATGACATAACGGGAGTCCCGGTCTAACCCTAATCGAAATTTTCTGTGACGGCTCCATCTCCGGGGATAAGGGAATAGACAGGAAACTTCCCGCTTTTTGCAGATTGCGCACGAAGACGAATCGAAAGGAAGAACCATCGTCTACAATCAAGTATAGGAAATTGAAAATCATGACAGAAGGTACGATCTATAGTTTTATTTGGTATTACAGGTATCAGAGACAAACCTTTTGCCGTTTTTTCGTTTCTTTTAAAATTTATTTGCTTTTCTTTTCATTTATAATAATAATAATAATAAGGAAGCAAAAGTGGTGGCGTTGATCAGTCCCATCGTAACCTGCATTCGGAGGAAGGCGCCACCGTCACCGCGACCGCATTAGGCGCCCAACAAGGTGTCGTTTAGTGCAGTCTTTTGGGACTACACGTGGTAACCCTTATTGGGGTTTCAACCCGGAAAAAAAAAATCTGTTATTATTATTATTATTAAAGAGAAAAGAGGATATATATATTTTGTATTGTGACTCATCATTATAAAAGAAATGTATATCAAAATTATATATAAAGTATGGTTTCTGTTATATATAATTTTGTATTACTCATTAATTTATTTATTCATGACTATGAAGTGGTGTGTTTAGTTTTTTATTATTATTTTTTTTATTTTAAACACACATACAGGGATCATGAAAATTTAGAGTAGTGAATATATATATATATAGATTTCATACGGTTTATAAATTTTGAGTCACATAAAGTTGTATAATTTTTTTTTTATTTTTTTTATACTTTCCGCTGCGTTTAGGAATAATATGAAATATTGGGTCATTCGATGTCATATAAAGATTTGTGAGATCAACTATGTTTAGAAGTAGCCACAGCATTCTAGTCATAATATATGATCGTTTATGGTATTTTCATATAATGACATTGAATTTAAAGTTAACCCGAAAATTTATATAGATTCCTAATTTATTTTTAATAGTTATTCAATGTCATATAAAGTTTTTTATATTTTTCATTATATTTGGGACTAGTCACAGCATCCTGCAAATAAAGAAGAACACATAAAAAATTTTGACATTGAATTAAAGTTTAACTATTTATTGAAGTCAAATAAAATTATAATTTTCTTTTATTTTTATTTTGACTGGAATAGGATAGTGGAATGAATTTCTAGATAACAAGTTTTCTTATACCCACAGGTACAGAAATCTAGTTATTTAGGAATTAGTTTTCCGCTAGTTTTATTATTAAAGTAGATAAATTCTATGCATGTAGCGCCTCTACCCACAGGAAGGTTGAATTTATCTAATTAAAGATTATTGTCTCATAGCATGTGATAAAGTCTAATATTTATTTTATTGTTGCAGCTTCTTCCTCTACTATTTTTTTTAGTGATGTTTCTCGTATTCCTATGCTTACTAGGGACAACTATTCTGATTGGAAAGAAAGCATTCTTTTTACTTTGGGTTATATGGATCTTGACTTGGCTCTGCGCATTGAGGAACCGCCTAAGGTAGTGGGGCCAATAACTCCACAGCAGGAATCCGCGCAGGATAAATGGGAGCGATCCAACCGCTTAAGCTTGATGCTCATAAAGTCTAGAGTGTCAAAAAGCATAAGGGGATCAATTCCAGAATGTGATAAAGCCAAGGATTACCTAAAGGCCATTGAGGAGCAATTTGTTAGTTCCGATAAAGCTTTGGCTAGCACGCTGATGAAGCGACTTTCGGGCATCAAATACGATCGAACCAAGGGTGTGCGTGAGCATATCATGGAGATGCGGAACATAGCAGCTCAACTAAAAGCTTTAAAAGTTGAGATCTCCGACGCCTTCTTAGTCCATCTGATTCTAAACTCATTACCGTCTGAGTTTGACCCCTTTAAGATCTCCTACAACACACATAAAGATGAATGGTCAATAAATGAATTACTGACTATGTGTGTTCAAGAAGATTAGAGACTTAAGTAGGAGAAGCCGAAAATTATGACAGAATCTGTCAATTTGGCTACTCAGCGCAAAAGAGAAAAAGGAAAAAGTGCCTCCAATTCCAAGAAGCCAACACAATTGCCAATAAAGAATTCTGGCAAGAAGGATCAATGTTACTTCTGTAAGAAAAATGGGCACATGAAAAGGGACTGCTTGAAGTATAAAGCTTGGCTCGAGAAGAAAGGTATTGAAACTATCTATATTTGTTATGAATCTCATTTAGTTAATGTTCCTAAAAACACATGGTGGATTGACTCTGGCACTACTGTACATATCTCAAATACCATGCAGGATTTTCACAACCTAAAGATGCTGAAGCCAAATGAAAGGATTTTACTTAGTGGAGAAGGAAATAAATCTCAAGTTGAAGCTGTAGGAAACTATATTTTAGAACTTAGCACTGGTTTTGTACTTGAACTTGAGGATATTTTTTATGTTTCTAGATTTTCTAGTTTTTAGTTTCTATTTCTAAACTGAGAAATAAATGTTTTAAATTTTTATTTGAAAATAAATCTTTTACTATCTTCTCTGATAATGTTATTATTGGCAATGGTTGTTTGGTAGATGATTTGTACAAATTTAATTTGAGTCAATCTTTTGAGAATAATTTTAATGTTAATCATAGCATTGGTGTTAAAAGAAACATTCTTAAGGAAAACTCTTCTTCATTGTGGCACAAGCGTTTAGCTCATATCTCTTTAGAGAGAATAAAGCGATTGGTGAAAGAAAAGATCCTAAAAGATCTTGACTTTACCGATTTTGGTACTTGTGTGGAATGCATAAAGAGAAAGCATACCAACACAAATACCACTAAAGGTGCTAGAAGGAGTTCTGAAATTCTTGAGATCATACATACAGATATCTGTGGACCTTTTTCTATTCCTTGTTTCAATGGTCAGAGATATTTTATCTCATTCATTGATGACCACTCTAGATATATGTATCTCTATCTCTTATTTGAAAAAGCTGAAGCACTCAATGCTTTCAAAGCTTATAAGGTTGAGGTAGAGAAACAATTGGATAGAAAAATCAAGATTGTGAGGTCCGACAGAGGGGGTGAGTACTATGGAAGACATACGGATAAGGGTCAAATGACCGGTCCATTTGCTCAATTTCTCAAAAGTGAAGGCATCATTGCACAATATACGATGCCTGGCACGCCCCAACAAAATGGCGTTGCCGAAAGGAGGAATAGAACACTTATGGACATGGTAAGGAGTATGATTAACAACTCTTGTCTTCCATCATCTCTTTGGAGTGAAGCATTAAAGACAGCGGTATATGTTTTAAATAGGATTCCATCGAAGGCTGTTTCCAAAACTCCTTTTGAGTTATGGAAAGGGTGGAAGCCTAGTTTAAATCACCTGCATGTATGGGGATGTCCAACCGAGGTGAGGGTTTATAACCCACATATAAAGAAGTTGGACTCCCGAACAGTCAGTGGATACTTCATTGGCTATGCGGTAAACTCCAAGGGATTCAGATTTTATTGTCCAAATCACTCATCCAAGATAGTTGAGGCCAGGAATGCCAAGTTTCTTGAGGATTCTGAAGCTAGTGGGAGTGTTGTTCCTCAAAAGATGGATTTTGAGGAAATAAGGGATTCAACTGGTTATCCATCAAGAGATGATGATTTAGTTGCTCTTCCAAGAGATCAATATGACCATATTGGAGACCAACCAATCATAGAGCATGAAAATGCTGAACCAGTTGAACCTCCCCATGAAGAGCTTTCCCAAGAGGAACAGACAATTATAGAGCCAGCTGCACAGCATAATGAAAACCTAGAGGGAGTGGTTGGCTTAAGAAGATCCTCAAGGCAAAAGAGATCGGCAATTCCTGATGATTATGTAGTCTATCTCCAGGAGTCTGACTATGATGTTGGGCACCATAAGGACCCATGGACGTTTTCAGAGGCCATGCAGGGGGATAAATCCTCCTTTTGGTATGATGCCATGAAGGAAGAGATGAAATCTATGGCAGAAAATAGAGTTTGGGATCTCGTTGTGTTACCACAAGGAGTCAAAGCCGTTGGCTGTAAGTGGGTCTTCAAGACCAAAAGGGACTCTTTAGGTAACATAGAGCGATATAAGGCCAGACTTGTTGCCAAAGGTTTCACTCAGAAAGAAGGCATTGATTATCATGAAACCTTCTCTCCGGTATCTAAGAAGGATTCATTAAGAATTATCATGGCTTTGGTAGCTCATTTTGATTTGGAGCTACATCAAATGGATGTGAAAACGGCATTTCTAAATGGGGATATAGAGGAAATAGTCTACATGCAACAGCCCGAAAGTTTTAGCACAGATAAGAACAGTCACCTTGTTTGCAGACTAAAGAAGTCTATATACGGACTAAAACAGGCCTCCCGTCAGTGGTATATCAAATTTCATGATATAATTACTACATTTGGTTTCGTAGAAAATATCGTGGATCAGTGTATATACCTTAAGGTCAGTGGGAGTAAATATATTTTCTTAGTCCTGTATGTGGATGATATTCTGCTTGCAAGTAGTGATTTAAATTTGCTTAAAGAGACCAAAAATTTTCTTTCTAAAAATTTTGAGATGAAGGATATGGGTGAAGCTTCTTATGTCATTGGCATAAAAATTCACAGAAATAGATCTCGAAGAATTTTGGGTCTATCTCAGAAAGCCTACATCGAAAGAGTTTTAGAAAGATTTAATATGGCAAATTGTGCACCTACAGCTGCACCTATTGTGAAAGGTGATAAATTCAATCAGAAACAGTGTCCACAGAATGATTTAGAGCAAGAGCATATGAAGAGCATACCCTATGCCTCTGCAGTAGGGAGCTTGATGTATGCGCAGGTCTGTACCAGACCTGATATAGCGCATGCAGTAGGGATGCTGGGCAGATACCAAAGCAACCCTGGCCTTAATCACTGAAAAGCTGCGAAAAAGGTTATGAGACTTCGTCACAGGCTTTATGGCTGAGAAATTTCATCTCAGATTTAAGAGTTGTCGACTTTATTACAAGGCCCATCAAGATTCATTGTGACAACTCTGCTGCAGTGTTCTTTGCTAAGAATAGTCGAATTACAGATCGCAGCAAGCACATCGATATAAAGTTTCTTGCTGTGAAAGAATATGACAAAAAGAATATGGTGGATATCAAACACATTGGGACTGAGATGATGATCGCTGATCCTATGACTAAAGCATTGCCGGCAAATAAATTCAAGGATCATGTTGATCGTATGGGCATCTTGTGTTCATTTACAGTTTGAGTTTTCTTCTTGTATAAAGATTTCGGTGACTATTTTTTATTTGAATAACAACATATTTTTTGTTTTGCACATTTATGCGCACAAAGTTATATTTGTACATTAAATTATTATTGTGCATTAAAGTGGGACTCTGAGTTGAACTTATAGTAAGTTCATATAGTTATAACTCATAAAAATATTTAATTAAGAAATACATACTTTTGATACATAGAAGGAAGTGTTCATTTTGAATATGGCCGCTATGATCAAAGTATTATTATTTCTTGATTGAGTGGGAGGTTTTGACTGTATAATTTGGTGGGTACCTAATAAAGTTTTATATCGCCTATACTGTATTGAATATATCACTAAGCCAAGTGGAAGAATGTTGGATGTGGCCTACGTAATTTATTCAAGACGATATTTAAAGATACAATCAATCCAATTGGTTAGGATGTATCTGGACACATCCTTGATGGACGGACGTGATTAAAACATCCTTACATTCGGTTATATATATATATGACATAACTGGAGTCCCGGTCTATGCCTAATCCAAATTTCCTGTGACAGCTCCATCTCCGGGGATAAGGGAATAGACAGAAACTTTCCTCTTTTTGCAGATTGCGTACGAGGACGAATCGAAAGGAGGAACCGTCGTCTACAATCAAGTATAGAAAATTGAAAATCACGGCAGAAGATACTATCTAAAGTTTTATTTGGTATTACATAACGATTGTTTTATATAATTTTACAGCTGACCACAAATAAATAATTTACAAAATATTAGGTTAAAGACTTAAAGTGGAAATTTTGTGTTGAATAATTCAATTTATTTAACTCAAAAATTTTATTATTTGTGAAAGCATGCATCCTTTTTCGTTCAAAATAGTTATTTAATCCAATTGGAAATATACTTCTCTTTATATATATAATTGAACTCATGTGTTTTTAAAAATATCAAGTCAATAGTGCTTATAGATTTTTGTCAATAGATGAAAAAATGTGTGGTTAGAATAATAGTGACCCCTTGGGTTAAATGAATGGTTGGTGAAATAGAAAGATTTAAAAAATAAAATTAGTCAAAGTAATAGATCTAACGATAAAAAACATACAAGCACCAAAGAAGGCATTTTTCACTTACATTCACACTCTCTCTATATAGGCTAAATGAGTGAGTGAGAATATATACATGAGACACGTTTATATCAAATTTAATATATATTTGGCTAAGAGTTGTGGGTGACTAAAGACTTCTTATTCAAAATATTTCTAATAAATTTAACTATTATCGGGCGATAACGGATTTGATTATATTTAGTATTGAATATAAAATATACAATCATCATTAATCATCATTCTCTAGTAACTTAAATATTTATATAATTTTATCAGCGTTGTTTAATTTCTTCTTATTTAATTAAATTTATATCTTGAGCCTATTAAAATATCTCAAGTTCAGACATAAAATATCGTTTTTTAATAGCTAAAATTTGTAGAGTACAATAGTTATTTCGTATAATTTAACACTTAGCACAAAATCTGGATCGTATACATTTATATTATGCTATCTCTAAACTTAATTTGATTTATGTTATTGTTATTTATCTACTTATTGAATAAATCCTATTTGTACATTTTTTGCGCTTATTATATCTAAGTTGGCAACTCAAGGGAATAGAGAAAGATCAAGAAACCTCCTGGGATCTCTGGTTTACGAAAACTAATAAATAGAGCGAAGTTGGATCCGTCATTCAAGAGAAAGGCCAAGGTGGTCGTCTTCGCTGCGACTACCTTTCCAGCGCAGTAGAAAATGACTTGTCTCATGTCGCTTTTACAATCAATTCAAATTGTCGTGCCGACATAATACTTTTGTGGCGGGCATCGATTTGCATGTGAATTGTGAAGAAACGCATGATGAAGCTTAAAGGGCGCTACGCGGTGGCGGCGCGAGGTTGCGGTGTTTGTTTAAGAGCCTGTTTGGCCGGCCGGCGGAAAGTTGGAGGATTACTTATTAATGAATATCTACTAAGTTTATAATTTTTCTAGCTAATTTTTTATACCCGTATTTATAAATTTTTTTTATAACTTTTTTAAGAGTAGTCTTAATTGTAATAGTTCTTCTGTAACCGTACTTCAAGCAATATAACTTTTAATCGGCTTTCGGCCATGTTAATCTCTGTCTCTATATCTCGGTTCGGCTCCTTTAGGCCGAACTCTGTTGAAAATATGATTGAGAAAAATTCGGTTGAACGGATCTTTCCTCGATCTGATCGTTTGGCACGCGACGCATCACACCCAGAAAGTCAATTCGGAGGTCGTACACGGACCGGACCATATCAACGATCAGCGGCGCTTTTCGACCGCAACAACTTTTTGGGTCTAAACAATACAATAATAAGAACCTTTTTAATCTCTCATAGCCAAAAGGATCCTAGCTCTTTTGATCTAGTGGACTAGAGAAATTTTAATATTTTTTATTTCCTCTATGAATCGAATTAAAGTAAAATCTTTAAGGTAACGTTCGGTAACGGGGATAGGGGGTATCCCCTTATCCCTATTGTTATACCCAAACATAATTTAAGGGGTGGAAATTGCTAAACCCACCCCTTAGCGGAATATCCCAGGATAACCCGCTAAGGGGTGGGTTTAGCTATTCCCACCCCTAGGCGGAAGAACGGAATAGCGGATAAATATTTAATATTTAATATTAATATTAAATATATTTAATATTAATATTAAATATTAATATTTATCTAAATATTAATATTTAATATTTAGATAAATATTAAATATTAATATTAAATATTAATACTACAATTTAATATTTAATTGTAAATATTATTTAAATCTTTTAATATTTATCTAAATTAAATATAAGGTTGATTAATACCATAAATTTATTTAATTTTAAATTATATCATAAAGGGCAAAATAGTAAATAAAAATATTTATCCCCTCAATTCTTATTATTTCTCTATACCCAACCAAACATAATTTTTTTCTTATTCCTCTTATTCTTCTTATTCCTATATAATTTACCAAACACAATTTTTTTTAAACCCGGTATAACTCTTAAACCTAACTAAACAGAAATTTACACTAATTCCTGCTAATACCATAACTTATACCTATTCCCGGTATAACTAAAATTTTCTTATCCCCGAACCAAACGCAGCCTTAGGGCATGTTTGGTAACGGGATAAGACAATACTAATTATACCAGGGATAAGTATAAAGTACGAAATTAGTGTAAAAAAGCGTTTGAGATGGTTCCAGGGATAAGAGATTTTGTGTTTGGTATGATAATGAGGAATAAGAGGAATATAGAGTTTTAGTTGGATTAAATGACATTTTTGCCCTCAACCATAATAATTTTTAAAAATAAATAAAAATTTTACTTGTATAATTTTAAATATTCAATTTAAAATATTTATTAAAAAAATATTAAAATTTATATTTTACTTATATATAAAAAAATTATTAAAAATTTTGAAATTTTATAAATTTTTAAAAATAAAAAAATTTAAATTTTATAGATTTAAATATTTTAAAATTTAAAATTTTTAAATATATATATATATATATATATATATATAATAAAAAATAAAATCTGCTGGGACAAAATTGGAAAACCAAGGGGATACTGCTGTTCCCCTAATCCGTACGGAAGGGGAACAGCAGTTCCCCTCCTAACCTAATCTTGTTTCGAGGAATAAGGAGAATATCCTCTTTATCCCCCGGGACAGTTCCAATCCAAACGCCCCCTAAAAGTCTAAGTCGAAATAAATGATTATATATATATATATATATATATATATATATATATATATATATATATATATATAATTTATCTAAACTAGAGACAATTTTGATTTGACGATTAATCTTTTAAAATTTTAAATTTACTATTCAAATTTTTAATTATTTAATTTAAATTAGTCAAAGACATTTTAACTTATATGCGCCGCTTATTTTTGTAAATTTAGTTAGTATATTTTATATAATTCTCATAATTATAAATTTATTAGAATAAATAATTAGTTTAAAATTTAAAGTATGTTAAGACATCGTTGACTAATTTAGATCTGAGAAATTAAAAGATTAAATAGTAAAATTAAAATTTTAAAAGATTAGATGATCAAATCAAAATGATCATAGCTTAGAAAAATTTTGTATCAGCTTACTAAATAAATTAATTAACTAAAAAAAGAGAAAAAAAAACAGAGGAGAGGAGGATTCTTATATCCCTGCCAGAATGCCCTTTAAAGGAGTGGGCAATTTCAGATAGAAATGCTGCTTGATGTTTAAGTGGTCGAGAGTGTCTGGTTGTACAAGGCCAATCTTTCTTTTTTTTTTTTCTTTTTTTTTCTTTTTTTTTTTTTTTTTTTTTTTTTGAGAGAGAGAGAGAGAGAGAGAGAGAGAGAGAGAGAGAGTCATGCTTATTAAGTGCTACAGGATCATGACATTGGCCTTTTTCTACTTTCTTATTAATGAAAATAACTTATTTGACCTTAAAAAGTCGAAATGGACTACGACTTGGATTGGGACACACTCAACATCTTTTCAAGCAAAATTTACTCTTCTCACTTTTAGGGGCTGGGCCTGGGCCTTGGTCTCTAAATTCTGACCCAACCGGACGCCGAGTTGATCAAACTCATCCAATTTGGGCCCATAGGAGTTTGATTTTGACTCGATTGAGCTCTTAGGTATCGTTTGGTTTGGATACAAAGGGGATATTCCATTCACCCCGCCCCCGAACTACTCCCTCTCTCTCTACTCCCTCTCTCTCCTATTCTGCCCCTTCCCAAGGCAGAGGTTCTGCCTTGGGAAGGGGCATTTGTATTTTTTTTTTTTTTTTTAAAAAAAAAAATTTATGCTTCTTTTGCTTTTTTTTATTATTATTAAAATTTTTAATTTTTAAAAAATATTTAAATTTTAAATTTTAAATTTTATAAATTTTAATTTTTTTAATTTTATATTTTAATAAATCTAAATTTTTTTTTTAAAAAAAAAATATTAATTTTAAAATTTATACAATTTTTTTTATAATTTTTTTAAAATTTATATAAATTTAAAAATTAAAATTTTTACTCCTACTTAAAATTTTAAAATTAACTTTTTTTTTTTCTTTTGCTCCCCCTTCAAATTTTTATAAAAATTAAAATTAATAAATATTAAAATTTGAATAAATTTTAAAATTTTAATTTTAAAAAAATTATTAAAAAGAAAAGGATATTTTAATCTTTTAACACAAAAGTCAACTCTCTATTCCTCTTATTCTTCAATCACTACCAAACACTATTTTTCTTATATCTGATACAAACCTAATTCCCAATCAAACACAATTTCACATTATATCTCACTTATACCTAACTTTATACTTATCCTTGATACTACTAATTCTTTTTTATCCACGAACCAAACGATACCTTAAGCACCATGATCAGGTGTTGACGTAAATGATTTGGGTTTGTTTGGATGCATAAATATTTTTATTTATTATATCTCTATCTGAAAGTGAAAGAGGATGGAATTGCTTTCGAAGGTAACTTAATTTTGCTCCTAAGTCCACTTTTCAAAATATCGTAACTGGTTTCGGCCAAAATAGTGGTGAAATCAATTACAAGATAAAAAGAGATTAAAACAATTATCTATTGTAATATACTTTTACCCTCTTAATATGTTAGCTAGGTGTGAAAATTTTCGATAAAACTAACAAAAAAAAAAAAAAAAAAAAAAAAGAGTAAAATAACTATAGTTCCGAGAATTATGAAAAATAAAAGATAAAAACTTGCAGTATTTGATAAATAAAAAGGATTAATTGCATACGATTTTCTGTAAACATATCGAATAGCAGATATATTTCTACAAAGCTCAATTTTTTATATTTATCTCTTTAAAAGTCTAAAGTTATTCATATATATCACTCCGGTTTATTATCGTTAGTTTACTGTTTATTTTTTAACAGATTATATATGAAATAACAGTTTTGCTCTTTCAAAAATATTCGCAAAAATATCTTAAAGGGTAAAAAAATAAATTTATCTTATTAACTAAACAAGATTAAGTATTTAATCTATAGTTAACTAGGTTTTCTAACAGAAATAGACGGTGGGGATTTATATGAATAACGTTGGATTTTTGAAGGAATAACTATGAAAAATTGAACTTTGTAAGAATATATCTGCTATTCGATATGTTTATAGAGAGTCGTATGTAATTAATCCTAAAAAATATAATCAACTATTTAAAATGGTGGATTATGGCTGTGAAGACCCTTTAAGGAGAATAAAATCAAACTCTTAACATGCAATTTAAAACAAAAAAAAAAAAAAAAAAAAATCCTCAATGGCATATAAGTTATCACAGGATAACTTGTTTTGGCATTCAATCATACATGCTTCCCATCTAGTAAACAGTAAATATTTTAGGAGTGAATATGGCATTGTTTGGATATCTGAATAATTTTTTTTTAGATAACTATCACAAATTTTCTAGAGGGATTCTAAGAAAAAGTTTTTTTTTTTTTTTTTTCGTTTTTTTTTCTTAAAAAGTCCTGACATTTATAATTTTATAGGATAGCATATTTTATGTCTGAATTAATTTATTTTATTTAAAAAAATATGATTTGAAGGTCGAGTATAATATCACATTTTTTCTAGTTGGATGATGAAGTTATTCTTGAATAACTTATTTTCGGTATACCTTCTTGTTTTACTTTAAAAATTTGTGGATGATAAAAAATGTGATCAACTGTTTAGAATGAAATATCATATTTGGTATTTAAGTCATTTGTATAGCAATCAACCGTCCCTAATGCAAGTGGCAAAGGGTTTGGTGGTTGATACCCGTGACCCGAGTTCGAAGCCTAGTTGCTTCACATTTCAGTTAAGTTTATTTATAAAAATAAACGAAGTCATTTGTATAGCATAAGATAAATTATTTCGATGTGAAATATGCTATCCAATTATAGATAGCAAAACTTTTTTAAGAGTTAAAAATTAAACTTCTTACTTACAATCATACAAAAAAAATTTTATATCGAAGAAGATATTCTTTGATAACTTATTTCGGCATCCAAATAGAGCCTAAAAGCTCTTGTCATATTTAGTAGAATAACATATTTTACTTATAATATAATTTATTTTATACCGAAAAACATGCTAGAAAGTGGAATATATTATTCTGTTCAATCGAATTTCATATTTATCAAATACTATAACTTCTTAAATAAATCAAAGATATATCTGGAATAAATTATTCATGCATTTAAACAGAAACTTAAGTATATGCTACCCGCTTGGTTTATTTTTGATAAGCAACTAGACTTCGAACTCGGATCTCGAATATCAACCACCAAACTCTTTTGCCACTTGCGCCCGATTGATAAATATATAAATTTTTTGAACAAATCAATAAAATATATTGAGCAAAATATTCATTCATTCAAACTGGACCTACAAGAGATTTGCTGTTTTTGTATCCGAAAAGGCCACCAAGCTCTTGTCATATTTAGTAGAATAACATATTTTACTTATAATATAATTTATTTTATACCGAAAAACATGCTAGAAAGTGGAATATATTATTCTGTTCAATCGAATTTCATATTTATCAAATACTATAACTTCTTAAATAAATCAAAGATATATCTGGAATAAATTATTCATGCATTTAAACAGAAACTTAAGTATATGCTACCCGCTTGGTTTATTTTTGATAAGCAACTAGACTTCGAACTCGGATCTCGAATATCAACCACCAAACTCTTTTGCCACTTGCGCCCGATTGATAAATATATAAATTTTTTGAACAAATCAATAAATATATTGAGCAAAATATTCATTCATTCAAACTGGACCTACAAGAGATTTGCTGTTTTTGTATCCGAAAAGGCCACCAATGTTCGATAAACTATTCCAACATGAGCAAACTTGAATGTGGCCCATTGACACAGACCCATAGCCCATAAGCTTAGCTCTCCATCATGGCGCTATTTTTACATTTGGCCCTAATAAATTTTTTGTTATAAATAATTTTCTAAAATTTATATTTATAAAATTAGTTCTATAAGCGCCACACAAGCAACATATGGACGGAGGTGTTTAAGTTGAATACGATTAACAATTCACCGTGTCCCCGATTTCCTTTCTCCTGTTATCTTTCTTTTCCGTCCATCCAATTTTTAAAAATTATTTCAAATATGATTTTTTCATTATTTCTTTGCCTCCTCCTTTTTTCATTCTTTTCTGATCTGTCAAATCTTCAAAAATTATCCGCCTTTTCTCATCCTCTTTCCTTTTTCTTCTTTCATCAAATTTTAAGAAATTATTTAAAATATGAATTTTTCATCTTCGTTTTGCCTACTTTATTTTTTCTCTTTCTGTTCATCAAATCTTAAAAATTACTTTAAACAAGATAGATGATTTCATCAAATTTCAATATGGTAAATAATTCACCATGTCTAAGCACGGAGAATCATTTACTGTGTTCAACTTAAACACGGAACACGATAAACTATTCATCGTATTTGGACATAAAAATTTATTCACTGTGTCCAAAATACGGTGAATATTCACCATGTTCAGCTTGAACACCTCACTGGCCATGTTGCTCGCGTGGTGCTTACGTGGCGCACACGTGGCAGATATAAAACTATTTTTATAATTTAAAATTTTACAAAACTATTTATAAACTTTTTTTTTTTTTTTTTAGGGAGCTATATGCAAGAAAGCCCGTTTTATAAAGGAGTGTACACATGCAATATTGTTCTGGCTATATTTTTAATATTTTTTTTTATTTATTGGGCTTGGTCTATTGGGCATTTTAGATGCTTAAAAAGGATCAAGCCCTGGTAAATAACTAGGGCTGGAACTAGATCGGATTTGGGTCGGGCCATGCTACTACGCTTAAGCCTGGCCCCAAAAACAATATTGGGCTTTTGATTGGGCTTTTATCCAATTTTTTAAAGAGAATTAATGTTTGGCCTAGGCCCAGGTCCAAAACCTAATACTCATGATCGTGTTTTGTTTATCCTCGCTTCATGCATTTGTCAAATAGTACATATATATTTATATTATATCAAATTAAAATAAAATATCTATTTTTATAAGTTTACGGAGTTTGATCATATAAAAAATAACATCTAACTAATTAGAGCTCTAGAATAATAATGTAACAACTTTTAGGCTGGACTTGGGCTGGGCTCGGACATATTCAAATAGGCTTGAAACTTTTTTAGATTTAAATATTTAAATTCAGTTCATACCCAAAGTTATAATTCACATATCCAAAGTCCTACCTATGCATGGCCTATCGGGTTGGGTCTTCTTTAGGTCGAGCCAATTATTCCACCCCTATTAATAACAAGCCTTGGAAATACCAATTTGAGTTTTAAAGTACTGAAGTGCAAATTAACCCCTAGATTCATTAAATTATAGATTTTGGCAGAAGGAGCCTTCAAAATGCTTAGCATGCAGTACTTGTAATCATAGAAATTTCACATCCGTTTTGTCTTTATTGTAAGTATATATTTTTTTTTTTAGAAAAAGATAGCATGCTGCCCGCTTCATTCAAAAGGAAAATGAACTTAGCAAACATGAGTGAGACATTCGAGTCTCAAAAGAAGGCGAAAAAAAAAAAAAAAAAGTTTCTAACAGACCGGTCAACCCCATTCCATCTATAATGCCAACTCTCTTCTAACCCCGCTGACAGCGGAATGTGGGTCAGTGTTGGTTTGTTGGAAAATATATTTGTTTTTGATTTTCCAAATCACCCAATAGATCGCCGCCAAGTTAAAGCCTTGCTTTCCTCTAGCGATGCCTCTCCTCCCATCTGACTTTCCCATACCCGACGAACACCTGCCCTTAGCTCGTCGACCCCTAACCCGACAAACCTAGTGGTCCTAGCACTCATCCCGTGCACAAACCATGTGTACACACACCACGTGAACAGGTGCTACTCACTCAGCCTCGAAACCACAAAGCATACAGAGATCATTTCCAGACCAACCTATTTTGCGAAGGTTGTCTGTCGTTAGAAGTCGGGTCTTAAGGGCGAGCCAAATAAAAATCTCTACTTTGGAGGGCAAAAGCAACTTCCAGATGGAAAATACGGTGAGATCCCGTAGTCCCCCGTCACCGAGAGCCGTGTATGTGGACTTGACAGTAAACACACCTTTCTCATGCCATCTCCAACCCACACCGTCAACCCCAAGCCCCTGCGAGGCACCCCCCACAAAAACCATCAGATTGCGCAATTGGTCCCTACAACTCTGTCTCCACACGCCACCACCCATTAGGATTCTCCTCCATCTCCATCTGTTATGATCGAGGCAGGCACTGACTCTGATCGTCTTTCTTACTACTTCGAGAAATACCTCAGGAAAGAGGGATTGTAACGTCATCTCGCCACACCATCTATCGGTCCAAAAATTGATCTAACTCCCATCTCCAAGCTGGTAGAAAACCCCACATTTAAAAATCTTTCTAATACTGAGAACGTTCCTCCACCATTATGAGGCCGGCCAAAATGAGCCCCCCCTCCCACAGCGGTTTCCTTTTCGAGTAATAAAGAGCTCTGATGAGCTTATTCCATCGAAGATCAGGTGACGTGAAGAACCTCCACCACTATTTACATAGAATGGCCTCATTCATTACACTCAGGTCCAGAATACCCTTCTACCTTGCTCCTACACACATTTTCCCAGGCAGCTAACCGCCTCCACCCCAGGTGCGAGGTTCCGCCCCATAAGAAATTCGTTCTAAGAGCCTCAATCCGTTTATTAACCCATTTAGGTATCTTGAAGATGGAAATGAAATAGAGGGGAAGGTTGGTTAATACAGCATTGACAAGCGTAAGCCTTCCGCCTCTAGAGAGTAACTTAGCCTGCCGCCCCTCAATTCTTCTATACATTCTATCGATAATCCCATTCCAATCCTTCTTCCTAAGCTTCTTATTGGATAATGGCAGCCCAAGGTATTTTGTTGGAAAAACCCCAACTTTACAATCCAGAATATTTGCAAGGCTACTCTCCTTATTCTCGTGTCTTCCGGTGTAGAACAATTTCGTCTTCTCTTCGTTAACTTTAAGTTCGGAGGCCCACTCAAACAGATGCCAAATGAATCGTAGGCTCCTTACCTGCTTCGCCCGGGCTTTGCAAAAGAAGAGAGTATCGTCCACGTATTGAATCAGCGAGATCCAACCTTCCTCAGACGGGCCTAACCATTTAATGAGCTTGTTTTTGACTGCTTCCTCCGTTATTTGCGTCAGACCTCAACTACCATGAGGAACAAGTAAGGCGAAAGGGGGGTCCCTTGCCTCACTCCTCTCTTACTTTTAATCCAAGAAGTTGCCTCGCCATTAACGAGCACCGCTACTTTGGCGTTCCCGATACAATGTTGTATCCAGTCACACCAACTCTCGTCGAAACCCCACCATTCCATAATTCTGCGTAGAAACGCCCAATTGAGTCTGTCATAAGCCTTTTAAAAGTCCACTTTCACACCGACCCCCTCGCAAGATATCCTACTTCCCCATCCTATTAGTTCGTAAGCCGTCACAAAAGCGTCTGAGATGTTCCTCCCATTTAAAAAGGCTGACTGGGACTGTGAGATGACGGTTTGTAGGACCGGAGCCAATCCATTAGCCAGGACTTTAGAAATAATCTTTTGTATCCCGCTTAGCAAACTAATCGGTCTAAAGTCACTTGCCTTCCGAGGTCCTCCAGATTTAGGAACCAAGCAGACATAGAAGTAATCGATAGGGCCCGTACAGATTCTCCCGTCGTAAAGTTCCTGAACAATTTTAATAATATCACCCTTAATCGCCTCCCAAAACATCTAATAAAAGCTGATTGGGAATCCGTTGGGCCCCGAAGCCTTATCCCTTTCCAACTGGAAAGTTGCTGTCTTTTTCTCTTCTATGCTAAAAGGTTCGACCAAGCTCTTGCGATCCATATCGGATAGCCGACGCAAGCCGAAACAAAGCACTCCAGTCCCCGAAAGACTTCAGCCTGGTGTTCGTAGAGGAGAAAATCTCTTTAAATTTTCGAACAAAATAGGCCTTCTTATCCCCTTCCGAACAGTAGATTCTACCATCATCATCGATCGTACCTATCTGATTGGACCGCTTCCTACCATTCGCAAAAGTGTGGATGAACTTGGTGTTTCTATCTCCCTCCTTCAGCCAACTTTGCTTAGTGCGAGATTTCCTAAGCATCTCCTCGTCATCCAACACTATGGCAAGGCTAGCTCTCAGCTCCTGTCTTTTATCGAACAGATCCGGCCGGAGATCGTGCTGTTCCTCAAGCCTATCGAGCTCCTGAATCTCCAGCGCGAGCTCTTTCTTCACTTATCTGATACCATAGAAGTGTGCAGTACACCAGGTTTTAATTCTCCTCTGATAGTGTCTTAACTTTGCCGTTAAGGTAAGAACCCTCGAGTTTTTATCCTCAATCTCCTGCCACCACATTGTGACACTCGAGACCAAATCCTCACGTTTAAGCCAAACGTCCTCGAACCTGAAGATTCTACCGCTCATCTTTTTCACTCCCCCCGTGGTGAGCAGGATGGGTATAATGATCCGGATTTCTGCGAAGGTCTTACGGAGTGAATTGTGGCTTCTAGAGGCCTATGATGTGTGTTAGTGATATTTGCTCGCAAATTGGACCTCAGAATTGGACCCAACACAAAAATTTAGATTAAGAATACCTGTCTGGATGCCTTCGACAAATTTTAGAAGTGGAATTTGGCAACTCGGACATCGGATTTGGATTCAGTGCGCGAAAATGATGAAAATGGACTATTTACTTTTTTTTTCGGAGCCTGAATGACAAAATACGAATTTCGAGGCATTTGTTACTGTTCCGGCAAGCTAGGGCAGCGCCGGCGGCGACGGGTAGCGGCGGAGCTTGGCAGCGCGGGCGCGGGCAGGCGCGTGCGCGGCGGTGGGTAGGCCGGTCCACAGGTTTTGGCTTGCACTGGGACCAGCCAACGAAGGGCATGCCACGTGTCGCGCGTTGATTGGGCGGCCAACGCACGCGCGACAGAGCACCGTGGACCCCGCCAGGCCACGTGTCGCCCACCCATTGGCGGGCGCAGCGACCCGGCTGCCCCGCCATGAACCGCGTACCACGGTTCCCACCGTGGACCGCGCTGCCACGCGGAGTGCCGCGATTGGCGGGCGAGCGGGGCGCGGAGCGGGCCACGTGGCGCGCTGTGGGCGTTTCAGGCGTCCACGGTGTTGGGCCGGACCGGATTCGGGCGCCTGATTCTTGCGCCCGAATCCGAGGCCTCCCTTTGGTGAGCTTGGGCAATAAATAGTCCCCTTTCTTGAGCCTTTGGACCCTTTTCCCGAGCCCAACTGCGACAGAGCCCTCAAGCAACCTTGTTGATTATCTTGTGCTGCATCTCTCGAGGGAGTTTCAGAATTTTTGGAGGGCGCAGCATCGACGGCTTTGGCGATTCGGCACAGTGCAACGTTTCTTCTTCGGTGGCCCATTTCCGTCTCGTTTCGGTCCTCGAGGTCCACAGAGCTACTCTGAAGGAAGTTTTGGACGATTTTTGCTGTGTCGGTTCCACGAGAGGTATATCTTCGTTTTTCATGTTTTTCTCTCCTCTCAGTTTTGGATTTTTATTAGGGTTTCTGGTACATCTTTAAGCCCCTATTTTGCTGGTAGTTTTCCTGGACAGCAGCACATTGTTAGATTTTTATCTCTGCACTCGAGTATCGGATTTCAATGTGTGAGGACTCGATTGACATCTACGCTTCGCGAGGATCGCTGTCGTATTTTTTATTAAAATTTTTGGAGTTTATCTCACAGGTGGTATTTGCGCATCTTTAGGACTAATTTTTCTGCAATTTGTAAACTTAGAAATTTTGTGTTGATTGTAATGTTTGGACCATATCTTTGTACCCAGGAGGTGTTTTTGGGTGATTTTGGACCTGTTGGAAATGTGGGAATTCGAGGATTTGTCCTCTTTCAGTTTCAGCCTTTTTGGATCTTGGATTGACGCGCGCTTCAGGTGGGTTGCTTCGTCTTCAAAACCGATGGACAGTTCATTAACTCTATTGAGTAGGGAACATGCATGATTTTGAGATGTATTAGGAAGCATGCTAGAAAGAGAAAATTGATACTCCTTGTGTTGCTATGTTGATCAATGTTGATTTATTGCTCCCTAAATATATTAAATTATTGTTATTATTGAAACTTGACCTAGCACCTTGTCATATGATGTATGTTCAACCAGACTAGTAGAAAACTCTCACTTGGGCTAGGTTTATTTATGCTTTACATATCCACACTTTACATTCTATCCTTGGACATAGTATTTTTCTCGCCCGGGTAGTGGGCCGAGTGGTCGAAATTTTTCTTAGTGTAGGATGCATGTTACACTCATGCTTGGGGGTCGAGTGGAGTCTGGTAGATGTAGCTAGTCTTGTATCTATGGCGGGAGCCGTTTGGGTAAACGGTGGTCTCGGGCTGTCGAGTTCTTCGATTTATTTGTCGCCACTGTGTTTGTGGCAGTGGTGTACCAGTGTTAGCAGAACCTTGAATCCAGAATCTTTTTGGGTACATATGATTTCAGTAAACCAATATTTTTCTTCCAAATGTCGAAGGGTCGCCGGAGTCTGTTCTTGTCTGATTGGGCGAAGACATTAACCCTTCAGGGTTTGGGAATAAAACTTGTTTTCTAACTGATTTTCCAAAATAGCTAAAATTCATAAAAATAAGTTTCCTTAATTCAAGATGGTTTTACAAAAAGGAACTACTTTTAGTCCTCACCCCGCGTGGGTCCGAGTGAAAAATGGTTTTCAGTAATAAATGTCACATTTTTTGTAAACTTCTTCACCCGAGAGAGAGCTCGAGTGATTTGGATTCTAAGGGCTGTCTTTTTCTTTGGGTCGAGAACAACGAGAGGCTATGCCTAGAGCCTGTTCTTATTTGATTTGGGTTATAAGTTCTAGTCTTTTGGGGTTTTCGGACCCTTCATTGTTGTCAGCTGTGGAGTATACCCTGTTAGTGAGTTTGCATGTTGAGTTTATGCCCTTTTTAGGGAGCTGTTGGGTTGACAATGGTCCTGACTGTTCGAGTATTTTCATATTAGTGAGTTGGAGAGGTGATTTGGGTACTGTCGATTTTGTTGATCGTGGATTTGGACTATAGCCTGCATAAACTGCATTGAGATCGACAGAGATGCGCAGATACTTTCCTCGGTAGGGTCGCGCCCCTCGAGTGCCACTTCGGAGTTGGGTCTGTTACTTTGCTATCGCGACTTGTCGACGCAGTCCCTCTAGCTCGGCCAATTTTGGCAGTCACGGACGCCCTACGTAAGTCCGGTCCTCCTTGGATGTAACGGCCGTAGGTGGGCACAGGTTTGACTGGACCCTATGTGGCAGTCATTGTAGATTGGGTGATTGTATTTGAGAGATAGTAGATGCATCATGTTTCCATCTATATCACTCCTTAAGCATTTAGATAGAGGTATAGTAGCTGTAGAGTTATTTTTCAGTTATTTTCCTTTCAGTATTGCATTTGTTACTTTATGCCTCTAGTAGACTTAGTGGGCAGACCGTCGGCTTGCTGGCGGTACCCACTGAGAACTACTATGGGATGTTGTTCTCACACCTGCCGTGGTGACCTTTCCCTAGGGACCTCTACTCCAGTCCCTGCTGCTCCAGTTGCTGATCCTGCTGATCGAGGTAAGAGAGTCGCGAGCAAGATCCATACCAGTTTTCTTCCAGCGAGAGTAGATGTACCCTTTTGGTGATGTACTAGTACTGTCAGTAATTTTGGGATGTATCATGTACTTTTTACTTTTGAGAATTTTAGTTTTGGAGTACTTATGCATTTGTGAGGACCTAGCATGTACTATTTTAGGAGTTGTATATATTTATTCAGTAGTTTACTTTTCAGCTCTGATATCTATATAGCTATAGTATCCTTTTTTTTGCAGGTTAGACGCTTCGTCTATACGAGGTTTTCCGTATGGGCGGCGGATCTGTTGGCGGGCCCGGGTCGCACTGAAGGTTTCTCAACTGCTCCTCCAATCTCTGCCGGACGCTCACCGAAAAGAAGGCCCCAAGAAGAAGACTGCGGAACTCCGCCCAAGTCAAGAGCTGAGCCCCAGGCGGACCAGCCGGTCGAACACGCCGCCACCAAGCCTCGGCGTTTCGCTCCAAAAAGTTCGTCGCCAATAACACCTGGTACCGCTCCTCGATGAACAGTGTCTTAAAGCGTCGCTCTATCGCCGTGATCCACGACTCTGCCTCCCACGGCTCGGCGCTCTGCCCCGAGAAACGGGGCGGGTCAAACTGGCGGAACCTCATCAGTAAATCAACCACCTCCCGCTGCTCAGCCGGGGTCAGAGGTCCCGTCAATCCAGAGGGCTGTCCTCCAGTGCCCCGAGCGATAGGGGATGCCGGGGTCACTGGTACAGCTGGGGGAGCCACAGCAGGGGAAGATGGTACGGGAGAACTCTCCGGGGGTGCCACAACTGGCTGCACCCTCTGCTCTAACAACTGTGTCAGCCGACCCATAGCCTCCTCCTGACGCCTAACCACCTCTGCCATCTGAGCCATCTGTGCCTGCAGCTCCAGCACCTCACTCTGCTGGCCCTGCCCGGACTCCTGCTGCTGGGGCTCCGAGGAAGAAGGCTGCGAACGCGTCAACATCCTGCGTTGCGGAGGCATCCTGCCACAAGAAACCACAATCAGTAACATAACCCCACACGACCCAATCTAGCGAAAGTCAAAGACATCCCCCTATTTCTGCGACTTTATGTTGTCTGCAGCCAACATAACGGTCCACCAGAAATTGGGTATGTCGATCCCTCTTCACTCACTGGAAGAGTCCAATAAATAAATCAACGACTTTCGCGAAATGTCACGTCTCTCGCGCCCTATCATCCTAGGGTCTGTCAAAAGCCTAGGGTTTCCTAAGTCCCAACTGACCTATCCCTAAGCTCTGATACCAACTTAATCTGTCACGCCCCGGGTGTAAACTAGAACCCGGGCTCGCCAACAGATCCGCCGTGCACACAGAATGTTCCATGTACACGAAGCGCTGGTAACCTGCTCAGATATATAATATACAATAAAAGAGCATAAACAGAGCTGAACTAAAAGAACTAAAAGTAATCTCAGACTGAAATAAAGTACAAGCTGAAATAAAAGTACAATAAACTCCCAGCTCACCACAAATATACAACCAGCTGGCCAAAGCCAGACCCAAAAGTAAACTACTGTAGTCTGAGATACAAAAGGGGGTACAATAAGAGCCTAGCTAATCTCTCGCTCGGGGTAGATGATCTAGCTAGTCGGTGATCCTCTTACCTCGATCTGTCGCTGAAGGCCCAGCAGCTCCCACAGACGACTCTGCAAAACAAAGGGAAAAAGGACAGAAAACAACAATGGGGGTGAGAACTACCAGATAAACCAGTAGCCTCCCCTAGTGGGTAAAAACCTCAAATGCTGACGCACCCACTAGGAATAAAGAGGCAAAAAGGAGGGAACAGTAGTAAGCTATAAAGGCTGCTGAAAAAGAAACTGCTACTACAATGCCTGTAAATGCAGTGCCAAAAAGATGTCTGTATGCATGCAACTATAAGGCTAACCGCCCAAAGAAACCCAATCAGAAGGCCAGGAAGCACTGGCACTGCCTGCTCTGTCATCACTCACAACTCACCAACTGACCGGCACCCGTCACGGTCAAAAAGCCTACTCCGGAGTGGCACTCGAGGGGAGCGACCCACACGAGTAAAGTATCACTGTATCAAGCATCTCTGTAACCAATGTCTCACAATAGCAGGACTGGATCATGACTATGATCAAAGTGGGAAAAACTCCGTCCACTGATGCAATCCCGATCCCTAATCTGATGTGATAATAACATCCGGTCAACCGCCCAAAATCCGCAGTCGTCGCTGAACCCATAAATCCCAATCTGATAAAGTAAAAACATCTGGTCGACCGCCTAACATCCGCGGTTGCCACTAAGCCCCACAATCCCCAAGACGAGTCTAAACTATCCCAGACTCGAGGTCCAGACTGCACTATCCCAAAATCCCAATCAGACTCGAGCATCATGCATCGATAGAGAAGAAGAACAATAACACATGTTTTCTCCTAAGTCAAATCCAATAATATAGTGCAGCAGTAAATAGTGGCCTAACTAGGTGTCCAAATAAGCATGCAATTGTCCTTTTAAAAAGTATTAGAAAAGTGACTAAGGTTTATTGCAAAGAATTATTTTAAAACATTAATGTGATACTTATTTGCATGAGGGGTTAAGATATAGCAGTTGTCCAACATTATTGTCCCAAATTTATCACATAAAGGCTATCAATTAAATTAGGAGGCATTGCATCAGGTTCACATACTAACAGCTAGTTGTCACATATATAATTGGGGAACTCTAATACTCCTAGTGAGCATGTCAACAAAGAGGGAAACACAACCACCCACCACGAAAAGCGTGCACAACACCCCAAGAAATATCCCGCTGTCCGCTGTCCTCTAAGAATGCAGTCTGCCGAAAACAGTGTCCTACAACAACACACATTGCACACGGTGTAAAAATACAAGTCCCAAACACAAATTTTTGCTGTTTTTACAATCAGCATGCAAAACGAGGCATTTCACCTCTGTCCCGAGCTCCAAAAATCTCAAAAAAATCACGGTTGCATTCCTCGCGAAAAGTAGCCCCAAATCGACTGTTTAAACGCCTCGATCTGATGCTCCTACGCCAAGATATAATTCGGAGAAGTCGCCGCTGTCCAAAATTACAAACAGCAAAAGAGGGGTCAAAACACCTCGGGAACCGTGCCAAGAAATCGGAATCCAGAGAAACCACCAACACAGAAAACGAAGCCCTACCTCTCAGGAACACACCGGCGAAAAAATCGTCGAAAAAGGACTCCTATACTGCGCAGAGGACTCCTCGGACTGAAATGCGACGATAACGGGCCGAAAATGGGGAAAAACGAGGCGCACTGTAAAATCCGGATCGCCGTTGCCGAGCTTTCGAAAAATCTAGGAATGCACTATGAGATGTAAAATCAAAATAGGAACAAATTTGCTAAAGGCCTCTCCCCCTCAATCTCTCTCTAACTCTCGAAAAAAGGAAGAGAAGAGGGAGAGGTGGGTTGCCTTTTATAGGCCCACAAAAACATTTGCAAAAATGACCCCTGTGTCCCGGTTCCGGGCGCCCGAATCTTTCGGGCCCCGAAACCGGGCCCACACAGTAGCCCGGCCCACGGAGGCCCACTCCGCACACGGGATCCGGCCGGACCGCGCGGCCGTCCGACCCGGCCCACAGTGCGACACGTGTCCCCCGCACAGGGAACAGCCCGCCCAGCGAACCGGGCGTGGCCACGCGTCCCCCTGCGGGGGCGGCGGGGTGGGTGGCGCCAGCCAGTGGCGTGGCGCCACGTGGTGGACCTTTTCCCGCCCGACACGCCAGCCGGCGCGCCGTTGTGCGCCTGCGCCCGCGTGCGCGTACGGCCGCAGGCGCGCGCCCGCGGGTGCACCGTGCGCACCTGCGCCCGCCAACCCGGGGCCGCCACGTGGCGCGCCCCGGTCCACCGTTCACCGCGCCCCAGCCCCCGCTTGCCCGGCCTGCCCGCGCTGCCCGTGCGCAATCCATGCGCCGCGCGTGCTGCACCCGGCCAACCCACACCTGCCACGTGGCCCGCCGGTCTACCATGCACCGGCGGCCCACTCCGTGGACCGGGAAGCGTGCGCCGGCCCAATAAGGGGCCGCCACGTGTCCTGGCCGGTCCACGGCTCCCCCCATGCACCATTTTGCGCAGAAAACTTTTGGGGGTCCGTTTTTGGGCATCCGGACTCAGATAAATATAAATAAATAGCCGTTTTCAAGCATTTTTCCGTGCTGAATCCAAATACGGCCTCCGTTCAGCCTGAGTCCACTCCCAAAATTCGACAAAAGCAGCCGAAGGTCAGGCTTGACCCCAATTCCTTACTGAGTCCAAATCAACACATCTCTTTGACATGTTGGGGCCCAACACACCAACAATAGGTGTTCCACACCCTGAAACAGGGGGAAAACACTGGGGGACCTGGGACACTACAATTCTGGATTACCCCGACAGGGCCACAGTGATGGCGGATACCTGGAGCAGGAAAGCTGTCTGGGGTTGAGTTTGATGATGCCACAGCTGGCGCTGTGTGGACTGTTGAGGTAAATATGGCTTACGGTGGTGTCACCGAGGATTCTTTGGATGGTAGGCCGCAGCTAAATGGTTCACTCGGATGGTCAAGATTTGGGAGTGACCGGGCGAGGACCCCCCCTCTTGTGAGGGCTCTTTTCCTTTTGGAGTTGTCTAGCATGTCACTAGTTTGGGAGTTGAGGACACAACTCCCGGATTCGATATTTTGGGAATTTTGTCAGGCGGAGTGTGTCGCCCTTAGGGGCGCCGGTGCTATTCGAGTTGTGGAAGGTTGGTTCACTTCGGTTTGGTGTGGATTCCCGGAAATTAGGTGAAGTGATCATCTGGAGCAAGTACCCTTTGGTCGAGCCTGGTGGATTGGATTTACCAGCTGCAAGGGTACTGGATCTTCTCGAAGATTGATTTGCAGTCTGGTTCTCTCGACTGCTTATGGCTGTGTGTTGATGCCGTGGAGTTGGGGGAATTATTTCTACACCCCAACGATTTTTGGATTAGAGATCAGAGTCTACGTGATCAGTTGGGGGACTTATATTGGATACCTCGGGAGTACAGAGGTACTTGGATCGAGCTTGTGTGCCGATGGACTTGTGGTTGGATTATCTGAGGCCCTGGGAGGAGCGGATGCTTGTATCGATGCAGATTACTTGGTGGCTTGAGCGGTTAGCCCAGCTGTACTTGATTGAGGAGGTGCGGTTTTCTAGAGTGCCCGCCTTTCTTTTCTTCTAGTTAGAGACCAGAGGATTGCATCGCGTCTCTAGAGGAGGTATTTGACAGCCTTGGAAGCTTGAGTGGTGGATGATTGGATATTTACCCCCTCTATTTGGTTGAGATTTCGTGTTGGGGAACGACTTTAGTTTCGAGGATGAAACTTTTTTTTAGTGTGGGAGGATGTGATGACCTGGATCTCCGCAGAGCTGTTGCAGTGCATTGGGGTGGCTATTGGAGGCCTATATGGTGTGTTGGAGGTGTTTGGGGCATGATTGGACACAAGTGTTGGACTTCGGGCTTAAAATGGATCACTTGAGTAATTGGAGGACCCCGTTGAGTGTTTAGAAGTGGTTTCGCGCGAAACGGATATTAAAATTGGGCTCGGCGCGAAATTTGGGCTAAAAACACCTTTCCGGGTGCCTTCGGCAATTTTTAGAGTTGGAATTTGGCAAAACGGACGTCAAATTCGGATTCAGCGCGCGAAAACGGTTAAAATGGACTACCTACTTGACGTTTTGCGCAAACGGTTACTGTTCACTCCGGAACAGTAACTCTGGCGGCCGGCGGACGGCAGCGGCGGCGGCGGGCAGCGGCGGAGCGCGGCGGCGCGCGGGCATGGGCAGCACGCGGGCAGGCGCGCGGGCGCGCGGGCAGGTGCGCGGTCCACGGGCAGGCGTGCACCAAAGGTTGGGACACGTGGCACGTTGGTATTGGTCGGTGCAGTGGATTGGGACCATGGAGCAGGCAGGCTGGGTGCATGGACCGGTTGGACACGTGGCGGATTATGATTGGCGGGCTCACGAACACTGTGTTCACGGTGGCGCACCGGGGCACCTCGGGCTGCGTGCCTGGCATAGTGGCAGGCTGCGCGCGCTGGTGCGCGCAGGCGCGACCGGGCGCGCTGACCGGCGCCACGTGTCGACTCCCGAGGGTGGCCACGCGGCGCAGCGGGAGTGGAGGAGGCCGCTGTTGCCTATTTTGTGGGCCACGTGGAGGCCGAGGAAAGATCCGGGCTTGAACAGTGTTGGGCCGGGCCCAACACTGTAGCAGCCCGGAAATTCCCGGGCGCCCGAAAGTTGGGACATGTTGGTCATTTTCTGATTTGTTGAGCTGGGCCTATTTAAGACTGATTTCAAGGTGAGTTTCGGGCTTCTTCTGGGCTTTTTCTCTCCGAGAGTTGTATACGAAAGTTCTTCCTCTTGGGTTGCTGCATCTCGTGGAGAAGTTTGAGATTTTTTGGAGGCAAGCACTTCGAGGTTTCTGATTTTACGGCGCAGCGCGACGCTCGTTCATTTGTGATCCCCTTCGTCGCATTTCGGTGCGTTGACTCGCCCGAGGTACCGCGGCTGTATTTTTCAGCGATTCTTGCGCCATCATCTTCACGACAGGTAGGGCTACGTTTCCCGTGTTTACTGGTTTATCCCATTCCAAGCTTTTCGTGGGTTTTTCGGATCATCTTGTGACCTCATTTTCTGGGGCGGAGTTTTGGACAGTGCTGCGGTATTTTGATGATATCTTCACGCACAAGCATCGGATTGGGGTGATTCAGGAGGCGTTTTACGTCTACACATCACGGGGAATATCCCCAAATTTTCTTGGAATTTTCTAAATTTTCTCCGAAGGTGAAAAGTCCCTGTTTACAGAACCTTATGATTCAGTTTTTGTGATTGGTTGATTTCGGGGTGGTTCCCTTGCAGAATTTGTATCTCAGCGTAGGAAACTCGTGTGTGAACGTGCAGATACTCGTTTCGACCGGTTCGTTGCGAGGATCGTGACAGTATTTTTCCTGGAATTTTTCGAGCAGATCTCGCAGGTGAAAAAGGCAAAACTGTGGACTATTGTGTTTGGGGACAGATTTTGTGCGTAATTGTATGTCTAATTATTTGTTTTGGGGTAATTGTGAACAGTGATCACGGCGGTTTATCTGTTTGGGCTTTTGGCGTGAAAAAGGGATATCGGACAGCGAGAAGGTTTTTCAGCTGAGGATTGCGCGTGTCTAGGTGGGTGGTTGTTGCTTGCCTCTACTTCTGACTTGCTCACTAAGTTTATTAGAGAAGCCATTTTTTGGACATATTGATTGATTACCATGCATGTTTGGCTAATATAAATGCGAGCCTATCATTTGAGAATAATTTTGTGGACATAGCATGTTGGCAACCTTATTGGGATGATATTATTGTGGGAACATGATTGCGGGGACATTGTTCATAGTGATAGTTAACATGCCATATTAGCACATAGATCCTACGAAAGTTGGTTAAATGGACTAATTATTGGGACATGATGACATATCTATGTGCGGGTATCACTTTGGGATTTATTATGGATCAGGGGTTATATACATGTGTAGTTGACTGATGATTTTAGCATGATGGTTATGTTTACGAGGATTTATTATTCATTACACATGTGGAACTGTTATTTGATATTCTCTCTTTTATCTTGCATGAGGACTTTTGCACGCTTGTTTGGACATCTAGATAGGCCATTATTTTATTGCTACACTATCATATTGGGATTTGACTTAGGAGAAACCATGATTGATTTCTTTCTCCTTCTTACTTAGACTTTCGAGTCATGTTGCTCGGGTTCGAGCGGGGGTTTGGGATAGTGTAGCTGGGACCTTGGGGTCGGAGACAGGGTGTACTTGATGTTGGATTTGTGGGTTATTGCGGCAACCACGGACAGTAGGCGATTGACCGGATATTGATTGTTCTACCCGATTGTGGGTCATGGGTTATTGTGGTAACCGCGGATTTGGGCGGTTGACCGGGTGTCGGCTGTTGGGCTTGATT
Organism: Tillandsia fasciculata; assembly: GCA_029168755.2. NCBI lineage: Eukaryota > Viridiplantae > Streptophyta > Magnoliopsida > Poales > Bromeliaceae > Tillandsia > Tillandsia fasciculata. The sequence goes on along the minus strand of CM054931.1, from coordinate 8,945,741 downwards.
GTTGGTTATGGGGTGTCGCGGCGACCGCGGACATTGGGCGGTTGACCGGATGTTTACTATTGCATCAGATTGGGTATCAGATTCCTCTATTGGATGATGTTTCCCACTTATCGAGTACTTTTGCATCTGATTGAGGGCCGGGGTTTTCTTTAGTGGTTGAGTTTTTTCCACTTTGGTCAGAGTCGTGATCCAGTCCTGCTGATTTATGATACTTGTTACTGAGGCACTTTACTCGTGTGGGTCGCTCCCCTCGAGTGCCACTACAGAGTGTGCGGTTTACAGACCTCGAGTCCTTGAGACTCCCATCCCCTATCGGTGTTATGCGTAGGCTGGCATACCCGATTTGGCAGGCAGAGCAGGCAGTACCAGTGCTTACTGGTGTATGGATTGGGTCTAGTCAGGCAGGCATTTATATTCTGATGCATACATTTAGCTATTTTTTTAGCTTGACATATTAGAGGCATCGTAGTGGTAGTTTCCTTTCTCCAGCAGTCCTGTTTACAGCTTTACCACTTATTCCTTTTCTTGCCTCTGGTAGACTTAGTGGGTACACCGGAGTTCGAGGCTTTACCCACAGGGGGAGGCTACTGGTTTACTAGTGGTTCTCACCCCTATTGTTGTTTCTCTCTTTTCTTCCTCCTGTTTTGCAGAGTCTTCTGCGGGGGTTGCTGATCGTTCGGTCGTTGTTCGAGGCGAGGGAGTCACGAGCTAGATCCTTACCGCCCGAGGAGTGTAGCTGTATCCCCTGGTGGAGATTCCTTGTAGCGGTCAGCTGGTTTTTACTGTTTACTTTGGGAGAGATCTTCTGTATTTGGAGAGACTGATGTAGAGACTTATGTACTATAGTTTTGTTTATCTCCCTTCCATAGTTGAGAGATGCTGTACTGAGGACATTGTATGGTGATTATCTGTATTTGAGGAGATGGATATTGTACTTTATTTCAGGTTGTACAGTGATTGGATTTTTATTTTCACAGCATCTTATTTTCAGCTCTGATATTTGCATAGCTATAGTACTATCTTTTGCAGGTTAGACGCTTCGCCTATGCGGGATTTTGCATAGGTGGCGGATCTGTTGGCGAGCCCGGATCGCAGTTTCGACCCCGGGGCGTGACAAACCGCGAGGCACTTGAAGCACCTCCTTTCTCTCCCCAGCTTCGCCAACCTCTTTCCGCACACAAGTGAAGACTCCTTCCCCACCCCAGATAAAAGAATATTAGCTCACTTCGGAGAGTACCTCAATAATGCCTCTTTATAGGTGCCATCCATAGAGGGACGGGGAGCACATCCTTCGTCATTCTCATTTTGGGTGAAATTCAGGTAAACCTTAACTGCAGTTTAATCCAGTTGTCCATCTTCAATTTCAGCAATTACTCCCCCCTCGTTGGATCCCTTAATGCACCCTCCAAAGACATGCTTCGAATCCTTTTGACAGAACCTCACCTCCTTTAACTTCCTACCAACTTCATCCGCCCACATCACCCTCTTAACAACCTTCTTCAACTTTCTGTCTAATCTATGTGAACCATATTTAAAGCTTCGCCTTGCTACCGCAGTTTGTACCTTCCTAGACCTCCCTCTTGCTGAACTGCCTCTACAATCTCCTGATACTACTCCATGTGCCAGCTCCACATATGCAACCTCCTTGGAGCTCCAACCCATTGCTAAGCTTCCCGTGTCTTCTACTTCTTCTTATGTTACGGATCTATATATTGGCGAACTTCGTGAAATTAGTTGGAGATTGAAGATGAAAACCTGAAGATTAAAGATGAAAACCTGAAGATTAAAGATATCAATCTCAGGAAGAATGAATCCATGATGATCAGGTATGTTCAATTAAATATTTTTGGTGATTTGAATTCATTCTAATTGATTAGAAGCACTTAGAATATTTTCTGTGTGTTAAAAATAAAAAACTAGACATTTTGAGTATTCAGGATCTGGACCAGACTGGGTTCAGTCCGGACCCCGAACATAGATGGTTCCATGCGAAATTTCAGTCCGGATCAACCAGGTTCCACTCCAGACCCGGAACATTGAATTTCATATTTCGCATGAAACAGTCCGATCAGCTTCATTCCAGTCCGGCCGGACCCCGAACCATTATTTTTGGAATTTTTATGACAGTCTGGACCGTCGTGATTCCAGTTCGGATCATGATGCGAAAAAATATTGTTTTAGGCAGTTTTTGACTCTTATATCTTTCTAAAGATTTCTAACCTATAAATAAACCCTAGAGGTATTATTTTAGGGCATAAAAAAATCGAAAGATCTATAGAAGAAAAGGAAAACACTGTCGAACCTAGATTTCTTCTTTTCGATCTCTTGATTGTCCCTTCGATCAAGAAAATTTATCAATTTGTTTCTTAGATTTTTCAACTCATTATTCTTTTATAAGAATCAAATTGGTGAATACTTAGAAGGTGTATTTCTTGTCCATCTATAATTTTTTGAGCATTCAAAATCACCATCACCAATAAACTATTAATGAGTTTCGGAAGGAATATCGGCGCCTGGATTCGCGTGAAGACCGTGGATTCGGTACGTGCTACATTGGTGACGACCGTGGATTCGGTTGAAGACTTTGTGGATTCAAAGTTGGACGCGTTCGTGGATTCAAAGTGCGTTGAGGACGAGCGGAGAAGATCTACTTCGAGCGTATGGTAAAGGTTGAGTTGTGGTATGAGTTATACACCTTATACGTGTTTAATTTTAGTGAATTTTTTCGTGTGATCGGTCCCGTAATTTTTTACTCCTGGATTGGAGTTTTTCACGTAAAATCTTACGTACTCTTTTTATTTTTCGTATTGAGTTATTTTTACGCAAAGATTTTAAAGTTTTATCATTTACACCTATTCACTCCCCTCTAGGTGGGTTTTTTTCTATTTAGATTCTTAGATCCCATAACCCACAAGTGGTATCAGAGCAGGATTAGGATTGTAAACAATGGTTAAGGGTGGAAACATCAATCTACCTCCGTTCTTCGATGGAACCAATTATGCTTATTGGAAAGTTCGCATGAGAGCGTTTCTAATCTCCATCGATGAATGGGTTTGGCAATCAATTGAGACCGAATGGAAACATCCTATTGAAATTGTCATTGATGCACAAATTCCTAAACCTAGGACGAAGTGATCAAAGGAAAAATAGATTTATCTTCTTACAATGGCAAGGGTGTCAATATTTTATTTAATATCTTGACACAAACAGAGTTCTCTCGCGTCTCGGCTTGTGAGACTGCGAAAGAAATCTGGGATACTCTACAAGTTACACATGAAGGAATGAGTTTGGTGAAAGATCAGAAACTGCATATGCTTATAAGCAAATTTGATTCAATTTATATGGCAGAATATGAAACCTTCACTAATTATTATACACGATTGCAAGACATCATGAATACATGTGCTAACTTGGGAGAGAAGATCTCAGAATCTAAAGTTGTAAGAAAAATCTTGAGAACTCTTCCTGAGAGATTTCGTCCTACGGTTGCAGCCATTGAAACGGTAAAACATCCGGATGAGATCAAAGTAGAAAAATTAGTTGGTGCTCTTCAAACTTATGAAATGACTTTTCCTACTAAGTCTTCTTTTGGAAAGCCTTCCTCTTCTTCTAAGTCTTCAGGTATGACATTGAAATCAACAAAGAAAGAAGACACAAATTCAACCTCAGATTCAGACGATAATTTATCATTGGAGGATTTTGAGAAACAACTAGCTTTCTTGACAAGAAAATTTCGCCGAAACTTTAGAAAGGGTAATTCAAACATATCATCATCATTCTTTAAGTTCAAGAAAGGCAAAAGATTTTCAGGTTCAAAATCAAGAAAGCAAGAGGGTTCTACAAAGGAGAAGAAGAACACCGAGAGACAAATCCAGTGTTTTAAATGCAGAGGATTTGGTCACATTGCAACTGAATGTCCCAGCAAGAATCTGTCCAAGAAGAAGGCAATGCAAGCCGTCACGTAGGATGACTCTACCTCCTCCGATGAGTCATCTTCTAGTGATAAAGATACGAATGCCATGGCATTTCTTGCGTCCACAACTTCACCCTTCGTGTGCTTCTCATCTACTTCCTCCGGCTCGTTGTCCATCTCTTCCTCGAATGATAAAATAATATCGGATGATGAACCAATTGATTCCGAAGGTGAAGATTTTGCTCACACCTACCAACTATTGTTACGGGACTCAAAGAAATTGGCGAAGTATAATAAGAAATTAAGAAGAAGGTTGTTGGAACTCGAAGATCAATCTAATAAAGCAACTTCTCTCTCAAAGTCTCTTGAAGAGGAAAGGGACAACTTGATCAAAATCAATAATACCCTTCAAGAGAAGAATGAGCATTTTGAGAAGGAACATGTGAAATTGATGGAAGCTAATTACTTCTTAAAACTGTATTCTGAGGCACATCAAGGAAACATTGAGATGACAAAGACCATATTCCAACTTAAAGAAGATGTGAAAATGTTCTCATCGGGACGAACCAAATTGGATAAGCTACTTGGTCTTGGTCAAACAAATAGATTGGGCCTTGGTTTTGATCGAATTTGTGAGGACACAAGTTCGAGTGAACGAAAGTTCGTGCCCCAGTCGGTTCCTCATCCTCCGACTAAACTCATTTTACCCAATGTTGACAAACCTTATGCATCTCAATTGAAGTCAATGTCAAATAAGATATGTCATCATTGTGGATCTAAAGGGCACACAAGATCGAATTGCAAACATAGAGTGAATCAAGCAAATCAAGGATCGACTACCATCAAAAATACAAACCGAAAATCAAAAGAAAATCAACCAAGTGTAAAGATCAATGATAGTACACCCCCCAAGACTACGCCTATGTGGAAATCCAAGAAAAGTGATCAACCAAAGAAGACAACCTCGACAAGGACTTCACAATCATTGCCGACGTATTCCAAAACTCGTAAGGTTTGGGTGCGCAAAGGTGAACTCTTTTCTTATCTTGTCATTCACACATCAGTACATGCATATGATAATTCGTCTTCGTATTTGGATAGTGGTTGTTCACGGCACATGACTGATGATAAAAACTATTTTAAGTCTTTTGAAAAAACCTCCGGAGGACTTATTGTTTTCGGAGATGGTAGATCTTCAAAAATAGTTGGCAAAGGAACGATCATTATTCCAAATGGTCCAGTTTTGAACGATATTTTATACGTTGAGGGCCTTAAGACTAATCTCATAAGCATTAGTCAATTGCGTGATGATAATTTTTCAATTAACTTTTTAAGCAATTGAATGTATTGTAACTAATTTAAGTCATTCATTCTTTTTGGAAGGGGTTAGATCACAAATTAATTGCTGTAAAGTACCGAATTTTCGGCACATAAATAAATGTAGATAAAAATAGTGTGAAATACTATTTTTATGAAAGTTGGGGGAAGTAAAGAACATTTGGAAACGAGTTGGACCCAATTCGGGTTAAAATGGAGGCATTTAAAAATTTATTTGAGAAGGGGGGGCCCAGATTTTTAGTGGAAAATTCACAGTCTCGGAAAATTCCGAGAAAATTACGGGAGCTCCGTAAATGTGTTTTAAGGCCACAGTAAAAGTTTCGCGTTGATCGGACACCCGGATTGAGAGAACGGGCTCCGCCAGCGAATTCAAGGACAGTGGGACTTTTGTCAGATCAAAAAGGGTCCCGGAGTTCCCAGCGTAGGGCTTGCTAGTGGTTCGGTAACTTTCGGTGGCCTTGGCCGTGGTTGGACGCGTGTTAGACCCAAGAAATGGTATTGCTGTGCAACTTGGGCACAAGCGTTGGAAACCGGGGCGTGGGTCATTGGAGGACCCGTCACGTGTTCAGAAGTGATTTCGCGTGTCGTCGATATTAAATTGGGCCCCGGGCGAAGCGGGATTTAATAATTCCTCTCTGGGCGCCTCCGGGGAATTTTAGAGTTTGCAATTCGGCAAATTGGGCTTTAGAATTGGACCCGGTGCGAAAAACCGGACCAGTGGGCTATCCGGGGGATTCGACAAATTATCGGATGAGAATTTGGAGAAACGGACATCGTTTCTGGACTCAGCGCGCGAAATCGCTAAGAATGGACTATTTATTTGTTGAATTTGGAGTCCGGTAGGCGTGCGCGCTTTTCGAGGTAAAGCGGCACGCAAATCGAGGCGTCGCGGTGCGAGGATCGAGACACGCGGATCGAGACACGCGGGTCCGCGGCTGACGTGACCTGACGCGCGGCGCGCGTCAGGTGCGCAGGCGCACCTTCTGCGCGGCCACAGGGGGGCCGCCACGCGGCGGACCCCTGTTGGCGCGCGCGCGCAGGCGCGTGATCGCGCCCGTGTAACGGGCGCGTGTCACGCGCCTCTGCGCAGGAAGCGCGGCCGCGTGGCGCGCAGTGATGCGGCCACGCGGCCGCCCTTTTTTTACGGTGGGCCGGGTGCACCCGGGTGGGTGTGGTGCACCGGCCGGTCCACGGTGCACCGTGCACCGTGGACCACTCCCTCTCCCTTTCTTTTTTTTCTTCTCTTCTTCTTCCCCCGCAAGCTCCATTCTTCTCCTTCTTCGTTTTCTTCTCCAAACCGAGAGTGAGGGAGAGTGAGGGAGAAGGTCGGGGAGTTGCGGCGAGGCATTGTGGGCTTCGTGGAGCGCGCAAAATTTCTCCGAAGAGCCAAATAGACTACGCGATGTCGTCGAGGTAGGCCGTTTATCATATTTTGTGGTATTTTCGGCACAGTTTCTACACTTCCTTTTGGACTATGGGTTTGACCCCTTTGCCACATACATGCTAGGGACCCAAAATTTATGCGCCGTTTTACTGCTCGAGTTTTGCGGGCATTTTTGATGCGTCTCGTTTTGCGTGCCGACACGAGGTAAGTGTTCCGTTTTACGCGCAGGGTCAGAAAAGTATGCATCGTTTTGCGTGCAACCCTATATTAGAGTGTGCACCGTTTTGCGTGCCAATAAAGGGTACGTGCTCCGTTTTGCGTGCGGGTTGGACCAATGCGCGCCGTTTTGCGTGTAGAATCTAATAGTTTGCATCGTTTTTCGTGCAGGCTGGGAAAAAGATGTGCACCGTTTTGCGTGCAACCCTACAGTCAGACGTGCACCGTTTTGCGTGCAGATTTGAGGTACGTGCACCGTTTCGCGTGCAGGTCGTGTTGTCGCGCATGGTTTTGCGTGCCGGTTGAAGTGGCGTGCATCGTTTTGCGTGAGGGTTTTTTCTGACGTGCACCGTTTTGCGTGCAGGTCTGGAGGAAGTGCATCGTTTTGCGTGCGAGCTCGAGGGGACAAGTGGACTCGCGCGGAGACCAATTGCAAGTGTCTACAAGCAATTGGGTACACTACAAGGTGGGGGATTCTACCGAAATTGGGTGACCTCTCCCCTTGCTCCTTTGATTTTCGATTCGAAGCATGATAGTAGCCTGTTAGAGGCGTTAGGTAATTATGAATAAGATTACATGATTAGAGGAACACAGATGAAAAGAGCAACTGTTGGTTGCCGATAACAGATGATATATGTGCATGTGTAGAGAAATTTAGAGGAAAAGCGACATTTATGATTTATCCACAATAGGGGATAAACTTGTATGTGTAAATGGACACAGATAAAAATGCAACTATCGGTTGCCAAAAAGGAGATAATTCATTTTCTTGTGCAAAAGGACTTAGAGGATAAATATTATTTTATGATGGATAAAAATTAATTGCATGTTTAAAAATGGATAATTATGTGATGACTGTGATCATGTAGGGTACAACCTTAGGAATCATGTGACATAAGGGAACAGAACTTGTTGGTAGTAAGACTAGGAGAAAACCTAGTTTAGGGGTTTGACGAGTGACATCAAACATAGGAGCTATCCTAGGAATTAACGAGTGGCATTGTCTTAGGAGATAACCTAAGGACATTGGATAGAGTGATCAACATAGAGTCAAGGAACTCTAGGATGAGTATGATATGGAATTTAGGTTAAGGAAACCTAAGGTGAACTAGAGGTCAGCATAGAGTCATGGAACTCTAGGACCAGTATGACATGGGACTTAGGAAAAGGGAACCTAAGTTAAGCTGGAAGAGTTTAAACTCATAGACAGGAAATTAGAGTCAAGATTGACTCTAGGATTCAGTGAGGAATCAGGAAAGTGGGATAAGATCCCAAGGTTAAAGAATTAAATAAATATAACCCTAGAAAGTCATAGGGTGTCTGGGCAAATGGACAATAACTTTAACTTCAATTTGAGTTAAATAAATGAAGGTGAAATGTTTAAGAGTCCAGGGGACTCTCTAGTTATCCTTATGGCAAGACCTAGGATAAGAAGAGAAATTATTGCAAAAAGGCAAAGATTAAAAGCAAGCTAAAAGTGGCTAAAAGCATAAAGGGAATGTAAATGGCGCCTTCGAATTTGAGACTCGTCAAGTGGAGCAGGACTCCCTGGGCAGTGACCCGTCGGACGAGGTACTATCGAAGGGCTAAAAGTGAAAGCAAGGAGCTAAATGCTCGAAGAAAAGAGAAAGTAAATTGCCAGTGGCAAAAGGGGAGCTATAAGCTCGAATAAGAAGGGAAAGCAAGTGTTCAAAAGCAAAGAGGCTAAGAACTAAAATAAAAGAGAAAGAAAAAAGAAAAGAAAAGAAAGAAAATATAAAGATAAAACGAGCGTACCTTCGGGGGTAAAAAGTAGCCTTGTCGGAGCCAAGGGCAGTGTCCCTCTCCCGGGCAGTGACCCGTAGGACAAGTTCCCCGTTGGGCGGGGTAGCACTTGCGGGTGCTATCGGCAACCTTAGAAATCTTATCTTATGGTAGCAAGACTACCGGGCTCGGGCCCGTTGGATAAGAATTTCTGAGGGTTAACTTGAACTAAAGCACCAGAATCTAAAGAATAAAGTAAGATAGAGTGGCCAAGGTGGCCGGGTTAGTTTGACCCTGTATATAGCGGCATAGTGGCCGAGTTGGTGCTTAGCAGCCTAGTGTGGCTAGACAGAGTAGTGCTGGGTCGATGGTTGTACACAGATAGTGTAGTGATATATTATTGCATAGCTGCATATTGATGTTGAGGATTTTAGTTTCCTAGCACACTATTATTATTGCTTCCATTGGACCAAGTGGTGTAGGACACTTTTTCTCGGTGGTTGAACCCACTGGGAACTCTGTCGGAGTTCTCACACCCCTTGGGTGACCCCCCACAGGTTCGGGTGTGGATACAGCGGACGAGACGGTTCAGATGCAGACGGCGAGGCATACGACAGGGGCAAGGGCCCAGCAGCATAGAGACCTAGAGGGTCTAGCAGAGGTATCCCTTTTATATATTTCTTGAGTGAACATTGTATGGTGAGGAATTTATGTAAAGGAATTGTAATAAATTTATTTGCAAGTTCAGAGATGTAAAGTGTAATAAATTTAAGTTATGGTTCACTCTTGCATGCTTTCATTATCGCTTAAACTGTTTGTTATAAAATGAAAGTTTAAATTTATAGTGATTTTTAGTACTCTGATATTGAGCTTCCGCATACACTTGTTGTGTTATTATGGATGTTACCGTTCCTTTCAGGTAGAAAAAGGTTTTACCTGATTGGCGGGTCTGTTGGCGCGCCCGAACCGTACAAATTGGCGGACTCGGGGCGTGACAGATTAGAGTGGTATCAGAGCCTAGGAATAGTCCTAGGTGGTTAGCAAACCTTAGGGAGACTCTAGGGTTTAGGCACGAGAGGGTGCGTGGATTTTTGGGCGAAAGTAATCGATTGGTTACTATTGTTCCCACGAAGGATGTTGGGACTGATCGAGGGAAATGAGCTTTCATTCTTCGGACTATTACGTTGGCGGCCGACAACGTAATGTTGGAGATGAAAAGGAGTACCCTCTTATACTTTCGCATGATTGGGTCGACGAGCTTTTCTGTCGGTATATAGATTGCGCGTTGCTCAAATGGCTAAATTTGGGCTAATCGTTTCGTTGTGGTGTGCATATTAGCGATGACACCACATAGGGAGACGCACCTATTTTGACTCGAGTCACGAGAGGGCTCTAGGTCAAACAAGGTACACTAGCTGCGATAACAGGTGACCGCACTTGTTGGTGTGATCCAGCGGCAGGTCAAGCTTCGTGCCGTCAGCGGAGATTTCCGTCGACAGGAAGACAGATTCCGACGCCTAAGAGTGGCGTCAGCTTGACAGTCAGAGCAGATAGATGGGCTCCAGTGACTGATAGCGCAGCATGTTGAGGCTGCATAAATGACGCATAAGTGTACGGCATCGCCGCATTTAGGGGGCGACAGTAAAGAAATGGCAATGGCCGCCGAACTTTTGTCGGCGCAGCCAACACCTTCAGCATAGGGTGTTTTACGCTCGTGTCAGCTGGATGCTGGCAAAGTATAGTTGATGAAGTCTAGTGAGAGATCGACTCGTGAAACGCTGGTGATCGCTTTGTTGCGAGAGCTATGTTGCTATGTCCTAAAGGTTAGGACAAGAAAGACTTGTGGGCCTTGTGGCGAAAGTTCGCCCTGATAACGGTAGTGACCGTGTGGCCTATCATTGTGGCTAAATTGCCGCATTGTGGGGTTGGTAAGACCCGGGACAGGTTTCGAGATTCGAAAACCTCGCAAGAGAGCGAGAGTTTTGTGGCGCCGATCCGACGGATCAGCATAATGGCACTGATTACCACCACTGGGTTTGCGTGTTAATCACCAGAGTTGGTGAATGATCGTTGTGGTGCCTCAACCCAGTTGGGAGAGGTGTACAGGAGTCATGCGCGTGTTTAAGCAAGTTGCTTAAAATTTGGATTACGCAAGTTAGCGTGAGGGGGCGTAGGACGCCCAACTGTTGGGGTGCTCAAGGAGCACAAGTACCGTTTAGCCAGAGAGAGCTGATTAGTTGGCGTATGAGCCTTTGCCCTGTGTGGCCAGAGTCGAGACAGAGTTCGGATCATGGATTGATGACTAGTTAGTTGGTTTTTGCTCAGTGGAGCATAGTGGTCGCGTGGCGACGATTTGCGGGTTCGCGTTAGGACGATCCGTGCCTGGACCATGTTTGTGGACCGTGGGCCTGTAGCCCAGTGGGCAGGCGCAGTCGGCTGTGAGAGACAGCGGCCCGAGACCTGATGGCGGGGCATGATAGAGATTTGGTCGGGACGGTAGTCCGAGCGATGACCCGGGGACGTGGAATGCCACGTGTGAGCATTGAGGCTATTAGTACACTGAGAGTGTGATATGACCAGGCCGTAGAGCTAGTGGTGATCGAGGTACTGTAGCTCCTAGTGGGAGTATTGGTGTAGTAATCCTAAGTGAGGATCTACCCGTATGACGATTGGGTCTGTGTGCTAGTATGAGCCATTATACAGAGTTGGACTAGTTGGGCTATAGGCCCTACTGATCGTGGTCTGTGGACCTATTAGTAGTCTGAGATATCGGGTTAGCTGATAACCCGTGGACACGAAACACTTGTAACGTGCGTGAGGGTCGAGAGCTCGTGGATTGGCCCTGCCCTCCCCACTAGATAGCGAGCGACCCAAAAGTGCGGTATATGTAATCTGTTGCAAATGCAACCTTATTGTGAAAAAATGATGGCGAAATTAAAAGAAGAGGAGATTTCGCAAGAAAAGTTTTGGTCGTTCGTGGCAATTGAGAGAGCAAGTATACAACTGTGTCTCTCACCTACTTTGGGAAGGTGGCCAGACACCAAGTCTGGGTGCCCCTGAGTCGAAATAGGGATCCCGGGAGGAGCTGCTTGTTTGTGTGTGGGCAAGCAGACAGCATAATACCAGTCATGTGGCTCAGTGAGCCCAGTAGTGAGGGCAAAATTCTTCCCTCTTGATCAAGTAGGAGTCAAGATGTTATGCAAGTTTCGAGGACGAAACTTATTTTAAGGGGGGTAGAATGTAAAGTACCGAATTTTCGGCACATAAATAAATGTAGATAAAAATAGTGTGAAATACTATTTTTATGAAAGTTGGGGGAAGTAAAGAACATTTGGAAACGAGTTGGACCCAATTCGGGTTAAAATGGAGGCATTTAAAAATTTATTTGAGAAGGGGGGGCCCAGATTTTTAGTGGAAAATTCACAGTCTCGGAAAATTCCGAGAAAATTACGGGAGCTCCGTAAATGTGTTTTAAGGCCACAGTAAAAGTTTCGCGTTGATCGGACACCCGGATTGAGAGAACGGGCTCCGCCAGCGAATTCAAGGACAGTGGGACTTTTGTCAGATCAAAAAGGGTCCCGGAGTTCCCAGCGTAGGGCTTGCTAGTGGTTCGGTAACTTTCGGTGGCCTTGGCTGTGGTTGGACGCGTGTTAGACCCAAGAAATGGTATTGCTGTGCAACTTGGGCACAAGCGTTGGAAACCGGGCTTAAAAAGGGGTCGCGTGGGTCATTGGAGGACCCGTCACGTATTCAGAAGTGATTTCGCGTGTCGTCGATATTAAATTGGGCCCCGGGCGAAGCGGGATTTAATAATTCCTCTCTGGGCGCCTCCGAGGAATTTTAGAGTTTGCAATTCGGCAAATTGGGCTTTAGAATTGGACCCGGTGCGAAAAACCGGACCAGTGGGCTATCCGGGGGATTCGACAAATTATCGGATGAGAATTTGGAGAAACGGACATTGTTTCTGGACTCAGCGCGCGAAATCGCTAAGAATGGACTATTTATTTGTTGAATTTGGAGTCCGGTAGGCGTGCGCGCTTTTCGAGGTAAAGCGGCACGCAAATCGAGGCGTCGCGGTGCGAGGATCGAGACACGCGGATCGAGACACGCGGGTCCGCGGCTGACGTGACCTGACGCGCGGCGCGCGTCAGGTGCGCAGGCGCACCTTCTGCGCGGCCACAGGGGGGCCGCCACGCGGCGGACCCCTGTTGGCGCGCGCGCGCGCAGGCGCGTGATCGCGCCCGTGTAACGGGCGCGTGTCACGCGCCTCTGCGCAGGAAGCGCGGCCGCGTGGCGCGCAGTGATGCGGCCACGCGGCCGCCCTTTTTTTACGGTGGGCCGGGTGCACCCGGGTGGGTGTGGTGCACCGGCCGGTCCACGGTGCACCGTGCACCGTGGACCACTCCCTCTCCCTTTCTTTTTTTTCTTCTCTTCTTCTTCCCCTGCAAGCTCCATTCTTCTCCTTCTTCGTTTTCTTCTCCAAACCGAGAGTGAGGGAGAAGGTCGGGGAGTTGCGGCGAGGCATTGTGGGCTTCGTGGAGCGCGCAAAATTTCTCCGAAGAGCCAAATAGACTACGCGATGTCGTCGAGGTAGGCCGTTTATCATATTTTTGTGGTATTTTCGGCACAGTTTCTACACTTACTTTTGGACTATGGGTTTGACCCCTTTGCCACATACATGCTAGGGACCCAAAATTTATGCGCCGTCTTACTGCTCGAGTTTTGCGGGCATTTTTGACGCGTCTCGTTTTGCGTGCCGACACGAGGTAAGTGTTCCGTTTTACGCGCAGGGTCAGAAAAGTATGCATCGTTTTGCGTGCAACCCTATATTAGAGTGTGCACCGTTTTGCGTGCCAATAAAGGGTACGTGCTCCGTTTTGCGTGCGGGTTGGACCAATGCGCGCCGTTTTGCGTGTAGAATCTAATAGTTTGCATCGTTTTTCGTGCAGGCTGGGAAAAGATGTGCACCGTTTTGCGTGCAACCCTACAGTCAGACGTGCACCGTTTTGCGTGCAGATTTGAGGTACGTGCACCGTTTCGCGTGCAGGTCGTGTTGTCGCGCATGGTTTTGCGTGCCGGTTGAAGTGGCGTGCATCGTTTTGCGTGAGGTTTTTTTCTGACGTGCACCGTTTTGCGTGCAGGTCTGGAGGAAGTGCATCGTTTTGCGTGCGAGCTCGAGGGGACAAGTGGACTCGCGCGGAGACCAATTGCAAGTGTCTACAAGCAATTGGGTACACTACAAGGTGGGGGATTCTACCGAAATTGGGTGACCTCTCCCCTTGCTCCTTTGATTTTCGATTCGAAGCATGATAGTAGCCTGTTAGAGGCGTTAGGTAATTATGAATAAGATTACATGATTAGAGGAACACAGATGAAAAGAGCAACTGTTGGTTGCCGATAACAGATGATATATGTGCATGTGTAGAGAAATTTAGAGGAAAAGCGACATTTATGATTTATCCACAATAGGGGATAAACTTGTATGTGTAAATGGACACAGATAAAAATGCAACTATCGGTTGCCAAAAAGGAGATAATTCATTTTCTTGTGCAAAAGGACTTAGAGGATAAATATTATTTTATGATGGATAAAAATTAATTGCATGTTTAAAATGGATAATTATGTGATGACTGTGATCATGTAGGGTACAACCTTAGGAATCATGTGACATAAGGGAACAGAACTTGTTGGTAGTAAGACTAGGAGAAAACCTAGTTTAGGGGTTTGACGAGTGACATCAAACATAGGAGCTATCCTAGGAATTAACGAGTGGCATTGTCTTAGGAGATAACCTAAGGACATTGGATAGAGTGATCAACATAGAGTCAAGGAACTCTAGGATGAGTATGATATGGAATTTAGGTTAAGGAAACCTAAGGTGAACTAGAGGTCAGCATAGAGTCATGGAACTCTAGGACCAGTATGACATGGGACTTAGGAAAAGGGAACCTAAGTTAAGCTGGAAGAGTTTAAACTCATAGACAGGAAATTAGAGTCAAGATTGACTCTAGGATTCAGTGAGGAATCAGGAAAGTGGGATAAGATCCCAAGGTTAAAGAATTAAATAAATATAACCCTAGAAAGTCATAGGGTGTCTGGGCAAATGGACAATAACTTTAACTTCAATTTGAGTTAAATAAATGAAGGTGAAATGTTTAAGAGTCCAGGGGACTCTCTAGTTATCCTTATGGCAAGACCTAGGATAAGAAGAGAAATTATTGCAAAAAGGCAAAGATTAAAAGCAAGCTAAAAGTGGCTAAAAGTATAAAGAGAATGTTAATGGCGCCTTCGAATTTGAGACTCGTCAAGTGGAGCTGGACTCCCTGGGCAGTGACCCGTCGGACGAGGTACTATCGAAGGGCTAAAAGTGAAAGCAAGGAGCTAAATGCTCGAAGAAAAGAGAAAGTAAATTGCCAGTGGCAAAAGGGGAGCTATAAGCTCGAATAAGAAGGGAAAGCAAGTGTTCAAAAGCAAAGAGGCTAAGAACTAAAATAAAAGAGAAAGAAAAAGAAAAGAAAAGAAAGAAAATATAAAGATAAAACGAGCGTACCTTCGGGGGTAAAAGTAGCCTTGTCGGAGCCAAGGGCAGTGTCCCTCTCCCGGGCAGTGACCCGTAGGACAAGTTCCCCGTTGGGCGGGGTAGCACTTGCGGGTGCTATCGGCAACCTTAGAAATCTTATCTTATGGTAGCAAGACTACCGGGCTCGGGCCCGTTGGATAAGAATTTCTGAGGGTTAACTTGAACTAAAGCACCAGAATCTAAAGAATAAAGTAAGATAGAGTGGCCAAGGTGGCCGGGTTAGTTTGACCCTGTATATAGCGGCATAGTGGCCGAGTTGGTGCTTAGCAGCCTAGTGTGGCTAGACAGAGTAGTGCTGGGTCGATGGTTGTACACAGATAGTGTAGTGATATATTATTGCATAGCTGCATATTGATGTTGAGGATTTTAGTTTCCTAGCACACTATTATTATTGCTTCCATTGGACCAAGTGGTGTAGGACACTTTTTCTCGGTGGTTGAACCCACTGGGAACTCTGTCGGAGTTCTCACACCCCTTGGGTGACCCCCCACAGGTTCGGGTGTGGATACAGCGGACGAGACGGTTCAGATGCAGACGGCGAGGCATACGACAGGGGCAAGGGCCCAGCAGCATAGAGACCTAGAGGGTCTAGCAGAGGTATCCCTTTTATATATTTCTTGAGTGAACATTGTATGGTGAGGAATTTATGTAAAGGAATTGTAATAAATTTATTTGCAAGTTCAGAGATGTAAGGTGTAATAAATTTAAGTTATGGTTCACTCTTGCATGCTTTCATTATCGCTTAAACTGTTTGTTATAAAATGAAAGTTTAAATTTATAGTGATTTTTAGTACTCTGATATTGAGCTTCCGCATACACTTGTTGTGTTATTATGGATGTTACCGTTCCTTTCAGGTAGAAAAAGGTTTTACCTGATTGGCGGGTCTGTTGGCGCGCCCGAACCGTACAAATTGGCGGACTCGGGGCGTGACAATTGCTATGTATTTCCTTGTAAACCCATTGAACAATGTAACCTAGTTTCACTTGACACTGAAATATTTTGGCATGAAAGACTAGGTCACATGAATTTTAATGAAAACTATCTAGAATTTCACATAAAGATATTGTTAGAGGTGTTCCTAAACTTAGCTTCAGAGAAAACATTATGTGTAGCGGATGTCAAAAGAGAAAACATATAAGATCCACTCACAGGAATTTGAACCATTTAGGAACCAAACGACCACTGAAATTATTGCATATGGATTTAATGGGGCCAATTCGACAACCTAGCTTGGGTCGTAAATGGTACATCTTTCTCATGGTTGATGATTTCTCTCGTTTTTCATAGATAGTATTTTTGAAAGAGAAAGCAGATATTTATCATCGTATTATGATTGAGAAAGATGAAAAGATTGTTCGTGTTCGTAGTGATAGAGGTGGAGAATTTATAAATTCAAAATTTATTAATTTTTGCTATTCAAATAGCATAAAAATATGAATTCTCTGCACCTTATACACCACAACAAAATGGTATAATCGAGCGCAAAAATAGAATTGTACAAGAGATGGTGCGTGTTATACTTCATAATAATAAACTTTTTTTATATTTTAGGGTTGAAGCAGTTAACACCGTTGTCTATATTATCAATAGAATCTATTTGCGTCTGGGTACTTTGAATACTCTATATGAATTGAATTGTGGTTTAGTAGAAAACTGAATATCAATTTTTTTTTTTTTTATCTTCGGGGGGTCGTTGTTATATTTTACGTAACCGTAAAAATCTTGAAAAATTGAACTCTCGTAGTGACGAAGGAATCTTTTTGGGTTATTCTACTACCAGTAGAGTATATCGAGTATACAATCTTAAATCTAAAACGATGATAGAATCTATAAATGTTAAAGTAGATTAAGCTTCTCGTTCTTCTTCTGCTAAATCTACTCCTGAAATGACTCTTGATGATGAATTAATTGCCGATGATGTTGCATTTTTGTATGATAAATCTTCTGATAATTTAGATGCATGCATCTCATGGTACTTTTAGTCCATCTACTTTGTATGATTCATCACATGTCTCCCCGAGTACTCCTATACCTCAAACTCTTTGTATCTCCAAATATCACCTTGAATCGAATATTATTGGAGATTCTCAAGAAGGAGTTCGAACTTGGAGATAATTGGAATGTGGAATTGTATGTTATGTCTCCATGATTGAACCCAAGAATGTTGATGAAGCTCTTCAAGATGAATATTGGATTGAAGCTATGCAAGAAGAGCTAAATCAATTCGAAAGGAACAAGGTTTGGGAATTGATTAAGGCCCCTAAGCAACAAAACATCATTGATACTAAATAGATTTTCAAGAACAAGAAAAATAAGAACGGTTCCATTGTGAGAAACAAAGCAAGATTGATTGCTCAGAGATACTCACAGATTGAGGGCATAGATTTTGATAAGGCTTTCGGCCCGATTGCCCGTCTCAAGTCCATTCGTATTTTGTTCGCAATTGCTTGTCATTTTAAAATAAAACTTTTTCAAATGGACATAAGAAGCGTAATTTTAAATGGGTATTTAAATGAAGAGGTTTATGTCTGTGATGATCCGGACTCCCGCAGAAGCCAAACAGTGACTAAGGGGAGCTTGTACAGTGCAATAAAGCCCGTAGAAACGAAATTGGATATTTTTAATTGACTCTGCGCGAAAATCGGAGCAAACGGAAATTTTCAGGAGCTTTTTACAAAATTTCGGATGAGAATTTGGCGAAACGGACGGCGGAATCGGACTCAGCGCGCGAAAACGGTCGAAATGGTATATTCGCTTTATTTTTCGGCACCTGGGTACTGTTCACCGGAACAGTAACGGCCGGAGTTACTGTTCCGGCAGGCGGCGGCCGCCGGCGAGCGGCGGAGGGCGGCGGCGCACGGCGGCGGGCAGCGGCGCAGCGGCGGGGCAGCGGCGGAGCGCGGAGGAAAGCGGCGCGGCAGGCGCGGGCAGCGCGGGCAGGCGCGGGCAGGCGCGGGCAGGGCGCTCGGTGCGCGGTCCATGGGCCAGGCGTGCACCGGGTGCACCAACTTTTCCCCGTGCCACGTGGCATCTCCTGATTGGCGGGCCGGCTTCTAGAAACGTCTAGATGCTTGACACGTGGCATCATCCTGTTGGCCGACAGGTTTCCGGAAAACCCGGAGCGCGGAGCTGCACATGGACCACGTGGGACACGTGGCAATTTCTGATTGGCCCTTGCACGGATGTTTCCTGTTTGGGTGACACGGGGCGCTTCCTGGTTGGCCCGTTTCGGTGTTTCGTGTTTGGATCAGGATTTCGTGAGGGAATATTCCCTTTTGGCCCACTATATAAAGGATCCCCCACCCCCTCTCTTTGCACCTTGGAATCCGAGCCTTTAGAGAGAGAAACTGAAAAAGTGTTCTATATGAAAGTTGTTCCTCTCTCTCTCTTCTTTCTCTCTCTAGAATCTCAGGAATTTAGGAGTTACAGATAGAGAGATATCTGCGACGCGGCGCACTGCGACGATTTTTCTTTTAGGCCCATTTCCCGTCGCAGTTCCGTCAAAAATTCACTGCGAGCTAACCAGGAGGAATTTTTGGACGATTTTTGCGACAGCGCGACCGTAAGAGGTAGGGCTTCGATTTCCGTATTGATCATTTTGCTCCATTTCGTACTTTTGGCACAGTTTTTAGGTCCTCTTTGACCCCCTTTTTACTGTGATGATTTTTGGACAGCACCAACTTCTCCGATTTTTATCTTGACGTAGGAGCGTCAGATCGAGGCGTTTTAAGAGTCGATTTTGATCTACTCTTCGCGAGGAACGCAACCGTGATTTTTCTGGGATTTTAGGAGCTCATTTTAGAGGTGAAAAATTCCTCTTTTCTCGTGCTGTCTGAAAAACAGCAAATATTGTGCTTTTTGGGCTTTGTATTTATACCGGGAGCATTGGTTTGCAGGATTAAGGACTGTGGACAACCAGGAGACTACCTGGGGTGTTGTTGGAGCTGTTCAAGGTGGGCGGTTGTTGCTTACCTCATTTTTGACAAGCTCACTGGGATTACTGGAAATCCCCTAAAATTTAATTAATGAGAACAATTGGGACAAAATAAATATGATAATTGCTGAGAACCATTGGGACAACTAACAGGACTACTAACAGGACTACTAACAGGACAACTAACAGGACAATTAATGAGAACCATTGGGACAAATTAATATGACAAATGACAAGGACCGCTGGGACAAATTCCCCTAAAATTTAATATAACCCCACAAATGATATGATGACTTATATTGGGACACTGTGATTGAGACAAAGGCTATGATCTCGCATGCAAATGACTTTTATTCAGTAAATCAATTGTTTTAAACCTTTGACCCTATTTTACAACTTTTAAAAATAAAGACAGTTGCATGCATGCCCGGACATCAGGTAAGGCCACTATTCATTGCTACACTATCATATTGGGATTTGAACATGTTTCATTGTTGTCCTTTGCATTCATATGTTGTTGCTCAGGTGTGAGCAGGGGATTGGGATAGTGTAGCCAAGGTTGTGCTAGATTGTGGACTTGTGGGGTATTGCGGTGACCGCGGACAGTAGGCGGTTGACCAGATGTTTATCCTTGCATCAGATTGGGTTTCTATAGTAATGGAGTTTCCCACTTTGATCATGGTTACGATCCATCCTGCTATATCATGTGCTACAGAGATACTTGTGATACTGATGACAGAGATATTTTACTCGTGTGGGTCGCTCCCCTCGAGTGCCACTCCGGAGTGTGTTATTATCCCCTATCGGCAACCCCGATTTGGCCAACATTATCCCCTATCGGCATATCCGATTTGGCAAATACTATCCCCTATCGGCGTTATACCCGATTTGGCAAGGCACAGCAGGAAGTACCAGTTTTGCTAGTGACACCAGTTTGAGTTCATTCAGACAGGCATTTATACACTAATTCATACATTTAGTTATTCCATTGCTTGGCATTTAGAGGCATGGTGGTGGTAGTTTCCTTTTTATCAGCAGTCTTTATAGCTTATAACTGTTCTTTCCTGTTGCCTCTAGTAGTCCTAGTGGGTGCGTCAGAGTTGAGGTTTTACCCACTAGGGGAGGCTGCTGGTTTATCTGGTAGTTCTCACCCCCATTATTGCTTTCCGTTTCTTGCTTCTTCTTTTTGCAGAGTCATCTGCGGGAGCTGCTAGGCCATCAGCAGCTGATAAAGGTAAGGGGATCGCTGAATAGATAGATCTCCTGGAAGACTGAGAGCTGTAGATAGACGTCGTACCCTACTCAGACTGTAATATTCTCCTTTTATTTTGGGTCTGGCTTCCGCCAGCTGGATGTACTATTTTGGTGAGCTGGGAGATTATTGTACTTATTACAGTTGTATTTGTATTTCCAGTCTGAAATACTATGTGGTTCTTCTATTCAGCTCGATATTATGCTCTTTTACTGTTCATATTATATCAGAGCAGGTTACCAGCGCTTCGTGTACGCGGGAAATCCCGTGTGCACGGCGGATCTGTTGGCGAGCCCGGGTTCCGGGGCGTGACAGATTAAAGTTGGTATCAGAGCTTAGGGATAGGTCAGTTGGGACTTAGGAAACCCTAGGCTTTTGGCAGACCCTAGGATAATAGGGTATGAGAGACGTGATAATTTTGCGGAAGTCGTTGGGTTATTTATTTAACTCTTCCAGTAAAGTAAGAAGGATCGACTTAGCCTACTTCTGGTAGACAGTTATGTTGGCTGCAGACAACATAAAGTCACAGAAATAGGAGAATGTCTTTGACTTTCGCTAAGAGTGGGTCGTGTAGGGTGATGATACTGAGTATGGTTTCTTGTGGTAGGATGCCTCCGCGACGTAGAATGTTGACGCGTTCTCAACCTGATTCCCCTGAACCCGATCAGGAGGAGTCCGAGCAGGGCCAGCAGAGTGAGGTGCAAGAGCTGCAGGCTCAGATGGCCCAGATATCTGAAGCTGTTCGGCGTCAGGAGGAGGCCATGAGCCGGCTGACGCAGATGTTAGAACAGAGGGCGCAGCCTGTTGTAGCACCCTCGGAGAATTCTCCCGTACCTTCTTCCCCTGCCGTGAATCCCCCAGTTGTACCAGTGACCCTGGCATCCCCTGTGGCTCAGGGAGCAATCCGGCCATTGACTCCTGCAGAGGAGCAGGAGTTTGCTGACAAACTTACTCAGTTCTGTAAGCGGGGACCGCCCAGGTTTTCAGGGCGGGATACTCAGCCTTGGGAGATCGGGACTTGGCTTTCCTCAATGGAGAAGTTATTTCGAGACTTCTTCATTGACCCGAAGTACAGGGTACATATGGCTGTACACTGCTTAGACGGGGATGCTGATGCATGGTGGCGCCGGGTGGAACCCCTGGAATTTCAGACCACTCGGCAGCTACCCTGGTCAGAATTCAAGAAGATGATTTTAGATACGTATTTCTCCACAAGTATGAAGAAAAAGCTGGAAGATGATTTGAAGAATCTTCAGCAAGACAACCGGACAGCATTGAACTATTTTCAGGAGTTCAAGCGGTTACTCAACTGCGTACCTTATGTCGCCAGGGACGGACCCCACCAGGTAGAGCTCTTTGAGTCGGGCTTGCGCCCAGAGATCTATACTCTGGTGCATGCTCAGAGACTACAGACCTTGGAGGAGGCAGCAGAGCATGCCCAGT
This sequence comes from Tillandsia fasciculata, assembly GCA_029168755.2. NCBI lineage: Eukaryota > Viridiplantae > Streptophyta > Magnoliopsida > Poales > Bromeliaceae > Tillandsia > Tillandsia fasciculata. The sequence goes on along the minus strand of CM054931.1, from coordinate 8,923,936 downwards.
GGGTTGAGAGGGGAGACCACGTCGTCGCCAGACGTGGGGGCCTGGTCGCTCAAGGCGCTGACAGAAAGCGACCAGCGCCGGACGACGGGGGACAGGCCAGTTCTTGGAGGCCGCCACGACCGCCACGGCCTCAGTTTTCCGGCCGCGGACGTTCTGAACGGCGAGGGCCTGGTGGATCCCAGAGGCCACCGCAACATCAGCAGCAACAGCATTCGCCTCAACAGAGATCGCAGTCGCGGCAGCAAGGGCCTCCGCGACAGAGGCAGCAGGCGAGGCAGCCACAGGCTACGGTTAGGTGCATTTTCTGCCAAGGACAGCATACCTCTGATACTTGTGATCTGAGGTTTGGCCGCTGTTATCGATGTGGACAGTCTGGCCACCTCCGAGCTGCCTGCCCATATGCACCATCGACGGCTCCTTCTTCAGCATCTGCTCCTTCTTCGTCCCAGCAGTGGTCGACAGCTCAGCGACCATATGCTCCAGCAAGCAGGCCATCTTCTTCCTATCCCACGGAGTATCGCCCTCCAGCTCAGAGTGGGCGAGTGTATGCTGCGCAAGTAGAGGACTCTTCGGCAGCAGAACACGTGGTGGCAGGTATCACCTTACTTTCTGGCATTAGGACTCGTACATTATTTGATACTGGAGCATCGCATTCTTTTATTAGTAAATCATTTGCATCATTACATGGGATAGAGGTAGGACTGTTACCACGTGCACGAGAGGTTCAGATTCCCGATCACACCTTGCACGTGGAGGAGTGTTGTTGGTCCTGCCCGATGCAAATCGAGTCCTGGATTATGCCAGCTGACCTGTTGGTCTTGAGACAGCTGAAGGACTTCGATGTGGTCCTCGGAATGGACTGGCTGGCTCGGTACTTCGCAACTATTGACTGTGCCGCAAGGACTGTCACTTTTAAAGAGCCAGGCCAGGAAATGTTGGTATTTCGGGGATGTCAGAGTGCTTTCTTTGCCTCTATAATTTCGACTTCCCGAGCGAGGCAAATGATCCATCGTGGATGTGTAGCCTTTTTGGCTAGTGTTGTTGAGGGGCCTACGGCGGCGCCGGGACTCGGGGATATCCCTATTGTCCGCGAGTTTCCGGATGTTTTTCCACCTGAGCTGACTAGCATGCCGCCAGATAGGGAGATTGAGTTCGTGATTGACGTGGTTCCAGGAACTGCGCCAATCTCAAAGGCTCCTTACCGAATGGCACCGGCTGAGTTGCGAGAGCTTAAGGCGCAACTTCAGGATTTGATGGACAAGGGCTTTATCAGGCCGAGTGTGTCGCCTTGGGGAGCACCGGTGCTATTCGTGAAAAAGAAAGATGGGTCACTTAGACTATGTGTGGACTATAGGGAATTAAATAAAGTGACCATCAAGAACAAGTACCCTTTGCCGCGCATTGATGATCTCTTTGATCAGCTGCAAGGGTCTTGTGTCTTCTCTAAGATAGATCTGCAATCCGGTTACCACCAGTTGAAGGTGAAGGCCGAGGATATTCCGAAAACGGCCTTTAGATCACGGTACGGGCATTATGAATTTACAGTTATGCCTTTTGGACTAACTAATGCCCCTGCCGCATTCATGGATTTAATGAACCGAATCTTCAAACCATACTTAGACCGATTCGTGGTAGTTTTCATTGATGATATCCTGGTCTACTCCCGAAGTGATACGGAGCATGAGGAGCACTTAAGGATCGTGCTGCAACTTCTGCGAGAGAAGAAGTTGTTTGCCAAACTGGCAAAATGCGAGTTTTGGCTTCGGGAGGTAGTCTTCTTGGGCCATGTGATTTCTGCCGCAGGAGTGGCAGTGGACCCGGCAAAGATTGAGGCAGTCCGTGATTGGCCCCGACCGACGACGGTTTCTGAGGTACGTAGCTTTATGGGATTAGCTGGGTATTACCGTCGGTTTGTGGAAGGCTTTGCGAAGCTTTCCACACCCCTCACTCGCTTGACACGCAAAGAAGTGAAATTTATCTGGAGTGAGGACTGTCAAAGGAGCTTTGAGGAGCTAAAGAATAGACTGATGACCGCACCTATCCTTTCCCTCCCTGTTATGGGAAAGGATATGTGATCTACAGCGATGCATCACACAGCGGACTTGGTTGTGTGTTGATGCAAGAAGGGAAGGTAATTGCCTATGCATCGAGGCAACTCAAAGATTACGAGAAGAATTACCCTACCCATGACTTAGAACTCGCTGCTGTAGTATTTGCACTAAAACTTTGGCGTCATTACCTATATGGAGAACACTGTGAAATTTACACCGACCACAAGAGCCTAAAATACCTGTTCACGCAAAAGGAGCTAAATTTAAGGCAGCGTAGGTGGTTAGAGCTATTAAAAGATTATGATGTAGATATCCTCTACCACCCAGGCAAAGCTAATGTGGTCGCTGACGCCTTGAGTAGGAGAGCGGTGCAAAGTTTGTCGATGTTGATCACGGACCAGGCACCGCTATTAGAGGAGATGAGACGGCTCGAGATAGAGGTTGTGTCCCCTGGGGTCTCTGCTAGACTGACATCTTTAGTCGTGCAGCCCACTCTGCTAGACAGGATCAAGGAGAAACAAAGTGAGGACCCCCACTTGACCAGGATTAAAGATCAGATTCCGAGTAATCAGTCAGGGGACTTTATGGTAGATGCCTCGGGAGTACTAAGGTACAGGAACCGAGCATGTGTGCCAGCGGATGCGGAGATCCGAGAGCAGATATTGCGAGAGGCCCATTATACACCTTATACCCTACATCCTGGTGGGACTAAGATGTATAAAGACCTCAAGGCACACTTCTGGTGGAAAGGCATGAAAAGGGATATCGGGAGATTTGTGGCTCAGTGTTTAACTTGTCAGCAGGTGAAAGCTGAGCATCGAGTGCCAGCTGGCAAGTTACAGAGTCTCCCAATTCCCCAGTGGAAATGGGACCACATTACGATGGATTTTGTGGTCGGACTGCCAAGGGCACAGGGAGGAGCAGACGCTATCTGGGTAGTCGTGGATCGACTTACCAAGTCGGCGCACTTTCTGCCCATGCAGACTACGTGGCCACTTGACCGACTAGCCCAGTTATATCTGGATGAGATAGTGAGATTACATGGAGTACCCGCCTCCATTGTATCAGATAGAGACCCGAGGTTTGTTTCGCATTTCTGGAAAAGTTTGCAAACAGCCTTGGGGACTGAACTCAGGTTCAGTACGGCCTTTCATCCGCAGACTGATGGGCAGTCAGAGCGGACTATACAAATCCTGGAGGACATGTTGAGGGCTTGCGTCCTGGATTTCGGCGGAGGGTGGATTCGACACTTATCTTTAGCTGAGTTCGCGTACAACAATAGCTTTCAAGCGAGCATTCAGATGGCTCCGTTTGAAGCATTGTATGGACGCAAGTGTCGATCACCACTTTATTGGAGTGACGTGGGCGAGAGGCGGACCTTGGGACCAGATGTGTTGTTAGAGGCAGAAGAGAAGGTCCGAGTGATTCGAAGCATCTTCAGACCGCCCAAAGCCGACAAAGGAGCTATGCCGATGTTCGGCGACGAGACTTAGAGTTTCAGGTTGGTGATCATGTATTCCTGAAAGTCTCGCCGTCCAAAGGAATCAGGAGATTCGGCATTCGTGGAAAACTTAGCCCCCGATATATTGGACCCTTTGAGGTATTGGAGCGTATCGGGCCAGTTGCCTACCGACTTGCACTTCCTCCGAGGCTTGCTGGTGTCCATGATGTATTTCATGTTTCTACTTTGAGGAAGTATGTCTTCGACCCATCGCACGTCATCGACTTCACACCGCTGGAGATCAGCGAGGATTTGAGGTATGAGGAGCGCCCACTGCGAATTCTGGATCGAGAGGTAAAAGAATTGCGCAGTCGGGCCATTCCCTATGTAAAGATCCAATGGAGCAATCATGACGAGCGCGAGGCTACATGGGAGCTCGAGTCGGAGATGAGAAATGCTCACCCCTACTTATTCGAGACATCGGACTGAGGATTGTGGTTGAGTCTCGTTTCGAGGACGAAACTCTTTTTAGTGGGGGAGGATGTGATGATCCGGACTCCCGCAGAAGCCAACAGTGACTAAGGGGAGCTTGTACAGTGCAATAAAGCTTGTAGAAACGAAATTGGATATTTTTAATTGACTCTGCGCGAAAATCGGAGCAAACGGGAATTTTCGGGAGCTTTTACAAAATTTCGGATGAGAATTTGGCGAAACGGACGGCGGAATCGGACTCAGCGCGCGAAAACGGTCGAAATGGTATATTCGCTTTATTTTTCGGCACCTGGGTACTGTTCACCGGAACAGTAACGGCCGGAGTTACTGTTCCGGCAGGCGGCGGCCGCCGGCGAGCGGCGGAGGGCGGCGGCGCACGCGGCGGCGGGCAGCGGCGCAGCGGCGGGCGCGGCGGAGCGCGGAGGAAAGCGGCGCGGGCAGGCGCGGGCAGGCGCGGGCAGGGCGCTCGGTGCGCGGTCCATGGGCCAGGCGTGCACCGGGTGCACCGAATTTTCCCTTGCCACGTGGCATCTCCTGATTGGCTGGCCGGCTTCTAGAAGCGTCTAGATGGTTGACACGTGGCATCATCCTGTTGGCCGACAGGTTTCCGGAAAACCCGGAGCGCGGAGCTGCACATGGACCACGTGGGACACGTGGCAATTTCTGATTGGCCCTTGCACGGCTGTTTCCTGTTTGGGTGACACGTGGCGCTTCCTGGTTGGCCCGTTTCGGTGTTTCGTGTTTGGATCAGGATCCCGTGAGGGAATATTCCCTTTTGGCCCACTATATAAAGGATCCCCCACCCCCTCTCTTTGCACCTTGGATTCCGAGCCTTTAGAGAGAGAAACAGAAAAAGTGTTCTATATGAAAGTTGTTCCTCTCTCTCTCTTCTTTCTCTCTCTAGAATCTCAGGAATTTAGGAGTTACAGATAGTGAGATATCTGCGACGCGGCGCACTGCGACGATTTTTCTTTTAGGCCCATTTCCCGTCGCAGTTCCGTCGAAAATTCACTGCGGGCTAACCAGGAGGAATTTTTGGACGATTTTTGCGACAGCGCGACCGTAAGAGGTAGGGCTTCGATTTCCGTATTGATCATTTTGCTCCATTTCGTACTTTTGGCACAGTTTTTAGGTCCTCTTTGACCCCCCTTTTTACTGTGATGATTTTTGGACAGCACCAACTTCTCCGATTTTTATCTTGACGTAGGAGCGTCAGATCGAGGCGTTTTAAGAGTCGATTTTGATCTACTCTTCGCGAGGAACGCAACCGTGATTTTTCTGGGATTTTAGGAGCTCATTTTAGAGGTGAAAAATTCCTCTTTTCCCGTGCTGTCTGAAAAACAGCAAATATTGTGCTTTTTGGGATTTGTATTTATACCGGGAGCATTGGTTTGCAGGATTAAGGACTGTGGACAACCAGGAGACTACCTGGGGTGTTGTTTGAGCTGTTCAAGGTGGGCGGTTGTTGCTTACCTCATTTTTGACAAGCTCACTGGGATTACTGGACTCCCCTAAAATTTATTAATGAGAACAATTGGGACAAAATAAAATATGATAATTGCTGAGAACCATTGGGACAACTAACAGGACTACTAACAGGACTACTAACAGGACACTAACAGGACAATTAATGAGAACCATTGGGACAAATTAATATGACAAATGACAAGGACCGCTGGGATAAACTCCCCTAAAATTTAATATAACCCCACAAATGATATGATGACTTATATTGGGACACTGTGATTGAGACAAAGGCTATGATCTCGCATGCAAATGACTTTTATTCAGTAAATCAATTGTTTTAAACCTTTGACACTATTTTACAACTTTTAAAATAAGACAGTTGCATGCATGCCCGCA
>CM054931.1:8776641-8917989 GCA_029168755.2 Tillandsia fasciculata | reverse complement strand
ACTAATCTTTGCGGTCTCGTTGACTATGGCTCGCGGTCCAAGTTCGCGGTCCAAGTTCATATTCAATGAAAAGCCCTAAAACATGGTGGAGACCGCCGCGCCTTTATGGTCTTCAATGCCAGTTTGGAAGGATTCAAGTCCCTGTAGACTCCAAATAATTCAAAGGTTGTTGCCGCGTCGCTGTCGATCATAACACTGGAGACATTGCATTGAAGAAATATACCGAGAACAATTCCAAAGAACACTAGCTAGGGTGATTCCCAGCTTCGATCGTTCCTTGTTGATGTTGTTTTGATTTTTAGGGTTTTGAATTTTCTCGCTGCAGGTTCAATTCTGTGGTGAATAGAATTGAAGGGCTTGTTTTGTTCATCAATTTTATACTTTGAAATCAGAATGAGATTCGCTGATTTTGATCGCTATTGTTTGTTAATTGAAATGGCTCAATCCGATTTTGAATTCTAGATTTACCTTCTATTTTAGAGTAAATTGTTCAAAACTCTATATTTTTGCGAACCTTCTTCCTCTTTCTTAACTAAAACTCTCTTTAATTTCAGATGTATCAATAATCCATTATGATTTTTATTCTAACAATGAACCAATCTTTTCTGAATAATTCATCATTTTATTTTTTTATTCTGATAAAATTCAATTCTATTTTTTAGTCTCATGGAATTTAATAAGTGTTTTGATAAAACTATCTGTCCACGTCATGCTTTGTCTTTTTAAAATCATTTTTCACAAGTTCATCTGACCTTAATATGTATTATAAAGTAAAAATTCTAATTTAAAATTTATATATAAACATAAAAAATATTTGTGTATGCTGCTAAATGACCCGTGCTGCGAGCGCAGTTGTGCGTTGCTACAAACCCTTACCTCTGATTCTATGTTGGTGAACTTGAAGCAGTTGTAATTGAGTTTCTTAAGTTTTAATTTGTTTTTCAATTTGCTCACTCTGTCAAAAATTGTACAATTTTTCAAGCTAATTCAATTATCATGTGTAAAAATAATATAACTGTTGAATAGTTTTGTAATAACAAGACAACTAAATCGATTACCACATCATCATTTTATTAGAGAATTAAAATAGTGTATAAAGTTTTTTTTTTCCTAGTTCATCCCAACAATCACCTGAGTTTTTCTCTCTTTTGCTCCTCTCTTTTTCTACACGAAAATTTTCTTCCTTCTATTTTTTTTTGACCTTGGCAGATCCAGAAGGTTTGAGAATGAGTATATATAAGTATACACCCTTTTAGGGATGTATATCTTACATCCCACCCTATTCTGGGATGGAGTAAATTTCATTCGTCACTCGATATGACGAGTAGAATAATATCCACCTCAGGATGGAATAGGGTGTCCGATGTACACCCTTAAAGGGGTGTACACCTAGCATTCCTCTTGAGAATAATAGCCGAATTTAAAATAAGCTCTCTTTATTTTTTATTTATTTTTTATTTTTTATTTTTTATTTTTTTTTTTTTTTTTTGTATTTTGAACTTTTTACCCACAGGCTATAAATTTGTCTTGTTTTTTAATGTGGGACTGTACTCTATATTTCTTTTTTCATAACTCTTCAATCTTGCAATCAAGCTTTACTTTATTACTGAATTATTTTACAACTTACCAGCTTTTTTTCTTGATCCCTAATAATTTACATTCCAGATTAGGGATGTCAATGAGTACGGGTATCCAAAATTTTATCCAAATTTGAATTTGAATTGAATGAATTTACGTAATGTTAAACGGATATTGATTCGGATACGGATATAAAAAATAAAAATCCGACGAATTTGAATTCGGATATGGATTTGGACTGTATCCGATCCGAATTCGAACCTGACCCGAATTCGAATTGATTTTACGTTATATAATATATATGCGTATAAATATTTAATATTATATTTAAATTTATATTTTAAAATTTTAAATTTAGTATAATATATTTTGTAATATTGTAAAGAAAAAATAAGAAATAATTATTTCGAGTTCGGGTTCCGATTTTAGATTTTTGGTCGGATTCGAATTGAATATGAATTTTTAAAATCTATCAGATTCCGGTTGGGGTATGTAGTCGAATTCAGATTCGAATTTTTAAAAATCCATCCCGAATCCGAATCCGATTAATTAACATCCCTATTCCAGATGCTCTACATTATTAGGATGAACCTTAAGGATGTGGGCTTTTTTATTTTATTTTGTTTTTTTGGAAAAAAAAAAATTTTGAATGTTTCATTTATTTAGAATATGAACTAAATTATAAAATAAATTAACCAGATCTCGAATAAAAATAAAAAAATTTCACAGGGAGAGAAAAAAAATTTCATGGGGAGGAAAAAAAAATGAGAAATCTTTTTTTATTTTCCTCCTTGCCAGCACAAAGAAAATTTTCTTGTAATTAGATGAACATAAAAAAGAACAAAATAAAAAATTTCCTCTTAAATAAAAAAATAAATTACACTTTTGGTTCACAAACTATAGGGTGGGTAATACTTTAGTCTTTAAATTTGAAATTATTATAATTTTTAACTCAAATTGTATGAATTATTATAATTAAGTTTCACTATATAATTTAATTGACTAAATATAGATTGATAAAACAATGATGTAGAAGTTATGTGAAAGTATTATAATTAATGATACGACCATAATTAAGAGGATATATTATTTTTCCATCTATAATTTATTAATATTTAATTAATTAAATTAAATTATAAGATTTGATTGTAATAATTCAGAAATAATATTTGCTACCAAATAACCAAATCTACTGTCCACATCTAAAAGTGATTCAAAAAGTTTGGTAATAAATTAAGAAGTTATTTTGAATCATCTTGATATATATATATATATATATATATATATATATATATATATATATATATATATATAATATTTATTTTTATATAATTTGTTTTAACTAAAATAATAAATATATGAGTTTTATACAAATAGTACATGATTGAGATCTAGTTAAAATATTAAAAATATGATAAATACAAAAAATATTCAATTAGAAAGTAAAAATTTTAAATTCAAGTAAAAGTCACAGACCTGTCTGAACCACAGAGCATTTTGAGATTTATACCTAATGTTTTAAAATTTTAATTTTATTATCTAGCTTTATATTGAACTAGGCTACTATACTTTTAATAGCACCAAGTTATTGATATTATTAAATTTTAAACCTTTAGATAAAGGAATGCGCGGTTAAAATAATAGCGATCCCTATGATTTAGTGGGTGATTAATGAAATAATATAATCTAAAATGATGAAATTATTAAAGGTGTAGATCCAACGGGAAAAAATTTGGTAGCATCAAGTGTTTGGTGCTATCGATAGTATAGTAGCGAAATTGCTTTATATTTTTAATAATTTCAAAGCTGTGTTAGTTACTATAATACATTAGCATTAGCTAATCCTCTACATAAAACATATTAGAGAATATTCCAACAAACTAAGAATTATTTTAGATTGCAAAATTTTACATCAGAAGAAATTAATAAAGCTACTATTATTATTTCATAGAATATATTTAAATCAAATAGATTTTAAAATTAGATATTTAAATAAAAATTATCAAAGTTAAGGTGTACTCAACTCAAAATACTTTTTGTAATTGGTATATTCTTAAGTTTTATTTTCCAAAATGGTAATTAAAATAGTACATATATGAAATCGCAAATAAATTTAATAAAATATTTAATTTAATTAATAAAATTTAAATTAGAAAAAAAATAAAGTTGAAGAAGTGTTGATTGAAAAATATAAAGCTAAGGAAGCAAACTGCATGCTATGACGTACTAGAATTTAGAATAATTTAATATATATATAATAAGATTAATATTTTAAATTTGGTTATAATTTTTTTGGGTGGTGATTAAATTCATAAGATTTAAAAAATTAAGCATATTAGAATATAATATAATAATTTTTGCTTGGTGACTTTTTAGAATGCCTGGTATCACCATTAATATTAAAATCAATTATAAATTAAAATGTGAGATCCATATCCACTAAGGTGGGGGAGGGGTTGGGAAGAGAGATTAATGTTTTATAATCTAATATATATTTTTTTGAAAGAGATGTTGTTTTCTAATAAAACTGATTTATAATGGATACATATAAAATCAATTTTGGTCAAATACTGGAATGTGAGGGGAGAAACATGCATGGATGTTTTATAATTTAATATAATTTTTTGAAAGAGATGTTGTTTCCCAATAAAACATATTTTATCTGTGATAAATAAAAAATTATTTTGGTGGAAGACAAAATTTTATTTATCCATCAGACCATGTCAAGATGATTACAATGTTTTTCATTAAAATTTTGTATTAAATGTGAGAGATATTATAGTCATAAAAAATGAGAGATATTTTAATTCTCATCCACTAAATTTGATTGGATGGTTAGAATTTATGTTACTGTTAAAAATAAAATAATATTATTTCATAAGAAAAAAATATTATTAAAAAAAAAAAAACTCTTAAAACTTTTTTTCTATTAGTAGCATAAATATAGATATAGATATACTTTGCACAGACAAGTACATTTGATGATTCTATGTTGGTATATATATAACATGATACTTACTACGGGCTCAGATTTAACCTATCAATTACAATTTAGAATCTTGTAGAATATTCTAGAATACTGTAGCATTACTATTGAAAGTACGTCTCTCTCTCTCTCCTCCCCCTGTATTAAAGAAAAAGTAAGGTCGAGTCCATTCCATTCCATTCATGTGCCAACCCATTCATTATAAATCCAACTCACTGTACTAAATACACCACCCCTCCACCACATCTACAAGAAGCTTCTACAGATTTCTCTTTCTCCATCCCACCACCCCAACTTTATCTCTAGCAACTGCGTCGCATTATCTCTAACCTCTTGGTTTGGACATTTCCACGTATCATGTATTGGAATATGATTGAGAAATATATTAATTATTCCATTTAATACTAACCATAATGGTGCATTGCATTGAAATATAAAACTAGACTAAGGTACTATAAATATTACTAAATTATCAGCATTAATAGATTATTAATTTTTGGATAAAAAAAAAATATACGAAGTTAGGATACCTTATGATTTAATGGATGACTGGTAAAATAATATGATATAAGGAATAAAAATAGCCAAAGAGATATTGTTGGGTCGAAAAATTGTTGCGACCAATCGGTCCTTGCGGGGTGACCCTCTGAGTGTGATGCGTCGCGTGCCAATGGATCAAGCGATCGGGCTGAGAAGAGATCCGCTCGGCCGGATTCTTCTCAATCAACTCTCGGACGAGTTCGGCTTAGATTAGCCGAACTGAGGTTGTGAGGAAAACAGAGTTCGACCAAGAGTAGTCGAAACTGGAATGAGAAGACAAGAATTTGACACGATTAAAGAGCTGATTAAGAATTGTATTGCTTGGAATAAGATTGCAAAAGGAATCGGGAACCAATTACAATTAAGTTTATTCCTAGGAAGTGCGGTAGATACGGGTATGAAACTTATTTAGGAAAGCAGTAAATACAAATATGAAAGGTATGAAAAAGTAGGGGTGGTCACTGGCTTATGAGATTGCAAGACCCCTTTTTTTTCGATGGTTCGCTTATTTATATATTTACGAACCAAGTGTATAACTGCCGATTTTAGTAATTGGTGTGATCTGAGGGGAATCATCATAAATTCCTCAACTACTTTCATTTGAGTCGATTCTCCTCAACAAGATATTAGTTGTTTTCCGTCCAAGTTCATTTCCTAATCGACGCGCCGAAGCGTGATTTTCGGCGCTTTCCAATACTGAGTGCCGCTTGCCGTTCCGGAAGCTGTTACGAGATTCACGCTCACATCTCGTACTCTTCCCTTCCAAGGCCTTTTCTTCTGTGGCTCGATCAGTAGAGAATTGACCCTGACTCCGCATTTTTCATCATTCGACTGAGACGATTTAATATTTGCCTTCGGCCGAAATCGGTTCCGGATGATACGATCTCCCTTGTCGGCTGCTTCTCTTATCTGCTGATGCCTTTAGCTGATGGACGTGCATCACGTATCGCACTCTCACGTGACTGAGGCCGGTCTTGGTCAAGACGCGGTTCCCTCTCTACTAACTTATTCTTCTATCGGCTGATGTCATCGACCGATGGTAAACGACATGTGTCACTTCCTTAAGTGGCGAAAATTCTAATCTCAACAATGCCCCCTCGAGAATCGCCTGATGTGCCATTCGGGCGATTGTCGAAGTTGAGTCAAATACCTGGCTTGCGTAACGATATCCACGAACATCCCCCGTACCCTTGCAAGATATATGCTTACTGCTCGAGGGATTTATAACGAGCGGACTAGTTCGCTCTTCGAGGGATTCGCACACAAGTTAGTTTTCGGCAAATCTGTCCTTCGCCATTTCTCCATTAAATGCTGCTGCTTTTCGAGGAGCGACCGTCATCATTTTGCTCCTTCTCGTCGCCCTATAAAATGGGCCCTACTTACAGCTGCCTTCGCATTGCTTTCTTTCCTCATGACGATTCCTATGCCATCACTACACCAGTGTTCCGGACATAGCTTTTTCGTCTCTGAGAGTACTTTCGAGACAACTTCTCAATATGAATCCGGCGGCGTTTTGACGCCGGCCGATAAAAGTTTCTTTCTACCTTGGAGCTCTAACAGGATTTCTACTGGGGAAACCCTTGTGTGTGACCCACCGATCCAGGATCTTACGTCCGGTGGTCTAGCCGATTTTTGGCTGCTTACGGCCGGTTGTTACTAAGAAGTACTTTCGGGGGAAAGGCTGACCTTTTGCCTCTATCTCTCGGGGTTGGAGGAGTTCAGGCCGCTTGAACATTCAGTTTCTATCAGAAAGATGCCTTATCCCACTTCGACCAACTTTTCTACGAGGTCAGGTGCATTCTTCTCGAGAAGAAACCGCATGATCTTTTTCCATTGGATGCAGAGATTTGATAAGCTAATTGTGACTTTGCATCCTCTCTCTCCTACTCCTGTCGGCTCCAATGGTGGCCGGGTGTCTCAATTTTTAAAAGGCAGTGCTTGATCCTGGAGCTTTGGATCTTTCCTTGTCACTGCCATCTTGACGGTGGCCATGTATTTCGACATCCAACCAGATTCTTCGACCAAGACCTTTTACCTTTCTGAAATATTTTTTTATCTTTTTCTTGGTTCTTATATGTATCGGCTCTTTTAAATGCAAAGTTTTCTTCTACTTTCTACTCCATATTTCTCCAAACCGATGTACGATAATGTTCGGATGCTTCCTATTGATCAGCTAATTTCCTTTAACTACCCCGACTGATTGGGAATTATCTATGATTTCTTCTTCGGCCCAGTTGGCCAAGTCCCCGGCTGTAATAACAGCAACTTTTGAATTTCGGAATTGTAGTAAATTTCGTCTCTTTTGAAATTTAAAAATGATGTTGTTGTTGGCTATTTGAGAATCTAATCCTCAGAATGGCTTTCACCGGATTTTTGGTGAATTGTGGCTTTAGGGTTTGGTCAAACCCCTTTTTAAATCCGAGATGCGGGTCGCACCGAAAATCGTGAACAAATGGGGTTTGACGGGTGATCGAGTTTTTCTTCGTAGTTGTTCAGATTGGTTTTTAGGTAAGATCTTCGGGAGGGAAGGTCGTCACTGTGACGCCCCACTTCCCAGGGGGTCACCCATCCTAGAACTACTCTAGCTCTAGCACGCTTAACTCTCATGTTCCTCTTGGATCTTGCTACCATCCAAAATGCTATAGCCGGGTTAGAGATTTAGTCCTATTATATCATTTATATAGAGGACTAATCCAAATTCCGGGGGTGTCATATTCTTCCCCCCTTTAAGCCCTGACGTCCACGTCAGGCTCAAGCACACTCACAAGCACCAGGCGATGTGAGACTCGTCTCGCTAGCCTTAGCTGACCTTGTGAGGAGCTGCACTCCACTCACAACGGTCATTAGCCGGGGAGCCTCGCTCTACCCGCTATATAACCCTGGCTCAGCCGAGACTCATCTTACATTTCTGGCTGGTGAATGGCTCCGATACCAACTGTGGCGCCCCACTTCCCAGGGGGTCACCCATCCTAGAACTACTCTAGCTCTAGCACGCTTAACTCTCATGTTCCTCTTGGATCTTGCTACCATCCAAAATGCTATAGCCGGGTTAGAGATTTAGTCCTATTATATCATTTATATAGAGGACTAATCCAAATTCCGGGGGTGTCATAGTCACGTTTAGAGCTCGTTAAACGGAGAACGACGGTGCGATCAGATCGAATATCCGACTTACAGATCTCCCGAAATGTTGATTTGATGTTAACGGGTCCAAAAAGGCATGAATCGAAATTTTCTAATACCCGTTAAGACTTATCGGTGCATCAGAATTCGTGCTAGCGGTTATGCGATATTTTGGATATATGGCACGTATTTCAAGAAAAGCGGGCGAGAATCTTCTATAAATAATTGGGGAATTAGGATTTTTATACGTACATGAGAAAACTCTAATTCTCGTTTTTTGTAAGATCGACCTTCTTCTTCTTTCTCGTTGTGCGCACCGGGAACCGGAGTCAGAAACGTCGCCATCGCCGGAGACCAGATCCGGAAACACCACCGTCGTCGGAGATCGGAGTCGCATCGTCTTCCCCGTCGAAGCAAGGTTTGTTTCCGGGATTCGTTCGTTCATTTCGTCCGTTTCGTTTCGGTCGTTTCGGTTTCGTTTGGTTTTCCGTCGGAGCGGTATGGTCGGCGGAGTTGCTCGTCGGTGGGTAAGGCCGCGCCGCCGTTGCCCTAGTCGCAAGGCCGTCGTCGCCGTGCCCTAGCCTCGGCGCCGCACAGTTGCCACCACGCTCACTGCCAAGCCGCGCCACTATCACTGCGCGTGCTGCCGAGCTGTGCCGCCGCACGCACGCTGCCAGGCGCCGCCCGAGCAGCACCCTGCCAGGCTGTCGCCCGCGTGCAGCCAGGCGCCGCCCGAGCAGCGTCCTGCCAGGCCGTCCGCGCACTGCCAGTGCCGCGTCGCCGTGTGCGTAGCCAGGACGCGTTGCCCGCACTTGTGCGCTGCGCGCGGCTTGCGCCAGTGTGCCGCACGCCACCCGTACGGTCTAACCGCGCCACCGTTGCAACCGTCAGGGTTTTTCCAGCCAATTTTCGTTTGACAGAGTTGTCTTGTTTTTCTGTCAGGTGGTTCCCCGCTTGGTCGTTTTCCGTCGCAGACATTGTCAGGGCAACGGTAGAGGCCCGATTTTTCGTCCGGTGACTCGTTGATGGTCGGTTTGCGTCGGAGGACGGTTTTCGTGATGGAGGAGTTCTCGATGCGGGGTTTCATTAGTTCGCTGTTTTGGGACAGCGGTGCATCGTTTTTGGGTTCGATCTTTTCCTTCGCTACCGAGGTTTCGTCTGTCGCATACGATACACCTGTAAAATTCCTTTTTACCTTAGTTTTGTGTTTTTACATAGTTTTTCTTACCGGTTAGTGTTAGGGGTATCTTATCATGTTTTTACTCTTCAGATGATCGCTCATCGCGGTAAAAGATCCGGTGGACTGTTTGTCCACATCTGAAAGCGATCGGTGCGACGTTTCGAACGTTGGAGACTGTTCCGATATTTTAAAACGGAAGGAATTTTTGGCACAGTGGTCGGGACCACTGAATTTGCCGGTTGGGATAAATTTTTTTATTATTTTATTTTGGACTCTGGTTAGGTTCGGATAAGATTTTGAAGTCTTAAGAGGCTCGCGTGTGCGGTTGATTATCTCCGATTGAGGTGGGTACACATTTAGAACCCTTTTATTGGATAATTCAATATTTTGTATAATTTCTGGTAACGGGAGTTACGGGTGTTATAACATGTGGTTTGGCCTCCGGATAAATGAATGTCGTGGTTAGAGACTTGATGGGCAGTTTGTCCCTATCCCGATCAACGGTATAGTTGTTCGGGGCATATTTACGATCGGTATAGTGATCGGTGCGACCATTCGGAAATCGGGAGGTTGTTCCAGTAAATTGGAATAAAGGAAACTTTGGCACAGTGGTTGGGACCACTGAAGTGCCGGCTAATGAAAAATTAGAGATGCGTTATTTGGGGACCTTGGATAGGTCCGGGTGATTCGCAGGTGTTTGTGAGGGAGTCATGGACTCAGGTTGACTATCGGATAGAGAGGGGTATCCCGATCTGAAGTTGGGAACACTAGCAAATCGGTAACATCTAACCTTACTCCTTTTCTTTATTGTTTTCATTATGACTAGTGTATGTCGATAGGATGGGTGTCTGTCACGGTTACTGTGACAACGTAGTATATGATAATGCATTCTTTACCAAAGAGTGTGCACTAAACACAGAAATTGTGTGGCTTATCCGACTGTCGGACGGTATAAGTGGAAAAAGTATACTTTTCGGTAATTAAACAATAAATGCCATATTGTAGTAAGACAACGGACAATTTTGACAAAATTACATGCTAGTACTATATTTGACCTTTTGGACGGTTTCTTCTATACACGACGTGGGCAACTGTTCGTCGTAGGACGAGGTTTCGGTTTTGATATATGCTACACTTGAGCGACTGACTGTCGCAAGAGGATTTTGGTACATGTTTTGTCGACGTCATGCTCATGGCGCATTCACGCACACCAGCGGTTTGGTCACCGCGTCGGTATACTTTTTAGAGAGATGGTCTGTTTGACCTGTGATCCCTACGCAGATATTGCGTGAGGGGACCCTTGCGTACATGGCGGTGTCGCGGATATTGCGATGGGGGTTGGTTTTGTTGCATGAGGTCCTCGGACCAACGGGGCAGTTATGTTCTGTTTCTCCCATTAGGGATACGAGTGTTAGCAGTATGGGGTTTCGGATGCTCTAGTTTACGGTTTTGTGTTCTATCATTTTACAATATCACTTTTATAGTTATTATTATTGTCAAGCCGCGGCGTCGAAACTACGACCCGGGCCCGCCAACAGATCCGCCGCCCATACTGGAAGCCCTGTATAGACGAAGCAACTAACCTGCAAAAGATCATACTAACCACTAAACAGATATCAGAGCGAGAAAGTAAACTACTGAAATAAATACATACAACTCCAATATAGTACATACCAGGTCCTCATAATACATAAGTCTCTCCAAAATAAAACTCTCAAAATAAAAGTACAAGATACATCCCAAAATCTCTAACTGTACTAGCACATCACCAAAAGAGGTACGTCTACTCTCTCGCTGAAGATGGGTAGGGATCTAGCTCTTGACTCCATTATCTCGGTCAGAAGGATCAGCAACAGGAGCAGCAGGAACTAGAGAAGAGATCCCTGAAAAAGGTCACCAACCATGGGTGTGAGAACTACACCGTTACGTAGTTCTCAGTGGGTACCGCCACCAAGCCCGACGGTCTGCCCACTAAGTCTACTACAGGCATAAAGTAACAAATGCAGTACTGAAAAGAAAAGTCTGAAAATAACTCTACAGCTACTATGCCTCTATCTAAATGCTCAAGGGGTGATACAGATGAAATATGATGCATCTACTATCTCTCAAAAATACAATCACCCAATCTACACTGACTGCAACATAGGGTCCAGTCAAACCTGCGCCCACCTACTGCCATTACATCCACGGAGGACTGGACTTACATAGGGCGTCCGTGACTGCCCAAAAGGCCCAGCCAGAAGGACTGCATCGACAAGTCGCGATAGCAAAGTAACAGGCCTAGCTCCGGAGCGTCACTCGAGGGGCGCGACCCCACCGAGGAAAGTATCCACGCATCTCTGTCGAGCTCAAAGTGACTCATGCAGGCTATAGTCCAAATCCACGATCAACAAGATCGACGGTAACCAACAACACATCTCTCACTCACTAGCTGGAAATCCTCAACAGCCGGGACCCACCATCGACTCAGACGGTTCCATGACTAGTACTGATCTAAACACAGCTACCAGATTCTACTCGGCCCCCAGACATGAGTGTAACATGCATCCCACAACAACCCGACCACTCGGCCCACTATCCGGCGAGGAACTCTAAGTCCAGGTGACAAGAATAAATATGTGGGAGTGTCTAAAGCATAAATAAACTAGCCCAAGTTGGAGTATTTTACTAGTCTGGTTGAACATACAACATATGACAGGGTGCTAGGTCAAGTTCCAATAATAGCATTTAATTCAACACAAATAGAAAGCAATAATCAACATGATCATAATAACAACACCAGAAAACATTATCTTACACAAACATGCTTCCTATCACCGCTCACATTATGCATGCTCACTAACACATATAGAATTAGAGAACCGTCCACCGGTTTTGGAGACGAAGCAACCCACCTGAAAGTGCGTGTCGATCCAAGGTCCAAATGTGCTGAAACTAAACGGGGATAATCTTCAGATTTCCACGATTCCAACGAGCCCAAAAACACCAGAAAACTCCTCCTGGGCACAAAGATACAGTCCACACATCGCAATAAGCAAAAATCCCCATGATCACAAATCTGTGAAAAGATCAGTCCGAAAGAAAACAAAATATCAGCTGCGAGATGATCTCCAAAAATTTCAATAAAAATATGGCTGCAGTCCTCGCGAAGCGTAGATGTCGATCGAGTCCTCACAGGCCGAAATCCGATAACCGAGCACCAATATAAAAATCTGACAATCTCCGCTATCTATGAAAATCATCAGCAAGAAAGGGGTTCAAAGATGTTCCAGAAACCCCAATAAAAACCCAAAATTGAGAGGAGCAGAAGGCATGAAAAACGAAGATCTACCTCTCGTGAAATCGATGACGCAAAAATCGGCCAAAAACTCCCTCCCGTCAGCCCTGGGGAGCTCGCGGAAGAAGCGTCGACAGAAAAACTCGGTATCCAAGGCGCGTCGAAGCTCGTGATGTCGAGAAGAACACAGATGGCACGACTCCCAAAAATCTTTGGGCTCCCAAAAGTCAAAGGAAGCTCGAAGATGGAAACTCCGGTAAAAAATGGGCTGGAAATCATAGAGAAAAAACTCAAAAAAAGAAGCCCAAATGAGCTATTTATAGCCCAAGCCCGGAATCGGGCGCAGGAATCCGGCCCGGCCTGCTACTGTGCGCGCCCGAATCGCCCACAGCGTGCCACGTGGCCCGCTCCGCGCCCCGCGCACGCGCGCCCGCCAATCGCGACGCGCCGAGTGGCAGCGCGGTCCAAGGCGGGAACCGTGGGCCGCGGTTCACGGCGGGCCAGCCGGATCGCTGCGCCCGCCAATGGGCGGGCGACACGTGGCCCGGCGCATTCCACCGTGCGCCGCGCTCGACGCGAGATGCACGCTGTCACGCATGCGTTGACCAACCAATCCGCGCACGCCACGTGGCACCATGCCGCGTTCGCTGGTCCCGGTGCACGCCAAGTGGGCCGTGGACCAGCCCACCCAAGAAATCGGCCAGTTAGGCCCGTTTCGCCCGAAAATAGCCGATTTTCGACGTTTTCGCGCACTGAGTCCGTTTTTAGCATCCGTTTGACGCACAACGGGCTCAATACACCAATAATAGGTATTTTCTCACCGCCGATCACCCAGTCAGGTGGTACGGAAAAATTGGGACACCACAATTATAGTCGTTCTTAACTTTACATGTTTGTGTCACCCGGGACCACCGTCTACCCAAACAGCTCCCAACACTAGCACGAAATTAGCCACAACTACCAGACTCCACTCGGCTCCCAGGCACGAGTGCAACATGCATCCTACACTATCCCGGCCACTTGGCTCACTACCCAGGCAAGGTAAAACTCTAAGTCAATGAAGGAAAAGCAAGAGTGCGTAAGAGGTCTAATGCATAAATAAAACTAGCCCAAGTGAGAGTTTTTTAATAGTCTGGTTTAATACATGCAAATATATGACGGGGTGCTAGTCAAGATTTCACCATTTTCGCATACAACATAATCAATAAATAATTCGCTAGCTCTAGCTTTCATTCAACATAAGCAAGGAGTAAAATAACATCCTATGATGCATGTCCACTATAAGATAGAAATAGGAAGCCCCCCGCTGATTTTGGAGGAAATCCAACTCACCTGAAACTTAACGATCCGATGGCCAATCAGGCTGAAATTTGGTGTGAGTAATCCTTATCCTCTCAAGAATCCAATTCCGTAAAAATCATCCAAATCTTTCACTCGGATTGAGCGCAATCGCCGAAACAATGCACATTGCGCAGATCGATCCCAGAATTTCAGCAAGCATACATATGCTAAATAAAATGCATATATAGCACTAAATACTTCAAATTGAAGCTCCCAACAGCAATTCTAAGGTGTCCTCTATCATATGTATATCTTCAAAGCTTCAAAAATCCATAAATAATTTTCCTTAATAATCAAATAACCAAACATTAACATGTTGTCCAGAATTTGCTCAAAATTTCAGCATGAACTTCCAAGATTAATAGAGACCGATCTATAAGGAATTTTCCACTGAAGTAAAAAGAGGAAATACTCACCTTAAACTTTTCCAAACTTTAAAATCCCAAAAAAGATCAAGAAATCACCAAGATATCTACATCCAAAAGCTCAATCCTCAACACAAAACCCAAAAACAAAACTGTAGTCATCCCCTGCCACAGGGTCAAGAAGATCGTTAAAGTTACCATGACAAACGAGCTTCAAATGATCCATCAAGCTAGGTCTTAATGAATTCCTCTTCGAAAGTAGATGCAAAACGAGCCAAATAACTCCAAAATTTATACACAAATCACCGAGAAATTACATAAATAATATTGACTGTCCGAAAATAAAATCTGTGCATTGAGGCTCCAAAGATGGCTTAAAAACTCTAAGAAAACTCAAGACTCATGGGGAGTGTTGAATACGAAAGTTATAGGCCTACCTCTCGTGAAGATGGAGAACTAAAAATAATTCAAAAACTTCAAGAAATGAGTTCTGTAGAGGGCTCGCAATAAAACGGGACGGTGTTGGCTGAAAATCTGCAACAATGGTGATGTCCTTCAACTTGAGGAAGAAGATGGCCTTGAAGCTCCCTTGAGTCCTTCAATGGTGGTGGAGATGGAGAAGAAGAGTAGGGTGAAGCTGTATGGAAGTCCAAAAAAAAACCAAGCTCCAAAAAAGACAAAAGAAGGAGAAGAGGGCCTATTTATAGCCCAAAAGACACCAAGCCCACTTAACCCAAAGCAACTGTTTCGGGCGCCCATTACTGCTCAGGCCCGGCCCGCAGCAATGGCCCGGACACTTGGCGCGCATCCACGGCGCGCCCGAAACTGGCGTGGACGGCGCAGATGGCGCCACGTGGGTGAGGCGAGGTGGGTGAGCACTTGCCAATGCCGCGGCGACATGCGTCCTGCATGGGAAAGTCGTGCGCCGCCTGGCGCACGTGGGCGCAACGCCAATGGGCGTGCGCCGCATGGCGGCTTGCCGGCCAGCCGCTGCCCGACGCGTGGCTTCGCGAAGACTGGTTGCTCCCGGTGCATGCGCCGTGGGCCTTGGACCGGCCCACATCCGAAATTGGCCCAATATTCCTAATTTGTCCAAAATAGCTATTTTCTGCTGTTTTCGCGCGCTGAGTCCGTTTTTGGCATCCGTTTGACGCACAACACACTCGATATACCAAAAATAGATATTTTTTCGCCGCCGACCACATAGTCAAGCCACACGGGGATTCGGGTTACCACAGCTTTTGTGTTTGAGATGTTGGTGATCTGATAGATCATCATTTGATCATGGCCTCAAGTCACATCAAACTTTATTGGGATTTACCGGTATGGGACCGGACGGTAGAGAGGAGGTAGGCGGGCGTCTACTATTGATGGGCGCACCAGCAGTTGTATAGTTCGGACAATAGGAAGAGATAGCAGGTGCCTATTTGTGGCCGGGTGCACCAGCGGCTATGTAGTTTGGACAGTAGGCGGCGCAGACTTGACCGGACTATTGAGTTGGTCAGTTCATGATTGGGTTCAGTGTACCGTTGAGTACTTGGTTGGTGTCGTGCTGGGCGTATGAGTCTGGTTCGGTGAGACCTTGCCTTTTCTTTGGGGTTTTCTGGTCCATTGTAGGTCAGGGTTAGTGATGCCTTGGGTTTTGGTGTAGAAGCATGATAGTATAGTGTTGTGTAGGTTTTACCATATTATGTTCTATTACTCGCTTATTGTTGCAGCTTTTCTCTATCTTGCCTCTGGTAGACCTAATAGGTCGGTCGTGGTTATCGCCGATTGTACCCACTAGAAACTAATGTCTTATAATTCTCACGCTCTTCTGTGGTCTATTTTTTAGGGTCTTCCGAGCCACCTCCGGATCGAGGTAAATGAATTGCACCATATATAGCATCTCCTCCCCAGTTTTGGGTTTTGTAGAGGTAGACCACCAGCTTTATAATTTTGATTAGATTACACTGTAGTTTGGGACTAGCGATGTCAGCACTTTTTTTATTTGTATTTATGTTTTGGGAGGTGGATTTTGTATATATTATTGTACAGTGATCGTTGTTTGTTGAGTTTTTACTTATATTCTGATACATGCTTAGTTGTAAACTTTTAGTTCTCATACATGTTAACTTTGGATGCTTTGCGTGTGTGGGGTGCATTCTCACACACGTTGCGAGTCTGCTGTGTATCTTGGGAGCTTCCGCTGTGGGCTCGGAGCATGACATTACGTTAATAAATTTATAGTTGCAATAACTAAATCTATAAAGATAAAAGATATATTCAAATTTTGAAGTTAATGCACTGTTTGCTGACTCAAATCAAATAAATTAAAAAATTGAATAGTTAAATTAAAATTTTAAAATATTGAATACCAATTTAAAGTGGTCTAAAGTTCAAGTAAGTTCTACACTTTTTTACCATAAAAAGAAATTGCAAGTTTCTTTATTCATGTTGGTTAGAAATGCTATTGTTTTAATCCCCGCCTTTTACACAACTATACTTAAATAATACTTCTGAAGAAGCTCAGATTAAGCCAACTTAGTCCTGATATAGATAAGAAAGTGGAACTAATTAAGATGATAGTAGCACTAATCCAAGATCAGTATTAAACTACTATTTGTTAGAAGACATCAAGGGACAAAAGGAAAAGAAAATGGCCGACAGGAGTTACTCATCTTTGTAATAATATCTTATTGCATAAATAAATCAACAAATGAAATCTGGAATACCAACTATTAAGATTTTAGTCAACTGCACTGCACTAGACACAATTGATGATTTGACAGAAACTTATTTAGAAGTGCTATTCAAATTAAGTAATATACCTTTTGGTCCTGTTTGGCAATCGGTATAAGGGAAGGATAAGAGGGTTATCCTTCCTTTATATCCAAACAGTATTTACGTGTGGGGGGAAACAGCTGTTTTTTTCATACCAGATTATTCCGGTATAAGGGTAGAACAGCTGTTCTACCCCACAGGTGAAATAGCTGTTCCACCTGTTGCTTATTATTATTATTTTTTAATTAAAATTATTTAAATTTATAAAATTTTAAATTTTTTTATTTTATTTTATAAATTTTAATCCTCTCTATTATTCTTATTCCTCTTTAACTTACCGAACACAATTTTTCTTATCCCGGCGCAACACTTATACTCAACCAAATACAAAATTACTATAATTCTTGCTTGTACCTGAAATTATATCTATCTCCGGAATAACTAATTTTCGCTTATATCCGAACTAAACGCAGCCTTTGAGACTTCAAAACATACAGCACAAGCTCCCTGATGAAGGCAAAAGTTTTGATTGTCAATTTTAAATTATGTTTCAACTTCTAGAAATAAAATCCTCACATCAAGACTAGAGACTTAATAACATGCATAAAATGTGAACTTAAAAGAAAATTTTAAATAACATAGAATCATAGCAGAATTTGGCATTCAAACTCAAATTTCTGTTCTATACAATGTAAAATTTAAAAAAAAAAAAAAAAATAATAATTATTTTTTAAAAAAAAATTGGTATTAAAAAATAATATTTTAAATATTTATATTCAACATTATTGTTTTTTTTTTTTTTTTTTTTAATCTGCAAACCTTGGTGCCCTGGTGACTTTTACAGAGTTTGTCTCAAAACCAAGTCATGTGGTGTCAATTGAATTCTTTTATAGAAACTACCTTTCTCTTTGCGGCTTGGTGGAAACTTCTTTTTAATAATTAAAAAATTAAGATTAAAATTGTTTAAAGTAAAAAAATAATAAATAATAAAAAAAGTAAATCCAAATCCCTCCATTTTTTCCACCCAAATATTTTTTTATGCATCAATCCTTACCAGATTCATCTCTTTGTACTACATGTATATTTATGCCAAGTTGCCCAACAAATATCATGTGAAGAGTTGGATGACAATGTTGTGTGCCAAACTCTTGTGACCAGATCAACTAAGGTGGCTTCTTTTGCATTGCTTGTGGGGTCCACCAACTCAAAAGAACAAATGTGGGCCCACATAAGAGTTAGATTTTAAATCTGGTATTGAGATACATCTAACTCTATTGCTATTAGATAAAATGAAGTTAAAGTAAAAATATATATAGAGACACACTTCTGCATTTTTCGTTGGGACTGTAGAAAATGTATTCTAGAAACAAATTGCAATAAACGAAACGTAATATTATGTACGAAAATAAACATGATAATTTTTTATCGTACTTTCTTAACGCACGTAACATAATCTCTCAGCAATTTCAAACGACACCTTCACCTACAGAAACAAATTAAGAAGTTGCTTCGACGCAGAAAGTCAAAAAAAGAGAAATTTATGAGTTTTGTGAACTCGATTTCGCCCCTGCCTTACCGAAATAAAGAGGTCGATTTTTGTACAATTATAAACGGGAGTATCTCGTCATGACTTCAGTGCCAAAACATACGCCGAGGCTGACGACTTTTTTGGAGTTCAAGAGTTCAGTCTCTAAGATTCACAAATATAAACAAATCAATTTGAAATCATGTTACTACTACTTTTTGCCATTGACAAAATAGATTTTAGTTACTTAAATATTTTGAATGACATTTGCTACTGCAAATGACCAGCTTAGGGAAGAATTGCATTTGTTCAAGAACCAAAAAGCAGATGTTTAACTGCTAGGAATTTTGTGCTTTAGATATATAATCAAGTAAAAGAGCCATTTATAAGTTTCTCAAGTTTGATTTGAACTGGAATGAAATATCCTAGCCCAATTATAAAAAAAAAAAAAAGCCTTTGCTCGATTCTCTCATGTTCAATAATATTATTGTAATAATAATAATAAAACTCTAGACTATTTTAATTTGACTATTTAATTTTTCAAAATTTTAATTTTAATATTTATTTTTTTAATTTATTTGATTTAACTAATTTGATTGCTCTTTAAATACAAAATTTAAGCTCCCTTTGGAAGTCAAAATAAGTCATCCAAGATTACTTTATTCAATTTAAGAATTTTTTAATTTGATTGTAATAAAGAAATTTGATTTTCATTGCTCAAAAAATCTTAATATCCATAATTTAGTAGAATATTATATTTAAATTACGAAGTAATTTATCTTATTCGAAAAATTGACTTGAAGGCCGAATACAATATATAATTTTAGTCATTTGAAAATATACTTCATAGACCAATACAGATTTTTCAAGTAAATTATAAAAATATACTGAATAAAATATTTATACATCCAAACATGATCTTAAGTTAATTATTTATTTTAATAAATTTATAATTACGTAAATTATATAAAGTATACTAACTAAGTTTATAAAGATAAACGACGCAATCAAATTTTGATATTAAGAATCATCAAGTGGCTGAAATCAAATAAATTAAGGAAAATGCTTTGTATACACCTATTTTGAGTGTATATCATACACCCCACCCCATCTAAAGGTGGGGTGAATTCCACCGGTCGCTTGAAGTGACCGGTAGATAAGTCCTCACCCCTTGAATGAGGTGTGGTGTATGATATACACCCATTTTAGATGTATACATAGTATAACTCATAAATAAAATGATTAAAATTTTTAAAGATTAGTCACTCAAATTTAGAGGAGAGAAACATCTTAGGGGGCCACAGTGAATCCCAAATATACGTCAACAGCCCAAATGTTGGCTTACCCCACAAGGAAAATATCAAAATGCTACCAATTTAGAGGAGAGAAACATTGCCATTAAAGGCATGGCAAATACAACCCATTATAAACTCATGACTTACCACGTAAGCTGTACTCTTTCATGTCTTCGTTAATTTGCGCCTCGTACCTTTTGCTAATGGAAAATAATTTTTGTACATTTTACAAAAGATGCATATCTTATATTTTATTTATTTTTAAATAAAATAAATTTTACTAATTATTTTGAAATAATTAATAAAATATATTTTATTTTTGCATGGATAAAATATGCATTATACATCTTTTTTGAATGTATAAGTAGAGCATTGCTCTTTTGCCGATTAGGGGGCCACAGTGAATCCCCCTCTTGCCTACTCTACTATTGTACTTAATAATATATAAAATCTTTAGCATGTTTCGTTAGAAAATCATTGAGGTATATGTATTGTCACGTATTAATTTTTTTCTCTATCCAGGAGCTGCTTTAATATTTTTTAGTACTAAAATTCAAAACAAAATTTTTAAACTCTACATAATAGGATTATACTTAAGCCATCTATTCAGAGAGATTCACTTTTTTGCACGCTTTTCGATGAGCCTAATTGTCAAATTGAAAATCAAATCACGCCATCTCGTTAATTCAGCTCGACGAGACCGTTCAAATAGTGTATTTACTTCGTCGAGATCGGATATAGTTAGGTTAGGTTAGCAGCTTTCTCGAGAATACCTCTGAACTTCAAATTTTTGAACTACTCAAATTTTTAGAATTCGAATTCAAACTTCAAATTACAAGGTTTGAAATTCTCAAGTATTACAGTGTGAGTGTCGAGGCTATTTCCGGCAACACCTTGATTGTTGGTTAAGCCGCACCACTTTGACTTCTTGTCGGATTTGGTTAGTGATCCAGGTAGGTTGGATTTCTTTCAAAATCAGCGAATTACCTATTATGTCTATTGTTTAGATATCCGGCATGTTTAATTTAATTATCTGTCTATCCGATAAAATCTTATAGTTACCTGAAAAATTGTTGATACATAACCTTGAACCCCTAATATTTTTGATACACTATTATGGTTAGAGGACACTAGAAAATGGTTGTTACCACCTGTTTTACCTATATCTAGACCTTATATAAATTGCCATACTGTTTTCACTGTTGTCTACTCTGTATTTTCTTTCTCACTCGAGTAGAGGGTTTGAGTGATTTGGGTTATGTGGTTTGCATTCATACTCGTGCCTGGGGGCAAAGTAGAGTTTATAGTCTTGTTGATCGATATTCTACTATCATTTGACTTTATGGGCATTTGAGTCTTGGGTTGTTGAGAGTTCTCCGACCTTTGTTGTGAGTTGATTGAGCATTGTGAGTTTTTCGATCTTTGATCGTGGATTGGACTATAGCCTGTAGGAGCCTTTTCTTTAGCTTGACAGAGACACGCCATTTTCCTCGGTGGGGTCGCTTCCCTCGAGAACCACTCCGGAGTTGGGCCTGTTGAGGCAGTTTTGTGTGATGTTGATATTGTCCGATTGGACACCCTATGTAAATCTTGCCCAGTGTGGATTGTGGTAGCAGGTGGGCGCAGGCTTGACTGGACCCGATATGGCAGTCAGTGAGATTGGGTTAATTTGAGCACCTCGTGAGCGAGTGGTTGCATGTTATTACTATTTCATGACGTTATTTCTTTGAGCATGATAGTTAGAGTCATAGTAATTATAATTTTATTTCAGTTCTTTACTATTTCAGCATTTCAGTTACTTTTGCCTCCAGTAGACTTAGTGGGTAGATCGTTGGTCTTGGAGACGGTACCCACTGAGGACTACTCTTTTGATATAGTTCTCACACCCATTGTTGGTGTTTCTTTTCAGATACTTCTGCTTCTGTACCTGTGTATACTGGTTCACCTGACTGAGGTAAGAGAGTCGCGAGTTAGATCCCTACCTGAGCCTGAGAGAGATAGATGTACCCTTTTGTGAGCTGCTGGATCTAGTACTGTATAGTCTAGATGTATTTGGTTTATTTTGGTTTTTGAGAGTTGTTTTATTTCCAGCTCTGATATTTGTATAGTTGTAGATACTATCTTTGTAGGTTAGACCCTTCACCTGTGCAGGAATTCTCGTGCAAGTGGCAGATCTATTGGCAAGTCCGGGTCGCAGTCCGACCTTGGGGCGTGACAGAAGCTGTGGGAATGCACCTCGAACCAATCATTAAATGCTGACAGAGGTCCTGGCATATGGCACACCTTACCTCTGCCACCCTGCCCATGTCAAATCCATTGTATAGTCATGTCAATCCTTTTCCCTCCCTTCACTCCATTTGGTTACCTATAAATAGAGGAGGTGCCGGGTTTGCCTAGAGGAAGGAGGGCTTTCCTCTTTCTTGAGCCGATCGCAATAAGAGGAGTTATGATACCACCCTACACCAAGAAAAGTTGACTAAAGGTGGGGAATATCACCAAGCATGGGTGATCTCTTACTTTGTCTATGGCAATTGAGTTTAAATTTCATTTCTTTTAGTTTCTCTTTGCCCATAGTTGATAAGAGGAACGATCAGGAGTGTGGTAGCACTCGATGAGCCATAAGACTAGAACCCTTAAGAGTTAGAGACTGAAGTGTCTGTTGTGCATATGTTGAGGACCTCAGGGTAGAACCTTGGTGGGTTATGGGAACCGATAGAGCGGTTGTGTGTGAGAGTAAGGATGTATAGTTTCTGACTTAGGTACAGCTTAAGTAAAGCTTAGAGAATGAGAACTCTAGAGCAAATATGAGCTAGATAGCCAGCCGAGTGGGCTGATGAGGGGTGTGAGTGCCAACTGACTGGAGACTGGTCGAACATTTTTGATTCTCCAAGAAACGGGCGTACAAGCTATCGAGGGGTGGGCAGCAAAAGCATAACTCAACCTCTAGGCGAAAACTTTTGTGAGTATAATACCCGAGAGTTTTTCAGATTACTATACTGAACTTTGGTCAAATTGGGCAAAGTGCAGTGAGGAGTGGTCTTGGCATGGCCCAAGTGGTGTTCCGAGGATGTCAGAACAATTAGAAAATAGTTTGGACTCCGAAAAGTAAAGATATAAAAATTTAGAAAATTCAAAGTAGTCAATTTGCTCTCGGGGACTAGTCCATCTGCCACGAACCGGTCCGTGGTTGTTGGGTTCGGACACCAAAAAGAAGGACCGCACCGTCCCCGCAAGACAATTTTGATAAAAACTTTCGGGGATCGAGCCTTGAGGGCCGAATCGGTTCGCCTTTGCGCACCTACTGGGATGACCCTTCGGGGACCGATCAAACCGGTTCGCCTGACCCGGTATTGCCCAGGTCCAGGCCGGTTCAGGCATTAGATCGGGGCCCATTAAAGGGTTTCGTTGGTACCCTTTTTTACACCCACACACACAGACACACTCACTCTCTCTTCCTTTCTTGTCCTCTTACCCTTTCTCCTTACTTCCTCTTTCTAGAATCTCTCTCCTAGCTTGGGATTGGATAGAAAAAAGCTTGGAGAAGAAGGAAGAAAGGCTTTGAAGCAAGAGGATGCTTTGTTTTCTTGAGAGGTGAGATAAGTTTTTGGATTTTGAGTTAAGGTTTACCTTAAATCCTTCAAAACTGAAATAATCGTGAACCCTATAGGTTCTAAACTAGATTCTTGTATGAATTCATGAGATTTTTTGGGTGAATTTCAATAATATGGATGTTAGGATTTTTAAAAGGGGGTTTTAAAAGAGGTTTTTCAGATGGGTTTTGAAATTTTTATAGTTTTGATCTAATTTGATCTTATAATTTCCTAATTCAGGGTATTAAAAACTCACCTAACATGTTTAATTTGATAAGCGACAGTGCTATAGTGATCGATTTGAAGAAACGAGCCAAAGTCACTGTTTTCATATTTGTTACCCCTGAAGAATACTGAATCGAAGTTGGAATTCAAATTCCTTGGATTCCCCACCAATTGGCATCGACACAAGGTTGGTGATGTTTTCCGAAATGGACGTATGTCTTTCTATGTCTAAGTTCCTATAGTATGCCCTATATGTTTATTAGTCGTTTTGATACATGTGGGGTTAGTATTGTGCGTGTGATCATAATTTCCGACATGATTCTAAGTCTGGATTGGGTGCATGAGTCAAAAATCCAAAATATGGAATGCATGAGAATTAGATCGTTCGAGAGACAAGAACTGTGGTGTCCCGAAGTTCCGTGTGTCTTGACTGTGTGGTCGGCAGTGAGAAAATACCTATTTTTGGTGTACCGAGTGCGTTACGCGTCAAACAAACGCCAAAAAATAGACTCAATGCGCGAAAATAGTAACAAAAAAAAAAAAAAAAAAAAAAACTATTTTAGACTTTTTGGGCTATTGGGCTCAATTTAGAAGTGGGTCGGTTCATGGCCTACTTGCGCGTGCACCGGGACCAGCGAAGACACGGGCGGTCCACGTGGCGCAACGGGATTGGCGGGTCGCTTCCATCGCGCCGCAATAAATGCGTGCGAGCCACGTGGTGTCGTGCCATTGGCCGGGCGGCAGACGCGGGAGACCGTGCGCAACACGTGCAGCATTCACCCCGCCGTAGACCGCGCCATCCAAGTGGTGCATTCTGATTGGCCGACGCCAACCACCGCGCGGGCACGGGGCGCACGAAGCGCGAGCATGGCATGCGTGGCGCAATCCTGCGCTTTTGAGCGCTACACGGAGGTGGAGTGGATGCGTGCCACTCGTTCGGGCGTTGCATTGTGCGGATCCGGGCGCTGGATCCTCACTCTGGATCCAAAGTGGGTTTTTCCTTGTTTTTTTCCTATAAATAAGCCTTTCAACCTTCATTTTTGGGTTTTTTCGAAGCCCTCTTGGAGCCCCCTTTGGCAGAGGTGATCTTCTACAAGTCTTCTTCACTTCTAGCATTTTTGAAGGATTTTTGGAGGTCATTTCATCATCTTCTTCCTCGACTCCGCGAGCTTCGGCGTTCCTTCGACTACGATTTTCTTCATCGATGTTTCGTCGGCGGACTGGCCAGAGCTAACCCCTTAAAGATTTTTGCTAATTTTTGGTTCTGGTTCTTCATCACAGGTAGGCCTTCAACTTTGGTATTCATCACTCCTCTCCATTTTGGGTTTTTATGGGATTTCTCGCAGCATCTTTAGACCCTTTTTGTATTGTAGTTTTTCTGGACAGCGGGGAGTTTTTATACTTTTTCTCGGCCGTTTGTTGGTGTAATTGGATGTTTAAAGACTCAATATCCATCTAGACTTCGAGAGGAATGCAATCGTACCTTTCTTGGATTTTTTTGAAGGCACTCCGAAGGTGAATTTTTCCTATCTTTGGAGCTTTATGACAGGGTTTTGGTGCTGGAATCTGTGTTTGAACTCATCGCAACATTCGGCTTTGTATTTCAGTTTTTGTTGGGATTTTGGTCTTTTTCTGAGAAAGTAAAAGTTGGGACTCCTTATTACGATCGAGGTGAGCTTCTTTATTTCTGGTTCTAGGTGAAAATTGTGTATGATTTGGCTTCTACACTCCGTCGATGTACACGCTGATTTTTACATCGGACTGTTTGGGCAACACTTTGTATTTTGAGTATCATCGTTCATCCGGGAGAAGTTTTTTAGAGTTTCTTGGTTCGTTGGAACCGTGAGAGCCTAAGGAACATGCACGTCCAGTTTCAGCTTGTTCGTACTCTAGATCAACACGTTCGAGGTGGGTTGAATTTTCCTCCAAGTCTGCGGACTTCTTTCTAACTCTAGTATTGTAGATCTCAGCATGCTAGAATAGGTGCTATTATTGATGTATTCATGATATTATTAAAGCTTGAACTCTGACTAGCACCCTGTCATATGCTGTATGATATATGGCTAGAATTTAGAAAACTTTAAACTTAGGAATTTTTGTCATGTTTGAACTTCCTACACCTTTTATTTATGTTTCCGTGGATTTAGGGTTTTCCACGCCCGGGTAATGGGCCGAGTGGTCGGGAGTGTCGAATGCATGTTACACTCGTGCCTGGGGGCCGAGTGGAGTCTGGTAACTGAGATTAGATCAGTACTAGAGTTGGGAGCCATTCGGGTAGATGGTGGTCCCGAGCCGTTGAGTGTTTCCGGCTAATATTGTTAGTGTTGAGTTATTGTTTCCGATCTGATTGAGCGTGGATTTGGATTAAAACCTGGATGAGCCGTATGGAGCTCGAATGAGATGCGCGGGTACTTCCTCGATGGGGTCGCTCCACTCGAGTGCCGCTCTGGAGCTGGGCGTGTTACTTTGCTATCGCGACTTGTCGACGCAGTTCAAGTAGGACCCCATATGTAAATTTCGTCCCTATGGGGATGTGTGGTAGTAGGCAGGCGCAGGTTTGACTGGACCCTATGTGGCAGTCAGTGTGATTGGGTTGATTGAGCATATCGAGTAGATGCATTTTATCATCTATATCATTCTTTGAGCATGATAAATAGAGGCATAATAGCGGTAGAGTTATTTCCAGCTTTTTATCACCACTTATACTGCATTGTTTGATATAGTTCTCACACCCTATATAGTGATAGACTTTGGGGCATGATAGCTGTAGACTTAGTGGGCAGACCGTAGTCTTGGAGTCGGTACCCACTGAGAACTATTGTTTGATATAGTTCTCACGCCCTCTATAGTGACTTTTTCTAGAGGCATCTACTCCAGTTCCTACCCCTGCTGTTGCTGCTTCTACTGACCGACGTAAGGGAGTCACGAGCTAGATCCCTGTCCCTTCTTAAAGAGTAACTGCCTCCTTTTGGAGATTTCTAGTACTGTCGGTGGATTGTATTATATATTTACTTTTGAGAGTTTATTTTGAGAGACACATGTATTGTGAGGACCTGACATGCTGTGAGGTCCCGGAATCCCCGGCGTAGGAGTTGCTGGTTGTTGGGCAGCTTTTAGTGGCCGTTGGGAGTGTTGGTGCGCGTGTCGGGCCCAAGAAATGAATTTGTGATGCAATTTGGGATTTGCTTGCATCACTGGAGGCCTGCGTGGGTTGCGCGCAATTTGGACACAAGTGGTGGACTTCGGGCTTAAATGGAGACCCCGTGGGATTTGGATGACCCGTCGGGTGTTTAGAAGTGATTTCGCGCGATTCTGATGTCAAAATTAGACTCCGGGTGAAGTCCGGATAAAAGTTACCTCTCCGGTCGCCTTCGGGAATTTTTAGAGTTGAAATTGGCAAATCGGACTTTAAAAATAGACCCGGCGCGAAAATCGGATCGAGCGGGCTTTCGACAAATTTTTGGGTGAGAATTTGGAGAAACGGACATCGTTTTTGGATTCAGCGCGCGAAATCGCTAAGAATGGACTATTTATTTGTTGGATTTGGAGCCCGGATGAAGTGCGCGTTTTTCGAGACAAAGCGGCACGTTTTTCGAGGTGTGGCGCGGCACGGAACCCGAGGAGCGGCCCTTTTCCCGAGGCGCTGTACGGCGGGGGACAGCGCGCAGACAGGCGCGCTCGGGAAGCGCGCCTGCGCGTGGGCGCGCGCAGGGGGCCGCCACGTGGCGGGCCCCCACTGGCGCCCGCTCGGGCACGCGGGGCGCGCGCCCGTGTGGCGCCCCCGTGTCCCGCGCCAGCACGGGCGCGGTGTCACGCGCCCGTGTGGCGCGCGGACTGCGCGCCCGCGTGGCGCGCATGGTTGCGCGCCACGTGGCGCTCTGGGCGCGTGCGTGGACCCGGCGCACGCGCCCAGCCCTGGTGGACCGGCCGGTTGAGCCCCCTGGTTGGCCCGTGCCGTGGACCGGCTCCGTGGACCGGCTGTGTGGACCACCCTCTCCCTCTCTCCTCTTTTCTTCTTCTTCTTCCTCCCGCACCGCCATTCTCTTCCTTTTCTTTCTTTCTTCTGCACCCGAGAGCGGGAGGGAGTGAGGAGGGGTGTTGGGTGAGGGCGGCGGCGCTTCGTGGACCTCGTTTTGCGTGCGAGGTCGCCCGGCGGAGCGTTTCGGCGACGGCGGCGCAGTCGGGTGGGTCCCGTTTGTTGATTTTACTGTATTTTTGTATAGTTTTTGGGGCGTCCTTTTAGACTGTAATTACCCCCACTGTGCACCGTTTTGCGTGCGGACCCCGTTTTGCGTGCGGATCCTGGCACCGTGCACCGTTTTGCGTGCGGACTCCGGCACTGTGCACCGTTTTGCGTGCGGACCCCGTTTTGCGGGCGGATCCTGGCACCGTGCACCGTTTTACGTGCGGACTCCGGCACTGTGCACCGTTTTGCGTGCGGACCCCGTTTTGCGGGCTGATCCTGGCACCGTGCACCGTTTTGCGTGCGGACTCCGGCACCGTGCACCGTTTTGCGTGCGGACTCCGTTTTGCGTGCGGATCCTGACACCGTGCACCGTGTTATGTGCAGACTCCGTTCTGGTGCGGACTCCGGCGGCGTGCTTCGTTTTGCGTGCGGACTCCGGCGGCGTGCTCCGTTTTGCGTGCGGACTCCGGCGGCGTGCCCCGTTTGCGCAGCGGATCGCGTGGAGGCCAATTGCAAGTGTCTACGAGCAATTGGTGGCAAATCGAGGTGGGTGGCCTTATCTCCAAGTTTTATGGACTGTACAGTATTTCTACTGTTGTAGGACTATGCATGATAGCTTATTTCATTGTGTAGCATGCTATATTGTAGGAATTGATATTCCTTTTATTATCTGTTAATAGAGTTATCTTGGAACTTGACCTAGCACCCCCGTCATATGCTGCATGTGTAACCAGACCAGTAGAAAACCCTCACTTGGGCTAGGGTTATTTATGCTTAGACATCCACACTGTTTTTCATCCCTGGACATAGTGTTTTCTCGCCCGGGTAGTGGGCCGAGAGGTCGGGACTTGCTTTTAGTGTGGGATGCTTTTGCACTCTTGCTTGGGAGCAGAGTGGAGTCTGGTAGTTGTAGCGGGTTGCTTATCTGTGCGGGGAGCCGTTTGAGTAAACGGTAGTCCCGAGAGGTCTTGTTTTCCTGTTGTGCTGTCATGGGAGGGAGCCGTTGAGTAGACGGCAGTCCCGGGCCGTCGAGTGTCTTCCGGTCCGTCTTGTTGGGAACCGTTGGGGTTGACGGTGGTCCCAGGTCGTTGAGTGTTGTCCGACCTGTTTTGTTACCCTGAGTTGTGGGTCGTTCCTGGCTGTGGAGTATCTCCAGCCAGTGTGCTTTGTGCTGCGAGCTGTTGGAGAGGCTAGTGTCTCGTGTTTCGAGTTAGCCGATCAGCTGAGTCGTCGAGAGTGCTCCGACTGTTGTGCGAGATATTTGGGGATCTTGAGTCCTACCGTTCTGAGAGTGAGCGTGGATTTAGACTAGCCTGCATATGCCAATGTTGATTACTCTATGCCGCGCCGTTTTCCTCAGTTGGGGCCGCGCCCCTGAGATGCCGCAGTGGATGCGATGGTTGGCCTGTTGAGGCAGTTTTGCGCGAGGGATGAGTTAGTCGGACAGGACGCCCCACGTAAATCCCGTCCTCATGTGGATGTGTGGTAGTGGGCAGGAGCGTTCCTAGTCGACAGGCGCGGGCTTGACTGAACCTTTGAGGTAGTCGGTTCGATTGAGACGATTGAGCACCTTGGGTGCGAGTGGTCTCATTTACTTTGATCTGTTCCACTTTTGAGTATCTAGATAGAGGCTTGGTAGCTGTAGAGTAGTTCCAGCCTTTCTTGTTCAGATTTCTTTGCCTATTATCTTTTACCTCTGGTAGACTTGGTGGGCAGACCGTTGGACTTGTTGACGGCACCCACTGAGAACTACTGTGGGAAGTAGTTCTCACACCCGTCGTGGTGTCTTTTCCCCAGGGATTTCTTCTTCTGTCCCTGTGTTCCTGTTGCTGATCCTTCTGGCCGAGGCGAGGGAGTCGCAAGCTAGTTCCCTACCTGTCGTTGGAGTGTAGCGGTACCCCCCTTCAGAGGAGAGCTTCGGTTGTTGGTTACTTCTCCTTCCTCTGTTGAGAGACCATTGTAGAGAGGTATAGAGTTGTATTTTTCTTTTACAGTTTGAGAGACTGTTGTAGTGAGGATATTCTTGTATCGAGAGTTTGTACACTGATGTATTCATTGGAGATACCTCCCTTTTGAGTTTTGTATCAGAGGACTTTGTATACGATCGTATTTGGGAGATGGATATTGTATTTTTTTTTCAGTTGTACAGTGTTTGATCTTCAGCTCTCTGATATCTGTGTACTGTAGATGTTTCTTTCTGCAGGTTAGACGCTTCGTCTGTACGGCAGTTTCCGTACAGATGGCGGATCTGTTAGCAAGCCCGGGTCGCAGTTTCGACCCCGGGGCGTGACACATGCACTATTTGGAGTTGTATTTTTTTTTTAGTAGTTTACTTTTCTTGCTCTGATATCTATATAGCTGTAGTATTATCTTTTACAGATTAGATGCTTCGCCTATGTAGGGCTTCCCGTATGAGCGGCGGATCTGTTGGCGAGCCCAGGTCGCAGTTTCGACCCCGGGGCGTGACAAGAACTATAGAAGTGCATTAAAGAGTTTGCATTAGAACTTAAAAAACGGGTGCTAAAACTAGGAGACAACTTAGAGTTGAACAGAGCCTAGTGATAATAATATAGATCGAGTGGTATCTCATTGTGTAGAGAGTTAGCAGTGAGCTAGTGTATAGAGCTCAGATATTGAGATAGACGTTAGGGTTGATAGTGTTCCTAGTTAGCGTCGTTGTAATTTGGTGGAGCTCTCAAAATCAAAAAGCTAGATCATACTCACATATAGTTTATTCGGCTGTCAAAGGTCACTCATCCATGGGCAGTATTCTCCGGAGTGTCACGTTTGTGGGTATGAGGTATATCTATCATGCCCCGTGGTCAAAACTGCGACCCAGGCTCGCTAACAGATCCACTACCCATACGGGAAGCCCCACATAGGAGAAGCGTCAAACCTGCAAAAGATAAAGTCTAACAACTAACAGATATCAAAGATGAAATAAAAATCTGCTAAAATAAACCTTAAATTCACTATACCACTGTATACGTCCAAAAATACCTCAAATGCATCATCTATTAACTCACAAAAGAGGAAACTAAAACAAATATACAATCAGTGTACGGGATAAAAACCCACAATCCGGGTAGGTACATATATCTCGCCAAAATACAGCATGGGTAGGGATCTAGCTCGCAACTCTCTTACCTCGATCCGACGAACCAGCCGGTGCAGGGACTAAAAGAGAAGTCTCTACAAAAAGAACACCAATAGCGGTGCAAGTAGTTCTCAGTGGGTACCGTCTCCAAGACCAACAATCTACCCACTAAATCTACTAGAGGCAAGATAACGCTAACAAGTGAGAAAACATATATGAAACCTAAAAAGAAATCTACAACTATCATGCCTCTATCTACTATGCTCAATGAATAATGAGGTATAAGAAATGCAACCACTCGCTCTCGAGGTACAAATAAAATACCCAATCATAACGACTGCCTCATAGGGTCCAGTCAAACCTGTGCCCACCTACTACCATACATCCACCGATGATGGGATTTACGTAGGGCATCCCACACGGACTGCATCGACGTCGCGCGAACACAAATAATAGGCCCAGCTCTAGCGCGGCACTCGAGGGGAGCGACCCTACCAAGAAAATCAGCGCATCAGTGTCGAACTCAAAAAGGCTCCTGCAGGCTATAGTCCAATCCTACGATCAACCAGATCGACAAACTCTCAACTCACAACAAACTAACTATATAGACCAGAGATACTAAACAGCCGGGACCACCGTCAACCCAAACGGCTCCCAAAACAAGAACACCCAGACCACGTCTACTAAACTCTAAACATGCATCCTATACTAACCCTATCCACTCAGCCTACTCCCCGAGGCAAGGATAGAACCACAAGGCAAGAGGGATGCAACAACACTAATGAGTCCATAATATGTACAACCATTGTTGAAGGTTTTCTAGGGTCCAAGATTTCAACATACATCATATGACAGGGGTGCTAGTCAAAGTTCCAAAATTTACTAAATACTATCAGATAAAAAAATACCATTACACCTAACATGCAAGTAGCTATCTGATTGACAAAGAAAGGAGTCCACTGCTTTTGGAAGAAATCCAACCCACCCGGCAACTCCAACCAGGGAAAGAACTCAAGCTCATGGCGCAGCACAACCCTCTGTCAGGGGATTCTAGCGCTGCCGAAGGTCCAAAAGCCTCAACTTTCTGCCCAGAAGAACAAACACAACACCAAGCTCACTCTCTACCAAGCTCAAACTAACCAAACCAACACACAGCAACCAGGCTCATAGCACCACCCTCACCTCTGCCTCAACCTCTGCCTCTATGAACACACTCACGCACGGGACACAAATCACATATCACAACCACACCCTCTGCATAATCTCCTCCAAAATACCAAGAACATACCTACACATCCAAACATGAAAGGAAAAAGCCCAGCATCAAGAACACCATCTGTAGTGACCCAGATCCCCGTGTAGCTTTCTCCCGTGATCCGCTATATAAAACACCTAGTGTTGGTGTGTCAGGCCCGTAACACATCGAATGGACGTGTTAGACGGACTCAGTAAGATTTCTGGATCAAGCCTGTCTTTCGGCTTCTTTTGTTGAATTTTCGAAGTGGTTTCAAGCTAATCGGAGGCCGGATTTGGATTCGGCACGAAAAAACATCAAAAAACGGCTATTTGCTTGTATTTTTCTGAGTCCGGACGCCTAAAAAGAGGCACTCGGAAGGTTTCGGTGCATTTGGGTGCACAGGGGAGCCGTGGACCGGCTGGGGTGCCACATAGCGGCCTCTGATTGGCCGGCGCATGCGGCTCGGTCCACAGAAGCCGCGCGGGTGTTGTGGACCGGGCACGGGGACATGTGGCAGCTTCTGGTTGCCGGGCTCATGCGGGGCGGTCCACTGGCGCGTGTGGTCCACGGGCACGCGCGGCGGGTGTAGTGGACCGAGGGGGGCCACGTGGCGGCGCCGGATTGGCGGGTGCACGAACGCGCGATCCACGCGGCATGG
Organism: Tillandsia fasciculata; assembly: GCA_029168755.2. Classification (NCBI taxonomy): domain Eukaryota; kingdom Viridiplantae; phylum Streptophyta; class Magnoliopsida; order Poales; family Bromeliaceae; genus Tillandsia; species Tillandsia fasciculata. Next base: position 8,885,023 of record CM054931.1, on the reverse strand, counting down.
GTGTGATGATCCGGACTTTTGTAGAGGCTTTTGTAGCTTTAGTAGTGATTACAGGGAGCTTACACAGTGTATCGGAGCTCGTAGTGTCGAAAACGGATCTCAGAAATGGATCCGGCATGAAAAACGGATCAAGCGGGCTTTCCGGGGGCTTTCGACAAAATTTCGGATGAGAATTTGGCGAAACGGACGGCGGATTTGGACTCAGCGCGCGAAAACGATCAAAATGGTGTATTTACTTGAATTTTTTGGCAAAGGTTACTGTTCATGCCGGAACAATAACTCCGGCGAGGCGGCGGCGGCCGGCGGCCGGCGGCGCAAGGCGGAGCGCGGCGGCACAGCAGGCGGAGCGCGGCCGCGGGCAGCGCGGGCAGGCCCGGGCAGGCGCGCGCGGGCGCGGGCGCGCGGGCTGCCGGTCCACAGGCATAGGCGTGCACCGGGCGTACCGAGAGCTCGGTATGCCACGTGGCAGCACCTCATTGGTCCGGCGGCGTCAAGGAGTGCGGCTTGTCTGTGACACGTGGCACGCTGTGTGATGACCCAGATCTCCGCAGAGCTGCTACAGTACGTTGGGGTGGCCATTGGAGGCCTACATGGTGTGTTGGAGGTGTTTGTGGCATAATTGGACATAAGTGTTGGACATCGGACTTATATGGACCCTGTGAGTGATCAGAGGACCCCGTGGAGGGTTTAGAAGTGGTTTCGCGCGAATCGGATATTTATATTGGGCTCCGCACGAAGTTTGGACTAAGAACGCATTTCCGGGTGCCTTCGGCAATTTTTAGAGTTGGAATTTGGCGAAACGGACGTCAAATTCGGATTCAGCGCGCGAAAACGGTCAAGATGGACTACCCACTTGTCAAATCGGAGCTCGGGTTACTGTTCACGCCGGAACAGTGCTTCCGGCGATCGCCGGCGGCGGCGGGCAGCGGCGGAGAGCGGCGGCGCGGCCTCGGGCAGGCGGCAGCGCGGCGGCGGGCAGCGCGCAGCGCGCGGGCAGGGGCGCGGGCAGGCGCGCGGTCCACGCGCAGGCGTGCACCAGAGCGGGGTGCCACGTGGCGTGTATGGATTGGCTGGTTCACTGGTCCCGGTCTACGGAGTTGTGCGGTGCACGGTGGACTGGGCGGGTAAACACGTGGCATCATTCTATTGGTTCGGTTCACGAAGTCGGGTGCACCGGGTGCAGTGAGCGAGAGGGTGGACACGTGGCGCGCGGGGATTGGGCGCGCCACTGTGCGTGGCAGGCGCGGGCGGTGCGCGGTGCACGGTGGACCGGGGCGCGCCACGTGGCGGCCTCGTATTAGTTCGGTGTTTGAGGTTGTTGTGCACCGGGTTCAGAGAAATTATGGCGTTGACACGTGGCGTTTGGTGATTGGCCGGTCTACTGTGCGCGTACGGGCGGCAGGCGGCGGGGCAGGCGGCAGGCGCGGCAGGCGGCGTGGCAGCGGCCGGCGGGCGTGGCGGCCACGGCGCCGACGTGGCGCACGCGTGCGCCACGTGGCGGCCGCCTATTGGCCAGCGCCAACGGCCCCGTTGACCAAGGTTGGACACGTGGCGCGAGGGGAGCGGTCGGATCCGCTGTTTGGTGTTCTGGGACACGTGTCGGTGCGTGGAGCGGGTTGGACGGTCGTGCGGTCCGACCGGATCGCGTGCGGGGAGTGGGTCGGGCCGGGCCGAGTTACTGTGCGCGCCCGAAAGTGTGGGCCGGGCCGCACTGTTTGCGCCCGAATCTTTCGGGCGCCCGGAAAAAAGGACCCATTGGTCATTTTGGAATTCTTTTGAGTGGGCCTATTTATACCCCCTCCTCTCCCTCTTTCTCACCTTTTTTCGAGCTTTAGAGAGGGAATGAGAGGGAGAGATCTATATGAAAGTTGTTCCCCTTGGTGTCCTTGATCTCTTGGTGGATTCTCAGAATATCTGGAAGCTCGGCAACGGCGATAACATTTTTACAGTTCGCCTCGGTTTTCCCCCATTTTGGCCCATTACCGTCGCAGATTATTCAAAAATTCACTGTGAGCAAACCAGGAGGAGTTTTTGGACGATTTCTTCGACAGCGTGTTCCTAAGAGGTAAGGCTTCGATTTTCGTGTTGATCGCTTCGCTCCGTTTCGCACTTTTGGCACGTTTCCCGAGGCATCTTTGACCCCCATTTTTCTGTGGTGGATTTTGGACAGCACCAACTTGCCGATTTTATATCTCGGCCTAGGAACATCGGATCGAGGCGATTCAAGAGTCGATTTTGATCTACTCGTCGCGAGGAACACAGTGGTGATTTTTCTGGGATTTTAGGAAATTGTTTCGAAGGTGATAATCACTGTTTTCTCAGTGAACAGTGCACAGTTTTAGCACAGTTTTCAGTGTGGTGTACCCCTCTTGCCGAATTTTTATCTTGACTTACCGATCTCAGTTTTGGGTGTACAAGGTACCGTTACGAAGCTATCGTCGCGAGGATCGCCGTGATATTTTTCTTGGAATTTTCTGGGCACTTTCTACAGGTGATAATTTAACAGTTCTGGGACTGTTGTTGTATGTATTTGTAAGAGCACTATTTGGGAGCCTAAGTGTATTTAGTGGACTTTGTGTGGTGCCAGGAGTGTTTCGGGGGTGCTGTACTTGTTGGAGCGCAGGATTGGAGTTTTTGGTATTTTTTCAGCTGTATGGACCCGGACAGTTAACGCTTCAGGTGGGTGGTTGTTGCATGCCTCTACTCCTGACTTACTCACTAAGTTTATTAGAAAACCCCACTATTGAGCATATTGATTGATTATCATGCATGATTGACTGATATACATGTGAGCCTATCTTCTGGGATTAATTATGTGGATATAGCATGTTTTGGGATAATATTGCTGTTGGAACATGATCATTGGAATAATTTAATAGTGATAATTAACATGTACATTAGCACCTAGATTCTATGAAAGTGGATTAAATGGATTAATTGTGGGGACATAATGACATATCTAGGTGCGGGTGCCACTTTGGGATTTATTATGGATCAGGGATTATACATGTGTAGTCGCCTGATGATTTTGCCTGATGGTTATATTTATGTGGATATATTAATTGTTACACATGTAAAACTGTTATTTGACTTTCTCTTTCTTTTACATTGCTTGAGGACTTTTGCATGCTTATTTGGACATCTAGATAGGCCACTATTTTATTGCTACACTATCATATTGGGATTTGACTTAGGAGAAACCATGATTGCTTTCTTTCTCCTTTTATTTGGACTTTTGAGTCATGTTGCTCGAGTTCGAGCAGAGGTTTGGGATAGTGTAGCCGGGACCTGCGGGTCAGTGACAGGGTGTACTTGATGTTGGATTGTGGGTTATTGCGGCAACCGCGGACAGTAGGCGGTTGACCGGATCTTGATTATTTCACCCAATTGTGGGTTGTGGGTTATTGCGGTGACCGCGGACTTTGGGCGGTTGACCGGATGTTTACTATTGCATCAGATTGGGTATCAGATTTCTCTAGTGGATGGTATTTCCCACTTTTGAGTATTATTGTATCGGATCGGGGTTTCATTAGTGGACGGAGTTTCCCACTTTGATCATTGTCATGATCCAGTCCTGCTATTGTGAGACATTGGTTACAGAGACGCTTGATACAGCGATACTTTACTCGTGTGGGTCGCTCCCCTCGAGTGCCACTCCGGAGTAGGCTTTACACAGTGCCGAGCGCCGGGCACAGTTGGTGAGTTGTGAGTGATGACAGAGCGGGCAGTGCAGCGCCCAGTTGGTGAGTTGTGAGTGATGACAGAGCAGGCAGTACCAGATTCTGGTTTTCTGATTGGGTTTCTTTGGGCAGTTAGCATCATGTTGCATTCATACCGTCATTTCCTTCGGTATTGCATTTAGAGGCATACTTGTTGTGGTTTCCCCTTTTATTCAGTAGTTCTGTTTACAGCTTTACCACTTGCCCTTTCTTGCCTCTAGTAGACTTAGTGGGTACGCCGGAGCTTGAGGCTTTACCCACAGGGGGGAGGCTACTGGTTTACTAGTGGTTCTCACCCCCACTGTTGTTTCCTCTTCTTTTCTCCCCCCTGTTTTGCAGGGTCCTCATTGGAGTTGCTGATCTTCGGTCGTTGTTTGGGGCGAGGGAGTCACGAGCTAGATCGTTACCACCCGAGGAGTGTGGCGGTATCCCCTGGTTGGAGATTCCTCGTAGCTGTTGGCTGGCTTTTACTGTTTATCTGGAGGAGAGAGATCTTTTGTATTTGGAGAGACTGATGTACTATAGTTTTAGTTTATCTCCTTTTATAGTCGAGAGATGCTGTACTGAGGATATTGTTTGATGATTATCTGTATTTGAGGGAATGGATATTGTACTCTATTTCATGATGTATAGTAATTGGATTTTATTTTACAGCATTTTATTTCAGCTCTGATATTTGTGGTAGCTATAGTACTATCTTTTGCAGGTTAGACGCTTCGCCTATGCGAGTTTTGGCATAGGTGGCGGATCTGTTGGCGAGCCCGGGTCGCAGTTTCGACCCCGGGGCGTGACAGATTAAGTTGGTATCAGAGCTTAGGGATAGGTCAATTGGGACTGTAGAAACCCTAGGCTTATGGTTGGACCCTAGGATGACTTCGTGAGAGTCGTGATTTTAGCGAGAGTCCTGATTGAGTTTTATACTTCTCCCGAGTGATGGGATGGGTGATTGGCATGTTTATTCTCCTAAGCAATTATGTTGGCTGCAGACAACATAATGCGGCGGAACGGTTGACATGCTCTAGACTCTCGCCGGATTGGGTCGAGTTTTGTTTTGTGCTGTGGTGCAGTTGGTCGTGGTGAGCGGTGTCTCCCCGACGCGTTGTGCGGATTGGTGCGCACTCGTCGCAGCAGTGGAGCTTGAGCGGATTGTTTTGGGGCCGGATATCCGGATTGAGGTTAGAGAGCTTCAGGCCCCGATGACAGGATTGTCTGAGGTATATCAGCGGCTGAGTGGGCCGCTGGTCTGGGTGACACAGTTGTCGGTGCAGTGGGCAGCCCGACAGTGTTTTTCTCCTGAGACCACCTGGTTATAGTATCCTCAGCGGCAGTGATTTCTGTGGCGCCGAAAGGGCGAGTAGCCCCCTCCGTGCCAATGTTTAGTGTCGAGGCACCGAGGTGGGGTGGATTGCTGATAGTGGGGGAGTTGTGGGACATCATTGATGGATAGGAGCCAGTTTTGGCAGATGAACCCCCTGATTTATGGATTTGAGTTGGAGCCTTTGGAGGCAAAATCATGGTTGGTGGTGAGGGAGTGATTAATTGAGGGTCCCCCTGTGCTGGGAAGTTTATGCAGTTGTTGAACTGTACGCTCCAGGTTTCGAGGGACGAGGCGCGTAGGATGCGTGCGATTGGCAGTGGATTGCGCCAGAATATTCTTTTTGTTATCTGATTCCCCCTGTCTTGGATTGTAGAATTGTAGATGCCTCGATGGAGTAGGCATTGTGTATGGAGTGTACTGTTGCAGTTTCTTTGGATAAGGATCTGCCGCCAGCGGCGAGTTCTGGATAGAGGCGCTTGGCGCTAAGTGCTGGGGGACAGATCGGTTGGCTGTGGCACTTTTGTTTTCCTTCCCGGGATGGTGGGCATCCTTGTGGACGGATTATGTAAAGCTTACCCAAAGGAAGGTTACCCTTTGTGATTATTAACCTGCATGTTTGGGGCACAATGGATGTGTTTGAGGGGTGAGCTGAGTAAGGATGATTGAATGAGGAATTGCAGGAATCAATTGTGTTTGTCGTATGACGATTGCAATAGTGGATTTTCTGAGATGTCAGAGGTCAGGTGGACCCCGGTGACAGCATCAGCATCGTTATCAGAGTGGCGCAGCGGTAGCGTGGATTTATTGTCTGCAGAAGACCGTATTCCTTGCCTCCGTGTGAGCAAAGGCGGAGAATTGTGCTCCTTTTTGTGGATAGCCTTGATTTTCAGGCAGATTAAGTGACGACCACCTACATTGAGCGATTGAGACTGTGCTGCCTGGGTGGAGGGCACCAAGGCAGTAGATTGGGTCGTCGCAGGTGTGATTTCATCACAGCAGCCCGAGTTAGAGCATGATGCATACCTGCATGGACTAGAGGCAGATTTGTAACCACATGCACTGGAGGTACAGGTTCCTGTTGGGCTGGTGCATGTGGGGGAGGCTTGTGGATCATGCCAGTGCAGTTGAGACCCCGAGCGGTATCGGCGGACTTATTGATATTTGTGCCTGTTCAGTGTTTGACCCAGTGCGTGGGATTGGTTGGCACAGTGCCACATGGTGTATGACTGCGGAGAGAGAAGATTATGATCTTCTGCAAGGCAGACATTAGAGACTTGTTCGTTGAGACAGTCAGAGCACACAAGTTGTAGCGACAATGCGAGAGGTGCTTACGGCGGCACCGGGACGCGAGGATATCCCTGTTATCGTGAGATCCCGGGTGTGATTCCACCGGAGCTGATAATGATGCCGTCGATTAGGGAGATTGAGATTGCGGTTGACGTGGTTCTGGAAACCACGCCAACCCCGATAGCACCTCATTGGATATCACCTGTAGAGCTGATAGAGCTGATGGCGCAGTCGCAGGATTGATGGATCGAGGGTCTGTTCGATCTAGTGCCACGTCGTTGGCACACAACGGTGAGGGTCCTTGTGTGGGATGACCGCAGGCAGGTCTGGATATTATTTAGGACCTTTTGATGGAGTTATACCCCGACAGTGGTCTGCTTTGGATGCAGGTATCTTCTTGGGATCATACAGTGGCGTATTCCGCCAAGATGGTGTTCTGGACCCGGTAGGGGCATTGTGAGTGCAGTGAGGATAAATGGAACGACTAATGCCCTGTCGTCTTATGATTTGAGGAATTGTGTGTTCCAGCTGCACTGGGAAGAATTATTGGAGATATTCTCCTGGGATATTTTGATTTTACCCCATCTCTGTATGGTTTAGAGCTGGTGGAGTACTTGTAGATGGTGTAACAAGGTCTGTGAGGAAGAAGCTGTATGCCAAGTTGTTGTGGCACGAGTTTTAGCTTCGAGAGCATATCATCTTGGATCACTTAGTCTAGCCATAAGAGGCGGTGGTGGAAGCCCGGCCAAAATGGATGCTATGCGAGAATGGCTGAGACCGGCAGTTATTTATTGAGGTGAGGAGCTTGTGAGCCGGATAGTGCCAGCAGAGCTTGACGAATTGGTGATGAGATTGATACCAGCCCTGATTTCTGCATCGCCAGTGTTGGGAGATGGAATTGTGATATACTGTGATGCCTCCCATAGTAGCTATGAAGCTACAGTTGGATTTGTGGCAAGCATCCAATATCACCCTGATAGGGCCACTGTGGTGGCGGATACCTGGAGCAGGAAAGCTGTCAGAGGTCGAGTTTGTTGATGCCACAGCTGGCGCTGTGTGGACTGTCGAGGCAGACGTGGCGTATGATGGTGACACAGAGGGCTCTTTTTCTCTCGGAGTTGCTTTGCATGTCACTGGTTTGGGAGTTGAGGACACAACTCCCGGAATTTGATGAAGTGATCGTCTGGAGCAAGTACCCTTTCTTCGAGCCTGGAGGATTGGATTTACCAGCTGCAAGGGTACGGGATCTTCTCGAAGATTGATTTGCGATCTGGTCCTTCCAACTGCTTATTGTTGTGTGCTGATGCCCGAGAGTTGGGGAGGTGTTGCTACACCCTGATGGTTTTTGGATTAGAGATCAGAGTTTACGTGATCAGTTGGAGGACCTATATCGGATGCCCCGGGAGTACAGAGGTACTTGGATCGAGCTTGTTGTGCCGATGGACTTGTGGTTGGATCATCTGAGGCCCTGGGAAGAGCGGAGGCTTGTACCGATGCAGATTACTTGGTAGCTCGAGCAGTTAGCCCAGCTGCACTTGGTTGAGTTGGTGCGGTTTTTCTTAAGTGCCCGCCTTTATGTTGTTCTAGATGGAGACCCGAGGACCGCATCGCGCCTTTGGAGGAGGTACTTGTCAGCCTTGGGAGCTTGAGTGGTGGATGATTGGATGTTTACCCCCCTTTATTTGGTTGAGATTCCGTGTTGAGGAACGACTTTAGTTTCGAGGACGAAACTTTCTTTTAGTGGGGGAGGATGTGATGACCCGGATCTCCGCAGAGCTGCTACAGTGCGTTGGGGTGGCCATTGGAGGCCTACATGGTGTGTTGGAGGTGTTTGGGGCATAATTGGACATAAGTGTTGGACATCGGACTTATATGGACCCTGTGAGTGATCAGAGGACCCCGTGGAGGGTTTAGAAGTGGTTTCGCGCGAATCGGATATTTAAATTGGGCTCCGCACGAAGTTTGGACTAAGAACGCATTTCCGGGTGCCTTCGACAATTTTTAGAGTTGGAATTTGGCGAAACGGACGTCAAATTCGGATTCAGCGCGCGAAAACGGTCAAAATGGACTACCCACTTGTCAAATCGGAGCTCGGGTTACTGTTCACGCCGGAACAGTGCTTCCGGCGATCGCCGGCGGCGGCGGGCAGCGGCGGAGAGCGGCGGCGCGGCCTCGGGCAGGCGGCAGCGCGGCGGCGGGCAGCGCGCAGCGCGCGGGCAGGGGCGCGGGCAGGCGCGCGGTCCACGCGCAGGCGTGCACCAGAGCGGGGTGCCACGTGGCGTGTTGGATTGGCTGGTTCACTGGTCCCGGTCTACGGAGTTGTGCGGTGCACGGTGGACTGGGCGGGTAAACACGTGGCATCATTCTATTGGTTCGGTTCACGAAGTCGGGTGCACCGGGTGCAGTGAGCGAGAGGGTGGACACGTGGCGCGCGGGGATTGGGCGCGCCACTGTGCGTGGCAGGCGCGGGCGGTGCGCGGTGCACGGTGGACCGGGGCGCGCCACGTGGCGGCCTCGTATTGGTTCGGTGTTTGAGGTTGTTGTGCACCGGGTTCAGCGAAATTATGGCGTTGACACGTGGCGCGCGGTGATTGGCCGGTCTACTGTGCGCGTACGGGCGGCAGGCGGCGGGGCAGGCGGCAGGCGCGGCAGGCGGCGTGGCAGCGGCCGGCGGGCGTGGCGGCCACGGCGCCGACGTGGCGCACGCGTGCGCCACGTGGCGGCCGCCTATTGGCCAGCGCCAACGGCCCCGTTGACCAAGGTTGGCCACGTGGCGCGAGGGGAGCGGTCGGATCCGCTGTTTGGTGTTCTGGGACACGTGTCGGTGCGTGGAGCGGGTCGGACGGTCGTGCGGTCCGACCGGATCGCGTGCGGGGAGTGGGTCGGGCCGGGCCGAGTTACTGTGCGCGCCCGAAAGTGTGGGCCGGGCCGCACTGTTTGCGCCCGAATCTTTCGGGCGCCCGAAAAAAGGACCCATTGGTCATTTTGGAATTCTTTTGAGTGGGCCTATAAATACCCCCTCCTCTCCCTCTTTCTCACCTTTTTTCGAGCTTTAGAGAGGGAATGAGAGGGAGAGATCTATATGAAAGTTGTTCCCCTTGGTGTCCTTGATCTCTTGGTGGATTCTCAGAATATCTGGAAGCTCGGCAACGGCGATAACATTTTTACAGTTCGCCTCGGTTTTCCCCCATTTTGGCCCATTACCGTCGCAGATTATTCAAAAATTCACTGTGAGCAAACCAGGAGGAGTTTTTGGACGATTTCTTCGACAGCGTGTTCCTAAGAGGTAAGGCTTCGATTTTCGTGTTGATCGCTTCGCTCCGTTTCGCACTTTTGGCACGTTTCCCGAGGCATCTTTGACCCCCATTTTTCTGTGGTGGATTTTGGACAGCACCAACTTGCCGATTTTATATCTCGGCCTAGGAACATCGGATCGAGGCGATTCAAGAGTCGATTTTGATCTACTCGTCGCGAGGAACACAGTGGTGATTTTTCTGGGATTTTAGGAAATTGTTTCGAAGGTGATAATCACTGTTTTCTCAGTGAACAGTGCACAGTTTTAGCACAGTTTTCAGTGTGGTGTACCCCTCTTGCCGAATTTTTATCTTGACTTACCGATCTCAGATTTGGGCGTACAAGGTACCGTTTCGAAGCTATCGTCGCGAGGATCGCCGTGATATTTTTCTTGGAATTTTCTGGGCACTTTCTACAGGTGATAATTTAACAGTTCTGGGACTGTTGTTGTATGTATTTGTAAGAGCACTATTTGGGAGCCTAAGTGTATTTAGTGGACTTTGTGTGGTGCCAGGAGTGTTTCGGGGGTGCTGTACTTGTTGGAGCGCAGGATTGGAGTTTTTGGTATTTTCAGCTGTATGGACCCGGACAGTTAGCGCTTCAGGTGGGTGGTTGTTGCATGCCTCTACTCCTGACTTACTCACTAAGTTTATTAGAAAACCCCACTATTGAGCATATTGATTGATTATCATGCATGATTGACTGATATACATGTGAGCCTATCTTCTGAGATTAATTATGTGGATATAGCATGTTTTGGGATAATATTGCTGTTGGAACATGATCATTGGAATAACTTAATAGTGATAATTAACATGTGATAGTAGCACCTAGATTCTATGAAAGTGGATTAAATGGATGAATTGTGGGGACATAGTGACATATCTAGGTGCGGGTGCCACTTTGGGATTTATTATGGATCAGGGATTATACATGTGTAGTCGCCTGATGATTTTAGCCTGATGGTTATATTTATGTGGATATATTAATTGTTACACATGTAGAACTGTTATTTGACTTTCTCTTTCTTTTACATTGCTTGAGGACTTTTGCATGCTTATTTGGACATCTAGATAGGCCACTATTTTATTGCTACACTATCATATTGGGATTTGACTTAGGAGAAACCATGATTGCTTTCTTTCTCCTTTTATTTGGACTTTTGAGTCATGTTGCTCGAGTTCGAGCAGAGGTTTGGGATAGTGTAGCCGGGACCTGCGGGTCAGTGACAGGGTGTACTTGATGTTGGATTGTGGGTTATTGCGGCAACCGTGGACAGTAGGCGGTTGACCGGATCTTGATTATCTCACCCAATTGTGGGTTGTGGGTTATTGCGGTGACCGCGGACTTTGGGCGGTTGACCGGATGTTTACTATTGCATCAGATTGGGTATCAGATTTCTCTAGTGGATGGTATTTCCCACTTGTGAGTATTATTGTATCGGATCGGGGTTTCATTAGTGGACGGAGTTTCCCACTTTGATCATTGTCATGATCCAGTCCTGCTATTGTGAGATATTGGTTACAGAGATGCTTGATACAGTGATACTTTACTCGTGTGGGTCGCTCCCCTCGAGTGCCACTCCGGAGTAGGCTTTACACAGTGCCGAGCGCCGGGCACAGTTGGTGAGTTGTGAGTGATGACAGAGCGGGCCGTGCCGAGCGCCGGTCAGTTGGTGAGTTGTGAGTGATGACAGAGCAGGCAGTGCCAGAGCCTTCTGGCTTTTCTGATTGGGTTTCTTTGGGCAGTTAGCATCATAGTTGCATTCATACAGTCATTTTTCGGTATTGCATTTAGAGGCATACTTGTTGTGGTTTCCCCTTTATTCAGTAGTTCTGTTTACAGCTTTACCATTTGCCCTTTCTTGCCTCTAGTAGACTTAGTGGGTACGCCGGAGCTTGAGGCTTTACCCACAGGGGGAGGCTACTGGTTTACTAGTGGTTCTCACCCCCACTGTTGTTTCCTCTTCTTTTCTCCCCCCTGTTTTGCAGGGTCCTCATTGGAGTTGCTGATCTTCGGTCGTTGTTCGGGACGAGGGAGTCACGAGCTAGATCGTTACCACCCGAGGAGTGTAGCTGTATTCCCTGGTTGGAGATTCCTCGTAGCTGTTGGCTGGCTTTTATTGTTCATCTGGAGGAGAGAGATCTTTTGTATTTGGAGAGACTGATGTACTATAGTTTTAGTTTATCTCCTTTTATAGTCGAGAGATGCTGTACTGAGGACATTGTATGATGATTATCTGTATTTGAGGGAATGGATATTGTACTCTATTTCATGATGTATAGTAATTGGATTTTATTTTACAGCATTTTATTTCAGCTCTGATATTTGTGTAGCTATAGTACTATCTTTTGCAGGTTAGACGCTTCGCCTATGCGGGTTTTTGGCATAGGTGGCGGATCTGTTGGCGAGCCCGGGTCGCAGTTTCGACCCCGGGGCGTGACACGCTATGATTGGCCGACATATTCCGGAAGACCCGGCGCGTAGACCAGGAGCGTGGACCACGTGAACCGCGTGGGGACACGTGGCATCACGTGATTGGCGGGCTCAAGCCGCCCACGTGCACGAGGCGCGTGGAACACGTGGGCGGCGGGGACACGTGGCGATTTATGATTGGCCCTGTATGGATGTTTCGTGTTCTAGGACACGTGGCGCATTCTGATTGGCTGGATTTGGTGTTTCCTGTTTTGGCCTAGATCTGGTGTGGAGCCCGAATAGGATTTTGGCCCATTATAAATACCCCTCCCTCTCACTCTACAAATTTTGGATTCTAGAGAGAGATAATGAGCTTGAGGTTATAAAAGTTGTTCCTCTCTCTGTCCTCTATCTTCCCTAGAAATTTCAGAATTTTTGGAGTTTCGGACAGTGAGTTATCTGCGACGCGGCGTACTGCCACGATTTTCAATTTCGGCCCATTTTCCGTCACAGTTTAGTTGGAAATTCCCTGTGTGCTAACCAGGAGGAATTTTTGAACGATTTCTGCGGCAGCGTGTTCCTAAGAGGTAAGGCTTCGTTTTTCGTTGATCATTTTGCTCTGTTTCGCACTTTTGGCACGGTTCCCAAGGCACCTTTGACCCCTCTTTTTGCTGTGGTATTTTCTGGACAGCATCGACTTCTCCGCTTTATATCTTGAGCTAGGAACATCGAATCAAGGCGTATAAGTAGTCGATTTCGATCTACTCGTCGCAAGGAACGCAACCGTAATTTTTTTGGATTTTTCTGAGTACTGTACAGAGGTGAAAAACTCCTCTTTTTTCGTGCTGTTGGAAAATAGCAAATACTGTATTTTTGGGATTTGTATTTATACCGGGTGCGTTATTCTGTACAGCTGTGCACTATTTTCAGCGAGTTGCGGGATTAGAGGACTGTGGACAGCAAGGAGGCTTTTGGGGTGTGGTTTGAGCTTTTCGAGGTGGGTGGTTGTTACTTACCTCATTTTTGACTAACTCACTAGGACTATTAGAGATCCCCTATTTCAAAACTGATAATCGATATTCCAATTATGAATTGCATGAGTAGACCCCACAAATTATATGACAGCTCATTTATATTAAATTGGGACACTATTATTGAGATAAATGCTATATCCTATTCTCGCATGCAAATGAACTTATCATGTTGGGGACATTTAAACCACCTTTTTCCAAATAAATATCAAACACTTTTCTTCAGTTTTTAAAGAGGACAATTGCATGCTTGTTAGGCCACTATTCATTACTACACTATCATATTGGGACTTGACTTAGGAGAAACCATGTTTCGTTGTTCTCCTTGTTATTCAGACGCATGTGGCTCAGTTTGAGCAGGGTTTTGGGATAGTGTAGTCGAGGTCATCGAGTCGGGGACGGGTTTGACTCGATTATAGATTGTGGGGCATTGTGGTAACCGCAGACATGAGGCGGTCAGCCAGATGTTGATTACTTTATCAGATTTTGGACTTATAGGGTATTGCGGCAACCGCGGACATTAGGCGGTTGACCGGATGTTCACTTATGCATCAGATTGGGTTTCAGATTTCCCTAGTGGATGGTGTTTCCCACTTGTTGATTACTATTGCATCTGATTGGGGATCAGGGTTACTTTAGTGGATGGATATTTTTCACTTTGATCATAGTCATGATCCAGTCCTGCTATTGTGAGACATTGGTTACAGAGATGCTTGATACAGAGATACTTTACTCGTGTGGGTCGCTCCCCTCGAGTGCCACTCCGGAGTAGGCTTTTGACCGTGACGGGTGCCGGTCAGTTGGTGAGTTGTGAGTGATGACAGAGCAGGCAGTGCCAGTGTTTCCTGGCCCTTTGATTGGGTTTCTTTGGGAGGTTAGCCTTATAGTTGCATGCATACGGTTATCTTTTTGGCACTGCATTTAGAGGCATTGTAGTAGCATTTTCCTTTTCAGCAGCCTTTGTAGCTTACCACTGTTTTTTTCTTTTGCCTCTAGTAGTCCTAGTGGGTCCGTCAGAGTTGAGGATTTACCCACAGGGGGAGGCTACTAGTTTACTAGTGGTTCCCACCCCCATTGTTGTTTTTCCTCTTTTCTTTCCTCTGGTTTGCAGAGTCTTCTGCGGGAGCTGCTGGGACATCTGCAGCTGTTCGAGGTAAGGGGATCGCCGAGTAGATAGATCTCCTGTGAGGTTGAGAGCTGCTGTTAGACGGATATTGTACCCTATTTACTCAGACTGTAGTAGTTTACTTTTATTTTGAGGTCTGGCTTTGGCCAACTAGATGTACTATTTTGGTAAACTAGGAGATTATTGTATTTATTACAACTTGTACCTTATTTTTAGTCTGAGATATTATGTTGTTCTTTTAGTTCAGCTCTGTATTATGCTCTGTATTGCATATCTGATATCTGAGCAGGTTACCGACGCTTCGTGTACATGAGAAATTTCGTGTGCACGGCGGATCTGTTGGCGAGCCCGGATTCTGGTTTCCACCCGGGGCGTGACAACGGGAGCAGGTATACGGCGGGCAGGTGGGGGCAGGTGGCCGCCATATGTGGGGCGCCACGTGGCGCCCTGCAATTGGCGGGCGCCACCCACCCCCGCTGACCCTGGCGGGCCACGTGGCCGTGCCTGAGCCGCCCCGCACACGCTGTTCCCTGTTCGGGACACGTGTCGGGTGCTAGTGGTTTCGGGCGCTCCACGTTTAGGCTTCATGGGGCATTTTGCGGCGCTCGAAAGTTTCGGGCGCCCGGAACTTCGGCCTAAAACCGAAAAGTTGGTCTTTTCTGGCTGGGCCTATAAAAAGGCCCCTTCTCCCCCTTCTCTGAGTTTTTTCGAGGCTTTCTTGGGCTGAGGCCTATACCAAAGTTGCTCCTCACTGTGTTTCCCATGTGCGATTTCGGCGGACTTTGTTAGTGAGTGACTACGCACTTCACCGACTTCGGCTTTGCCTGCGGAAAGCGATTCAGGTGGGTTGCTTCGTCTCCAAAATCGGTGGACGGTTCATTAATTCTATTGTATAGGAAACATGCATGATTGTGAGATGTGTTAGGAAGCATGTTATAGAGGAAGAGGATGTTCCTTGTGTTGTTATTGTCATTATGTTGATTAATGCTTCCTATCTGTGTTTAATTAAGTACTATTCTTGGAACTTGACCTAGCCCTGCCATATGTTTGCATGTGTAAACCAGACTAGTAGAAAACTCTCACTTGGGCTAGGTTTATTTATACTGTAGGCATCCACACTTTACTTTCTATCCCTGGACATAGTGTTTTCCTCGCTCGGGTAGTGGGCCGAGTGGTCGGGATTTCTCTTAGCGTAGGATGCATGTTACACTCTTGCTTGGGAGCCGAGTGGAGTCTGGTGGATGTAGCTAGTTTTGTACCAGTAGCGCGAGCCGTTTAGGTAAACGGTGATCCCGGGGTGTCGAGTTCTTCGATTTATTTATCGCCGCTGTGCTCGTGGCAGTAGTGTACTAGTGATAGCAGGATCTGGAGTCCAGAATCTTTTTGGACACACAAGATTTTAGTCAACCAATATTTTTCTTCCAGACATCGAAGGGTCGCCGAAGTCTGTTCTTGCATGATTGGGCGAAGACATTAGCCCTTCGGAGTTTGGAATAAAACTTGTTTTCTAATTGATTTTTTTCTAAAAAGAGCTAAAAATTATTAAAATAAATTTTCTTAAATCAAGATAATTTTGTAAAAAGAAAAAAAACTACTTTTAGTCCAAACCCCGAGGGGGTTCGAGTGAAAATGGTTTTCAGTAATAAATGTCACATTTTTCCTGTAAACTCCCTCACCCGGGAGGGCTCAAGTGATTTGGGTTCTAAGGGCTGCATTTTTCTTTGGGTCGAGAACAACGAGAGGCTATGCCTAGAGCCTATTCTTGTTTGATTTGGGTTATAGGTTCTAGTCTTTCAGGGTTTCCAGACCCTTTATTGTTGTCAGCTGTGGAGTATACCTAGCTAGTGAGTTTGCATGTTGAGTTGATGTCTTATTTTGGGGAGCCGTTGAGTTGACGGTGATCCTGGCTGTCGAGTATTTCCAGCGAGTGAGTTAGATATGTAATTTGGTCACTGTTGATCTTGTTGATCATTGATTTGGATTATAGCCTACATAAGCCATATTGAGCTCGGCAGAGATGCGCGGATACTTTCCTCGGTGGGGTCGCGCCCCTCGAGTGCTGCTCTGGAGCTAAGCCTGTTACTTTGCTATCGCGACTTGTCGACGCAATCCTTCTGGCTGGGCCAGTTTTGGCAGTCACAGACGCCCTATGTAAGTCGAGCCCTCCGTGGATGTAATGGCAGTAGGTGGGCACAGGTTTGACTTGACCCTATGTGGCAGTCACTGTGATTGGGTTGATTGAGTATCGTGGGTTAGAGTCGATGCATTTTTTTCATTTGTATCACCCATTGAGCATTGTAGATAGAGGCATGATAGCTGTAGATTTTTTTTCCAGCTTATCTTTATATTATAACAGTTTTTTTGTTATCTTTATGCCTCTAGTAGACTTAGTGGGCAGACCGTCAGGCTTGGTGGCGGTACCCACTGAGAACTAAGTGTTGGTGTAGTTCTCACACCCGCTGGGGGTTCCCCCCTTCCTCTTTCCTCTTCTTTATTTTGCAGAGTCTTCTGTGGGTGTTGCTGATCCTTTTGTTGCTGATCGAGGCGAGAGAGTCGCGAGCTAGTTTCCTACCCATCCTTGGAGTATATTGGTACCATTTTTGGAGCTTTGTAGTACAGTCTGCTGGATTATTGTAGAGAGTTGCTGTTGAGAGTTTTATTTTTTTCGAGAGACTTATGTAGTGAGGCTCAGACTTGTACTATTTGGTGATATATTTTCTTATTTTAGTAGTTTACTTTTTAGCTCTAATATCTGTATAGCTGTAGTATTATCTTTTGCAAGTTAGACGCTTCGTCTATACGGGGCTTCTCGTATGGGCAGCAGATCTGTTGGCGGCCCCGGGTCGCAGTTTCGACACCGGGGTGTGACACCATCAACCTTAATCTCTCAGTTTAAGGAAAGCAAGCCAAAAATAGTGAAAAGTTTGAAAACTCCGAAAACATGGTACCTACCTCAAATCTGAAAAGAAAGGGTTCCAAGCACAGATCTACACCTCTGGAGCAAGCCTCTCGAAGTTCTCGACCTATCCGCGAAGCCTCGGCGCAAAAGAGTGAAAGATAGAGAGGAGTGTTTAAGTTGCTCCTGCTGCGGCTGCCGATTTGCTCCCGCTCCCAATGATGAAGGAAGAAGAAGAAGAAGAAGGAAGACGGAGAGGGATGAGAGTTGTGGGGGTGTTCTCTGGTACAGAGTGGGTTTGTCCATAGGTGGGGAGGCCAAATAGTCCACACTTGGGTGTGTTAAGCCACGGGAGAAGCCAATGTGCTAACCTATCCATCAACGTAAAAACACATTTCGGGTGCCCGACTGTTCATCGGGGCACTCGGTTTTACGCGGCTATAGTATTAACGGGCTGTCCCTAGGGCGTCCGCTCCGTTACAGTGAAGGGCCTGAAAATGAGTAACATTGTACTCCATCTACTCGGGCACCCGAAATGTGCATCCGCTGCTACAGTGTTGCGCCCGAAAGTCCACCCACTCTCAACCATTCTCTACCAATGCACAGATGGCACGAATCCTGATAAGGCACGAATCCTGATAAGATTGCATCCATTCAGTCTCTGAATTGCTACAGCAACTTTTGGGCGTCCAACCAGGAGGGTCCGCAAGGGTGCGAAGGTTCTGGGCGTCCGAAATATGTTTATGGCGCCCAAAACTACTGGAATTTCAGTTCTAACCCCTTTTGCGTTCTAAGTCCGTTTTGGTGTCTATTTCGCGCTAAACGACACTCGCTCAACTCGACCATCTCCAGATGAGTCAGTCAGCACAATAATGGCGCGCCCAAACAGTTACTTAAGCTTCCGGTACTCTACAATATCTCCCCGGTAGACGGGTCCTATTGGTGATTGTCCCCGTAGGTCAGGTGATGTGAGTTGTGCTCAATGTTGGACGAGCAAGATGATTGGGTTTTGAGACATATGGGTCTTATAGAGCATAGCACTTGATGCATATTGTCTAGGAATAGTAGTAGTGTGTCTTTCTACATGCGTAGTATAGATATTTACGGCTTTTTCCTTACTTATCCACTTATGTCTTGTTTAGACCAAGTATGAGAGGTGCCCAGGTCAAATCCGAACGCACTGGAAATTTTTTTTAGTTCTCATCCCTGTTTTGCAGAGCCCTCACTGAGCGCGGCGGCGCAGGATCGCGGCAAGGGCATAGCGTCCTAAATAGTGACATCAGGTACTAGGTCACCTTGTATAGATAGATGTGCTTTCATATTTTGGAGCAAATTTGTAGAAACTTTATTTTGGAGAGGTGTAAATGTACAATAAAAAAATTGTATAAAGATACATGTATGAAAAAGTTTAAATGTTTAGTTAAGTTTAAATTTCTTGCTCTGTGATATCTTCTTTATACGCTGCTATATGATTGTATTTCTCGTTGAAATTCATACACTGGCTTCGTGTACGTCTTGAGCGGACAAAAAAAACTCTGTTCCTTCGGCGGGTCTGTGCATGTCCCCGAACCAATTAAATAGGTGATCTTAGGGTGCGACAGTGGATATAGCCCATTGAGAGTGACGTGAGCATGACTCGGCTCTCCTGATGCCGCCTGATATGTGGGTATAACCCATTGGAGAGTAACGTGAGTTGTGACTCGATTCTCCCGACGGCATGTTGTTTAACCAAGTGATAGAATAGTGCAATTTCCTTCGGCTCTCCACTAATAGGCACCCATGGACCAATCAAGTAGGGAGTACTCCGATTATCCCTCGGCTCTCCAAGTAATATATGTACTGGACTGCCAATGGAAAGAGTAGTCCAATCATCCCTCCACTCTTCACTTGGGGTTCGTACAAGTCAGCCTGGGACAAATGAGATCTCTTCGGTTGTTGAGATGGCTAATAGTGTGCTCGGTTGGCCGAGCTAGAGCTATGTCAGGGTAAGGAAACCTGGTTAATGGGTAAATGAGGCATTTGGGGTATCGAGGCCATGTTACTACTTTGTAAGTAGATTATTCTTTATTACGTCTATTTTACTAACGCCTACTGTAGACAAAGTAAATGTGGAATACCTTTTCTCGGTGGTTGTACCCACTAGAAACTTCTAGTAGTTCTCACTTCCTTTGGTTTATTCTTTTTCAGATTCAGGGACCGCGGGTGATGCGCGGGATCGCTGCAAGGGCGTAGCCGAGTAGAAGTTCTAGCGGTCTAGCCGTACCCCCTAGTATTTTGCTAAAGTATAGTTTGTGTGAGTTATACTAGTGCGCCGAGAGTTGTAACTGTAATATTTTGTAAGGAACCAACTCTATGTAATGAAAGAAAATTTTATTCGATTATCTACAAGTTTCCTATAGTATGCTCTGATAGCGTATCTCCTTTCGCTTCTATTGAGGCTTGTGGAAGTAAGAACCGTTCCGCTCGGGTGTAGTGAGGCTTGCCTGTTTGGCGGGATCAATGCGTGTGCTGAACCGACCAAATCGACGATTTTGAAACATGACAGCCATCTTATATGTTGGTATAAATACACAAAATAGAGGTTAGATTACAATAAAATATGAAAAGTATCAACGAGTCGTTCAAGTCGAGGCATGGATATCTCGCTCTTTTTAAGGAGATAAATGTTGTAACCTCACTTGCAACTTCATTGCATAAGTAATTAAAATTTTAATTTAATAAAATGTTACAACATTTCCTCATTCATTTTATTATTAAAAAGAGTTTGACGATCAAAGAGAGATCGTTATACATAAAGAAGGTGTGCTCTGCATTGAAGCTTCACTTAGTGAAACAATGATCTCTACTCCATATAGCCAGAGTGGTCTCAGACTTGAACTTTGACTGCTTAAGGTAAATAGAGTGTCACTGCTTACATATAACAATCTAGGTGTTGACATGAGTTTTACTAGCTAGCATGTTACGGCCTTGTGCTTATCCTAGTTTTCATGAGCATTTTTGAGAAAAAAGCCTATTCCCATAGAAAGCGGCCTTACTTCCATGCTCACATAGGTAAAATCCGTCAAGGGTGCTCCTGACACCCTACTCATAAAAGCCACAGACTCCATTAAGAGTGTAATAACTCAACCCTCATTCCATTATAGGATGAATGCACTCACATCGTAGGGATAGGTAAATATTAGATCACGTAGATCTATATATTGTGCATTCTTTACGACCACCATATGATTTATTTTTTTCATTGAACCTGACTTTCAGGATCTCTGATCATCAGGTTGGGTATCCTCATACATGGTTCATGATATTATGGGCTATAACCCTATCCCCCTCGATGTACTCCAGATCCTTTCTCTTCCCAAGGCCTTGGTTAATGGATCTACTAGATTATCAGTAGATTTAATATAATCTACATTGATAATACCATTGTTCATATATGATCTCACAGTACTGTGTTTTCTTCTCATGGATCTGGATTTACCGTTATAATAATGGTTTCTTACTCTACCAATAGCAGCAGTGCTATCACAGTGTATTTACACAGATGGAACTGGTTTCTCCAGAAATGGAATCTCAGACAATAAGTGTGAGGTCCCGGAATCCCCGACGTAGGAGTTGCTGGTTGTTGGGCAGCTTTTAGTGGCCGTTGGGAGTGTTTGTGCGCGTGTCGGGCCCAAGAAATGAATTTGTGATGCAATTTGGGATTTGCTTGCATCACTGGAGGCCTGCGTGGGTTGCGTGCAATTTGGACACAAGTGGTGGACTTCGGGCTTAAATTGAGACCCCGTGGGAAGTTGGGGGACCCGTCGGGTGTTTAGAAGTGATTTCGCGCGATTCAGATGTCAAATTTAGACTCCGGGTGAAGTCCGGATAAAAGTTACCTCTCCGGTCGCCTTCGGGAATTTTTAGAGTTGGAATTTGGCAAATCGGACTTTAAAAATGGACCCGGCGCGGAAATCGGATCGAGTTGGCATTCGGCAAATTTTCGGGTGAGAATTTGGAGAAACGGACATCGTTTTTGGATTCAGCGCGCGAAATCGCTAAGATTGGACTATTTATTTGTTGGTTTTGGAGCCCGGATGGTGTGCGCGTTTTTCGAGGCGACGCGGCACGAGTTTCGAGGCATGGCACGTATCCCGAGGTGCTTGGCGGCTCGGATCCCGAGGGCCGTACGGACGCGCTGGCGGTGCGTCAGGCGCGACAGGCGCGCTTGGGAAGCGCGCCTGCGGCGCGGGCGCACGCGGGGGCCGCCACGTGGCGGCCCCCACTGGCGCCCGCTCGGGCGCGCGTGGGCGCGCGCCCGTGTGGCGGCCCCGTGTCCCGCGCCAGCACGGGCGCGGTGTCACGCGCCCGTGTGGCGCGCGGACTGCGCGCCCGCGTGGCGCGCATGGTTGCGCGCCACGTGGCGCGCTGGCGCGTGCGTGGACCCGGCGCACGCGCCCAGCGCTGTGAACCGGCCGGTTGGCTCTTCCCATTGGTGGCCGCCGTGGACCGGGCCCGTGGACCGGGCCCGTGGACCATTCCTCTTTCTCCCCTTTTTCTTCTTCTTCTTCTTCCTCCCCGCACCACCATTTTTTCTCCTCTCTTTCTTTCTCCTGCAACCGAGAGCGAGAGGGAGTGAGGGTGGAGCTTGGGTGAGGTGCGGCGGCGCGTCGTGGACTCCGTTTTGCGTGCGAGGACGCCCGGCGGAGTGGTTCGGCGACGGCGGCGCAAATGTGTAAGTCCCGTGTGTTGGTTTTACTGTATTTTTGTACAGTTTATGGAGCATTCTTTTAGACTGTTATTGGCGCACTGTGCACCGTTTTGCGTGCGGACCCCGTTTTACGGGCGGATCCTGCCGCCGTGCACCGTTTTGCGTGCGGACTCCGGCACTGTGCACCGTTTTGCGTGCGGACCCCGTTTTGCGGGCGGATCCTGGCACCGTGCACCGTTTTGCGTGCGGACTCCGGCACTGTGCACCGTTTTGCGTGCGGACCCCGTTTTGCGGGCGGATCCTGGCACCGTGCACCGTTTTGCGTGCGGACTCCGGCACTGTGCACCGTTTTGCGTGCGGACCCCGTTTTGCGGGCGGATCCTGGCACCGTGCACCGTTTTGCGTGCGGACTCCGGCACTGTGCACCGTTTTGCGTGCGGACCCCGTTTTGCGGGCGGATCCTGGCACCGTGCACCGTTTTGCGTGCGGACTCCGGCACTGTGCACCGTTTTGCGTGCGGACCCCGTTTTGCGGGCGGATCCTGGCACCGTGCACCGTTTTGCGTGCGGACTCCGGCACTGTGCACCGTTTTGCGTGCGGACCCCGTTTTGCGGACGGATCCTGACACCGTGCACCGTTTTTTGTGCAGACTCCGTTTTTGCGTGCGGACTCCGGCGGCGTGCTCCGTTTTGCGTGCGGACTCCGGCGGCGTGCTCCGTTTTGCGTGCGGACTCCGGCAGCGGGCATCGTTTGCGTGCGGATCGCGTGGAGGCCAATTGCAAGTGTCTACGAGCAATTGGTGGCAAATCGAGGTGGGTGGCCTTATCTCCAAGTTTTATGGACTGTACAGTATTTCTACTGATGTAGGACTATGCATGATAGTTATTTCATTGTGTAGCATGCTATATTGTAGGAATTGTTATTCCTTTTATTATCTGTTAATATAGTTATCTTGGAACTTGACCTAGCACCCCCGTCATATGTTGCATGTGTAACCAGACCAGTAGAAAACCCTCACTTGGGCTAGGGTTATTTATGCTTAGACATCCACACTGTTCTTTCGTCCCTGGACATAGTGTTTCTCGCCCGGGTAGTGGGCCGAGAGGTCGGGACTTGCTTTTAGTGTGGGATGCTTTTGCACTCTTGCTTGGGAGCAGAGTGGAGTCTGGTAGTTGTAGCGGGTTGCTTATCTGTGCGGGGAGCCGTTTGGGTAAACGGTAGTCCCGAAGGTCTTGTTTCCCTTTTATACTGTCGTGGGAGGGAGCCGTTGAGTAGACGGTAGTCCCGGGCCGTCGAGTTCTTCCGGTCCGTCTTGTTGGGAACCGTTGGGGTTGACGGTGGTCCCAGGTCGTTGAGTGTTGTCCGACCTGTTTTGTTACCCTGAGTTGTGGGTCGTTCCTGGCTGTGGAGTATCTCCAGCCAGTGAGCTTTGTGCTGCGAGCTGTTGGAGAGGCTAGTGTCTCGTGTTTCGAGTTAGCCGATCAGCTGAGTCGTCGAGAGTGCTCCGACTGTTGTGCGAGATATTTGGGGATCTTGAGTCCTACCGTTCTGAGAGTGAGCGTGGATTTAGACTATAGCCTGCATATGCCAATGTCGATTACTCTATGCCGCGCCGTTTTCCTCAGTTGGGGCCGCGCCCCTGAGATGCCGCAGTGGATGCGATGGTTGGCCTGTTGAGGCAGTTTTGCGCGAGGGATGAGTTAGTCGGACAGGACGCCCCACGTAAATCCCGTCCTCATGTGGATGTGTGGTAGTGGGCAGGAGCGTTCCTAGTCGACAGGCGCGGGCTTGACTGAACCTTTGAGGTAGTCAGTTCGATTGGGACGATTGAGCACCTTGGGTGCGAGTGGTCTCATTTACTTTGATCTGTTCCACTTTTGAGTATCTAGATAGAGGCATGGTAGCTGTAGAGTAGTTCCAGCTTTTCTTGTTTAGATTTCTTTGCCTATTATCTTTACCTCTGGTAGACTTGGTGGGCAGACCGTTGGACTTGTTGACGGCACCCACTGAGAACTACTGTGGGAAGTAGTTCTCACACCCGTCGTGGTGTCTTTTCCCCAGGGATTTCTTCTTCTGTCCCTGTGTTCCTGTTGCTGATCCGTCTGGCCGAGGCGAGGGAGTCGCGAGCTAGTTCCCTACCCGTCGTTGGAGTGTAGCGGTACCCCCTTCAGAGGAGAGCTTCGGTTGATGGTCACTTCTTCTTCCTCTGTTGAGAGACCTTTGTAGAGAGGTATAGAGTTGTATTTTACTTTTACAGTTTGAGAGACTGTTGTAGTGAGGATATTCTTGTATCGAGAGTTTGTACACTGATGTATTCATTGGAGATACCTCCCTTTTGAGTTTTGTATCAGAGGACTTTGTATACGATTTCTTTTAGTGGGAGATGGATATGGTTTTATTTTCAGTTGTACAGTGTTTGATCTTCAGTTTTTAGTAGTCTACTTTCAGCTCTCTGATACCTGTTTACTGTAGATGTTTCTTTCTGCAGGTTAGACGCTTCGTCTGTACGGCAGTTTCCGTACAGATGGCGGATCTGTTGGCGAGCCCGGGTCGCAGTTTCGACCCCGGGGCGTGACAGATTAGAGTGGTATCAGAGCCTAGGTTGTAGGTCGTGGTGGACTTAGAAACCCTAGGCTTGTGGTTGGATATTAGGATGACTACGTGAGAGTCGTGACTTTAGCGAGAGTCCTGATTGAGTTTTACCTCTCCCAAGAGTCGGGATGAGTGATTGACATGTTTACTTTCCTAAGCGGTTATGTGGCTGCTGACAGCATAGTGCTATGGAATGGATGACATGTCTAGACTTTCGCTGGATTGGGTCGTATGGTTGTTGTGTCCTGACGTTTGTTATTGTGCAGTGGTTTGCGATACCCCTGAGACGTCATGTTTGATAGGACACACCCCGCACCTGATGAGCACCCGAGCAGCGGGAGACGGAGCTATCAGAGCAGTGCGAGACCCAGGAGTTTGTGTGTTGTGTTAGTTCCCCACTTTAACCGAGAAGGGCCGAATCCCTGAACGGTAATGGATCGAGAACTTCGATAGGCTGAGCCTAGAGTCTGTTCTTGTTTGATTGGGATTCTAGGCACCAGTCTATCAGGATTTTTGGATCTTTGCCGTGTCAGCCGGTTCTCCTCGTCTATGAGTGGGGCGTTGTTGTGGGGGCCGTTTGAAGTGACGGCGATCCCAGCTGTGGGGATATTTTCCCTGGCCGAGTTACCAGGAGGGCATTTTCCCTGGCCGAGTTGCCAGGAGGGCATTTTTCCTGGCTGAGTTACCAGGAGGATATTTTCCCTGGCTGAGTTACCAGGAGGGTATTTTCCCTGGCTGAGTTACCAGGAGGGCATTTTCCCTGGCTGAGTTACCAGGAGGATATTTTCCCTGGCTGAGTTGCCAGAAGGGCGTTTTCCCTGGCCGAGTTGCCAGGAGGGCATTTTCCCTGGCCGAGTTGCCAGGAGGGCATTTTCCCTGGCTGAGTTACCAGGAGGATATTTTTCCTGGCTGAGTTACCAGGAGGGCGTTTTCCCTGGCCGAGTTACCAGATGGATAATTATCACTGGTCGAGTTACCAGATGGATAATTATCACTGGTCGAGTTACCAGATGGATAATTATCACTGGCCGAGTTACCAGATGGATAATTATCACTGGCCGAGTTACCAGATGGATAATTATCACTGGCCGAGTTACCAGATGGATAATTATCACTGGCCGAGTTACCAGATGGATAATTATCACTGGCCGAGTTACCAGATGGATAATTATCACTGGCCGAGTTACCAGATGGATAATTATCACTGGCCGAGTTACCAGATGGATAATTATCACTGGCCGAGCTACCAGAGACGATGCCGCCCAGTGGGTGGCGATGCCGCCCAGTGAGGGGCGATGCCGCCCAATGAGTGGCGATGCCGCCCAGTGAGGAGCGATGCCGCCCAATGAGTGGCGATGCCGCCCAGTGAGGGGCGATGTCGCCCAATGGAGAGGCGATGCCGCCCAGTGAGGGGCGATGCCGCCCAGTGAGTGGCGATGCCGCCTAGTGAGTGGCGAAGGTTTGGCCTGTTGAGGCGATTTTCACCTCCGGCCGAGTTACCAGGTGGTTATTTTAGTGAGATTGAGATGATCTGGCAGGACGCCGAGATTTGATGGCGTCGAGTTCGTCCTGATGGACTACCGGGAGCGTCTCCAGCCGTGAGTGGCGTGTTGACATAGTTTCCCCACTTTAAACGAGAGGGACCGAATCCTTGAACGGTAAAGGAGTGAAAACTTTGATAGACTAAGCCTAGAGTCTGTTCTTGTTTGATTGGGGTTCTAGGCACCGGTCTATCGGGATTTCCGGATCTTTGCCGCGTCAGTCGGTTCTTCTCGCCTTGGAGTGGGGTGTTGTTGTGAGTTGAGTCGTTGAGGGTTCTCCGACATGGCTGTGAGAGTGCTAGGGCATTTGCATTGTTGTATGGGCTGGAGATAGGACCCTTAGCTTGTGCTCGTGAGGTTAGATACCTGATCACGTGTTGCACATAGATAGTGTTGTTGGTCCTGCCCTGTGCAGTTGGGGCCCTGGTTTTTGCCTATTGATCTTTTGGCCCTTCCTCAGCTCCGGAAGTTTCGAGGGTATAGGACTGTGAAGATCTGAGGCCGTGATGCTTGAGTATACCACACCGTTGATACACGGTGGTGATGCCACGCCGTTGGTGCACGGCGGTGATGCCACGCCGTTGGTGCACGGCGGTGATGCCACGCCGTTGGTGCACGGCGGTGATGCCACGCCGTTGGTGCACGGCGGTGATGCCACGCCGTTGGTGCACGGCGGTGATGCCACGCCGTTGGTGCACGGCAGTGATGCCACGCCGTTGGTGCACGGCAGTGATGCCACGCCGTTGGTGCACGGCGGTAATGCCACGCCGTTGGTGCACGGCAGTGATGCCACGTTGTAGGTACACAACGGTGAGAGTTTTTGGGGATGTTTCGGACTTTTGATCGCGAGTTTGGGCATCAGCTTTATGATTGCCTTGCGAGCCAGTTTTCAGTCCCGTTCACCGACGGTTTGTTCCCGTCAGGGTGTTCTTTTTAGTTGAGGGATCGACTTCGACCCGAGGGTCCGTTGGGGTTTTGCTAGCATGTTGAGCTGAGCGACCAACTGCGGCATGAGATTGTGCCTTTAGAGGATCCCTTTTGATGGTAGCCTGTAATTGTGTAGTCCACTCGAGTGGGTTCGGATCGGGGAGTAACCAAGTGAAGACCCCAGCTTTTTGGATTCCCCTCCTTATTGGATGAATGTGCGGGTATGCTGCGGGTCGTCTTGTTGAGATTGGCACCATGTGGTGGTTTGGTGCGTGTTACACTTGTGGTTTTCCCGTTTCCCCCAGCCTTTGTGAGGAGCCCTGTGGTTTTCCACGTCTCAGCTCAGTAGGGATGTGTTTTCCTCGCCCGTGTTTTACTTGGCCCTTTGAGATCCGTGATTAGTGGAGTACGATGGACGACCGTTGCGAATTCTGGCTCGAGAGATGAGAGAATTGCACATCGGGTCATACCGTACTTGTTGTTGTTGCGGAGTAATCACGAGGAGCGAGTGGAGTTTGGGGAGCTGGAGGCGTATTGTTAGATACCTAGCCATGGTATTCTTGACTCCTGATGGGCTTGATTTAGTTTCGAGGACGAAACTTTCTTTTAGTGGGGGAGGATGTGAGGTCCCGGAATCCCCGACGTAGGAGTTGCTGGTTGTTGGGCAGCTTTTAGTGGCCGTTGGGAGTGTTTGTGCGCGTGTCGGGCCCAAGAAATGAATTTGTGATGCAATTTGGGATTTGCTTGCATCACTGGAGGCCTGCGTGGGTTGCGTGCAATTTGGACACAAGTGGTGGACTTCGGGCTTAAATTGAGACCCCGTGGGAAGTTGGGGGACCCGTCGGGTGTTTAGAAGTGATTTCGCGCGATTCAGATGTCAAATTTAGACTCCGGGTGAAGTCCGGATAAAAGTTACCTCTCCGGTCGCCTTCGGGAATTTTTAGAGTTGGAATTTAGCAAATCGGACTTTAAAAATGGACCCGGCGCGGAAATCGGATCGAGTTGGCATTCGGCAAATTTTTGGGTGAGAATTTGGAGAAACGGACATCGTTTTTGGATTCAGCGCGCGAAATCGCTAAGATTGGACTATTTATTTGTTGGTTTTGGAGCCCGGATGGTGTGCGCGTTTTTCGAGGCGACGCGGCACGAGTTTCGAGGCATGGCACGTATCCCGAGGTGCTTGGCGGCTCGGATCCCGAGGGCCGTACGGACGCGCTGGCGGTGCGTCAGGCGCGACAGGCGCGCTTGGGAAGCGCGCCTGCGGAGCGCGGGCGCACGCGGGGGCCGCCACGTGGCGGGCCCCCACTGGCGCCCGCTCGGGCGCGCGTGGGCGCGCGCCCGTGTGGCGGCCCCGTGTCCCGCGCCAGCACGGGCGCGGTGTCACGCGCCCGTGTGGCGCGCGGACTGCGCGCCCGCGTGGCGCGCATGGTTGCGCGCCACGTGGCGCGCTGGGCGCGTGCGTGGACCCGGCGCACGCGCCCAGCGCTGTGAACCGGCCGGTTGGCTCTTCCCATTGGTGGCCGCCGTGGACCGGGCCCGTGGACCGGGCCCGTGGACCATTCCTCTTTCTCCTCTTTTTCTTCTTCTTCTTCTTCCTCCCCGCACCACCATTTTTTCTCCTCTCTTTTCTTTGTCCTGCAACCGAGAGCGAGAGGGAGTGAGGGTGGAGCTTGGGTGAGGTGCGGCGGCGCGTCGTGGACTCCGTTTTGCGTGCGAGGACGCCCGGCGGAGTGGTTCGGCGACGGCGGCGCAAATGTGTAAGTCCCGTGTGTTGGTTTTACTGTATTTTTGTACAGTTTATGGAGCATTCTTTTAGACTGTTATTGGCGCACTGTGCACCGTTTTGCGTGCGGACCCCGTTTTACGGGCGGATCCTGCCGCCGTGCACCGTTTTGCGTGCGGACTCCGGCACTGTGCACCGTTTTGCGTGCGGACCCCGTTTTGCGGGCGGATCCTGGCACCGTGCACCGTTTTGCGTGCGGACTCCGGCACTGTGCACCGTTTTGCGTGCGGACCCCGTTTTGCGGGCGGATCCTGGCACCGTGCACCGTTTTGCGTGCGGACTCCGGCACTGTGCACCGTTTTGCGTGCGGACCCCGTTTTGCGTGCGGATCCTGGCACCGTGCACCGTTTTGCGTGCGGACTCCGGCACTGTGCACCGTTTTGCGTGCGGACCCCGTTTTGCGGGCGGATCCTGGCACCGTGCACCGTTTTGCGTGCGGACTCCGGCACTGTGCACCGTTTTGCGTGCGGACCCCGTTTTGCGGGCGGATCCTGGCACCGTGCACCGTTTTGCGTGCGGACTCCGGCACTGTGCACCGTTTTGCGTGCGGACCCCGTTTTGCGGCGGATCCTGACACCGTGCACCGTTTTTTGTGCAGACTCCGTTTTTGCGTGCGGACTCCGGCGGCGTGCTCCGTTTTGCGTGCGGACTCCGGCGGCGTGCTCCGTTTTGCGTGCGGACTCCGGCAGCGGGCATCGTTTGCGTGCGGATCGCGTGGAGGCCAATTGCAAGTGTCTACGAGCAATTGGTGGCAAATCGAGGTGGGTGGCCTTATCTCCAAGTTTTATGGACTGTACAGTATTTCTACTGATGTAGGACTATGCATGATAGTTATTTCATTGTGTAGCATGCTAGATTGTAGGAATTGTTATTCCTTTTATTATCTGTTAATATAGTTATCTTGGAACTTGACCTAGCACCCCCGTCATATGTTGCATGTGTAACCAGACCAGTAGAAAACCCTCACTTGGGCTAGGGTTATTTATGCTTAGACATCCACACTGTTCTTTCATCCCTGGACATAGTGTTTTCTCGCCCGGGTAGTGGGCCGAGAGGTCGGGACTTGCTTTTAGTGTGGGATGCTTTTGCACTCTTGCTTGGGAGCAGAGTGGAGTCTGGTAGTTGTAGCGGGTTGCTTATCTGTGCGGGGAGCCGTTTGGGTAAACGGTAGTCCCGAGAGGTCTTGTTTCCCTTTTGCGCTGTCGTGGGAGGGAGCCGTTGAGTAGACGGTAGTCCCGGGCCGTCGAGTATCTTCCGGTCCGTCTTGTTGGGAACCGTTGGGGTTGACGGTGGTCCCAGGTCGTTGAGTGTTGTCCGACCTGTTTTGTTACCCTGAGTTGTGGGTCGTTCCTGGCTGTGGAGTATCTCCAGCCAGTGTGCTTTGTGCTGCGAGCTGTTGGAGAGGCTAGTGTCTCGTGTTTCGAGTTAGCCGATCAGCTGAGTCGTCGAGAGTGCTCCGACTGTTGTGCGAGATATTTGGGGATCTTGAGTCCTACCGTTCTGAGAGTGAGCGTGGATTTTGACTAGCCTGCATATGCCAATGTTGATTACTCTATGCCGCGCCGTTTTCCTCAGTTGGGGCCGCGCCCCCTGAGATGCCGCTGTGGATGCGATGGTTGGCCTGTTGAGGCAGTTTTGCGCGAGGGATGAGTTAGTCGGACAGGACGCCCCACGTAAATCCCGTCCTCATGTGGATGTGTGGTAGTGGGCAGGAGCGTTCCTAGTCGACAGGCGCAGGCTTGACTGGACCTTTGAGGTAGTCAGTTCGATTGGGTCGATTGAGCACCTTGGGTGCGAGTGGTCTCATTTACTTTCATCTGTTCCACTTTTGAGTATCTAGATAGAGGCATGGTAGCTGTAGAGTAGTTCCAGCTTTTCTTGTTCAGATTTCTTTGCCTGTTATCTTTTACCTCTGGTAGACTTGGTGGGCAGACCGTTGGACTTGTTGACGGCACCCACTGAGAACTACTGTGGGAAGTAGTTCTCACACCCGTCGTGGTGTCTTTTCCCCAGGGACTTCTTCTTCTGTTCCTGTGCTCCTGTTGCTGATCCTTCTGACCGAGGCGAGGGAGTCGCGAGCTAGTTCCCTACCCGTCGTTGGAGTGTAGCGGTACCCCCTTCAGAGGAGAGCTTCAGTTGATTAGTTTACTTCTTCTTCCTCTGTTGAGAGACCTTTGTTGTGAGGTATAGAGTTGTATTTTACTTTTACAGTTTGAGAGACTGTTGTAGTGAGGATATTCTTGTATCGAGAGTTTGTACACTGATGTATTCATTGGAGATACCTCCCTTTTGAGTTTTGTATCAGAGGACTTTGTATACGATCGTATTTGGGAGATGGATATGGTATTATTTTCAGTTGTACAGTGTTTGGATTTCAGTTTTTAGTAGTTTACTTTCAGCTCTCTGATATCTGTTTACTGTAGATGTTTCTTTCTGCAGGTTAGACGCTTCGTCTGTACGGCAGTTTCCGTACAGATGGCGGATCTGTTGGCGAGCCCGGGTCGCAGTTTCGACCCCGGGGCGTGACAATAAGTCTCTCAACCAACTAGCTTCCTCGCTAGCTGAAGCCAAAGCAATAAGCTCGGCTTCCATGGTTGAATTAGCAATGATAGTTTGCTTTTTAGATTTCCAACATATAGCACCAGCTGCTAAAGTAAAAATATAACCAGTGGTAGAGAGAGAATCACCTGATAAGGTATTCCAATCAGCATCACTATTACCCTCAATCACAGCAGAATACTTCCCATAAAACAAGCCATAAGTTTTGGTACCAATGAGATATCTCATCACACGTTCCATGGTATGCCAATGCTCTATACCGGCTTGCTTGTAAATCTACTAAGTATCCCTACTGCATATGCAATATCAGGTCTAGTGCAATCAGTCGCAAACCGCAAGCTTCCAATCATACTAGCATATTCCTTTGGATTTAAAATTTTATTTTCACTTTAAACGGAAAATAAGTGAACACTAGAATCAAAAGGTGTAGTCACATGCTTGCAATTAAGAAAGTTGTACTTTCTTAAAATTTTCTCAACATAATGTGACTGATCAAGAAAAATACCATCTGGCATTTTGGTAATTTTCATACCCAAAATAAAGTTAGCCTCACCAAGATCTTTCATTTCAAAATAATGATTTAATATAATTTTTGTCTCATTAATAACATTTAAGTTGGAGCCAAAAATTAACAAATCATCCACATAAAGGCTAATAACTACATGCAACTTTTCAAAAGTTTTGTAGTAGATGCACTTATCACACTCGTTTGATTTAAAGTCATTCTCAATCATGCAAGAATCAAATTTTTCATGCCACTATCTAGGTGCCTGCTTTAAGCCATAAAAAGATTTATTTAGCTTGCACACTTTATTTTCTTGCTCAGGCTCTATGAACCCCTCAGGTTGGTCCATATAAATTTTCTCATCTAGGTCACCATTCAGAAAGGCGATTTTTACATCCATCTAATGAATTTGTAAATCATATATCGCTGCAATAGCAATGAGAACTTTGATAAATGTCACTCTAGTAACCGAAGAAAATGTATCAAAGAAGTCTAGATCTTCTTTTTGTTTATAACCTTTTGTGACAAGTCTCGCTTTATACTTATCTACACTCCCATCCGGTTTCAATTTCTTTCTGAGGATCCATTTACAACCAATTGTTGTACAGCCTGGAGGTAAATCCACTAATTTTCAAGTTTTATTAAAAATTAGAGATTCCCTCTCATCAATTACAGCCTCTTTTCAAAAAATGGCATCATTTGAAGATAAAGCTTCTTGTAAAGAAAATAAGTTTTCTTTAATATTAAGAACAACATAATCAGGGCCAAAATCTTTTTCTATTCTATTTCTTTTACTCTTTCTAGGTTCAAAAACATATTGTTATTGGTTTTGCGAAAGAGAGTTTGAAGAACTTGGTTTGTTCAAAATACTTTTAAATTCTTGGCCCCCACTATTTTTCGATTTTAAAGAAAACTTATTTTCATAAAAAATAGCATCTCCTGATTCAAAAATCACATTATTTTCAATATCCAAAAATCTATAGGCTGAACTATTCAAGCCATATCTAAGAAATATACAAGTGGCAGCTCTAACACCCAATTTGGGTCTTTTAGGGTCTGATGGCCTCACATAAGCTAGACAACCCCACACTTTAAAATATCCCAAATTTGGCTTATACCCTTTTCACAACTCAAAAGGTGTCATTTTAGATTTCTTATGTGGCACGCGATTCAAGATATAACTTGCAGTTAAAATGGATTCACCCCAAAGATTTAAGGATACACCAGTGTCAACTATCATAGCATTTGTTAACTCAATAAGTGTTCTATTTTTCCTCTCAGCCACTCCATTGGAAGCAGGCGAGTATGGAGCTGTAGTCTCATGGATAATTCCTAAAGACCGAATAAAAGAATTGAATCCTGTAGATTCATACTCACGACCTCGATCACTTCTAATTCTTTTAATCTTTTTAGCGAATTGATTTTCTACTTTATGGAGGAAATTTTTAAATCTGTCATAAGCATCACTTTTATTTTTTAGTAAATAAATATAAGTATATTTAGAAAAATTATCTATAAAAGTAATAAAATATCTATTTTCTCCACGAGTTAGAGTACCTTCAAATTCACAAATATCATTGTGAATTAACTCAAATAATTCGTTACTTCATTCAACACTCTTATGAGATCGTTTAGTGATTTTTACTTACTACATGTTTCACATTTGTCAAAATCACTACTCAATCTGGAAATTAATCCTAAACTACTCATCAAACTAACATATCTGCTATTAATATGATACAAACGAACATGCCAAAAATTCACAGAAGAAAGCATACAAACAGAGATAGATGATGTTTTATTCTCAATGTTTAATTTAAACATCCCATCGTATGCATAACCTTTATCCACAAACTTTTCATTCTTAAAATAATATACTGATAAGACTCAATGGTCTGTTTAAAGCCAGCTTTATTAAGAAGAAAACTTGACATCAAGTTCTTCCTAATTAAAGGTGTATACAATACATCTTTTAAGATGAGCACCTTTCCAGAAAAAAATTTTAATTCGGCCTCAACACTCCCTAAAACTTCATAAGTATGTGAATCACCAAGCATGATACTTTTTTGTTGTTCATAGGGAGTATAAACTTTAAACTAAGTCTTATCATGACGAACATGTCTATTGGCACCAGAGTTTGCCCACCATCCTTCGGCGTTTTCAACCAGGCATATGTCTGTAATCATTGCCACAAGTGGTTTCTCGGTAACGTTAGCTTGAGGTAAAGCTTTATATTTTCAAAATTTGCAAATTCGAGCAATATGCCCACTTTTTCCACAGACATAGCAAACTATAAATTTTTTCTTTTAAGGAGGTCCTTGGTTATTTGAAATTTTCTTAAATTGAGGTCTACCACTATTCTTTCTAATTTTCTTCTTAGGCTTCAAATATGTATTTCTATAATGATTATTAATTATTAGTTAAAGAATGAGATGATACTAAGTTTACCTTAATGCCGCTAGCATCATGTTCTTTTGCTTCAAGTGCATCTTGACCTCTTGCCTTCTTTGAAGCGGAAGGGCTTGTTAAGATTTCCGGTAGTATCATTAGACTTTTCATGTGTAGCTTCCATATTTTGAATCTCCTTAAAAATTATTAGTGTAAATACACAAAATAAAAATTAGACTACAATAAAATATAAAAAGTATCAACGAGTCGATCAAGCCGAAGCACGAATATCTCTCTCTCTTTAAGGAGATTCAAGGCCTCTACGGTAGGCAAAGTCTTTGAATCGATACAGCAAAACACTGACTTGTCCCCTCCAGAATACAACGACTCGACCCTCGTCGTGTGGCTTCACCAACTCTGCACAAGTAGATAAGCCTAAAACTCCACAAAAAAAAAAACACCTTTATTTGACCTCTCTCTATTATAGTAAAGGGATAATTGCCTGTGTACCCCTGAAATATGAAGAAATATCTGATTTACCCCTCTTATTTTTTTCTTTCCAATATATCCTTCATACGTTCCACCGTTATTAAAAATACCCCTACCGTTTCCTTTTGTTAAGTTAACTAGGGTTAAACTAGAGTTAAATAATAATCGGAGTTGAAAACTATCAGATATACCTATTTTGCCCCGGTTTAGGGTTTAGGATTTTTTAGGGTTTTAGGGTTTAGGGTTTAGGGTTTTAGGGTTTAGGGTTTAGGGTTTTTTAGGGTTCTAGGGTTTTAGGGTTTAGGGTTTAGGATTTTTTAGGGTTTTAGGGTTTAGGGTTTAGGGTTTTAGGGTTTTAGGGTTTAGGGTTTAGGGTTTTAGGGTTTAGGGGTTTAGGGTTTTAGGGTTTAGGGTTTAGAGTATATTTGAAAGGACAAAATAGTAATTACACACAGATAACGGCAGTTTCAAACGGTACACTAACAGAGTTTAACTTCAGGGGTATTTTGGAAAGAAGTTGGAACATAAGAAGGGTAGTTTTAATATTAGCCTTCTAAGAGGGGTAAATCTAAAAATAGGAAAATTTTTAGGGGTACGTAAGAAATTGCCCCTATAGTAAAATATAGATATTAAAGAAATAATATATGAATTACTTTTGTTGTTTTGTCAAAGTAGAGCAAGGTCACTATTTATAGGCTTCATATGCCTATAGGGTACAACTAATTAAATTCAAAAGTAATTATACTATAGGGTGAACTCCGCCCTCGATCATTATAGCCAATTTTTATTTTGTCATCTTGTGGTTTAGTTCATTTTTACTTTGCCATCCAGCACTTTACCTCCCTCACCCTATGATTTAGCTCATTTTTTATTTTGTCACCCATAATTTTTTAAAATTTTTCATTTCATCATCCTATTTTATATAGTATTTTTTAGTAAAATAAAATTAAAAGGCAAAGTGAAATTTTTTACACCACTCAATGGTAAAACAAAAATGAGCTAAATGATGCTCATTAAATAATTTAAAATTTATTCTAT
Source organism: Tillandsia fasciculata (assembly GCA_029168755.2). Lineage (NCBI taxonomy): Eukaryota > Viridiplantae > Streptophyta > Magnoliopsida > Poales > Bromeliaceae > Tillandsia > Tillandsia fasciculata. The sequence goes on along the minus strand of CM054931.1, from coordinate 8,849,425 downwards.
ATTATATTATATATATATATATATATAATTAAAAAATTATTACGGAATGCCTATTCGATTCGTGTGGAACACGAGTCCGGTGAGAACAGTCGTGACACAGACGCGCAAGACTACATTGTCGCTAAGGAAGACTTCTCTAATCCTACCTCCCTCACTTCCAGAAAGAAATTAAAGGAGTGGAAAGGGATGGGGGAGTTCTTTTTCTCCACCTTCTACTTCTCCACTTTGGTGTATGAACTTTCCCAGTGGAGATGGGAGAGGAAGAAGACGAGGGTGGTAGTGGTGGACCGGTACTTGGGTGGTGGTGGAGGTCGTAGCGTGGGGCAAACGAAAACGATACGTTATGGTACATGGTCCCCCTACAACACTACTCTCTACTCTCTCTCCCTATATATTAATGTAAAGAAATGTATATAGAAAAATGCTTAATGTACATCTAAAAATATGTGTATATCATACATCCCATTTATTCTACGATGGAATAAATTTTATTCATTACTTTAAAATAATAGATGAAAAAATCTTCATTCTTGAATAAATGGGGTGTAACCTCTACACCCAAAAATGGATGTATATATCTCTCTCTAGATGTTTCTTTAATTCTCTCTCTTTTCTCTCTTTAAAACTGGTTAGGGGAACCATGTGAGGAAGTGAGATTTGTCGGGACGGGGGAGCCAAGCTCATGATGTCCTTCCCCTTCGCGTCGCTTTCGCAATTACGATCCGTATTAAAGCTAGAATATTATTTGGGTAAAAACTTATATAAATTACTTCAACTATCAAACGTTCTGAGACGAATATTTAATTTTTTAAAATTCTAATTTTATTGTAAATTTTTTAATTTATTTAGTTTGACTTAGTAAATCATATTTTAATTTTAAAATTTAAATTATTTAGTTATTTTAATAAATTTATAGTTATAATTATTGAAATTATATAAAAATTATTAAAGATAAATAACGTATTTAAAATTTAAAATTAAAATACTGTTTATTTGTTCAAATTAAATAAATTAAAAAATTATATTGTTAAATTAAAATTTTGAATGATTGAGTAACTTATTCAAATTAGCCTATATATATAGTTCAAATAAATTTTATATATTTTTAGTTATTATTTAAAGTAAATAAGGTTAAGGTCATTTATTTCTACGTTTTCAGGAATAAAGTATCAGACTCAACGGTCGGTTTCTTTTAACACAATTTAAGCCATTCGAACTTTAAAAAACTTAATTTTTTTATAATTTTATGATATTATTTACTTATGTATATAGTAATCTTAAATTTACCTAATATTAGTTTGAATATCAACTTAAAAATTAAAAAAAAAATTAATTTTAAAATTTTAAATAGTTTCAGATCATATTTATTAATATAGATCATTAATTTAAATAATTTTGTAACGAAAACCAATACAAAATAAATTACCATATTTATTTTTTACTAAAAATGTTGTTATAATAGAATTGCGGCGAACCATCTCAAAGAAAATTTTTTGAAGATATTATAAGAAATGATCTGCACCGTTATTCGATTACTATTATTTTTTTTTTTTTCTTGTGCCATCTAAAGCTAAACTAGCTATATATACTATTTGTTTAGAAAAAAAATTGACTATTCTATATATATATATATATATATATATATATATATATATATATATATATATATATATATATATATATATATATATAGAGTTGGGCTGGAATGCTATTGATAGCACCAACCCAACTTTGCCACCCATTTTTTAGCCTTTAGATCGCATTGAGATTTGTGCAGGCTCTTTAATGAAAAAAAGAAAAAAAAAAGTAAAAAGAAAAAGTAAAAGTAAAAAGCTTTTCTTTTTCATTAAAGAGCATGCACAAATCTCAATGCGATCTAAAGGCTAAAAAATGGGTGGCAAAGTTGGGTTGGTGCTATCAATAGCATTCCAGCCCAACTCTATATATATATATATATATATATATATATATATGTATATATATATATATATATATATATATTGAATTTTTATATTTTTAAAAATATCAAATCATTGGTGTTGGTAGATTTTTAGTTCCTGAATACAAAGATATATGATTAGGATGATAGTGGGCCTCTTGTGTTAAGTGAGTGGTTAGTGAAATAGAATGAGCTAAAAAATGAAATTAGTCAAAAAGATAGATCTAACGGTAGAAAATTTATAAGCACTAATTAGTTTGTGCTTGTACAAGTATAATTCTCTCTCTCTCTCTCTCTCTCTCTCTCTCTATATATATATATATATCTTATGGTGCAAAATTTAGTAAAACCAAGTTCTTGATGCTAATAGTATAGTAGCCGAACTTACATAGAATTAGTTACTATACTATTTAGTACCACCAAATCATTTATTATTTTAAGTTTTTGATTCTTGAATTAAAAAATGTGTGGTTAAGATAACAATGGAATTTAGTAGGTAATTAAAAAAATAGTATAATCTAAGAGATAGATTAATTAAAGAGATAGATCTAATTAATGACGAAAAATTTTATAGCACCAAGTGCTTAATGCTATCGATAACATGGTTGCCGAACTCATATAAACCTAGGCTATTATACTATTTAATAGTACCAAATTATTTGTGCTATTAAGTTTTTGATTCTTGGATGTTTGGTTCGCACTATGTAGATTACTAAATCGGATTACTATTGATCTTGTATTATCGCGTTTGGTTTAATACAGTAATATAATATTGAATTATAGTGCATAGAATTTTTATGTTTGGTTCATTTTATAAAATTCACTAATACTCACAATAATGAATAGTCTATTCAAAAATTACCCTTGTGCTCAAATTTAATATTATTTTTTATTAAACTAAAAATTTAATATAATTTGTAATTGAATTTAAAATTTGAATTTAAATTAAAATTTGAAATAATAAATTTAAATGAGAATAAAAATATAAAATTTAATATTTTAATTTTAAATTAAAATTTAAAATTAAAAATATAAGTATAAATATACATTTTAAAATTTAAAATCTTAATTGAAAATCTATAATTTAAAATTTAAAATCCAAATTTGAAATTAAAATTTAAAATCCAAATTTTAAAATATGAAATTTAAATTTTAAAATTTAAATTTTATAATTTTATAATTTTATAATTTAAAATTTAAAATCTAAAATCTAAATTTAAAAATTAAAAATTAAAATCTAAATTAAAATTTTAAAATTTTAAATCTAAATTTAAATTTTAAAATTTAAATTTTAAAAATTTAAATTTTTAAATTTTAAATTAAAATTAAAAGTTTTAAATTTAAAATCTAAATTTGAAATTTAAAATTTAAAATCTAAAATCTAAATTTAAATTTTAAAATTTGACAATTCAAAATTTTAGATTAAAATTTTAAAAATAACGTATTGAAATGGTTCAGGAGTTGGATGTTATAATTTTACATAATATACAATATTATCCGTCTTCAATAATGTGAGATACCCGTACCCACCCTTAGTAATATTTTTGATGTAATATTGCACCGAACGGATTACAGACTTGATAAATCAAGCATAATAATCCTGACAGTATTACCTGTAATCTTGGCAAGATAATCTAATCCAAACCAAACGCCCTCTCAAAGATATGCGGTTATGATGATAGTGTGCCCTTAAGATTTAGTAGGTAGTTGAAAAAATAATATAATTTAAGGAATAGAAATGATCAAATGGATAGTAGCATCAAGTGCCGGTGCTATCAATAGCATAATAACCGGACTATATATATATATATATATATATATATATATATATATATATATATATATATATATATATATATATATATATATATATATATATATAGGGGCAATTGCCTATATATCCCTATTAAGTTCCCAACTTTCATATTTACCCCTCAAAAAATCTGCTCTCTAATATACCCTTCTAAAAATCCAAATTCTTTCTGATATACCCTCAAAATAGGAGTATATCAGAAAAAATATGGAACGTATGAGGGGTATATTTGAAAGAAAAAAATAAGAAGGGTAAATCAGAAATTTCATCATATTACAGGGGTACACAGGCAATTATCCCATATAATTAGGCTAGAATACTATCAATAGCATCAAGTCATTGGTGCTATAAAGTTTTTAGCCGTTGGATGAAAAAATATGCGGTCGGGATTATAGTGGTCCCCTCTAGGGTTTACTAGGTGATTGGTTGAATAGTAAAAATCTTAGGAGACCACTATAATCCCAGCCACATATCTTTTCATCCAACAGTTGAAAATTTGATAGCACCAATTGTTTGGTGCTATCGATAGTATTCTAGCCGGACTCTATATATATATATATATATATATATATATATATATATATATATATATATATATATATATATATATATATATACTATTAATAATATTAAGTCATTGATATATTATATTTTCGATTTTTGGATGAAAAGATGTGCAATTAGAATGATAGAGATTTTTTAGTATTTAGTGGATGATTGATAAAGTATTATAATTTAATAAATAAAAATAATTAAAAAAATAAATTTAATAGTAAAAAAATTAATAGCACTAAATATTTAATGCTATATATTGATAGTATAATAGCTGAACTATGCTTATATAGTGTAATTCTATTGGCTCGAGCACATCCTATACAAAATCCCTGTTGTATAGGAGCAAGTCTTTTCTCTAACAATTATTCCACATGAAATTTTTATCATATTAATTTCATTAAGCCGCATGAAAATAGAGATCTAATCAAAAAAAATGTAGCAAATTTAGGATGGAAAGTACGTGAAACATAATTTTGGATCATGTACATTTTGATGCAATTAAGATGGTAGAGTTTGGTTTGGGTGTTAGTTTTCTTAATTACATAAAATATCTATTAATGTTGAAACTTTCAAATTGGGGCAAGTTGCATGTTTGGTATTCAAATTATGATGCCCGGGATATTTTAATCCTCAAATTTTTGTAGCATCTCTAATATTTAGATTAGTTCTATATATAAGGTATAAATAAAAGTAAATTTTTTAATTTGATTATAATATTTTATATGGTGGTTAGGCCAAAAGATTAAAAAAACTAAATGTGTTAAAGTAAGAGTAGTTTTAGAATGGATGATCCCTTAGAAATGCCAGATATTATAATTTTCTTTCTCAAATTTTAAAATTATTGTAATTAGGTCTCACAACCTAATTTAATTAACTAAATATTGACGCATCGCTGATCTAAGAGTGATACGGCATCTTAATTAATTATTGGTATATTATTAATCATAATTTTGTTACATTATATTTATATTAGCAATATATTAATATTTAGTCAACTAAATTTGATTATAAAACTTAATTACAGACTAAATTGGATTATAAAATTTAATTATAATAATTTTAAAAATTTGAACAACAAATTAGAGTAAATTAAAATTTAGAGAACAAAGTCTTACCTACCTCATAGTTTAAGGACCAGCCATGTAATTTTACTCTTCCAACTCAAATATACATAGAGCACCACTATCTGTAGAATCAAAAGTGCATGTAAATCTTATATACTACTCATCTAAGGATCAATTTTATCACACTAATTTTATTATAACATTATGTTTTAATAGTAACGACCCAAATGAGTTGTTTCATACATTAGATGTAGTTATAAAAATAATATAATTAAAAATATGTGCAATTAAAAAAATTGCAGCCATTATTACTAATGGATCAAGAAGTGTAGAATATATTTTTCGATGGATGAACCCACTAGAAACTATTCGTAGTTTTCACATCTCGTTAATTTTCATTTTTTACAGATTCATGTACAAACGGTGAGGCACACGATAGGGGCATGTTGCCATGTGGTATGTCCACATTGGCCGGTTCTATTTTAACTCAATCCATATGAGATGTGGATTAGGATTCATACTTTTGTATTAAGGATAAGATCGGATTTTATCCTTATATGTTAAGAATAAGGATAGGATTTATCCTTATGGGTTAAAGATAAGAATATGTTTCTTATAGGTTAAGAAACATATCTTAACTTATATCCTAACCATATTCTGTTTATCTCTACGTGAGATAGAGAATATCCTAAAAGGTCCTAATAATCTATAAATATAATCCCTTCCCTATACGGGGAATACACAACATACGATACACAAGAATAAAAAGAGATTTTCTTCTTCCTCATTCTCTCTCTACGTTTTCTCTGGTTTCCACCTTCGTTCCCGGGGTTTTGGAGTGGGGACATAGAAGAGGACTCTGGTATCCCTCTTCGCATCGCATCCGGTCTGCAATCAGGAGATTCGTGGAGAGTCGCATCCGGTCTATAATCAGGAGATTCGTGGAAAGTCAAGAATTACCAAGAAGACAAGGACGATCCAAGAGGGCTGGTAAAACAAGATCCAAGAGGGCTGGTAAAACAAGCTAGCTGATCCAATTCCAGTTTCCAGATACGTTGGCTATTCAGTTTGTAAGTTTCTGCTGCCCTCTAATTCCAACAGGGCAAAAACCCATTATCACAAAAGACCTAGGGGGTCTAATTGTATTTTTACCTACTTTTGTATTAGTGTGAACATTGTACTTTAGTGAAGATAAACAAAAGAAAATTATAATTAATTGTTATATGACAAATATTCATTATAGTATTTTATTTTAGTTTTATTCTGTCGTATTTATGTTTAAAGTTGAATGTTCAGTTTAGTAGTAATTTTATTCTGATATTGTATCTCATTATACTCATTGTATTGTTTGAGATACTTCTTTTTTTGGATATAGAGAGATCATGTCTAATTGGCGAATCTATTAGCGTGACCGAACTGACCAAATAGACCGTCTCGAAGTGTGACAAAATTATAATGTAATATTTGGTTCAAAAATAAGAATAGATATAAAGAGAAAAAGGATCTTATTTCACTCTGTTTTCAAACAAGAAAAAAAAAAAATTGTTTTCCATAATAACTTGTCAAGAGAGTAAGATTATTGTTTCAACTTTTGAAGTTGAATAAAAATTCCTCCACTTATAGTTACCTATATTAATTTTAATAAGATAAATATTACTAATTGATATGTTAATTATTGGTTTTTTTAATACTAATTAACTAGATAGTATTCCAGCGTGATACTCTAAGGTACCGTTTGGTTCGGGGATAAGAAAAATTTTGTTATACCGGAGATAGGTATAGATTATGGTATTAGCAGGATTTATGAGTTATACCGGGATTAAAAGAAATTGCGTTTGGTAAATTATATAGGAATAAGGAGAATAAGATGAATAGGAAAAATTTGCGTTTGGTTGAGTATAGAGGAATAAGAAGAATTGAGAGGGGATAATTATGTGTTTTGACTATTTTGCCCTTTAAAACAAAGTTTAAATGGGAGTAAAAATTTTAATTTTTAAATTTATATAAATTTTAAAAAATTTATAAAATAATTGTATAAATTTTATAAATTTTAAATTAATAATTTTATTTTTTCAAAAATGAATAAAATAAATTTTTAGATTTATTAAAAAATAAGTTAAAAAAATAATATTTATTAAATAAAAAATTTTAAATTTTAAAATTTATAAATTTAAATATCTTTTAAAAATTCTAAGTTAAAAAAAAAAAACTAATTTTTATTATTATAGTGTATGGAAAAGAAAGGAAAAAAAAAAAAAAAAAAAAAAAAAAAAAAGTGCCGTGGAGAGAGAGAGAGAGAGAGAGAGGAGGTGCAGAGAGAGAAAATAATTTAAAATTTTTAAATTTAAAAATTTAAAAATTTTAAATTTTAAATTTTAAAATTAAATTTTAAATTTTAAATTTTAAATTTTAATTTTTAAATTTTAATTTTTAAATTTTAAATTTTAAATTTTAAATTTTAATTTTTAAATTTAATTTTTAAATTTTAAATTTTAAATTTTTAATTTTAATTTTAAATTTTAAATTTTAATTTTAAATTTTTAAATTTTAAATTTTAAATTTTAAATTTTAAATTTTAAATTTTAAATTTTAATTTTTAATTTTTAAATTTTTAAATTTTTAAATTTTTAAAATTTTAAAATTTTAATTTAAAAAATATAAAAACTAATTTTTATTATTAGTATGGAAAAGAAATAAAAAAAAAAAGAAAAAAGAAAAAAAAAAACCCGGAAGAAAAAATGGGATCCTGTGAATTCCAGCTGGGGATGGGAATTCAAATTCCCATCCCCATACCCCCTATTCCAGCATCGCTAGAATCCGGATTCCAGCATGTATTATCCCCGTTTGGGTATGGAAACGGGGATAAGGGGTTATTCCCCCCTTATCCCCGTTACCAAACGGGGCCTAATAATCTCACATCGGATGAAAGTGTGGATGTGTTTGAGTATATATAAGATATGGACACTATTAATAATAACTAGGCTTAAATATTTTGGGTTGTGGTCGGACCTAACGAGTTTTATTGCTAGTGGATCATGTCGTTACATTTGGCATCAGAGCCAATAATCAGTCAGAAGTGTGTGACGAGTCTCGGCTGAGCCTGGGTCTAGATGACAGAACTTGCGAGACAAGTCTCACATCGCCTGGTGATTTTGATTTGCTCTGTGTGTGTTTGGGCAGACGGAGACGTCAGGCCTAAATGGAAGGACGTCAGGCCTAAATGGAAGGAATTTGGACTGACGAGGACGTCAGGCCTAAACAGGTAGAATTTCTGACACCTCAATAGTCCCACATCAGATAGGAGTGTGAATATGTACATTAGTAATAATAACTGGGCTTAAGTATTTTAGATTATGGTTGGGCCTAACGAGTTATTATTGTTAGTGGATCGGGTCGTTACATTCTGTCTCTCTCTCTATCTGAGATAGTGTTTTAGGAACACACGTCGAGTGTTTTAGGAACACGCGTCCATGCTATAAAATTTTTTTAATAATGCGATTTTCAAATCGACAATTAATTTTATTAAATTTAATTTTAAATATTTAAAATATTTAAAAAATAAATTTTATAATTTTTTGATATTATTTATTTAATAATTAAAGGGACTAAAGAACTCTTATTCTGATAAACGAGTTTTTATATAATTTTAAAAGTCCAACTAGCATACGGTTAATAATAGATGAATAATAATTATTACAACTCTTAAATTTATAATAATACCACTAATAACAAAAACTGTCAATAGTATTCTAATACCACATAGTATTCTAATACCACACTTTAATTGTAAGGTAAAAACATATATAACTTTCTAAAATTATAGATTATTTTAAATTTTCAATCCAAACTTTTAAAATTTTAATTTTATTATTCAATCTTTAAATTTATTTGATTTAATTAGTCTACATCACTTTGACTTTAAAATTTTAAACTAATATTTTATTTTAATAAATTTATATTATGAAAATTACATAAAATATAATAACTAAATCTATAAAGATAAACGGTGCATTAAAATGAAGACAAAATATTCTTAACGGACTCAAATTAAATAAATTAAAAAATTAAATAATAAAATTTAAATTTAAAAGAAAATAGATGACCAACATATAGTTTAAATAAGTTCTGCATATTTATAACAATTTAATCCGTTAGTAATAATAATTTATAGAATTCAAATCACCGAACCAAAATGCTTAAGCTCATATATTATTACTACGTCCATGATTTTTTATATATTCAATCACAATTTTATCTTCATTCGATATGACTATTGGGTGCCACAAACTCTCTCCGTTTAGATTTTGATGTCTCGTCAGTTCAATCGCACATATGGCTCTTTGATATTCTCGTAAGTCCAATCACACATACAGCTCAAGATCACCAAGACGATATAAGACTCGTTTCACACTTTCGACTATTGGTGTCACAAATTCTTTTTGTTTAGATTTTGATATTCTCGTCAATCTAATCACATATACGATTCAAGATCACCAGACGATATAAGATTCGTCTACCACTTTCGACTGGTAAATCGACTATTATATCAAATGTAACGTTCTGACCTGCTATCAATAATAATTCGTTGGAATCAAATTATCGATCAAAAATATATATATTTAAGTTCAGTTATTATTATTAAAATTAATAATTTTTTATATATTTAATTATAATTTTATTTTTATCATACTCAGAATTACTTTAGTGTCACTAGTGTGACAGTATTTTTATCAAACTTAAATATTTTGTAATAATGAAAGTCCAAAAAAAAAAAAAAAAAAAAAAATCTCACTCTCTGTCTGTGATCCACCTACCTATTAGCTGAGGTGACCAACCTACAGACGCGACCACAACCCGTAGGCTGTGCGACTTTTCTTTTGTACCTGCTTTTGCTGCTGCAGTTGTTTGGACGGTGCAGTACAAAAAATAAATAAAAAAGCATATAAAGAGCTTGTTAATTCGGAAACAAGACAATGGCACAGCTTAGCTCCTAGATAGCCTATAAATACGTACCTGTATAAATAAATAAATAAATAAATAAATTATATATATATATATATATATATATATATATATATATATATATATATATATATATATATATATAGCTGTAATGGGTCCAGGGAACAAATGGTATTATGCCTCCCCTTCTTGTGACACAAATTTAGTTCATTTTTTAATTCATTTTCTTTTTAAAATTTTCTATAGCTTAATATGAGTTCTCTCCATTTTTGATTCATCTTTTGGATTTTTATTTTTTTGGACTCTTTTTTTTTTTGTTTTTACAGTATAATACTGATTTGTCTGAATCTTATTTATGATAATATTAGTAAATCATTCAACCATTTAGCGATGCAGGTTGAAAGAACGAATGCAATAGAGAGTTTTTGATTTAGTTCAAACATTAACTTTTACTTTGCATCTAAGCTAAAAACTTCAAACGAAATATCTTCATATTAGGTCTTATAATTTTATTTTAACTTTTCATTTTAAATGTTGATTGTGTCTAGCGCACTTGGATAAAATGATATATTCAAGATCTTAATTTTAAAATTTAATTGCTTTATATACTTCTAACCTAATTAGTGTTTCTTGAAATAATACGAGAGAGAATATAATTGCCTATATACCTTTCAATACTTTTAAAATATATTATTTATCTCTATTTTTTTTAAAAATATGTCTTTCATATATTTTTTCATTATTTAAAAATAAACTCTACTATCCATTACGTTATCTCGAATAAAATTCGAATTAAATTTTTTATGATGGTTAAAAAAAAATTAAATATCTATTTTGCTTCTAATTTGGGATAAAAAAAAAAAATTGATGAGAATAGAAAGAAATATTTAAAAATTAAAAAGAAAACAAAATATTTTTTTTTGTACCTAATTCAAAGTACAATAAAAAAAATGGTGATAATAGAGTATAGTATATATTTGAAAGGCCAGTAATTTCATATAAATAATAGTTGTTTTTAATAATTCACCCTCTAACAGAATCTAACTTGAGAGATACATTTAAAAAAATTAAATATTAAAAAAAAAATATTAATTTTTTAAACAGAATAAATAAGAAAGCCAAAAAAAATAATTTAAAAAATAATTCAGAATTATATAAGTAGATGCCCAGGGTGTATATAAGTATACACACCTTTAGGGATGTATATCTTACACCCCATCCCATCATGACGTGAGGTGAATTTCACTCGTCACTCAATGTGACGAGTGAAATAATATCCATCCCAGAATAAGATGGGGTATAGAATGTACACCCCTAAAGGGGTGTACACCTACCATCCCTCTAACAAAAATTAAAACCAAAAAAAAAAAACTTAAAATATGACTATTTAAAGTGAAAATGGGAAATTATTAATAAGAAAAATTGCTATTCCCTTTTTAATGCTCTATTGAAAAGCACTTGGTTATTAATTGCACGTACATGTTTTTGTAGGTTAGCTAATTCACTTGGTTATAAATTGCACGTACATTTTACTAGGTTGTAGGTTAGCTAATTGTCTAACTTGCATGTGTCTTAATGTCTAATAAGAGCTGTATTAGCTGTAATCAGAATAATTATTGTATTTATTAATTGAAACAAGTGGTTGTTGGCCACTTGTTTTCTTGCTTACATTTCGCTAGTCTCCCTTTGATTTTTTTTTTTTTTTTGAATCTTCTTCCATTGAATGGATTAACTTTCGCCATTATTACATGTTTTTAATTATGTGAAATTCACATTTTTTTATACTTTTACTTGAAATTTTGTGAGTTTTAAAACTTAAAATATAAGATCTATACTCCTTTCTGTACATATTTTAAAACTTAAAAATAAAAAATTAAAAATAAAAAAAAATTAATTTAAATTTTTGTGTCGAAAATTTAAATTTTAAATTTTATCATATATTCGAGGTGAGGGAGTCTAAGAATGGTGAAATTTTTTTTCTTTGATTAGAGTGAATTTTTACTTTACCCTTTTTTTTTAGAGTATAGTATAACTATGCTCAAAAAAAAGAAACTGTATTTTTAACCGTTCAAACACTTCAAAATTTTTTTTTTTCTATGAATATTGTAGTAGCCCCGATTCCCGTGTAGCTTTTCCCATGACCCACGATGTGGAACACCTATTATTGGTGTGTCGGACCCGCAACGCGTCAAATGGACGCGTTGGACGGACTCTATGAGGCCTCTGGATTGAGCCTGTCTTCCGGCTACTTTTGTCGGAATTTATAAAGGGTTACATGCTAATCTGAGGTCAAATTTGGATTCAGCGCGGAAAAACGTCGAAAATCGGCTATTTACTTGCCTTTTTCGGAGTTCGGATGTCCAAAAACGGACTCTCGGAATTTTTTTGCGCATTCTGGTGCATGGGGGAAGCTGTGGACCGGTTGGATGCCACGTGGCGGCCGTTGATTGGCCGGCGCACACGGCGCGGTCCAAAGAGAAGGTACGGGTGCATGGACCGGGCGCGGGGACACGTGGCAGCTTCGGATTCGCAGGCTCACGCGGCGCGGTCCACGGCGTCTAGCGGGTTGGTGCATGGACCGGGGCGGGCCACGTGGCGGCCTGTGAGTGGCCGGCTCTGGAACGCGCGGTCCACACATCAGGCGGAGCAGGCGGGGCAGGTGTGGGCAGGTCGGGGTAGGTAGCCGCCGTACGCGGGGCGCCACATGGCGCCCGGCGATTGGCGGGCGCCACCCGCTCCGCTGCTCCCTATCGGGCCACGTGGCAGCGCCCGAATGGCCGGGCGCCCGCTGTCCCGTGTTCGGGACACGTGGCGCGCCCAGGTAGATTCGGGTGATGATAGGATCCGGTGTGGGCGGGCACTGTTGGGCACTGTTTGCTCCCGAATATCTTTCGGGCGCATGAAATCAGGGCCCAAAAGCCCAATAGCTTGGTTTGTAGTTTCTTTTGGTGGGGGCCTATAAATAAGCTGGGTTCTTGGGCTCTTGGACTCTTCTCCCGAGCTCTTTTGCCTCTGAGCCCTTAAGTGAGTTTGATCTTCACCTTGTTCTGCATCTTGTGAAGGAGGCTCGGATTTTTTGGAGGCTGCGGCATCGACGTCTTCGGTGAGTTAGCGCAGTGCGACGTTCTTTCGTCGGTGGCCCATTTCCGTCGCGTTTCGGTCCACGAAGTCCATAGAGCTACTCCGACGAAATTTTTGGACGATTTTCACAGCGTCGGATTCATGAGAGGTAAATCTACGATTTTCGTTTTTTCCAGTTCTCCCAGATTTGAGCTTTTTTAGGGGTTCCTGGTACATCTTTAAGCCCCTGTTTTGGCTGGTAGTTTTCTCTGGACAGCAGCGCATTGTTGGATTTTTATCTCCGCACTCGAGCATGGGATTTCAACGTGTGAGGACTCGATTGACATCTACTCTTCGCGAGGATCGCTATCGTATTTTTATTGGAATTTTGGAATTTATCTCGCAGGTGATAATTAAGCTTCTTTGGGACTAAATTTTCAGCAGATTGTACACTTGGGAATTTTGTGTTGATTGTAATGTTGGACTATATCTTTGTACCCAGGAGGTGTTTTTGGGTGTTTCTGGGTCCGTTGGAATCGTGGGAATCCAAGGATTGTTCCCGTTCAGTTTTAGCCTTTTTGGATCTTGGATTGACGCACGCTTCCGGTGGGTTGCTTCGTCTTCAAAACGAATCGACAGCTCATTAACTCTATTGAGTAGGGAACCTGTAGGATTTTGAGATGTACTAGGAAGCATGGTAGAAAGAGAAAATTGATACTCCTTGTGTTGCTATGCTGATCTGTGTTGTTTTATTGCTCCCTAAATATGTTAAATTAAATTATCTTTAGAACTTGACCTATCACCCCGTCATATATTGCATGTATAACCAGACCAGTAGAAAACCCTTACTTGGGCTAGGTTTATTTATGCTTTAGACATCCACACTTCTTACTCTATTCCTGGGCATAGTGTTATCCTCACCCGGGTAGTGGGCCGAGTGGTCCGGATTTCTCTTAGTGTGGGATGCATGTTACACTCGTGCTTGGTAGTAGAGTGAAGTCTGGTAGATGTAGCTGGTCTTTTATCTGTGGCGGGAGCTGTTTGGGTGAACGGTGGTCCCGGGATGTCTTGTTTCTCTGTTTTATGTGTCGCCACTGTGTTAGTGGCAGTAGTATACCAGTGATAGCAGGACCTTGAACCAAGAACCTTTTTGAACACACACATGATTTTAGTCAACCAATGTTTTCTTCCAAACATCGAATGGGTCGCCGGAGTCTGTTCTTGTCTGATTAGACGAAAGCATTAGCCCTTCGAGGTTTGGGTATAAAAACTTGTTTTCCAACTGTTTTTTCAAAAAGAACTAAAAATCATTAAAAATGGATATTTCTCAAAACAAGATGGTTTTTCAAAAAGGAACTACTTTTAGTCACCACCCCGCGTGGGTTGAGTGAAAAATGGTTTTCAGTAATAAATGTCACATTTTTTCCTATAAACTTCCCCACTCGAGAGGATTCGAGTGGTCTGGGTTCTAAGGGCTGCCTTTTTCTTTGGGTCGAGAACAACGAGAGGCTATGCCTAGAACCTGTTCTTGTTTGATTTGGGTTGTAGGTTCTAGTCTTTCGGGATTCCCGGACCCTTCTTTGTGGTCGGCTGTGGAGTATACCCAGCTAGTGAGTTTGCTTGTTGAGTTGATGTTCCTATTTGGGGAGCCGTTGGGTTGACAGCGGTCCCGACTGTTCGAGTGGTTCCTGTTAGTGAGTTAGAGAGGTGATTTGGGTACTGTCGATCTTGTTTATCGTGGATTGGACTATAGCCTGCATGAGCCATATTGAGCTCGACAGAGATGCGCGGATAGTTTCCTCGGTGGGGTCGCGCCCCTCGAGTGCCACTCCGGAGTTGGGCCTGTTACTTTGCTATCGCGACTTGTCGACGCAGTCCCTCTGGCTGGGCCAGTTTTGGCAGTCACGGACGCCCTACGTAAGTCCGGTCCTCCTTGGATGTAACGGCCGTAGGTGGGCGCAGGTTTGACTGGACCCTATGTGGCAGTCAGTGTAGATTGGGTGATTGTATTTGAGAGATAGTAGATGCATCATGTTTCCATCTGTATCACTCCTTGAGCATTTAGATAGAGGCATAGTAGCTGTAGAGTTATTTTCTAGCTCTTTTCTTTCAGTATTGCATTTATTACTTTATGTCTCTAGTAGACTTAATGGGCAGACCGTCGGGCTTGTTGGCGGTACCCACTGAGAACTACTGTGGGATGTAGTTCTCACACCCGCCGTGGTGACTTTTCCCCAGGGACCTCTACTCCAGTTCCTGTTGCTCCAGTTGCTGATCCTGTTGATCGAGGTAAGGGAGTCGCGAGCTTGATCTCTACCAGTCTTCTTCCAGTGAGAGTAGATGTACCCTTTTGGTGATGTACTAATATTGTTAGTGATTTTGGGATGTATCATGTACTTTTTACTTTTGAGAGTTTAGTTTTTGGAGAGACTTATGTATTGTGAGGACCTGGCATGTACTATTTGAGGAGTTGTATATATTTATTTCAGTAGTTTACTTTTCAGCTCTGATATCTGTATAGCTATAGTATTCTTCTTTTGCAGGTTAGACGGTTCGTCTATACGGGGCTTCCCGTATGGGCGGCGGATCTGTTGGCGGGTCCGGATCGCAGTTTCAATCCCAGAGCGTGACAAATATAGTATAGTTTAACTATACTATATTTTTTTGATGCAAAATACGTGTTTTGAATATGGGTCTCTAAAATTTAAAAGTATGGCCTAATAGATTTACCTTTCCATGAAAATTTTTTTAGTTTTTTCGTAAAATAAATAACATAATAAAGTTTAAATTTCTCTGTTTTCTCTAACGGATATTTTTTTTTTTATTAAATAATTTTATATCATTTCATATATTCAAATATTTATAGATTATCTTAGTAGTTATATTAACTTTTTATTAATTACAACTAACAATCAAGTTTAAATTAATTTCAAATAGAAATTTAATTTTTTTAATTTTTAAAATTTTTAAATTAAAATTAAAATGTAAGTTTAAATCATGAATTAAATTTTATTTTGAGTATCAAATTTGAATTAACAATTAAAAAAATTAATTAAAGTGGATCAAAATTAAATTTGAATTTTCTGAATTAAATGTGAATTAAATTTTTGATACTTTTAGAAAACACATATTTAAATTTTGAATTTGTTAGAATTCAAAAAATATATAGAAATATTAAATATATATTAAAAAAAAAAAACTATATAGTTATTGTCTACAGCAACCATATAAATTTGAGTTAGGAAATGATAAATATTTTTTAATAAAATATATATGACACCCTAAATTGAATGGAAATGGAGTTGTAATTGGATATATAAGAGATATGGACACTAGTAATAATAAATGGGCTTAAGTATTTTGGATTGTGGTTTAGGTTGTGGTTTGAGCTGTGGTTTGGACCTAACAAGTTATTATTACTAGTAGGTCGGGGCATTTTATTTGGTATCAGAGCCAATTAAACGAGTTATTATTGCTAGTGGGTCGGAATGTTTCATTTGGTATCGAAGCTAATCATCAAACGAGTTATTATTACTAGTGGGTCAGAGCGTTTCATTTGGTATCAGAGTAAATCACCAGTCGGAAGTATGTAATGAGTCTCAACAGAGCCTGGATCTAGATAGCAAAGCTAGCAAGACAAGTCTAATATCGCCTAAGTCTGAATTTAAATATTTTAAGCTAGATTATAATATTTGTAGTAATCTTATTCTCTTAAATAAGATTAATTCCAATGTTGACTTTGTATTCGGGTCTATTTGGCTTCACTTAGAAAAGTCGCATTAGTTGTTTGGAATGGAATTTTCTTTCTCTTTATTGATCATTAATTTTGCAAATGTAGCTTCACTGGATAAGTCGCATATATTTGCATCAATACTTTATTTTTGTTATCAATTCTCTATTGTAAGTGACAAAAAATTTGGTGGTTGATATTTGAGACATGAGTTTGAAGCCTAGTTGTTTTATATTTCTAACTAAAGTTTATTTTTAAAAGAAATAAAGCGGATAGCATGCTATATTTCTCTCTAAAAAAAAAAAAAAAATTTATTTTTGTTAAATATATTTTGAAAGAGTAAAAAAAATTTTCCAAAAGATATAGTTAAAATAATTATCCAACAAAAAGCGTTTTGAATAAGTGTTTTTAAGTAATAAATCATTTTCTTAGAATTATTTGTTTGTTTACAAAAAAAAAAAAAAGAAAAAAAAAAGGTCTTATTTTTATCCTTTGGTCCGAAAAAGAATGCTGCTAGCATATCTTATTATAAAATCATTTAAAAATTAGTTTTAAATTTTTAGTATTAAAAAAATAGATAAAATAAGCGAATAAATTTGAATAAATTTACACATTTGAGAATTGAGAGTGTAAATTTATGCCTATGTTACAAGTTTACAGGTAGTAGGATAAATATAAGTGTACACCCCATAAGGGATGTATATCTTATACTCTATTTCATTCTGGGGTGGAGTGAATTTTACTGGTCACATCGAAGTGACCAGTAAAAAAAGGCTCACCCCAAAATAAAATAGGGTGTAAGATGTATACTCCTTATGGGGTGTACAAGTAGCATTGCCCTAGGTAATATTACCTTTTTGGTTTTTATTTTACCGTACAAGCCACTCATAAAAGCTTGAATATAGCTTAATGTGGTACTAAGGATTTCCTATTTAGTAATAATTTGTTTGCTATAATTTTATTTTTATTTTTATATTTTTTTTATTTATTAACTTTTTTTTTTCCTTTTTTTTTTTATTTTTTTTAGTTGTCATTTATGTATAAGGAATGCTAGATGTACACCCAAAAATAAATGTATATTTTATATCCATCCATTCAAGGGTGAGATTTTTTTCACCCATCACTTCAAAGTAATAGATAAAATTTATCTCATCCTTGAATGAGTAAGGTGTAAAATGTGCATCCAAAAATAGATATATACTTAGCATTAGCCTTTATGTATTATCTTTGAGTGAATAAAAGAGATTTATCAATTAAGTTGCTCACACATTCAAATATGCCGGCACGCAATAAATAAATCCGTCATGTGTTTGAGGACGCATCACAACGCAAAGCATTCAAAATTGATTTACAAAAAAAAATTATAATTTACATCTAAATATATAATTGAGCAAAAATAAAATTATACTAATATTTATCACTGTACAAAATACATATAATTAAGATCCACCTCTCAAAGAAAATAAATATAAGTAAAGAGTCTTAATTTGACCCGTCTCGATGTATAATACTCAAAACTAAACTACTAATAAGATACACTAATTAACTCAATCAAAATAATAATATTTTATCTAATTAATTAATATAAAAATATTAATTAATTAATAATTTAATTTATTTAATTAACTACTGCTAGATAATTCTAAACATAAATTAATAAAATAATTAACAATTAGTATTATTAATTTATAATTTAATTAACCACAAATAATTTAATAAATTAATAAATTAATTAGTTAATTATTTAATAGTTATATAATTAGATAATAAAATAATTTTAAAATATTTAAATTAATTAAAGAGTTAATATAGTAATTAAAATTATATTTATTTTAATTAAATTTGTTCAAGAGGTAAGGATGAAACACTAATTCTAAATTCATACCCATTTATTCTAAACAAAATAAAAACAACTATTATCACTCATAACCAAACCATTTGAGAAACAAAACTGAAACAAAACCTTATTTTAAATTTTGTTTCCAACCAAACACTACCTTAGAGTTTTACATCAACTACATAATAAGCACAATATAGAATAGCAAGAGACAATAGAATAATTAAATATGTATATTCTCGATAAAAAGAATACATAACTTACTGAAACTATAAACCATTTTAATCGGTAGTTTAATCTTTTAAAAATTTTATTTTGCTATCCAAATTTTTAATTTATTTAATTTGAGTTAGTCAACAATACTTTAACTTAAAAATCTAAGCTAATTATACAGAATTTTATAGTTGCAAGAAATATATATTTAAATGATATATTTAAATTTTGAAGTCTAAGTAGTGTTGAGTGACTAATTATCTCAAATAGGCCCATGTTGAATTTAGTTATAAAATTTTATAAAAATAACCTTGCCGATAAAATTACTTATAAGTAATTCAATAAAATTATATAAACTATATAAAATTGTTCAATAAACCACCAATTTTTATAGTATTTGCAAAATAAAAGATCTCTTTATTCAAAATCTTTTATTTATTTTTAAATTGCAAATTAAATAGCTGTTGAAATGTGGTATTCTAATTTCTTTTAGTAAAATTTTACAATTTAATTTGTTAATTTTTTAATTTTTGAATGTATTTGAGATGTTATTAAAAGGACTTGCTTTTCACCTCATTAAAGTTGACTTTTGGGTAAATTTTTTTTTCTACCACTATTTGTTTGATAGCTCAACCATATCCACATTGAAAGTTAATTATTATTATTATTATTATTATTATTATTTCCACAATTGACCGTGACCGGAAGTTGACGCGTATGGCTGAAATTTACTTCGCCTCACTCCTGATGATTTTTTTTTTATATTTTTTTTTATTTTTAAATTAATTTTGCAACGAAAGCGAGCATTTACAGCTAATAATCATATTATCTTTCTTTATATTACTGATATATATTTTTTTAAATAAAAAATTTTAAAAACAAATTTAATAATAAATATAAAATAATTAAAATTTAAATTTAAAAACTTTAATACCAATCATCATCAAAGTTTTGCCAACTGCACTATATAATTGATAGATAGACTAAATTGCAATTTGCAAGCACGTCACAATTTAGTCCAAAAATTATAAGCGTCGGTGTAGTTAGACGGTGGAGATTTAAGGATGTGATGTGGAGCAGGATCTGGCGCACGGTGTGTACGGATGCACCAGGTCCATGCAGTAATTTTGCGGTTCTAGGAGGATCTTAATAAAAAAAAAAATTTTATATTCAAAATATATATATATATATATTTACAGTTTATTTATTTAAAAATAAAATAAATTTTATTAATCATATTAAAATAATTAATAAAAAAAATTATTTTTAAATAAATAAAATATATATTATATATTTTAAAATGAAATGTAGGAGCAGTATCGCTCTAATAAAGGTGAGCGTATTAAGGTGAGCGCGCGCGGTGTTAAATGCAAAATTACGGCGACGTAAAAGAGCGCGTTGTGGATACGGGACCAATAAGCGGGTGCGGGTGCGGGTGCGGGGGTGCGGATGCGGATGCGGATGCGAAAAGAGGGACCGTTTCCCAACGGAAGGCGAGGGGTTGTGGGTGTGGGGACGAGTGATGTTGTAATAGCACGATAATATAGTCTCGCGCAGTCAACAACTTTTCCCTGCGCCCGGTGCATCACTGCATTCGTACACTTTTCAATTTTGCTATAGAAAATTATATTTTTATAAACCAAAATGACGGATATAACGATGCATCGGATGCAGGGAATAATTGTGTGGAAACGATAAGACCCCGACCCGAGGGGGCATCGGTTTTGATGATGGGCGTGGGCGTTCTACTAATACTACTGCTACCACCCCCGCCTACCTCTATCTTTCTCTCTCCACCTTCTATGACTTATTAATCTACTGCTGCTGTAAGTAATATAAACCGGCGCCACGCTATTTCACTTTGAGGTTTGAGGTATTTTTATCTCTCTACTGCCGCGACAATTCAATCCCTCGCCCTCTGCTCCCCAACATCTCTTATTTCCTCGAGTTTCGCTCCCTCTCTCTCCCCCACACACCTCCTTCTCCTCTCCCTTGGCCACTTTCTCTCTCTCTCTCTCTATATCTCTGGCCCGATCCGAGCGCCACCGAGGACGCCTCCACCGAGGCGGAAACCGCTGCTATAAATAGCGCCCCCCTCCTCCTCCTCTTGGGATCGGAATGCTTGGGGGGAGATGAGCAATTCGGAGGCGGAGGAGGAGGAGTACGAGGAGGAGGAGGAGGAGTTCTATGAGTCCTTGGATCGGATCCTCTCGTCGTCGTGCTCCTCCACTTCCGCCTCCGACGACGACGCCGACCACCACCGCTGCGGTGGCGGCGGCGGTGGCGGTGGTCGCCGGTGCCCCCGCTTCCCCGCAGTAGCGGCGTCCCTCGACGTGTGGATCACCGAGCCCGCGCCCGTCGAGGAGCGGCGGCGCCGGCTTCTCCTGCAGATGGGCCTCGCCGGCGACCCCGCCCTCGCCCGCAGCGGATCGGCTTCCGACGCCGGCGCCGCGCCGCCGGAGACGGAGAGATCCGTCTCCTGCTACTGGGTCTTCCCCTCTACGTCGGCCTCCTACGGCGGCGGCGGCGGCGGCGGCGCCGCCGCCGCCTCCGTGATCACCCGATGCAGGTCCGACGGCTCCTTCGACCCCAATCCTGTACATAGACATACACTAAATCCGCAGCAGCATCGGCACGGCCGTGAACGATCGGCGTCCCATCTTCCGATCTCCAGCAAGCCCCCCCTCGTCGGACAATCTCGGCCGTTGTCGGCCGGAAATCTCGACGTCGCCGACGGAGGCGAAGGGGTTCGCGAGGGGAAGCTCGGAGAGAAGGAGGACGAGGACGAAGCGGAGGGCGGCCGCGGCGATCCCGAGTGCCTGATCAAGAATTTAGACAACGGCCGCGAGTTCGTGGTGAAGGAATTCCGGGAGGACGGGATGTGGAACAAGCTCCGCGAGGTCGGGACCGGCCGCCAGCTCACGATGGAGGAGTTCGAGATGTGCGTCGGCCGGTCCCCGATTGTGCAGGAGTTGATGAGGAGGCAGAACGTCAAAGACTCCAGAAGCAGCTGCGGCAGTGGTGGCGGGAGCTCCGGAACTGCGCCACGGAGTAGTGGGTCGGACGTGGGCAATGGCGCCAGGTCGAAGAAGAGAGGGGACTGGCTCCGCAGCATCAAGAACGTCGTGGCGGCCGGTGGCCACCACCGCGACCGCAGAAGCAGCGACGAGAAGGACACGTTGTCGGAAAAGGGAGGAGGGAGGCGGTCGAGCTCGGCCACCGACGACAGCCAGGACAGCCCCCACTCGCTCAACCATGGACCGCAGCGGACCAAAGTGCGCCAATTCGGAAAGTCCCATAAGGAGCTTACCGGGCTCTACATGACCCAGGAGATACAGGCGCATAGCGGATCCATATGGAGCATCAAGTTTAGCCCTGATGGTCGGTATTTGGCGAGCGCCGGCGAGGATCGCGTGATCCATGTGTGGGAGGTCAGGAAGGGAGAATTCTTGATTGAGAAGGCATTGGAGGAGAATCCTTCTGTTGCCGCAGTTAGTAATGGGTCTCCGGAGCCGAATTTGGCGTTAGCTTGTGTAGAGGGGAACCACTTGGAGAAGAAGGGAAGGGCAAGGGTCTCCGTCCGCAGAAAGTTTGCAAGCTCACACCGTTTGATGGTGCCGGATCATGTATTTGCTCTGTCGGAGAAGCCTATCTGCTCTTTCAGAGGGCATCTGAAGGATGTCCTTGATCTCTCTTGGTCCAAATTACAGGTAATTCTGATTTTCTTCTTCACTATATTTTTATACGAAAGCAATACTTATAGTTCTTTTTTGAAAACGAAAGAACTTGCGATTTGAACTATACGCGGAATTGAGAACAATGATTGAAATGAAGGGCGCCCTTGTAATTAATGATGTTAAAGAGTTGGAGGTTTCCTCACCATATTCTTCATATGTTGGGATTAAAACCTAAAGTAAGATGCTTGACTTGCAGAGAAGAAACTTCACTTTATCAGATAAGGTTGAGAAGTATCTCTTAATGGAGGTTGTTGCTTGGTATCTAAAGCATCTTCAATTTGATGATGTTATGCTTCACAATGCTGTAAATTATAATTGTGGAATGGGGGGAGATGTTAATGCACTGCAAAACCTAGATTTTCTATCATTGGTGGGAAATGTGAAATTTGAGTTTGAAAGCAAAAGCTTACATTCAAGATAAGTGCTAACTAACTACAAAATTATTTCACAAATAAGAACCTCAAAAATATTGGGCAGGTTGTCTGTCCTCTTTCAGAATGTCCATAATGTTCTAGCTATTAACTATCCGTTCGTTTATGATTTAAGCAAACACCTGAATATGTATCATGGATCAAAGTATGGTTTTGTAGCTTCTCAGAAATTTAGGAATTTGAGGTTGTTCACTATGTGTTAAAGTTTTTTTTTAGTGTAAAGTCCATAGGCAATTCATTGTAAAGTACAACTTGATTACAAGATTGATGTTATGGGGAAGAAATAGAGAATACAGTCCCACATAAGAAAACAAGGGAACTTTAAAGATGCTCTTAACTAAATGGGGAAGACGAAGGTGTCAGTCCCCAAACCTAAGTAAACGAAAAGGGGAAGATATATAGAATGGTCCCCCGAACCTACATATCAACTAAAAAAGAAAATCAAGCTCCTAAACTTTAAGGCCTGTGGGAAAAGAAACAAAATATGGGGAAAAATGACAGGGAAAAGCAAGCACCCAGATTTCGTCCTCGATCCGGCCCTGAACCACGTTGAAAACATTTCCCCTACTGGATCCGTTAGCTCCCAAAGGATGTACGTGACAGCTTCTAGGCCCAATGAAGAAAAAGAAGGAAGAAAAGTTTTGAGTAGAAGAAGAGAGGAGCAAGAAAGAGACGAAAACCTAGATGATTGTGGGGAAGAAGTTGGGAAAATAACTTTATACATATTAAAGCCAAAACTATAGAAAGAAAAAAAAAGGGATCTTGCCAATATCCCGCCAAAGGCCGGTGAGGAAGGGAACGATGACCTGAGGAGGTTAGAGAGTGGAGAATGCGAGAAGAGTCTGGAGACTTTTTTTGCCTCTTATCTATTAATAATTGTTATTACATTATTACATAATTGTTGAAGTTGTGAACATAACTTTGTTATTTTCATCTGGTCCACTGCTATCACAATCTTGCGCTCTATCAACTATAATACAATTTATACTATGTGTCAGAAAATATTAAAATTCTCTTTCTAGGTTTGTTGAGTTGTTTTATCATTTACCTTTTGATCTATAGCTTTCAGATTGGGCTGAATAGAGTATCTCTCTTCGAGGATTGTGCTTGATACTCCCGAGTCTAGTTAATGAGATTTTTTCTGCCAACAGAACACTTTTATCACCATATATGGAATCTAGAGTAGTTTAACCTCTGTAGTGCCTCCTATAAAGGGTTGAGAACCTATAGGTTCCATCATTTTCTAAAGGTTTTTTTAGTTAGCTTTGACATAGCTTAATATGGTGAAATTGTATGGAGACCTCAACTATTTTACCATTTATTATAGATCCCATGCTTTCACTCTTTTTTATCAACACTTCTCACTTTAGATTGTTTTGATTTGAGCTATTTAAAATCAGTTAAAATCACGAGTTTGTTGAATTTTAAGGTGATTAAATTTAGGATTAATTTCATACAGGTCCCTGTAAACATATCAAATGGCAGATATATTCCTACACAGTTTAACTTTTCATATTTATTCCTTGAAAAGTCCTAAGTTGTTCATATATGTCTCTACCATCAATATCCGTTAGAAAAATATAGTTAACCATAGGTTAAATACTTAACCTTGGTTAGTGAGTGAGGTAAACTTATCTTTTTACCTTTTCAGATATTATACTTAACCATAGGTATATTTTTTAACAGTAGGGACTTTTGGAGAGGCATATTTGCAAGGGCAAAATTGATATTTCACTTATATTCTGTTAAAAAATAAACAGTAAGCTAACAGTAACAAACCAGAAGGATATATATGAACAACTTAGGACTTTTGAGGGGATAAATATGAAAAGTTGAACTTTGTAGGGATATATCTGCTATTCGATATGTTTACAGGGAGATGTATGAAATTAACCCTTAAATTTAATAGCTTTAATTGCTATTCTGTAAACGGAAATGCAGATTTCGCTTACAGTCAAGAGCTGACAGCTAATATAGTCATTTAATTTTACAAAATTTCTAAGGTAACTGATTGGAATAGTTTAAATCAAAGAAAGCAAAAGTTGAGGGAGTTTCAAGGAGAAAAAGTAAAGTTTTGTTTCTTTCCTTCATTGTGAATGGTTGTTTCACTTTCCACCTTTTAGATGAATCTGAAGAAAATGAACAGCTACATGATATCTACCTTACTTTAATAATTCATAAAGAATAGCATTGATATCTTAATCACAGGGTAAGTGGGAAAGAACTTAATTTTGCATTTGGTTTTAGATGATACGATTGTATGCAATGATGTCACGAATAACTATAATTACACTATAATGATCATTAAATGACTTGTAATCGGCATATTATGATTTAAGAGTTTGATTGCTATAGTCAATTGCTGTTAGGCGAGAATAAATTCTGTTAACTAGAACAATTCTAAGCCTATATTAATAATTTTCTATGAAGAAGTTAGAAAGAAGTTTTATCTTCAGTATATAATTAACAGAAGTATACTTCCCTTACTAGTATTAGTTAATAAAGCTATATAATACTTTGTATTGGGCATGTATTGATGACTTAACATGAAGTAGCAGTGAACCTTGTATATTTATCCCCCATGAGTATAGATAGCAATTCTAGCCAACTGCTTCATTCGCTCCATGTACTATTCTAGTGAGTGATTTACGTGGATGTTTTTAATCTTCAAGAGCAGGAAGAAAAGATGTGCATTTATGATGCTTAACTTTGTGTGTGCTGCTTTACTTCTCTGAGGTTGTGAGTTTTCTCACGATGGTGAGAATAATTGGTTCAGGGATTACTCTTTCTGCTTTTGGTCTACTGTGTTCCGCATTAGTGAATCATTGTATCTGTTTAAACTGCAGTACCTTCTTTCCTCTTCAATGGACAAAACTGTTAGATTGTGGGACATGTCCAGCAATTCCTGTTTGAAAATGTTTTCCCACAGTGACTACGGTATTATTGCAATCTCTTTCACAGATCTTGTTTCTTTGTTATACTATTTTTCTTTTTCTCACATTGTTAATTTAGACTTGTGCCAGCTAGTATCTCTTTGATGTTTCTGATTTCGCCTCCATGCAGTGACTTGTATCCAGTTCAATCCTATTGATGACAGATACTTCATTAGTGGGTCCCTTGATAAAAAAGTTCGTATCTGGAGTATTCCTGATCGTCAAATTGTCGACTGGAATGATCTGCATGATTTGGTCACTGCTGCTTGTTATAGCCCCGACGGACAGGTTGCTTTAGTTTTTCTCAAAATACTATTTGTTTGCCATACAATCCTTTATATTTTTTTCTTAATGCTATCTATTGTCCTCTGAAGAGTGCTCTAGTTGGCTCAAACAAGGGGAGTTGCCGCTTGTATGATACATCTGGTATGAACCATTAAAAATCCTTTTCCTCTCCCTATATATATAGAGAGAGAGTTAGGCCACGGAGGCCTCCTTGCTCCAAGTTGTTTTCAATATTGGAACTTCTGAATGGACGATCGACTCCGTTAAACTTGATCTAGAGTATTTAAAAGGTCTAGAAATTTTTTTTTGCAGTTTTTTGATATCATTTGTCTCGTGATTAAAGAGGCTCAAAATCAACAATTTTAATGGTTGTGGTGAGTTGTTTGCAAGTTTAATGTTGTAGAAATATCCAAATCACATAAAATTTTGATTGAAATTTTTTTATACTATATAAAATAAGATCAATATCTTTGATTTAAAATTTTAGTATCATATTATCGCATTTTGTGATATTTTATTTTCAGTCGTTGATTTTGAGCCATTTCGATTACTAGGTAAATGATATCGAAAAATCGCAAAATTTATTTTTTAGATATTTCGGATATTCTAGATCAAGTCTAACGGAACCGATCGTCCATTCGGAAGTCCCAACATCGAAATCAACTTGGGAGCACGGAGGCCTTCGTGCTTTTAAAGGCACACAAGTCCTACTCTCTCTCTCTCTCTCTCTCTCTCTCTCTCTCTCTCTCTCTCTCTCTCTCTCTCTCTCTCTCTCTATATATATATATATATATAGAGTAGAGCTTGTATACTTTCAAAAGCACAAGTTCAACGACAGTTGTGAATTTTTTACCATTAGATTTGCATTGAGATTTGTTTTATTGTACTTCTTTTTCTATCTCTTTAGTTGACTTTACAATAGCACAAATCTCAATGCAAATCCAATAGTAAAAAATTCACAAACACAGTTATACTTGTGCTTTTGAAAGTATATAAGCTTTACTCTCTCTCTCTCTCTCTCTCTCTCTCTCTCTCTCTCTCTCTCTCTATATATATATATATATGCATGTGCTTGTGTGCATCTGTACGCAGATTTGTTTGCATGATATGTGGGTTTACATGGCTGTGCATTTGTGAGGGCAGGGGTGATGCTTTTGCCCACGTGCACGTATGTTCCTTTGTTTATATATATAGATGGATGGGCAGTTGGTTGGGTGCACATAATGCTCACATAGCCTCATCTTCTTTGACCTGTTTGTTGTTTTTGATCTGACCTGTTAGTATGCCTTTGCTTATATGTGACTCAGATAATAAGCTCCTTCAGAAAAGTCAAATTGATTTGCAGAACAAGAAAAAGAAGTCCAATCACAAAAAGATTACTGGTTTCCAGGTATTTGATTTGTAAAATCACTGAATCTGTTCTTTTATCTCAAATCCTTGGCGCATTTAAACGATGCTATGAACTTCTATTTTACCTTGAGACTCTCTATGTTCAGATTATTCTGACTCGATCTTGAACAGTTTGCTCCTGGGAGTTCCTCAAAAGTTCTTGTCACATCTGCCGATTCACGAATACGGGTTATTGACGGTGTTGATTTGGTTCACAAATTTAAAGGTAAAAAAAAAATAAAAATAAATTCTTTCTAAAATAGATTATAGGGGATTTCAGTCTCTTGCTATACCTGTTGTTCATTGTTCGTGCAAGACACTCCATTTGATTTCCTGGAAGTTTGGTAGTCATCCATCACGCAGGCTAGTAAGCTTTACTCAGCTAGAATAAGTTCTCCCAGAAGGACCTAGAAACCAAAAACCGCTAGCGAGAGCTTGCTTTTAGGTGTTATAAAAAGTTTAGATCTTGGCGAATAATGTTTATCCTGGATTTTTTCCAACTTAAGCCTGAAGTTATTCTTTGTATTAAGTGAATGAATTCATTTCCCGTGATCTAGACATATCAAAATAGGAAAGTTGGAAGTTGGAATTGTGTGGAAATATAGATGAAAGAGAAACAGCATACATTTTTTGATGTCACAATTGTATTATATGACTAAAGAGATGAACACTCCTCATTAATCTGGCTAGGTTTTGCAAAATCTTCATTCCCTGACATTTTTATCCTTTTACATATCCAAAAGCAGGAACTGCCTGTTCTTTTGTTATTGACTTAATGGTAAATAATTAGCAGACTAATGCTGATGTAAACTCTTGTATTTAGACCTATTTTGTCTGGGTAATCCTTTCCTATAATATATTTTATTGGCAAATATATTCTTGATGCTATTTTTTCCTCCTGTACTTTGCTGTCTCTGTATTATTATTATGAGCTGCAGTATCTTCTAAGTCGCTTACTCACTCTATCGCATACACTTTCTGCACCGTTTTCACCTGAAGCTGACTCATCAACTGTCTGTTTTAGGGTTCCGAAACACCAACAGCCAAATCTCTGCCTGCTTAACTGCAAATGGTGACTATGTGATCTGCGCCAGCGAGGACTCTCACGTGTATGTGTGGAGAGATAACGGCGACTCCGATTCTCGACCAAACAGAAGCAAAAACGGTGTCGTCACTGTTACACAGTCCTACGAGTACTTCCACTGCCACGACGTCACGGCAGCCATCCCTTGGCCCACCGCCGCCAAAGAGGCACTACCGGAAACTCATCCGATCATACAAAATGGCCTAGACGGAGAATCAAAGCATGCACAAAGGAGCATATCAAGCGACAGGGTTTGCGCGACTTGGCCTGAGGAACTCATGACTGCCAACAAAAAGAGCCATAACGGTAATCCCGATCTTAACGGGGGTCTGCCGGTTAATAGCCGGTCGGCGTGGGGATTGGTGATTGTCACTGCAGGCCGTGGGGGCGAGATCAGAACTTTCCAGAATTTCGGAGTCCCCATCCAAGCATAAAAGGGCGCATGAGGACAACATCAGATCGAGCAGTATTTCCGCGGTTCTAACATTGGGATAACTGCAGTTATCCTGTGTATAGATAGAGTGAGAGGAACCGCATTTAGCCAAATACAGCAAAAGCTATATTCTTCTTCTAGGCTATAAATTGTTATTCAGTTGAATTTTTGTACATGAAAGTGGAACCTGGGAAAAAAAAAAAAAAAAAAAAAAGGAAAAAAAAGAAAAGAGAGAGAGAGCTACACATTGGTTTGGATGGATTTCCACATTCTTTTCTGATAGCTTGCTAGAGGGGGTGTGTAGTATTAGATTACCCCCATGTCAGTTTTTTATTTTTTTGTTTTCCTTTTTTTTTCACTATATATTGTTGTAAGAAGCAAAAGAAATTCAATATTACAAAAAAGTTTACTGTTATTAGGGTGTGGAGTTGTTCACATTGGACTTATATAGCGGCACCATTAGAAAGGAAGAGCAAACAAACTGTGTTTGCGTTTGCGACCATAATTGGCAGATAATTCCCAGTATTTCTTAGGTCTAGTGAATCAAATGTGTTAGTGTTGTACTTGGCATGATTCGGAAGGTTCAAGAAACACTTGGTATTTCTCGATTAGAGAGGTGTACTAGCAACAGCAATTGATGATCCGAAAAAGAATACAGCTCTGCAACTAATTTTCTCAGGAAAAGAAGACAGTGGACAACTTCAAACTTGTCTCCACTCTGATTAACCTTTAGTAGATTGGTATCTTGGGTGTCCAACTTCAATTGTCTCATCTTTTGTATTGGTATCTTGGGTGCCTCCGCCAGCTAAGTGCCCCTACCTGGGACTCAAAATTAAAGAACTCCGCGCAAAACCACCCCAGACGACCTGCTACTGGAACACCAAATAGTTAGTTCAATGTCAGCAAAACATTTGCCAAACAAAAAGATCTGGAACTCTTCTGTACTGACAAAAACTGAGCTACCAGGCCTTTAAAATATAAGCTCCAATTTAAAGAGATCTCGAAAGGATTTTCAACAATCACCGCATTCAAGACCGTCTAAATTTGATAGCAGCCATAAAAGAACAAGTTACCTATATGCAACAAAAACAATCATAGAAGCATCCTCTACATGGTGTGACCAAATGTGAAAGCTGTAAATGGGTTCCGTTTCGGAGCCATCTTGAGCCTCTGCTCTGCAGCAATTCTCGCCAGAGAAGAATCGCGATGGCCATTTTCAGCCAACAGATGACCCTCACACACAGGCAAAGCAAAAAATTCAAATTTAAATAAAAAGAAAAGAAAAGAAAAGGAAAAAACTTCATACAGGCCAGCACAAAACTTCAAACCAAACATCAAAAGAAGCTTCAACAGAAGCTCCTCTCGGCGAGACCTTTGATGAATGTATAATTTCTCGTTTAAGTAATGGAAAAAACTGAAGAATCTCAAAACGGATGATAGGGAAACTTACAATCTTAATCTCATTATTATTCCATAACGAGCTTCCACAAAATCTTACAGCTAAAAGCAAAAAAAACCTACATATAGATTCAAATTTTCCACGCAACTGCCACGTGGCAAAATTGGCAGCGTGCGATTAACAGACGTTTTAGCTGAAGCTTATCTACAAGCGACGGTTTTCTGATCGCAAGCTCTGAAATTCCCAGCTGCAATCCGTGGCCCAATTCTCATTAAATGAAAGAGACTCCTCGTGTTCAGAATGGAATCGAAGTTGGATTTTGAAACTCATGGTCAGCATCGGAGAATATGCACAAACTGCCACGATCGTTTGGTACTGATGAATTGATATTTGGTCAACTTTGTCGCCCGAAATCTTTGAAATGATTTGGACTCGTAGTTTGAAAATGAGGCCCCTCCACAAGCTGTTATAATAACCCACTCTCTGGTTGATAGGTCTCAATCTTGATAATGAGTTGACGGAAAATATTTCACTAGAAAAAAATATTGGCTCTTTGTTATCGACCAGATGATTGAATTCTCTGTACTGACCGTGGAAAGTCAACCCTTAAGCGCTTGTTAGGATTTGCTCGAAGTGATCTGGAAAATTACGGTAAGAATATTTAAGAGCTTCCACATAGCAGCAATTCAGTAATAATAAATAGACAATAATCAATAGTACAAAATACAAAAAAAGATGAGAAGATAAAATTTTGTGGACCAAATGATTGACAAGTAAATTATAACAAGAACCACAAAGTTAAACGGCCAATAGCATCCATCAATTTGATCATGGCAGGTGGGGGGAATACTTGCCATTGTTATCTATAATATTTTTGGACAAACAGGCTGCTGTCATAATGAAAACTCAAAAAGACTTCAACAGAAAATAATATTATATGATATTTCTGATATTCTCAACAAACCAATAATCTTCTCGTGAAACTAATCATATTTAAAGCAACTCTATACAGAAGGCTGCATAGCAAGTAGGAAAAATCTGACAACATATTAGATGAATTTCAGTCTCTTCTTGCCATCAAACAACAAAATTTATCTCATCTATTTGTGTTCTATTTTCTAGACTAATTGACTATATGATAGAAAATTACAATTCTAAACACGGAATAGCTCATAAGTAAATTGGTAATTTTCAGCATGGCATTGATTACTGTATTCTCACCTTGGAGAACCCGAGTTTCTCTGAGTAAATTGACCAATCATAGACTTCAAAGTTCCAAGGGCCACATCAGCAGCCTGTGGAATATGATCCAAATTTCACTTCAAACAGTAATAGCTATATAAAATCCAAACAAATCGTTGCGTATTTCTTCTTACACAAATGTCTAGAAGCTACAATTAATGAAGCTTCTTTTGCATAAAATAGAAGTTAGATCTGTAGAAAAAGCTATTTTTAAAAGCAAATACATGGATGAATGCTTCTTTACGTACATACATAAAACCTAATAATCTACAGTAAAGCAACTTCTATTGGTTCACAGAAAATATAAGGTCCTGCTGTGAAATAGAATATACCATCAAAATTCCACCCCAACTATCATCCTTTTGTTACCATATCGCGTATCACCCAAAATTCAAGAGATGATAATTTAATTTGCAAAGTGCAAGTTTGTGAACCCTTTGCAGATAAATATTGTATGCGGCCATGGAAAATAAATTAATGAATTACGAAGCTAATCAATAGAGGAATATAAATTCCATAAGAAAAGAGGTGTACTACCTGCTGCTTAGCTTCTTCCCAGGTTATTCCAACTCCTTTACCTAAGATTTGACCAGCTACCATAACCTGAAAAATCCATTAGTAAAACAAAAGATTCAGGGATCAAGATCAAGACAACTATGATGTCTTCTAAAAAAAATGGAAAAAAAGAAAAAATCAAGTTATGCATTCTGCAAGAGTTAAAGAATTGAGTTGAAAATGGTATAATAACTAGTGTTAGCCAAAGACTAACAACTTAAATATTAAACTCCAATGAGCGAGAGCCCGTTGACATAATTATTGTAAACCACTTGCTTGTGGTTTTACTAGTTCGTTCTACATTTCAAGAATAAATGTACAGAATGAGTTTCTAACACATACTCATACTTCATGGGTCTCAGGTAAATCTCATGTTCATATGTTATATATAATTTCTACATCCTTCTCTACAAATTCCTGATAGCTTAATTTGTCAAGCTCTCATTGTTATACTGAAAACTGTTTACAATTCCAAGTGCTTTTCTTCTTTATGATTTGTTGGATAGGGACGGGTGATCTATCCCACAAGTGGCAAAGAAAGATGGATATCTATGGAAAATCAGCTCAATTTCAGAGCTGACTTTTGTTAGCTGATTTCCGTATGACAAATATAGTCCTCAATTTTTTCAAAGCAGCCCAATATACAGGCTGTACACTAACATTTTCACTTAGCTGGACAGCTCGGGGTTTATTTTTAATCGATAATAAAATTCTATGGCATACTTCACACAAAAAACAGCCAAATGTAAGAGAAATCAAATCTTTCCAAGTAAAACTGATAAAGCATCTGCTATTATATTGCAGTGACAAAAAAAACAAGGTTCTTAGTGCTTTTCTTTTCCCGATAATTAGTCATAATATTGTTTGAAAGACGTATAACAAATTTTTGAAAAAGGGTCGAAAACTACCTGTGCATAATGTTCTCCTTTACCAAGTGAACCATCTGAAGGTGATAACTCATCTTGAAAGACTAAGTTAAATCCCTCTGCAGTACACTGAATTCAAGATCCAGCAATGTGAGTCAATGTCCGTAGATGAGAGAGAGAGAGAGAGAGAGAGAGAGAGAGAGAGAGAAGGGGGATGTTCATATGGCATCTTACTAGTTCCTTGAGGGCGGTAACAGCTGTGATCTTTCTTGAGGTGCTTGGAATTGGCAAAAAATCATCCCTCGTACTAGCTGGAAATCCAAAAGAATTTGAATTGGAAACAAAACCATTTTCCTTCACGTGAGCTGGCATATTTGGATC
Organism: Tillandsia fasciculata; assembly: GCA_029168755.2. Lineage (NCBI taxonomy): Eukaryota > Viridiplantae > Streptophyta > Magnoliopsida > Poales > Bromeliaceae > Tillandsia > Tillandsia fasciculata. Next base: position 8,815,517 of record CM054931.1, on the reverse strand, counting down.
AGACGTCGTATTCGACAAATATTTTTCTGTAATCAGAAGGAATAGTCAAAATTGCATGCAAAAAATCTGAGAAACAAAAAAAATTTATTGCGTTTGATGTAGCTCAAATAGTAACAAAGTTAAAACAAGTCCAGTATAGACCAGAAAATAATAACAACCAAAGCATGAACAGTTCCTGATAAAGTATTATAATCTTACTAGCCAAATTGTGGAGAGAGATCTCTGCAGCTTGACATTGAGCGTCTTTCCTCGTTCTACCAACTCCTTCACCTATTTTTTCTCCAACAAACCAAACCTGGAAGAGTAAAAAAAAAACCTCAAAGATCCAACAATGGGTTTTAATATATCTAAATGGAGTATTTGGTTTCTTTAGCCTAAGATTTGACTTCATAAGAGTTATATCACATACCAATCTACATTCTTCTACTTCTTGTCACAAATTATCTGCAGACAACTATTTACTCTATAACAAATTTGACTCCAAATTGACTACAATTTCACTTAATTCCTTATAAATATCAAATTCAGAAGTGTCTTTCGAGCAGATTTATGACGCCAAATTAATTTGACAAATTAGAATTGAACATTTTTTTTTTTTTCATTTTCACCGTATTTTTTCATAAATCTACAGAAGGTTTCTAGGTTATATTTCCTCCCATATCTTAAGCATACATAACCTAGTATGCTTTTTACTAATTGATGGAGAGAGAATGTGTAAAACTAAGACTCATTTTCTATAAACCTATGATAATTAAATGGTCATTTTGCATTTCCAGATCGTCAGAGATTTACGAAGTGCCCGTTGAGGGTGAAAAATAATAATAATAATAACAACTTAACGCTAACTAAATCATATTTAAATAAATGCCGTACAATAAAACTGTTCACATATTGACATGTTCTCACAATTTCTACAGCAATTTGGCATTTTGAATTACCTCAATACAGAACTGAAGATCTGTAGTATCAAATAAAGATGTTCGAAATTCCACCTACAAGTAAACAAATGCAGCAAGAAATGTTAATAATTAAGGAAAGCACAAGAATCTTTGTGGTGCTAAATCTTTAGAATTACCTTAGATCCACATCTTGTCGCAATATCTTGTAGAACTCCGACTGGAGTTTCCATGTTCGGAGCAAAGGCCCGTCCTGGTTCAGCACGAACATCCCTCTGGCTCGAGGGAATCTGCCCTGTAAGCATCCCCTCACCTTCAGTGTGCAAGCCCAGTTAAAGAAGCACAAAACCAATCCATTCAAGAATAGCAATAGTAATTACTGTCGTATTAAACTATGAAATTAAAGAACTTTCCTCTAAGCATGTAATCAGTATATTCTGTTAGATCACTGTGATTCATCCTGGCTAGGAAAGTCATTCCAAATATACACATAGTAAGAGTTTTTAAATGGGTATGCATCTAAAAATAACCCTAACAGGATGAGGTTTTAAAAAGAAAGAGTTGTCTAGATACTAAACTTCCAATGAAAAGAAAAGGAAAGGGTACGCATCATCATTACACAATAAAGTACCAACCTCTTATGACAGATCAAAAGTATCCAGCTCAAAAAATAAACATACCTGGGAACGAACTGTAGTTTGACGCTGCATGAGTTGGATGAAACCGATCATCTCCATGATTTAACTGAATAAAAGAATAGCTAGTCATTCAACAGCACGGAAGTCTAGCCATTAAGCTAATATCTTACATCGAAATCATCATTTACCTGCGCAGGAAACCTCTGGCTCGGAGTAATGACTCTATTGAAAGAATTTGGATTCGGATTCTCCCTGCTATGAAAATAGGATGGACTTTGCGGTCGTTTTTTATCAAACCTTGCAGTTTCAGTTTCTAAAGGAAATTCTTTAGGAGGCTTGTTCAAGTTTCTAGGATTCATCTCTTCCTCCAACTGAAACCAATTTCCCCGTGTCTGCACAGGAGGAGGAACTGAGACATGAAGAGGAGGCCCCACTGGAAAAGGAGGAGGAGGTGGATCTCTCGTGTCTTGACCATGTTGCAAAATGAGAAGCCTTCTCCTTGTATCTGGGTCCACTTCTGATTCAGCAACCTCACCCTCTTCTCTCGCTGGAACTTAATTTTAATCAATATTAGCATAATATTTTATCTCTAAGATAACATAGGAAAATTCCGAAATAAAAAAGGGTTAATTGTAAACTCAAACTCTATACTTTGACCTTAATTTCAATTTCATCCCCACAGTTTCAATTGTTCTGCACAACAATTACTTTACTTTGAAGATGAAACTGAAACAATGATCAGAGATCAAACTTCAGGGACCAAATTCAAACTCCAAGTATGAAACTGAAATCAGGATCAAACTTTACGTACTAAAATGTTAAAAGCACAAATCTAAAGACAAAATTCAAATTCGAGTAAACTTCAAGGATTAGATATGTAATTAACCCTAAAAAAATATATGTGAATCAAACAAACCTTGCAAGGCAGGTTCGGGGAGTCCAGGTTGAGCTACTGGCCTGCTACTAAATGGAACAGGCTGAGGGCACAAATTATTATTAGCCAAAGGCATCATGCCTTTGGGAGCTCCCAAAGAAGCTGCACCTGAAGATGGCACAATGTGCTGAATAGAAGGAACAGGATTTGGTTCGAAGTTATTGGGTATTAGATTAACAGCCTGGGCACCAAAACTTGCTTCCTGCAAATGGTCGGGAGGGTGTATAAGAAAGTTACAAAGCATATAATTGAGGATTTTTGAACTATATATTATTTCAACAGTTCCTTTTCTTTTCAAGCATATCCAATGAAAAGACTTGGTAGATATTTGCATATATACCCTTCAAATTATTATTTGCATATACACATGTACCCCTACAGGATCTGAATTTCAATATGCCCTTTGAAAACTGATTTCTTGGATTTTGAAAGGATATTTATGCAAAAGGCCCATTTTGGTAATTAGAGAGAGAGAGAGAGAGAGAGAGAGAGAGAGAGAGAGAGAGAGAGAGAGGAAAAAGGCAGCAAAACTACTGACCTTCAATCTCCTCTCAACCTCAGCATCTGCCATGCCGTCAAACGAGAGAGGGTCTTTACTGTCATTTATTGTCGAATTATCATCCTGCTGCAGGAAAGAACGGTCAAATTGTTTTTCAAGAGTAGGAAATTTAAAAACAACCCAATAAAATTTTACCTCTGAACTTAAATAATTGCCAACATCTGGAGCAGATGGAAGATCAATTATTTCATCCTCATAGACAGCTTCAAAAATCCGTGGCAATAGGCCTTCATCAAATTCTCTGTTAGTGAAAGCCAAAAATTGTCAGCAATGTCAATATCTTACTAGCAATAAAGATGACAGATCATTGGTAGCTAAAATCATGTTAATAGCAAATCATGTACTTACTTGAAAAAACCACCTCTGACATTGCATGCGACATTTCTGGCGACACAGAGAACCGGAATGTGACTGTTTACCTAAGTGATTTGGGGTATAAAATCTTAGTAACTGTCAGAACAATAATCTTAGTAACTGTCAGAGTAACTTATATAGTACAAAAAATTTTATAGATAAAGAGGTTCATAGAGACATAGACAGTAGGTTTTTCTTATAAATAGATATATATAGTAGGGTTTCTGCATATATGCCCCAGAAAATATGTGAAATTCCGTAAATCCTCCAGCAAAGTTGGTACTTGTGATGCGTCCCGCAAAATCTTGCCTTCTTGTCATGTGTCAATATCATAAGTATGCAAAAAACAGTTTATCTATATACAACTGGCAGGGGGATGAAAGCAAATGAATATGATTTTCAGGGGCACACAAATACTAACTTTCAGAGAAGCACACAAATACCAACTTTATATTTGCAATTCATCATCAAAAGCATTTACCTCTGCTTGAGGAGCATAATACGGGGCAAATGCTGGGACAACGTGAACACGCGGTTGGTCTTTCTCATCCCAAACTTTAAGACGATCATCAATCACTAGAGCCATTCGGGGATGGCAGATTCCATCATGAAAGACATTACGAAGTGACTTTCTTGAGCCTGCAGGCAGCAATTTTAATGTTAAATACATGAAAGAAATGGGGTGAGGCAACAACAAAGACCAATAAAAAACCATTCTAAGTGTACCATACCTGCTTTGACGCATACTATCCGATTAAGAAGTTGTGCAGAATCAATCAAGTTTGAATCAGGATCAAGAAGCCTCCACATTTCCAAAGCATAATCTCTCTCTGCCATTGTGCAAACATAGACCTCGAAGCGCTTGCGACCTTTTGCAGTCAAATAGCTTCGTAGATCTTCCCATGCAGGCCTAAGCCGTACAAGAACGCTAGTGTCCCGTATCTACGAGGAAGATAAGACTCATCACTCCATTGGCTTGCAAAATCACATTTGTCCAAAATAGAGGAAGGAAATAATTTTCAAGAAAGTTCCAATTTGTCATTTATTAGCAATGCAGAGTATCCAATTCACTTTGGAAGCATTTGATGGAGCTCTTCCGATAATTCAAGCAGATAATAATTAAAGGCATGTTTGGTCTGGGGTTGAGCTTCTGCAGAGGTGTGGTGCTATTTAAGAAAAGCTGTTCGCAGAAGTTCTTCATTAAAATCTTAACAGCTTCTTGCTAAAGAGGAAGAAGATTCAAAATAGCGTTCTCCTTTGGGGCATAAAAGCTTCTTTTAGCTTCCTGCCGTAACAAAAGCTCAAGTTTTTTTTTTATAAGCGATACTCCTGGTTTCTGAAAGCTTCTCTCTTCAAGAATATTTAGAAGTTTTTCCAGAAGCTCAGATAAACAGGCAATTAAGTCCGCGTGTATAGTGAATACCGTACTAGATAGAACTTAGAAGCGCAGCATGCGAATACAGAGTTTAAATCCAATTGCATGGAAAATATTCAGGAATAAAAATTAAAAAAAAAGATTTTGCAGTATTATGAAAGCATGTAAAAAAAAAAGACAAAAGCACGTACCGACGGATTTACTCGTGTCAAAATGATGTTCTTCTCTTGTAGCCTTATAATAGGCCGGGTGATCAATTGATGGCTATCAGATAAAGGTGGAACAATCTCAGACTGTACCTTAACCACCCTTCCATTATCAACGACTTCGTCATTCTCAGCATACTGCTTTAAAATTGATTTGTCCTCTTGGTACCGCTTGATCTCAGACACCATGCCAGTAATACGCTGTGGGTCTGTCTCATTACTTACTTTGCGCTGAAGAGCATCGATTCTGTCTTCGAACGAACGCATTGTATTAGCAACTATAAGGGTTTCATCGAGATCGAAAACAATTCCGAGGCACCTAAGATTCAACATGGTGAGGCAAGAACTGTACACTCCTTTTGGTATGCTAAAGGCCCAGAAACATGAGTAGTTCATAATGCTTTTTCTAGGAGTCATGGCTACAAAGTGCAATTCTTCCTCTCCTAATAGCATAACTGCGGTCTGAAAGCATGAGGAAAGACAAAGTGAGACAAATGCTAGCAGTGGAAAGAGAAGTAACCAAGAGAAGAGACATCATTAAAGAAGATTTTTCAAGCCTAACGCTAACAAAAGCATTATGATACATGAACCTAATGAAAAGGCATTAACAACAAGCATACAACACATGCTGCATGAAGTTGAACAAAGAAGGAAATGAAATATACATGAGTACAGCTAGGGTGACCAAAATAAAAATGTCAGGATAACAGCAAAATGAAGAACTTGGGATCAACTATGGGCAGATTTTCAACACCTACATTGAGACATATATCTTACATTCAAAAAAGCAACAAGATATAGAAAAAAGCCTTCTTCAATTAAGACTGCTGACAAAAAAAATAAAATAAAATAAATCACTTGATTTTTTTCTGACGTAGTGAAACATCTTCAAGAATTCATAAATACAGATATGAATCATCAGTAAACCTGATTAATAACAAACATTCCTCCGGTAACAACAAGGCTTTGCAACTAAGTGTGTCAATTTGTCAAATAAGAAGCAAGCGAAGTAGTATATATTATTATGATAATATTTTACCAGTTTAACAATGAATCAAATGATCACGTGACCTAATAGTGTTTCATTTTATCTTTATTAATTCTTAACCATCCAGGTTAAGGACTATATCCAACTTCTTCTCATGAGATCAGGTCTTCTAAATATACACAGCACTTCATCAAGCCTTGATGCAAACCACTCAATCTTTACAAATTGCAATTATAACCTAGACCAAACTAGTGAGAAGTAAGTAAATAGAACTCATTAATGTAGCTCCCACTTATCAAGGAAAAAGTCTGCATAAATCTTGAGCTATTGAATACTTACACCACATCATCATAAGCACAAAAAATGCCCATGTTACAGAAATAATTATTCTAGATAGAGAGGCAAACCACAGTTAGCTTCTTCTTACAAGAAGTATTTAGAGAAATTCTTAACCCCAAAACCATGAATATGATAATTAAAGAGCAACATAATCAAATTTGTAGCATAAAGCTCCTCGTTTCGAGCAGCCATCTTTGCAGAGTATATTAACACAGTTTTGGTAAGATTGTATGGACATGCGGTTATTCCGCATGCTATATTAGCACAGAACACATTCAGGAAGTAAAAAGATGGATGTCACATTTAGCTCACAGCCACTCATAATCTTCATGTAAGCAATAAAAACATAGGTAAAGAGAAAGAATGGCAGAGCAAATAACTCCAAAAGCATTAATTTTTCATATCAAGCACAAATTCGCTAAGAAAATTAGCATCTGTTTGGTCATATGAAGTATCAGTAAATGCAGTGCTTTTAATTCAGCTGCACATTTTATCAAGCAGATGAATCAGCAATCACTATTAAACCCCCACCATGGTGATCACATTTTCAACATGCTTAGTAGGATCTTAAAATGAATAGCATATTCTCAATTTATTACAATTTAAAAGAACAGCTTAATTAAATTAAGAAAATGTCAATAGAAGTGATTTTTGGTCCAGCAATGCCAAATTTAACCAAGATTACCAAAGTCATGTAAAGTGAATTTCAGCAGAACATGTCCAAATAGAAAAAGTACTGAGTTCCAGGTAACAGTTAAAACAAAAGTGTGATCATTTTTAGCTAAGTTATTCCACTGGTGCTGTTTTTTTTAGGGTTTTAACTGTTGATGATCCTCCACCTGCTGTTTCATTAAAAGCCCTTTTTGTGTTTTTGTTCCTTTGTTTGGGGAATTATACCTTGTTCTCTCTCTGACAAGCTGTGTGCAATTGAAACAACTGGGAATCATCCGACGCCGACGGCTTTGACTCCATTTTGAACCGTAGGTTGCCGGAGGCAATGGTGTAGAGCACGGCCAGCGGCGGGCACCGCTCGCTGGGCAGGGAGAAGTGAGAGATCTGGAATTCCTTAATCCATGAGACGGAATTCGAGTTCTGGGGGTAGATTTCGACTTCCCCGATTAGGGAATTTCCATGGTAAACAACTGATTTCATCATTTTAGGGCTAAGTTTAGAAGAAATTTAAGGATTTAAACCAAAACCCCCTTACAAAATCCAACAGATCTAGAGCTAATTATCCAATAATTTTGAAATCCGCCAGGTCCTTTCCCACTTCCAATCTCGATCAAAAACCCCTCTTTTTTAAATCAAATAGGGGGCGAAGATCTACGTCCAGGTTCTTCGTCAGAGGTTCAAATCGAACAGATCTAGGGTTTTAAAGATGCAAGATCCAGATCCGTTCTTTAACCACCAAAAAAAGAAAAGAAAACTAGTAAAAAATATCAAAAAAAAAAAAAAATCTTCTTCTGTTCTGAGAAAGGTTTCTCGATCAAGAAAGCGGGGGAAGGGCGTTTCGATTCCGATCGGGGCGATCGCTTGCTTCGGAATCGATCGCAACGCGAGGCCTCTCGACGACGAGGGTTAGGGTTTATAAAGAGGGCTCGCCGTTACGACAATTTCGGTTTTATTTTTGGGCGAATTTGTGAGGCTTTTTTTTTTCCGCTTAGGGCGCCGATCCAATCGGAGACTTCGACTACGAGAAGGAGAAGTTTTTAGGAAACCCTAGGGCGTTGATCGGACGATGATGATGATGATGATGATGATGACGATGACGATTACGGTAGTGGGTGGGAGATGCGAAGAAACAAAAAAAAAAAAAAAAAAAAAAAGAAAAACGTTTTGTAAACAATTCGGTCCAACGTGTGGTCTTAAACGGGAATAATAAATCTTCGGAGGGTGTGGACGGAAAAATATCTTTATTTATTATTATTAAATATTAAATAATAATTAGTCGAAGTCACGCGTTGTGCGGTTGCTTGTGAGCTATGATAACTATCTTATAAAAGAAATATATATTATACTATATGGAGATTATTTAAAACCCAGGGATGTAGAATTTTACTACGACTGGTACGCGGCATAATCTGATTGGATCTTCTTGTTGCTGGATTTGAATTTCCTCGTATTTGATGTAACCAATAAGATTACGACACGTGGAGAATTTGGCAATAATAAATAGTGGGTAGGATGGATAGTATGTAAAATTCTAGATTTAAGTGGCTGGACTTGGTGTATCAAATCATCCTAGAACCATATTTTAAAATTTGAATAATAAATTTAATTTTTTAATCAAAATTTAATATTTTAAAATTTTAATTTGTACATTATTCTAATTTCAATTATAATTAGTCTTATGAACCAAATAAATTATTATTATTATTCTTTTATTTTCTATTCTAATCTATCTTCATTCCTATTCCAAATTCGATTTATCTTATAAACCAAACGTTCCCTTAATTTTAACATCGAAATATGTAGACAAACTCGAACTAGACTCGTGGGATAACGCCAAAGCGACCTTCGGCTTAAGATTCCAAAAATATATGGATTATATTGATCCCAATCATTCCAAACAGATCTTACAATTTCTATCCGTATCCGCAGGTATCCATAGGTTATTCTAAATTTGCGAGTATGATTATTAATTTTTTTAGCCAAAAAATTCACTTATTTTAGTTGTGAGTATTTTAGATAAACAGATATCTCCGAATATCCCCGCATATATATTTTTAATTAAATTTAAATCTATATATTATTTTTGTTTATATATTTTTAAAATTTTAATTTTTTTTATTTTTATTTTTTTTGATCATCTTTCGTAATGTGCTGTCTCTTTTGCCGCACCATTTTACCAAATATATTATATAAATTATATTATACTTTTAAAAATTGTATATTATTTGGGATAATTGCCTGTGTACCCCTGAAATATGATGAAATATCTGATTTACCCTTCTTATTTTTTTTCTTTCCAATATACCTCTCATACGTTCCACATTTTTTCTGAAATACCCCTATTTTGAGGGTATATTTGAAAGAATTTAGGTTTTTAGAAGGGTATATTAGAGAGCAGATTTTTTGAGGAGTAGATATGAAAGTTGGGAACTTAATAGGGGTGTATAGGCAATTGCCCCTTTATATTTTATATTTAAAAAGTATAGAAGGAAAAAAAAAATAAAAAACCTTTTAGATAACCTCTGACCGCCGACGAATGAGTATGAGTAAATTTATTGATTGTCCAAAAATTTACGAATAAATTTAATTTATAATTATGTAATTTGCAAGTACAATAGCCTACCCATCGATTTTCAGATCTACACACATATGATTCATCTAAACCTAGAATTTTGAAAATTGGGAGAGCACCAAATTGAAATTAGAATAATAATCACGGAAGGATCCAACAACGAGTAAAATATTAAGAAGCGATTATGGAAACAATACGTCCTAATCTTCCCAAAATTAGTCTATTTATTGTTGTATTCAATTGGACATTAAAGGCTAAAAAAAAAAAAAAAAAAAAAAAAGGAGAATGAAAATTAATAGAAAATCTCGGACTTAATACTATAAAATTTTGGCTAAATTACAGAAAATCCCCCTCTAATATCCCGCTTTACCACTTTACCCCCCTGTCATTTAAAAGTCGACAATCTGCCCCCTCGTAATTATCGAATTGTGCAATAACCCCCCGCCGTCAGTTGACCGTCAGTTGACCGTCAGTTTTTTTAAAAATATAATTTTTTATACCCAAAATACCCTTGAAAAATATTCCTAAAAAAAAATAATAAATAAAAAAAACAAACAGGACTTCGGAATAAAAAAAAAAAAAAAAAAAAAAAAAAAAAAAAAAAAAAAACACTTCGGAAAAGAAAAGAAAAAAAAAATAGGAGGGCATTTTCGTCAATTTACTATTTCCGTTAACGGCGTACCCCCCTAAAGACATTTCTGAAATTACGAGGGGGTAGATTGTCGACTTTTAAATGACAGAGAGATAAAGTGAAAAAGCGGAATATTAGAGGGAGTTTTCTGTAATTTAGCCTAAAATTTTACTTCTATTTTATTTTTGCTACGAGAACTTCCTCGTTCTCCAACCAGGACCGTATCTCCACTCTGCGCGACTGTCATCCAGCACAGCATTCATTCAATGCCCGTTTTTGTTTGTAACATTTTTTTATTAAATATAAAAATTTAATAAGCGTTCGTAGTGAATTAATTCTTCACTTAACTTAGTTGAAAATGGTTGGAAAGTATGCTCTCAATGAAAAAACTAACTCTTAATATTTAATTTTGAAATTAAGTAAGTTGTAATATATAGGCACGTGAAGCCTATTTATAAAGATTTTTTCTATTCTTTTAAAATACACCAACACAACCAATAAATTATTATTTTTTTTAAGAAAAAAAAGATAAAAAAAAAGGTTTTATTTATTTATTTATTTTTATTATTGTGAAGTTTTGGACCATCTACTTATACAAAAATAGAACTTCGCCAATGGCAGAGAGCTTTTCTACTCTTTAAACAGAATGAGATTTTCGTGTTTCGATTTGATTGACTCGTCGACACTTTCCATATTCGTTTGTAATTTAATATCTATTTTTGTATATTTACACCAATAATTTTAAAGATATTCAATAATACTACCGGAGATCTCAACAAGCGTGTTATTATATATCAATCTACTCAAAATTGTATAAGTCTTTATAGAGAAAAAGGAAAAGTGTTATTTTATATCTCAATATACTCAAAGTTGCATATGTCCTTATAGAGAAAATTTCGAAGAAGACTAATACCAACAATATGATGGAGGATGAACTTCTCGAACACTATGAGAAAACAGAAAAATATAAGAAGGATAATTACAACTGTCGGTATTATCTTCTCAATTGTCTTTCAGAATAATTTTATGATTATTATGAAAATACTTACTCCAGTACAAAAAAAAAAAATTAGAAGCCATTGCAACTAAAGTATAAAACAGAACAAGCTGGTGCAAAGAAGTATACCGCTAGTTGCTTCTTTCACTACCAAATGATTGAAGAAAAGTCTGTGGTGGACTAAGTTTAAGATTTTCAGATGATTGCCCATAAAGTTCAATCCGAAAGAATCAAGTTCGGAGATTATTTGATCGTGTTAGGGATCATTTACAAGTTACCATCATCATGGAGAGAATTCCGAAAGACGCTTCGCTACAAACAAAAGGAGATGTCTCTCGAGACATTAATTGCACTCATTCGCGTGAAAGAGGTGGCAAGAGAGTAAGATATGCACTTGAAGTAAAAGAGAATGATACTAGCGTCACTAAGGTAAACTTAATATCATCTAACTCTTTACCTAATAACAATTATATTAAAAATACATACTTGAAGTTTAAATTTTTTACCTACGTACTTGAAGTATGTATTAGGTTAATAACAATCATATGTCACGCCCCGAGTTTTGAAAAGCGATCTAAATTTTTTATTTTTTTATTAATCAGAGTTTAAATTTGAAAATTAGGCATGAACAGATCGCCACACGCCTAGGAGATTCTCTATCCATTCGGATAGAGTCTCCTCTATACATGCACGGCTAGGCAAGTACAACATATACAATCAGATTACTAAATGACATAAACTGAAACATGCCAAATCATAACTATACACAATCTATCTGTAATACCAAAAGCTCGGCCAGTCAAAGCTGGCAACAGGGGACGGCTCTATCGGATATGCTCTCAACAACGTCCCGACATCACATCACCCGATCGACCTGAAATGGTGGTCACCCAAAGGGTGTGAGATACAACATAAATGTATCCCAGTGGGCACAACGAGCCAAGAAATAGCAAATCATACCTACTGACATACTATAATAAGCGAATAGTAAAAGATTAGTAGGTAAAGGCTGATATAACAAGTAGATAACTGAATGAATCATAATCACAGTACTGAGCATATATGGGTACAGACAATACATGTGGTGACCCGGATCTCTACAGGGCTTTTACAGTGTGACCAGCAGCTTCTTGAGGCCTATGTGGTGTGTCAGCGATGTTTGTGCACCAATTGGACATAAGTGATGGACACAGGGCTTAAAATGGATCACGTAGGTAATTGGAGGACCCGGTCGAATGTTTAGAAGTGGTTTCACACGAAACGGGCATCAAAATTAGACTCAGCGCGAAATTTGGGTTAAGAACACTTATCTGAATGCCTTCGGCAAATTTTAGAAATGGAATTTGGCAAAACGGTCAGCGGATTTGGATTCAGCGCGCGAAAACGATCGAAATGGACTATTTACTTGTATTTTTCGGAGCCCGGTCGCCAAAACACGGATTTCGAGGCTTTGGAGCACTGTTACGGCGGCCGGAGTAGTGCCGGCGGCGACGGCAGGCGGCGGAGCGCGGCGGCGGGCTGAGGCGCAGCCGCTCGGTCCACCGGGCGAGGCGTGCACCAGGGACTTGGACGCGTAGCGGCCCCGGAGTGGCGGGCGCATGAGCGCGCTGTCACGGGGCCAGCTTTTTTGCCTTAAAATTACCCCGTGCGGCGCTCAAGTGTCGCACACCCGAGCCAACCTTCCCGAGTCCCTTGCCACGGACACGCCCTCGAACTTAAACAGCGGGATCACAACTCAAGCATTAACCAAGCATGCTCCTCCACGAGCCTGACTGCCCGGCGCCGCGCCTTACGTCGAACCTCTTGTCGAACTCCGCGAGTTCTGAACAAACAACCCCACCACCGAGGTTGGCCTTCAAGCCGAGTATATTCCGCCTAGCCGGACAAACTCTCCTCGAGAGTGCTGCTTAACCGAATGCCCCTTTGCCTCCGAAGCAAGCATCCAGGACACTACAAGTTCTCACAACTTAGTCCATTTGAATGGGCCCGAGCAAGCCGCCCATGCGCGTTCCGCTCGTCTGCTTAACCGAGCGACCCGTCCCGCGTGTCTCGCCCGTCCGCCAGCCCATTGCCTTGCCAGGGCGCCGTGCACCCTGCAATTCCCACGACGGGATCCATAATCGAGTCGGGCATGTCCCGTTCCGCCGGCCACCTAGTTCCGTCATCGCTCCCGATTCGGTCCAAGGTCCGCTTCCCGAATACCCCACACTTCTTGTTCCCGCGTATATACCCTTCGCAAGGGTTTGCCAACCTAGCGACATACCTCCCGCATCGCCAACCCCCTGGCACCTCCATTGCACGACCATGCTCGGCCGCCAACACACTCGGCCCAGTATCCAAGGTTTGCTTGACGGATGCTGCCCAGAATCGAATCAGCCTCGCTCCGCTTCGCTAGCCATTCGGCACCTCCATTGGCCGGCCATGCCTGGCCCCCAACACCCTCGGTCCTCTCCATGGCTCACTTCACGAAAACCAGCATCGATTGTCTCCTCTTACTTCGTGGGCCGCGCCGCACGAATCCCCGCTCGGCACCGCTGCCTTTGCGAGCCTTGTCCATTACAGCGGACTGACCATTCCTTCGCCTCGCGAACTTCGTAGGCCTCGCACCTCACGAATCCCCGCTAGGCACCCGCATGCCTTCGCTAGCCTTGTCCATTGAGGCGGACCAACCTTTCGCAAGACTGTCCCTCATCCGCTCGTTCGCTCCACTGCAGAGATCCGAAACGGCATAAGGTAGTGCAAGCGAACCTAGAGGCAAAGCCTCTGGGCTTACCCCGCTCCGTAATGCCGTCGACCTCGTGTCTTAGGCATTACCCTAAGCCGGTGTGCTCTTCGACCATCGAATACCGCTCACATGAACTTAGGCTTGGCGACTCCGCTCGCCAAGGGATGGCCTATGTCCTATAGGCCAACAGGGGAGTCGGGGCCACTTCGCAACTGTCCAACCCCTCCTCTATATAACCCACGAGGCATCCACCCCTATGGCACCCCGGGGGTACAAAGGTGCTCACCGAGGGGTACGTTTTGAAACCTCGCATGCGGCACCATTTCCATGGTCATGGCATGGGCCATTGCTAGGGAATTGCCCCCGTTGGTTTGCCCGCGGCTCAACTCTGACGGATTGTCCCAACTTCGCAACCCCGTAACTCTGTCAACCCAAATGCCTACCAAATGTCCTCCAAAAGTGGCCCCCAAGGATGTCACGGTCGAACCAACACGATCGACACGTGACAGACTCCCCCACCCAAGTTATCGACGCCCTCGTCGATGTACATCCGTTCCTCCAGCTTGGTTGATAGCTGCCAACCACTACTCCAGATCAGAGCCGCCCCCGGCCTTGGCATCGCATGCCACACTGACCCGCCCTTGAGCATGTCCGCTACTCAACGTGTTGCTGAAGCTCCTTGGTCCTCTCGACCAACTCCAGATCAGAGCCACCCTCGGCCTTGGCATCGCATGCCACGCTGACCCGATACACTGTGAAAACCATTCTGTCCCCTAGAGTTGAAGCTCCCCAGCTCCGGATGCCTCCCCCGCACCACAAAACTCCTCCACGGATCTAGAATGTTAACCTTGTCGTCTCCTCACGACAACCTAGATGGCACTGGCACGTCCCTGCAACTCGGTCCTTCTCGAGGCGCTACTCGGCCCTTCTGTCCCTTTCGCCCCCACTTAACCTAAGTTTTCTGCAGCTAGTAGCCAACCTTGTGCCTCCCTCGCAGGGAAATCCCCTTCCAGCTAGCGATCTCTTCCCAGAACGCTACCGGACCAACTAGTGCACTCGGTATACTCCGCGAATACACCTATCCCAAGCGTGCACGAGTTCCTTTGAAAATCAGTAGAGTGGCCCTCCCTCGCTCCCTCCGAGGTCAAACTCCAAACGTCCCAACGTCTTGGAGCGTCCAACGCGAATCAGCTCGCAGCTCGGCTTCGCTTCTCCACCTCGAAATATCACCACATTGATACAGGGTTCCCCACCCTGGAACTCCCTATACACAAACTGCGGTCGGGCCAGATCACATCCAACCCCTTCCAATATCCATGAGTACTTCTGCCCATCTCGTGCCATTCCCGCACACAACTTTTGCCTCACAAATGCCCCTGCAATCACATAACGTCAAGCCATCACCATGGTCTCCATGAGTCTTCGAGTCTTTTGCCGAGACACGCCTGCCCTCGGTTACTTCGCACATCTACTTGCTCCACCATGAACTCTTGTTATGCCTCCTGACTGCTCTGCACTTTCGCTACTCGTTGCTGCTTAGCACCTTCGGCTTCTGTACTCCCGGTCGCTCAAGCCCACTCCCTATAGGCTTTCGCTAAACCCGACTTCGGTTCCCCACCAAAGTCCTCGGCCAAGTTCGAGACTAACGACACCTCGTTTTCATTGCTCGAACTTGCCGTCCTCCATACCTCCAGCAATCACCTTCATGATAGCCGCTGAACGGAACCCAAGCTTAACCCATCTGCTAGTCTTTCTTACAACTGCTGATAACGGTGATGTCGCCATCCAACGTTCCCCCCTTCACAAATTGCGATACCTCGACCCTTTGAGTTGACAACTGGATTTTTCCCCTTCCAGCAACCTGTCACTAGGCGATCCTGGACCACGGTCCACCCGAGTGTCATGACTTGTCTCTTCGTCTACACTCGAGTCCAAGTCTCTCTGCTCTAAAAGCTCAAGCCCTCACACAACCTTCGCAATCTGCCTGCAGAGTCCACACAATCCGTCGCACGGATGCGTGCCCGCTATCTCGAGACCTTAGCACTGCCACTGCTTTTCCCGAACATAGCTCCTTACCTTGTTCCTCTGAACAAAGTCCAATCCATCGTTTGATCCACTCGAATAGGGAGTCCCACTCGTCCAACCTGTGGCCACACCACCGAGAGCAACCGATCTCCCCATCGGCCTTCTCGCCCCAAGTGAGAAACACCAAACCATCCAGCAACCCTTGGCCCACTTCACAACCTAGCCCAACGCTCAGCTGTTACTGCCACGGACCCGATCAGTCTTGGTTCCCAACTTGTGCTCCACGAAGTTAACTCTTCTGTCAAGTGTGTTTTATTCGCCACGTTCCTTAGACAAGATCCCTTTATCGAGTCACCTAACATTGGGACACATTTTGCTTCAATGTGCTCCCCCACCCTAAATCGCAAGCTTCGCCGAGCGCACTCAGACCAAATCCAGGCATTCGCAATGCCCACTTCCGCTGCGCGAGTTTCGGTTCTACCACAACCTTGACTACACCCATCAGCGGGATCCACGTCATCCGTCCATTGTACACGTGGATGCTGCACTGAACAATCCTGGAAGCACATTGTCGCACAATGTGTTTATCTCTTTTCCCAAGCCGCGAACACCATTTCACGAGCTTAGATTCCTTAGGCACCCGCCTAATTCCACTCCATGGTAACCGCGACCACGAACCACTTAATGATTCTCCCAATCATTGCCTCGTCGCCTGCCACGCGACTCAGGACTTAGCCATTTTCACCAGTGCTGTACTAGAGTCCGCCGCACTCTGACTCCGCATCTCCCACAAGCGTAATCCCGCCACAGTGTCTCGTCGACGCCTAGTACCTTCGTTGGAGTGACTCCACTCACACCAACTTCGCCGCCAAGGTCGCACCTTCCGGCCAAATCTTCAACCCATGAGCTCAACTTAGCTCTGATACCACTTGTCACGGGGCCAGCTTTTTCGCCTTAAAATTGCCCCGTGCGGCGCTCAAGTGTGGCACACCCGAGCCAGCCTTCCCGAGTCCCTTGCCACGGACACGCCCTCGAACTTAAACAGCGGGATCACAACTCAAGCATTAACCAAGCATGCTCCTCCACGAGCCTGACTGCCCGGCGCTGCGCCTTACGTCGAACCCCTTGTCGAACTCCGCGAGTTCTGAACAAACAACCCCGCCACCGAGGTTGGCCTTCAAGCCGAGTATATTCCGCCTAGCCGGACAAACTCTCCTCGAGAGTGCTGCTTAACCGAATGCCCCTTTGCCTCCGAAGCAAGCATCCAGGACACTACAAGTTCCCACAACTTAGTCCATTTGAATGGGCCCAAGCAAGCCGCCCATGCGCGTTCCGCTCGTCTGCTTAACCGAGCGACTCGTCCCGCGCGTCTTGCCCATCCGCCAGCCCATTGCCTTGCCAGGGCGCCGCGCACTCCGCAATTCCCACGACGGGATCCATAATCGAGTCGGGCATGTCCCGTTCCGCCGGCCACCTAGTTCCGTCATCGCTCCCGATTCGGTCCAAGGTCCGCTTCCCGAATACCCCACACTTCTTGTTCCCGCGTGTATACCCTTCGCAAGGGTTTGCCAACCTAGCGACATACCTCCCGCATCGCCAACCCCCTGGCACCTCCATCGCACGACCATGCTCGGCCGCCAACACACTCGGCCCAGTATCCAAGATTTGCTTGACGGATGCCGCCCACAATCGAATCAGCCTCGCTCCGCTTCGCTAGCCATTCGGCACCTCCATTGGCCGGCCATGCCTGGCCCCCAACACCCTCGGTCCTCTCCATGTCTCACTTCACGAAAACCAGCATCGATTGTCTCCTCTTACTTCATGGGCCGCGCCGCACGAATCCCCGCTCGGCACCGCTACCTTTGCGAGCCTTGTCCATTACGGCGGACCGACCGTTCCTTCGCCTCGCGAACTTCGTAGGCCTCGCACCTCACGAATCCCCGCTAGGCACCCGCATGCCTTCGCTAGCCTTGTCCATTGAGGCGGACCAACCTTTCGCAAGACTGTCCCTCATCCGCTCGTTCGCTCCACTACAGAGATCCGAAACGGCATAAGGTAGTGCAAGCGAACCTAGAGGCAAAGCCTCTGGGCTTACCCCGCTCCGTAATGCCGTCGACCTCGTGTCTTAGGCATTACCCTAAGCCCATGTGCTCTTCGACCATCGAATACCGCTCACACGAACTTAGGCTTGGCGACTCCGCTCGCCAAGGGATGGCCTATGTCCTATAGGCCAACGGGGGAGTCGGGGCCACTTCGCAAGTGTCCAACCCCTCCTCTATATAACCCACGAGGCATCCACCCCTATGGCACCCCGGGGGTACAAAGGTGCTCACCGAGGGGTACGTTTTGAAACCCTGCATGCGGCACCATTTCCATGGTCATGGCATGGGCCATTGCTAGAGAATTGCCCCCGTTGGTTCGCCCGCGGCTCAACCCTGACGGATTGTCCCAACTTCGCAACCTCGTAACTCTGTCAACCCAAATTCCTACCAAATGTCCTCCAAAAGTGGCCCCCAATGATGTCACGGTCGAACCAACACGATCGACACGTGACAGCGCGGTCCATGGGACGCGCGGCCTAGTGCATGGACCGGCGGGGGACACGTGGCAGCTTGTGGTTGGCCGGTTCATGTGCGCTCGGTCCACGCAATGAGCGGAGTAGGTGACCGGGGCAGGTGGCCGTACGGCGGGGCAGGCGTTGACGCGCGGGCGCACCACGCGTCAGCACGGGCGCGGGCCACGCGGCGCAATGCGGGCGGCTGGTCCTGCTGTTGCCTGTTCGGGGGCGACGTGGCGCGCTGTGGGCGTTTCGGGCGCTCGGCGGAACAGTGCGGGCGGCACACTATAGCAGCCCGAATCAATTCGGGCGCCCGAATGTTATACCCAAACACATCCACACTTCCATCCGATGTGGGATTATTGGGGTGTGTATTGGGATGTGCATATATAGATTTTTGCACTACATTGTTGGACAGCACTGCACCGTTTTTGCTCGCCACCGTTGATCCGGGAGGAGTTTTTGAAAGATTTTGGATTCGTTGGGACCGTAGACGCTGAGGGAACACGCACGCCAGATTCCATCCTGATCGGATTTCGAATCTGCGCGTTCCAGGTGGGTTGTTGAGCACCTTTTTTTACAACTTACTCACTAGGGCTATTAGGGTGACCCCCGACACATTATATATATTGTTGCACCACCTTATTGTGGACTATGCATGGATGAATTATTCAGGTTATTTCTTAGCTTATCTATGTGAGACTAGTACTTCATGAGTATATATGGAGAGCATGTGTTGTTGATTAGTGGTTATGACATATTGGTCTACTTCTTTGTGTAAATGGTACTTGATACTTTCCATTTCATGTTATTTGAGAACTATTGCATGCTTGTATGGATATCTAGATAGGCCATCTTTTATTGTTACACTATCATATTGGAACTTGACTTAGGAGAAATCATGATTGTTCCTTTTCTCCTTTTTATTTAGACTTATGATTCATATTGCTCGGGTTCGAGCATGGGTTTGGGATAGTGTAGTCGAGATCATTGAGTCTGGAAAAGATTGTACCAGATTTTGGAATTGTGGGGTGTTGCGGCAACCACAGACATTAGGCGGTTGACCGGATGTTAATTATTCTACCAGATTGTGGACTTGTGGGGTGTTGCGGCAATCGCTGACATTGGGCGGTTGACCGGATGTTGCTTTTAGCATTGGATTGGGATCGGGGTTTTGTTAGTGACATGGAATCTCCCACTTTGAGCATAATCGTGACTAAGCCCTGCTATATTGAGATATGTTCGACGGATTACTTCCTCGTGCGGGTAGCTCCCCTCGAGTGCCACTCTGGAGTGTGCGACTGTACCGGGTAGGTGCCGGTCAGTTATTGGGTTCTTGAGTTCGATATCACATCGGCGTTATACGTTGGCTGGCATGCCCGATAATGATGACAGAGCATGTAGTACCGATTTTTACTGTTCCATTGATTGGGTTTATTTTGGCAGATATTGTTTACTGATACATGCATACAGTCATTTTATTCGGTACTGCATTAGAGGCATAGTAGTGGTAGTTTTTCCTTATCAGCAATCTATTTAGCTTACCACTTTACTTTTCTTTTTGCCTCTGGTAGACTTAGTGGGTACGTCGGATCTTGAGAATTTACCCACTGGGGGCTACTGGTTTTATCAGTGGTTCTCACACCCACTGTTGTTTTCCCTTTTTCTCCCCTTTGTTTTGCAAAGTCTTCTGCGGAAGCTGCTGGGCCTTCGGCGACTGATCGAGATAAGGGGATTGCTGAGTAGATAGATCTTCTGCCTGACAGTGAGTGTGTAGCTAGACTTTTGGTGTACCCCTTTTTCTCAGACTGATGTACTTTTATAGTTGGGTCTGCCTTTAGCCAGCTAGTTGTATTATTTTGGTGAGCTGGGAGAGATTTTGTATTTATTACAGTTGTATTTCACTTTCAGTTTCAGTTTCAGTCTGAGATTTTATAGTTCTAGTTTAGCTCTATACTTGTGCTATTTCATTGCTTATCTTATATCTGAGCAGGTTTTGGCGCTACATGTACGCGAAAAATTTCGTGTGCACGGCGGATCTGTAGACGGGCCTGAATTCTGGTTTACCTCCGGGGCGTGACACGTAGCGACGAAGGAATCTTTCTAGGTTATTCTACTACAAGTAGAACATATCGAGTGTACAATCTTGAATTTAAAATGATGATTGAATCCATCAATGTTAAAGTAGATGAACCTCCTCATTCTTCTTCTGATAAATCTATTCTTAATGTGTCTTTTGATGATGAATTGATATTTGTTGATGATGCATCTCTGCATAATAAATCTTGTGATAATTTAGATGCATCTCATGATATTCTAGTCTATCTACATTGCATGATTCATCGCATGTCTCCCCGAGTACTCCTATTATTCCTCAAACTTTTTGTATCTCCAAAGATCATCCCGAATCTAACATTATTGGAGATCCTCAAGAAGGAGTTCGCACTCGGAGGCAATTGGAATGTGGAGTTGCTTGTTATGTCTCTTTGATTGAACCTAAAAATATTGATGAAGCTCTTCAAGATGAATATTGGATTGATGCTATGCAAGAAGAGCTAAATCAATTTGAAAGAAATAAGGTGTGGGAATTGACTAAACCCCCTAAGCAACAAAACATCATTGGTACCAAGTGGATTTTCAAGAATAAGAAAAATGAGGATGGTACCATTATGAGAAACAAAGCAAGATTGGTTGCTCAGAGATATTCACAAATCAAGGGAATTGATTTTGATGAGACTTTTGCCACGGTTGCCCATCTCGAGTCCATTCATATTTTGTTTGCAGTTGTTTGTCATTTTAAAATCAAATTTTTTCAAATTGACGTAAAGAGTGCGTTCTTAAACGGATATTTGAACGAGAAGGTTTATGTCGCTCAACCAAAAAATTTCATAGATCACAAATCTCCTGATCATATCTATCATTTAAAGAATTCTCTTTATGGATTAAAGTAAGCACTGGGCGCTTGGTACGAGAGCAGGTTTTGTGAATCCGCAATCCGCTCTGGTACAGACTATTATTGATCCGATACTTGCTCCGATATCAATTGTAAAGTGTCAAATCGAATTTTTACCATAAACTCATTTTCTCAATAAACGCTAGCACAACTATAAAAAAGAGAAAAAATCAAATAAAAAATATATAAGTGAAATAAGATTCACTAACCTAAAAAAAATTACACATGATTCCTCTTTTGCACAAAGTAATTTTAACCCGAGCACTCTTTCTGAATCTCTCTCATCATTCCTTTATTTTTTATAATATAAAAAAACTTCTCTCGTGGATTGAGTGCACTAAATTTAAAACCCAACTTTTTTCTCTTTCGCTTGGATACACACCACTGAAAAGAAGAAGGATAAATATAAATGTACACCCCCTTGGAGTGTACATCTTACACCCCATCCCATTCTGGGTTGGGATGAATTTCACTCGTCACTCGATATGACGGGTGAATTTCACCCCACCCCAGGATGAGGTGGGATGTAAGATGTACACCCCAAAAGGGGTATACAGATAGCAATGCCCAAAAAAGAATTCTCCTTTTTGCCATACGCACCTTTGCATAATGTGCTCTCGATATAAATCTCACAAAACGTGCTCAAATCTTATAATAATTAAAAATTTTAATTTAATTAATATATAAATATAAATTAATTTATTTTTAATAAATTTAAATATTTATTTTAATATAACTAAAATTTTTCTACAATAACTAAAATTTAACATTAACTGAGTTACACTTTTTTTAAAAAAATTCTAACGTTAAATCGACGGCATCAACTTTAATTAAAGTTCATATAAAATACCTCCCAAACACATTTTACCAACGAAACAGCAAAAAGTACGGTGGTTGTTGCCTGCTTGCTCGTGTTTTCTTTGTGAGGTTGCCAAGTCAAATCTGTCAATCAGTTGTTATGGTCATTTAATATTTTCATTTTGTACAATGTTTATATAAACCATTGAGATTAGGGTCAGTTTAGAATAATTTAATTGCAATTAAATAAAAAACTAGCCTCACTTAAACACAAACCCTAACCCCTTTTGGGGTCGTTCGGTAATGAAACGGAACCGGAAATAGCGGGTTTATCCCCCTTATTTTTTCAAACGCTTCTGGAATCATCTGGTATTGCTTAACTCAGAACAAGGAGAATAGCTGGTATAACAAATCCCATTCTATTATTTTAATATTAAATTTTTTACCATATTACCCTTTTTATCTACTTTATCTCCTCCCAACATATTATTTTAATAAAAACTCTTTCCTCTCTCTCTCTCTCCTCTCCCCTCCTTTCTCTCTTCCCAATACACTCTCATCATCACAAATCACTCTCTCCTCTCTCTCTTTTTCTTCATCCCACCTTCTTTCTCTCTTCCCAATACACTCTCATCATCACACATTAATATTATAAAATTCTAAATTTTGAAATTTAAATGTTGAAATTTTATGTTTGAAATTTTAAATTTAATTTAAAAAAATAAAATATTAAATTAAATATTATTTTTAAATAATATAATTTAATTATAATTATAATTTTATTTCTATTTTTTAAAGCATTAATCCATTAATTAAAACGAGAAAAATGATTTTAAAAAATTTTAATCACATAATAAAGCTTGAGGGCAAAAATTTACAAATATTTAGCAAATATACGATTTTTCTAAATTTTAAAAAAATTTTATGTTAAAAATTAATTATTTAAAATTAATATTATAAAATTGTAAATCTTAAAATTAAAATGTTGAAATTTTATATTTTAAATTTAAATTTTAAGTTGAAAAAATTAAATATTAAATTAAATGTATTATTTTTAAATAATACATTTTAATTATGATTATAATTTTACTTTTATTTTTTTAAACCATTAATCTATTAATTTAAACGAGAAAAACGAGTTTAGAACATTTTAATGACATAATGAAACTCGTGGGCAAAAATTTATAAATATTTAGCAAATATACGAATTTTGCGAAATTTAAAAAAATTTTATGTTAAAAATTAATTATTTAAAATTAATATTATAAAATTGTAAATCTTAAAATTAAAATGTTGAAAATTTATATTTTAAATTTAAATTTTAAGTTGAAAAAATTAAATATTAAATTAAATGTATTATTTTTAAATAATACATTTTAATTATGATTATAATTTTACTTTTATTTTTTTAAACCATTAATCCATTAATTTAAACGAGAAAAACGAGTTTAGAATATTTTAATGACATAATAAAGCTCGTGGGCAAAAATTTACAAATATTTAGCAAATATACGAATTTTGCAAAATTTAAAAAAAATTTATGTTAAAAATTAATTATTTAAAATTAATATTATAAAATTGTAAATCTTAAAATTAAAATGTTGAAATTTTATATTTTAAATTTAAATTTTAAGTTGAAAAAATTAAATATTAAATTAAATGTATTATTTTTAAATAATACATTTTAATTACGATAATAATTTTACTTTTATTTTTTTAAATCATTAATCCATTAATTAAAACGAACTAATTAATTTTTAACAACTTTTATCACATATTAACTCTCGGGGGCAAAAAGGTAATTTACCCATCTTATTCTCTTTATCCCTCCTATTCCTCATTATTAAACCAAACACAAATTCTCTTATCCTTGGAACCATCCCAAACGCGTTTTCGCACTAGTTCCGTACTTTATACTTATCCCCGGTTTAGCCAATTCCAGCTTAACCCGATTCCAAACGCACCCTTTGGGTACAAGAACTAGGAGGGAATAAGAGGGATATTCCTTTTTTATATCCAAACAATAAAAAATTATTTGGAATAGCTGTTCCACCTAATTTCGGGATTAGATGAGAACAATTGTTCCACATGCTTTTTTTTTTTTAAAAAAAAAATTAATTAATTTTATTTTGAATTATAAGTTATTTAAATTTATAAAATTTAAAATTTATTTTATTATTTTATACAAATTTAATTTACTCTATTCTTTTTAATCCTCTTTTAATTTGCCAAACACAATTTCCTTTATATCAAACATAACTCTTATACCCATCCAAACATAAATTAATATTAGTCCTGCTAATATCATAACTTATACCTATCCCGGTATAATTAAATTTTTCTTATGCTCGAACCAAACGCAGCCTTGGGGCCCGTTTGGTAACAGGATAAGACAGAACTAGCTATTGTAGAGATAAGTATAAAGTACGAAACTAATATAAAAAAGTATTTGGGATGGTTCTAGGGATATGAAATTTTGTGTTTGGTATGAGAAGGAAAAATAAAAGAAATAAAGAGTTTTAAGTGGGGTAAAATTATTTTTTTGCCCTCAAACTTTATTATGTAATAATGAGGTGAGAGATAGCGCCTCTATAAAAGTGGAAGAATATTTAAAAAAAAAATAAGAAGGTGATTGGGAAAAGTGAGAATAGTAATTCTCACTTATTGAGTTGTACTGAAACAAATTATATTATTTTTGATGCGTTTGAAAGAATAAGAGAGATATCTCTCATATTCCAGATTCTATACCGAATCCAAACAAACCCAGGTAAACCAATTGGGTTCATTTAGAATTGTACTGTACTAAAAGAATATCAAATAAAAATAGTGTAATCTTTAATTTGTCCTACCATCCAAAAGATTATACTGAAATATTTTATTATTATTTTTTTATTTTATCGTAAACATTTAATATAAACAGAATTAAATTGAATAGTAAAATAATATTTTTTGCTATTCAAAATGTTGTGAAGCATAAATTATATAATAATAAAATATTATATTATACCACTTTATAATTTGTAAAAAATATTAGTTTACTATTCAACTTAACTGTGTTTAATGCTACATAATAATGTGCTAAAGTAGAAATATACTAAATCTAGGGGGTAAATTGATGTTTACCATTAGCACGACGCGTGCTTAGGCTCATGAATAACAACTTTGATCCATGTTTCAATCTCATTAATCTCCTTTTCATAAAGATCTAACTTGATTTTTATTTTTGTCCTCAAACTTTCACTCTTTATAAATTTAGTACCCAAAGTTCGACCAAGTTTTTAGTTTCATCCTTAAAATTTTTTACTCTAACAAAGTAAAATTTAATGATAGTGTTGACATTGAATCAATTTTAGATGCTAAATTAATAAAATTAAAACTTTGATTATTATTAATAGAGAAACTAAAATCATTATTAACATTTTAGTGTAAACTTCAATTTTCACTCTCGTGGTGTAGTGATTTTTTTTTTTTTTTTTTTTTTTTGCTATCCTGTGATTAAAAAAATTATATTTGATCATTTTATGGTGTAGTGAATTTTTAATTTATTATTCTGTAAGTTCAAAAAATTTTATTAACTATTTTATATTTATATTTTTATTTTATTATAAAAATTTATTATTAAATATGGTACTATTCTATAGCTGTAAATAAAAAAAATTACTATCTTATTTGACTAATTTTTATTTTCGGTAAAATAAAAATTTTAAAATAAAATCATATGATAATTTTTAAAAAATAATATAAAGTACAGAAAAAATAGTCCTCCAATGAGAGGATTAATTTGCAAGATTACAGTTCACGATGGGATGTAGTCTAGTCATTACTCAATGCCAAAAATATTGATAAATGATATAATTGATTCATCCATTTATTTTATAAATAAATTTAAGTTAAAAATTGATACTTCACAATTAATTACTAAATTTTTTACTACTTGTGCTGTAAACGAACCGTTGTAATAGTTTATTTTTTATAATTTTTAAAATATTATAAAATATCTATTTAGATAATTTTAAATATTAAAAAATAAATATACTTAAAATAAATTTTTTTTTGAGAAAAAAACACCACAAATTTTTCATCTTAATTCTTCGCCCTTCAACACCTTTTTAATTTAGCCCTCAATACTTGCGGCAGAATATATGATAATAAAAATAAAGTGTCAGTGAATTTTAATAAAAATATAATAAAATTTTTATATTAATTTAGAAAGTAAAATGCGACAAAAATATATTAAGGAAAAAGCACGAGTATGAGCAAGAAAAAAAAAAAATAGTGATGTTTGCCCTTTTTTTTTTTTTTTTTTCACATTATTTTTTTTAAAAAATTTAAGCTAAGTATTAAAAATAGAGTAAAAAATTATAGGCCCTGAATTGTACAAATTACAATATTGAAGATTATAAATTTAACGTTCCTCATTTAGAGTAAATTTAAACATTAAGAACGAAATTAAAATGAAGGTTAGTTCCTACCTCTATAATGATCTTGTAGATTATAAATTTAACATTTCTCATTTATAATAAATTTAAACATTAAGAACGGAATTAAAATCAAGGTTAGTCCAAGTTTGCAAAAAGTTGACTTGCTCCCGGAAAAGGGACGAAATAGTAAATAACCGGATAGTGAAGGGGCTAATCGTGCATCATTTTACCGTTTTACCCTTGTTTCGTCGATAACTCCTATTCCAAAGTCCCCGACCGAGTTCAAACCCAACGCACCCGATTCCGCATCTCCACCCCATCTCTCTCTCTCTCTCCCAACCACATCGCCATGATCGTTCGGAGGTACGCACGGAGAAGTCGCTGCGGCGGCGGCGGCGGCGGCGGCGGCGGCGGAGGAGGAGGCGACGGCGACTTTGTCGACCTCGACCCCGACTCCGGCGACGGCGGCGCCGCCGAATTCGGCGACCTCCTCCCCCTCTCCCAGTCCCAAGAGAGCTCCCGCTCCCACGATCGGCCCCCGCCCCTCGGCGGAGCCTTCTCCTCCTCCCAGGACTCATCGCCATGGTCCTTCGACCCCGATCTCCTCCTCCCCCTTCCTCCCATCCCCGACGACCTCCTCCTCCTCCCCTCCTCCTCCTCCGACCCCCAGATAAACCTATCCAAGAAGGCGAGGAACCCCTATGGCGACGACAGGTTCGACGTCCCCTCGGCTTCGGTTTCGGCGTCGACGGCGACGCTGATGGAGGCGCAGGAGTTCGGGGAGATGATGGAGCACGTGGACGAGGTCAATTTCGCTCTCGACGGGCTCCAGCCGGGCCTTCCCGCGCGGATCAGGCAGGCCAGCCTTCTCTCCCTGATGTCCATCTGCGGCACGCCGCAGCAGCGGCGGCTTCTCCGCGCTCACGGGTGAGTAAATTTCCCATCTTTGCGAGTTCTTGGAAATCTTGGTCGAATTGATCTTTAGGAAAGAACCATCAAGATCCTTCTTTCTTGTAATTTGGATTGATGATTTGTTACTCGTCGAATGTGCCGTGAGGAGTCTCACCTCAATTTAAGATTTTAATTACAAAAAAGGATTGCCTTATTTAAAAAAGCACTTGTTAGAATAATAACGTATTTGTAGATTCTTTTCTTTGCCAAATCAATTTTGTGGGGGAATCAGTAGGAGCCTAACTCAAAATTAATCCCCAGCTTATTCTTGTTTTCTCCAATAGGAGAAATTGAACTGTTTGTGTATAAGAAAATTTTTTCAAGTGTTTTCTTGATAACTGGAGATGATCAAGTTGAAAACTTTATGCTTTCAGATGTTAATATCTTGCTATGGGGCCATTTTAACTTCTTGAGGCTTCTTGTCCTCTGCACTCCTCTTTAGATTCTCAAGTCATTTCACAATTATATTCTTTATTTTGCATCAATGTATAATAAATGATTGGGTCTATTTGTTATTATTCCTTCTACCTTGATCTTTAGTTGCATTGTTCCAAATAAATCTAAATTCAAATTTGTTTATGAGATAGTTTGTTCACAGGGGAAAGTAACATAGAACAGTAATTTCCAATTTAAGCAGAACAAAATGGCTCTCAGAATAGTGCCAGAATAGTGTTATCCAATTAACCTGAGACAAAATGTGTCTCAGAATTGTATCATTTGAGACTAATATTAATTTCCTACCTGAGGAAGCCTGGGCAAAACTCCAACAAGTGTATCATTATTCATGGAAAAGAATTTTCTTTTTCATGAAAAGTGTTCTTAGATATCCTCTGACACAAAATAGCAAAAGGGCTCTTTGCTGAAGCTCCACTTTTCTGATTGATACTGTTGAAACTGCTAATCTGCTAAAAAATATTATATATAAGATAAAGCAAATTCTACATGTTTGGAGCATCAAGATCTTATATAATTTGAAGTTCTCTGTCATCCTTTAATGGAACAAAAATCAATTTAGCAATCCTTTAAAGAATGAAGTAAAATTCAACCAAGGTATCAAAAAACCTCTTGAGTAACACGTCATTTGTGCCCCTTTTGTTTTCAAGCATCCTCCTCATTTTGACTCTACAGACACTTAAGAATCATGAATTCCTTTTAACTGTAAATGAAAATCATGAATAATTGCAAATGTTAAATATGTAGTTATAAAATGGAAAAGGACTTTTTTGGAAGGGCCTTTTTTTTTTTAAATGTCTAAGACATCATAATGTATTTAGAGGTTTCTCTAGCAAAACTTTAAAAGTAACTATCTAACAGTAGTTAGTATAAATTTCGTTTAGTTTAGGCTCTGGAAGAATCTTTTTCATATCTGTAGTGTTTGTTATGATGTTTAAAGGAACTCAGTATGTCGTCAAGTGTCTTTAATTAGTTTTCTCTACCTACTGCATCTATATTTGTGGTTTCTCTACTTATGTACCTTTAGTTTCTAAAACATCTTTTAGGATGGCTAAGAGAATAATCGACGCGATTTTGGGTCTCAAGTTTGATGATAACCCAAGCAATGTTGCTGCAGCTTCAGTCTTCTATGCTTTGGCAAGTGATGTGAGTATCTTATAGACTCTGATACCCTCCTACTTTCTTTAGATTTCATGTGAATATGTTCTATTTATCATACATAAATAACCAGCAGTACCACTATTTTATTATGTTAGTGTAACATTTGCTATACTTTTAAAGCAAATGAACAATGTCTTTTCCTCTTGCCAGATGACAATAATATGCTCGTAGAAGACAAGCTGTAAATGCAACGGCCATGGTGCTCTTGTTTTATTACGAAATTGACAATGCCTTTAGCTTGCAACTTTGATAAAATGCATTTGCTAAATTGAAAATACAACATTAGACTGTTTGTTTTTATGCAGTGTGGAAAATCTGTTTTCTACTTTGTTTCTTTTGAGATATTTTGGCACCGTAGCTGCAGATTAGTTGTTCCCATGCCAACTAACATGGTAAACCTTTCCTCTTTTGAAAAGCAAACAGTTGTTATTGACATTAAGAGTTTAAGACTTTGTGCTGGGAAGGAGTGGAATATCAGCTTTCTGGAAAGGGGTAGAATATCAATTTTAATAATGTGAAAAAAAAAGTAGAATGGCAGCTCAATATATATCAATTAGATCCTCTTTAGATGTGTTTAATTCGCGTGTGCTGGATTTTTGAAAACATTGTGTGACAATCAGATATGATCCTCTTTAGTTTCGAGCATATTTGGTTGGCCGAAAGTGAAGCACCGAAAGTAACACTTTTGGAAAGTGACCTCTTATGTTGTTTGGTTTGCGAAAGTGATGATAAAGTGAGTTATAACTAAATCTCACTTTTTTTGCTTCAGCTTAAAAAATTCCGAAGTCACTGGAAGTGAAAAACTTATCTACAAGATTATGTTTGGTCTTAATTTTAATCTTTGAATTTATTTTTAAAATTGAATTTCAACTTAAATTTGAATTGAAATCATAAATTTAATTTCACATTCTGAATTTTATTTATAAATTCAAATTCAACACAATTTTTAATTTTAGATTTGTGAATTTATATTTAAATGTAACTTTTTATTTAAATTTGAATTCTAGATTTAAATTTTAAATTTAAATCAAGAATTTAAGTATCTATCGGCACGGGCCGTATCCACTGTACGGTATCGTGCCAACAAAATACCGATACAATACATAATAAGCAATTAGAAAATTTTGTTGCGAAAGAAAATAAATATTTCATGCCATTATGTGTTGGTACACATATATTTTTTGTGACCGGCACTCATCGGCACGGTTCGGCACGCACGGTGCCGTATCGTGCCAGCAAGTTTTCGGCATGACCCCGTTCCACAGCACTTAAATCCTTGATTTAAATATATATTAAAATATTTAAATTTAAAATTTAATCAAATTTTTTTTAGCTAGGAACTTCAACTTGAACTTTGAATTCAAACTATTCCAAACTATAAATTCAAATTATTGATTGAAACTTGAATTCAAAATTTAAATTTTTAAGTTGAAATTCAAAGTCGAATATAAGTTTGCATTTTGAATTTAATTTCAAAATCACTTTCCGTTTGAATTTTGAATTCGAATTATGAATTCAAATATTAAATTTGATTGTGATTTAAACTCAAATTTTAATTGAAATTTATGAATTTATATTTGTATTTTGAATTTAAGATCAAATAGTAAATTAAAATTTTATTCAAATCATATATTCAAATTTGAATTAATGTTTTAATTTTTATGTTGAAATTTGATTTTATAATTTAATTTCAGTTACGAGTTGTAACCTAAATTTTAAATTCAAATTGTAAATTTAATTGTACGTCTTAAAATTTACTTATAAATTCAAATTAGATTTAAGTTTAAATTTAAATTTTAAAATTTATTTTTAATTCTAAATATAAATTTAGATTTAATTTTTTCATTTAAATTATAAGTATAAATAGTTTGTTTATATTTTTACTTCTTTATATATAATCAAACAATCGAAACCACAAAATTATAATTTTCTATGTTTCACTTTAAGCCAACCAAGCAATCGAACTCAAAAGTCACTTTTATAAAAGTCGCTTTTAGAAAAGTGACTTTTTTCACTTCAGTCACTTTTAGGCAACCAAACATGCCCTTCCAGGGAGTGCCTGAGCGAGTAACATCTAGTCGCATTCAATTGAAAGTTTCTGCTAGTTCGCTTTCTAAGTAGCCCACCTCAGAGCTTCCCTGACCACCCTAACCTCAACTAAGTATGTTGGGAACAGTTTATTCCTTGTTCCTACAGCTAAAGGTGTACCATTAGAATCCCTAAAAGTAAACTCGGACTCATCAGGGGCTGAAGGTTTAACTCTGGAGGCATGATGAATATCATATTCTCTCATTCAAATTGCCCGTACGTTTAGATAGACATTCAGGTGGTCCACATTATGCATCCAAAAAGGCCAAGCAGACCACTATTAATACCTGCTTGTCTAAATTAACTACATAGCTGAAAATGCTTTTAGTCCAAGTTATTGATGCTAGTATGTTAGTCCTATGCATCCACGCACTCTCCTTACATCTTCTGATGTAGACTTTTGAGGTGTGATAAAACTAAAGTGAGAATATTGATTCTATTCTTGGATGTAAATTGTCTAAATCTTATGTTATTTTGATAAGCATGAATATTCATCATTTAATTGATTAAGACTTTCTAACTAATACGTGTTGCTGTTGGATGTATTATTCTTCAGCATTTTGATGCATCCTCTAGTTGAGTATGTTAGCTTATTGTGGTGCTGATTATAAATTCTTGCTTAAGCTCTTTCTTCTTTTAACTGTTTGTTGCAGGTTGAGGATGATCATTTACTGGATTCACCATCTTGTATCCGATTCCTTCTTAAGTTATTAAACCCATCTACAGATAGTATTGTTGAGGACAAGGCACCAACAATTGGCTGCAGGCTTCTGGGGATACGTAAGGCTCCAATACCTAGTGGCACAAATAAAGGAACTGATTCTACTTCTAGAGAAATCCTTTCTAAAGTTCAGAAAATTCTACAAAGTAGCAAAGAGATAAAATTGTTCGAAGGAAATGATGACGGAACAGGGAGACCAGAGTTGAGCTCAAGGTGGATAGCTTTATTAACAATGGAGAAAGCATGCTTATCTGCTGTATCATTTGAAGGTGTGCCTTTGTTCTGATTCTTTAACTTCTTTTAGATCATGAAGTCATTGAGAAGTGGTGTCCCAATATAACTTATTTATTGTTCATATGTTAGACACTTCTATATCAACCAACATATTATCCAGGTTTTTCCTTATAATTAATGAATTCTGGTGTACTCTTTGAACTCTATTTGTATGGTACTGTCAACATTCTGTCAGTTTTGTAAATCTAATTTTGAACTCAAAAAATTGATTTGAAGTGTCACGTTAGTTACGAAGAGTCTCTATTATTTCTAACTGTTCTAGTTTTTTCCCTTCTGTTCGGTATGTATTTGAATCCGTCTTGCTTCAGTTTGCTATATTGCTAATAGCTGACAGGCCTTCTAACTCAGGAGTTCGGCAATTCGTTTCTTCGTATATGTTAAGCTGAGTGATAGAGATGAACATTTTATCTAGATATCATTCCATTTTTACTTCATTACTCTCATACGAATTTATTATGAATATGCTTATCTTGCCGTCAAGTTCATTTGTAACTTCATTTTCTTTTCTTATGTGCATTTCAGACACATCTGACATTGTGGGAAGTGTTGGCAACTTCAAGGAAAGATTGCGAGAGCTTGGTGGTCTTGATGCTATCGTTAATATTTTAATCAGTTGCTATACTGCATTGGAGGTCAGTCAATAATTTTATTTGGCTAGTTTGCAAATATCCCTAGGTTTACACAAAATGACATATGAGATAGAATGGAGAAGTTAGAGAAGAAAAATGATGGTAAAAATATTTTTAAAAATTATATTCATGGGATGAAAAGTTAGCTTTAAACAGTCAATTGATGGAGAGGATAAATTTGCAAGTTTTTAAAAATAAAGGGACATAATTGATAGTTCAAAATTTTGAGGGATAAGCCTACAATTTCACTACTATGCTGGGACACGTAGGAAATTTTCTCAAAGTAGTTATAACCGATATAATGTGAGATCTTATAAATAGTTTCGCACTTAAGCTTATGCTAGAGAAATGCTTTATCGTATCTTCTTACCTGAATCATTTATATTGCAGGGATTGGTAAAAGATACCAGGCCTTCAATTTCAGTAGTAAAAGAGGGAGTATCTATGCGAAGTGTGATTCTTCTTTTGAAATGCTTGAAGATCATGGAGAATGCAACATTCTTAAGTAATAATAATCAGGTAATTTTCTCATACTTGGTCATATATGAATCCTCCTTTTTCTCTTGCCCATAAAGTGTAGCAGCTGACAATTTTCATCGTCTTTTTTGGTTTCTCTTACAGAATCATTTGCTGAGAATGAGTACACAATTGGAGTCTAATGGATTACCACAATCTTTTGTTGGAGTTGTTCTCAGTACAATCAAACTCTTATCAGGTTTATTCATTGAGGGAGTGCTCATTTAAGATTTCTGTTATGAGAATTCTTAGTCTTTGACAAGAGAGTGCATCAAATCTCCTCGCTATATGCTAAAATGATGACTTTTCATGTCTTTTATTGCAGTTCTTGCACTACTCCAGGACTCTTCCAGTGTCTTCAGAAATGGGGAGCCAGAATCTTCTGAAGTTCAATTAAAAAGAAATGGGAAAGGTAGCTTTATATTTGTATTTGCTGCATTTTTATTGATATTGGGCAAAGCCTTGATTAAAGATGCTTAAACTTTATAACAATAATTTGCTTGTACTGCATAGCCCTCTGTCTATCCTGCGCAATTTTTAGTGAGCGTTATTGATTTCATTTATAGTGATTAACTATTCAACTTAATCTTGAGTATTTGTCGTTGTTAATGCAGCTTAGTTTTAACTTCAATGGGATGTCTGTTAACTTGCAACATTATAATGCAGAATTAAGCTGTCCAAACTGTCTTTTCTTTTCTTTTCTCGACCACCCACCCACCCCCCCCTTACTGATTCCTTATTTATTAGACTAGTTTATCACACACTTGTATATTTGTATAACTTGGAGTCTTGGATAGTATTTGTGCTAGCACATGTACCTGCCTACTTCATATGGGTTGGGCAGAATGCCAGCAGCCTTCATACCATTTCCGCCTTTTAGAATATTGATTTTGAGATTCTGCTCACTTTCATTGTGACATGAGAGTTTGTCGTGTGTGATGTATTTGCAAGAAACTTTAATTATTCACTGATAATGTTTGCTGTATTTTACATATCTCAGATGTATTGTTTAAATTATTTGCAGAAAAAGAGAATGGGACTTCATCTATTGATAATGCTGGATGCTCCAATATTGATAGAGACTCCATGAAAAGGAGCTCTTCAATTTGTCATAAACGAAAAAAGTTGTTGGATTCCCAATCAGAATTGTCAATCAACGATTCAGAAATGACAGTTTCTTCTGGGAGTGATATCTGTTCTGGGAAAAAGAATTTTGTTTGTACATCATCCATTTCACGCAATGGCACTCTTAGTGGTTTGTTTCGAGACAGCTATACAAATGGTAGTGGTCTAAAGTCTAAAATAAATGCTAATGGTGCAAAGGTTAATGCTATAAGAAGTGGATGGATTTCAATAAAAGCTCGTGGTGTTGAAAAGAGTTCTAGTGGCTTGACTAAGAAACCCCGCATGTCTGAAGACGTCAAGGATGACTTCGGATTAGACTCTTTTGACCCGTTTGCATTTGATGAAGGTGACATGGAACCCTCTAAGTGGGAGTTGCTAGCAAGGAAAAATGAACCAACTCGCAGACAACGAAGAACGGTTGCAAAAAGAGAACTGGCTGATGTATATGAGCTGCCAATTGCAATTGCAGATCATTCGTCAAGTCAATTAACCAATGAAGAGAATCATCTAACGGGTGAACCATCATGTCCTTCCGGAAATGAAGATACGAACCTTTTGGAGGACTGCCTTCTGACCTCAGTAAAGGTAGTTTTATGTGTTCAAACACTCTACTATAACTTGTACAAAACCAAGCGCATACACATGCACCAGGAATGTGTATATTTGCTTTTGAATTTTAGGGTATTTAGTATAATCTCATATGCACCACTTTCTGGATAAATCTAATTGGTTGGTATAATACTAACACATACTTCTATTATTCTTATATTTGTAATATTTGTAGGGGTGTCAATGGGCTGGCCTGTTTCATATTTTGATTGTTCAAGCTGAAACCATACTATCTTTAGGGGTGTCAATGGGCTCGGCCTGAAATCAGTCCTAGTATAAACAGACTGAGGCCTACAATACGTTTGCACATCTTGGGCACAAACTGAAACACATCCCAGACCGTAGCATGATTCAAGCCTGATTGAACCTTAGCCTGATGCAAGTCTGACCGAACCTTAGCCCGATGCAGATCTCATAAAGTTGTCGTACTACACAGTTTTCAGGAAATTTATATTAGGGCAATGATAACACTAAAGTCCAGGATATCATCTTACACATTTTTTTGCGCGCATTCAATTCTCAAGTTGATTTATTGTTAGGTCATTCACATGTCACTCCTGCTTCATTGAACTTCTATCCTTTGAACCAAAAGTCTTTCTTCCACTTTTTAGCTGGTCGTGGGGTCACTTTTCCATAATTGCTTTTGGGTTTCTCTTTACTTCTGTGATACTGTGCAGCAGGAACATATTGTCCTGAAAAGTTCATTTTTTCCAATAATGATGTATCAAAAATATGATTAAGGTTATATCTGTGTTCTTCCTTTGGCAGGTGCTTATGAACTTAACAAATGACAACCCTGTAGGCTGTCAGCAGATTGCAGCTTGTGGTGGACTTGACACCATGGTCTCCTTAATTGTGCAACATATCCCATCATTTGACTTGTGCTTCCCCGAGAACTGTCAATTGAAGGAAACTATCAGTGCTTGTCATAGTAAATCTTCCAGCCAAAATATTAAAATCAGCCATGTAAACAACAGACATTTGAGAGACCATGAATTAGATTTTCTTGTTGCTATCCTGGGCTTGCTTGTGAACCTGGTGGAGAAGGATAGTCAAAACAGGTACTTATGGTTCTCATGTTTTTTTTGCTGCTTCCCTAGCAAATAGTTTCTCTTTCCTAATCAATGTTGCCATAGTTTGATTACAGTATGCTTCAAACTATATTAGTTTTCTATTTTCTACTTGCTTGTCCTTGTACGTGGTGAATCTAGATAGAGTAGCATCTGTTGATTGGAAGTAATGAAAACACAGTTCACTCTTTGAGTTGTTCTAGAGAACTTATTGCAACCTCCTAGTTTGAAAATATTGCATCTGGTGTCCTGAAACTAGAGAAGAAATTTCATTGAATATTTGAAGTCCAATTTCCAATTTGTTGCGATTAAACTGCAATTTCATCATATATACAACTAAGTCGCACTATGAATATCCATTTATGTGCCCCACAGTTCATAATCTAATAGCTATATATGTAAATAATGATTTTTTAGGGTTGCATATAAGTAAGAGCCCTTTAAAATAAAAATAATTGACGGAATGCTGATTTTGTATCTGCTGAGGCGCAAAATGTTATTCTAATTCCAATATTACTTGATTAGAGTGACGAAGTGGATTCTAATGCGCTAGCTCAAGTGCTTGTACTACTTTTATAACGCTTTTACTATGACAATGCCATCTTGTATGGACTCGCTTATGATGATCAGGATGCTAGTGTTACAATAATAGCTAAATGCTGTTCAACTTTTGTCACAAATTTCGGCCATGTAGCTCACTCACGGTGAATTCTTTTGCAGAGTACGCCTTGTATCAGCCCGCGTTTCAGTGGATCGACCTGGTCTGTTGGACAGCAAAAGGATTACGAGGGATGTGATACCATTGCTGTGCTCCATATTTTTGGCCAATCAAGGTGCTCGAGAGGTTGCTGGAGAGGAGAAAGATATACTTTGTGTAAGTGTAGTACTTGATTCATGAGGAGTATCCAGTAAATCACTGTTTTTAAGCATGATGTTTACATGGGGTTTATCCACTAAATCGCTATTTACAAAAATGCATCTTTCAATGGTTACTTTGTGGAGAACATATTTCCCATAAGACCGTTTTGAGCTGAGTTCCAACATTTACTGGTACAGGAATGTAAATGTTATGACAATTACTACAGCTGGCACTTTTTTGTCGGCAACACGCCTCCACGCGGGCTAGCCACACCCGGCCTTCCTAATGACGATGAAAGAAAATTCATAAATGCCTTACTCAAAAAATTATTGCAAACATTATTGCGGAGTGAACACCCACAAAGAGGAATTGGAAACTAGCTAGTTCATATGGAAGAGAAGTAAATATGGGTCGAAATCTCTCTTATTTAACTCTTGCACGGCGATATCTCAGATCGTGCGGACCCTGTTTGGGCTTCATACCTTTGCTTTAAGGATGTAGCATGCTCTGTAACTTTTACTCAGACTGGAATTTTTAATGGGCCACAGGATGTACGAATGCCCCTTGAACTATAGGTCATCCAGAAAAGATCCCTCAACTTCAAATCTTTGGATCTGAATCCCTGAAATAATTTGTTTGATTTAAGATTATCTGGTCACTCTATGAATTAGTTTTTACCATCAAAACTGGTACAGAATATTCCATCAATAAATAGAATATCCCATTAAGTTGCAAAATTTATAATTTATGTTATAACTTATTGGTAGAATATTCAATTAAGAGTGTCATTTGCATGCTAGTAGAATTTTGCTTGAACCTTTCACGTATCTGATACATCTGCATTACTGTAAGATGTCCAGTGTAATTGTATGTGATGAACTTATCCGGAGGTAACCATTTTGACTGTAATTTGGCAGGATGATGAAGATTACCTGTTGCAAGGAGAGCGAGAAGCTGAGATGATGATTATTGAGGCTTATGCTGCTTTACTTCTTGCATTTCTTTCAACAGAAAGGTCTCTGTTTTTGACACAATTTTTTATTGAGAGAGATGTGAACTTGCAGAGATATGTGAACTCGTGACTTCTTTGCATTAATGTGTTGATTTTTGCTGCAAACAGTGTGAAGGTGCGCGAAGCTATTGCCAGCTGCTTACCCAATAACAACTTGCAAGTTCTTGTTCCTGTATTGGAGAGATTTGTGGTAAGTTAGTTAAAATTTTATTTTGGATCCAAATGACAAAATCCTCTCGTAAAATGAAAATAACTTCCAGTAGCTCTATTTATAATTTGAGTCTAACATAGTTCCTTGTCATCTAGAGAAATTGCACTCTCTTACGCTAGAATAACACTTAAACATCGATAATTGTTCACTTGGTATAAAACCTAATGTCTAGGATAAGTACTTTAATTTGAATTATATAACTGATATGCTTTGATGTCAAAAATTATTTGATTGATATAATTCACTTTGTACTCTTTGTCTACTCCTTTTAGATAGGGAGTAACTGATTTGGCGGGGAGTTTGTCTGTTTATAAAATTTACAAAAAACTCACATATGATGTGTAGTATTGATTTAGTTCATCTACAATACTAATGATTTAACTCTGTCGTATGCTTC
The DNA here is from genome assembly GCA_029168755.2 of Tillandsia fasciculata. NCBI lineage: Eukaryota > Viridiplantae > Streptophyta > Magnoliopsida > Poales > Bromeliaceae > Tillandsia > Tillandsia fasciculata. Next base: position 8,776,781 of record CM054931.1, on the reverse strand, counting down.
TAGTTATTGACTCCATTACTTGTTATATTTTTTTTTTCCCCCTTCCAGGCATTTCATCTGACTTTGAACATGATATCACCAGAAACACATTCAGCTGTCATAAAGGTAATCGAATCTTGTAAAGAACCTTAAAGATTGAA
>CM054931.1:8736926-8776541 GCA_029168755.2 Tillandsia fasciculata | reverse complement strand
TAGGTGGGGCGCAGGCTTGACTGGACCCTATGAGGCAGTGTGTCAAGCCCCGGGGTCGAAATTGAGACCCGGGCTCGCCACAGATCCCCGCCTATCACAGAACCCCGCATAGGCGAAGCATCCAACCTGCAAAGAAAAACTACTATAGCTAAACAGATATTAGAGCTGTAAAATAAAAAGCTGAAAAGAACTCAAATCCAACATTGTACAACTGAAAATAAGATACAATATCCACCTCCCAAACATGATCAAATACAAAAATCCTCAGATACAAAACCCAGAACTCAACAGGGAGGGCAACCTGAAATAATACATCAGTATACAGGCTCTCAGTACAAGTCATAACCTCACTACAAAAATCTCTCATGAGCATAAATAAAACTAATCTACGGACTGTACTACAAGTCTCCAATGTGGGGGTACAGCTACTCTCCAAAGACAGGTAGGGATCTAGCTCGCGACTCCCTCGCCTCGATCAACCAGTAATCCATCGCGGGGATCCGGGTCCTCACATCCTCCCCTACTAAAAAAAGTTTCGTCTTCGAAACTAACACAACTCAAACAAGAGTTGTAAATATGAAGGGCAGGTACTCATCATCACCGTCTCCAGCTCCCAAGTCACCACTCCCTCCCCGTGATTAGTCTAAAAATAACAACAATACCCGGTACGGCATGGCCCAATTGCGCAATTCGCTCATCTCACGAGCCAGAATTCGCAATGAGCGTCCCTCGTACTCCACACACTCACAGATCTCAAAAGGGGCGAGTCAATCACGGCGAGGGATCCATAAGTATAACACTCCTGAGTTGAGACGTGGAAAAACCTCAAGGACTCCAACAAAAGGCTGGAGGGAAAAACAACAAGCTCCAAAAATCAAACCCTCTGTACCAACTCAACCAGATGATCCAAACCACACCCACGCAACCAAGCAAGAAAAAGAAAAGCCCAACATCAGGAATATCATCAACCCCAACTCTCAATTTAGAAAACCGCCAACAACAGCGAAAGGTCCGGAAATTTCGAAAGGCCAGTGCCTTCACCCCAATCAAACAAGAACAGGCTCCGACACCGTCTCCATTCTGGAGCAGCCCTTCGAAGTTGCGGCCCCGTTCGCGAGCCTCGGCATATAGACGTGAAAAAGGGAGAGAAGTGTTGAAGCTATCCTACTGTGGCAGCACAACCGAAAGCTATAATCTTAACCACGACCCCTAGGGACACAACCTCAAGCCCTAACAGCTTCAACAACACCACACAGCTCCAGCTGTGGAATCATCAACCTCCAACCCAAACAACTGCCCCACTCAAGGTATCCGCCACTACCGTGGCTTGTCGGGGTGAAATAGGGTGCTCAACAATAATCCAACAGTAACTCCACAACCCCTAAGGGAGACATCACTATAACTCGCAAATCCATCACCCAACACTGGCAATGCTAAAACGGCGCTGGTATCAGCCTCAACAATCCATTCGTCAAGCTCTGCTGGCACTACCCAGTCCAAGAAGCTCCTCGCTTCACACAACAGTGTCGGTCTCGGCCAATCTCGAATAGCATTCATTTTGGCCGGATTTCCACGGTTGCTCCTACAGCTAGAATAATGCTCCAGAAGCTAAAACTTGTACCTCAACCACTTGAGCATACAGCTTCCTTGCTCACAGACCAAATCCAGAATACCATGCCATGTGTCACCACTTCCCCGCTGCACCGCTCGCGCCTGCCCACACCCGCGCGCCTGCCCGGCCTACACCGCCGTGCTCCATGCCTCGAAATCTGTGCGCGGGCATCCGGGCTCTCCGAAAAATACAAATAAATAGCCCATTTTCATCGTTTTCGCACACTGAATCCAAATCCGATGTCCGTTTTGCCCAAATCCACTTCTAAAATTATCGAAAATTTCCGAAAAAGTGAACTTGATCCTTTTTTCATGCCGAGTCCAATCATTGGGTCCAATACACGCGCAAACACCTCTAACACCCAACATGGCCTCCATAAGTAGCTGATCAACCAGTAATCCATCGCGGGGATCCGGGTCCTCACACAGTCAGTTCGATTGGGTCGATTGAGCACCTTGGGTGCGGGTAGTGGCATATCTTTTCATCTGTATCACCCATTGAGCATTTAGATAGGGATGGTAGCAACAAAGTATCTTCAGCTTTTCTTGTGGATTTTTACTACATTTGTTATGTTCTGCCTCTAGTGTTACGGAATTTGAGTTGGCGTATTTCGTGAAAGTATTAAGTCTTGAAGATTGAAGATGAAGAACTTTGGATCATATACCTCAATCTCAAGAAAGAAGAATTCAAAAGGATCAGGTATGTTTAACTAAAGATTTTTGGTGATCCGAATACTTCTTATAGTGTAGAAACACCTGGAAGAATGTTTTATTGCATAAACATCAAAAACTGGACATGGGACATGTTCAGGATCCGGATCGTGCTCGGCAATCCGGATCCCGAAGGGTGTTTGTTCATACACTGGTTCAATCCGGATCGCAGCATTTCATGATCCGGATCCCGAACACTGGTTTTACCTTTTGCTTGCACGATCCGGATCAGGATTGCAATCCGGATCCCGAACATGATGTTTGGTGAAACTGTATGAACGATCCGGATCGGGGACTACGATCCGGATCCCGAACAGCATTTTTCTGGAAATCGTCTTTCTTGCTTCTGCAATCCGGATCGCCAATTCCAATCCGGATCGCCGTCGGTAAAATTTCCAGAAAAGGCAGTTTTTGATCCTTATCTTCTTCCAATGGTTTCTAACCTATAAATAGACCCTATATTCATTTCTAGGGCATCCGCAAAATAAAAAAAAAATAGCCGAAAAGGAAAAATCCACATATAGAGAAGAAAGGAAATCAATAGATTTATTCTATGTTTCTTCATCTATATTGATTGATTTGATTCTAGGTTTTCCATACTCACATTTTGAGTAGAATCAAATCAATGAATACTTAGATGGTATTTCCGATCTATTTCTAATCTAAGTATTCGGCGGATCATCACCACCCAAAACAAACAACGATTTACCCCAAATCGGCGCGTGGACTCGCGTGGCCTTGTGGATTCAAGGTGCAACCGCTCTCGTGGATTCGGAGCGAGGTACGTTCGTGGATTCGAAGCGTGCTACTGGGTGAAGACCGTGGATTCGGTCGGACGTCGTGGACTCGACGTTGGACGCTGTGGATTCAGCGTTGGGCGCGGATCGTGGATTCGAGAAGCGTCGTGGAGCGAGCGGAGAAGATCTACTAGGAGCGTATGGTAAAAGGTTGAGTCGTCTGTGAGTACGTTATATCACCTTGTACGTGTGTTAATTCTAGTGGATTTCGCCGTGTTATCGGTCCCGTGGTTTTTTACTCCGGTTTGGAGTTTTTCCACGTAAAAATCTTGCGTGTTCATTTATTTTTCCGCATTGGGTTTTATTGCGCAATGATTTTTTGAGTGTTTATTGTTTACACCTATTCACCCCCCTCTAGGTGTTTTTTCCCCTATTTAGATCCATATTACTTATAACCCAACAAGTGGTATCAGAGCGGGAATAGGGTTGTAAACAATGGTTGAAGGTGGAAACATCAATCGACCCCCTTTCTTTGATGGAACAAATTATGCGTACTGGAAAGTACGGATGAAAGCCTTTTTAATTTCCATCGACGAAAGGGTGTGGCAATCAATTGAATTAGGATGGTCTAATCCAACTGAAATTATTTCTGATGTTCGCACCTTAAAACCTAGGTCGAAATGGACCAAGGAAGAGATAGATTCATCTTCTTACAATGGCAAAGGGATTAATGCTCTATTTAATGCTTTGTCACAAACTGAGTTCTCTCGCGTCTCGGCATGTGAGACTGCGAAAGAAATCTGGGATGTTCTTCAAGTTACGCATGAGGGAACTAACCTTGTGAAGATTCAGAAACTGCAAATGCTTACGAGCAAGTTTGACTCTATCTCTATGGCAGAGAATGAATCTTTCACTGACTATTACACACGATTGCAAGACATCGTAAACTCATGTGCTAACTTGGGAGAGAAGATTCCAGAATTTAAAGTTGTAAGAAAAATTCTAAGAACTCTTCCTGAACGATTTCGCCCGAAGGTCGCAGCCATTGAAACAATTAAACACCCGGACGAAATGCGTGTAGAAGAATTAGTAGGTGCTTTACAAACTTATGAAATGACATTTCCTACTAACTATTCTTCTGGAAAGGCATCCTCTTCTAAGTCTTCAGGTTACGCATTGAAATCAACTAAAGAAGAAGACGCGGATTCATCCTCCTCGGACGACGACGAGAACCTTTCTATGGAGGACTTTGAGAAGCAGCTCGCTCTCTTGACAAGGAAGTTTCGCCGCAACTTTCGAAGGGGAAATTCAAGCAAAACTCCATCCTTCGGAAAGTCGAAGAAAGGCAAGGGTTCTTCAAGCTACAAGTCAAGAAAGCAAGAGAACTTCTCAAAGGATAAGAAAAGTTCAGAGGGACAAGTTCAGTGCTTCAAATGTCGAGGCTACGGCCACATTGCAACGGAGTGTCCCAACAAGAATCCGGCAAAGAAGAAAGCGATGCAAGTCGTTACTTGGGATGACAACTCCACGTCAAATGAGTCATCCTCAAGTGATGAAGAAGACAACGCGACAGCTTTCCACGCGTCCACCACATCTTCACCCTTCATGTGTTTAATGGCAAGTACATCCGACTCACTGTCCAACTCCACTGTTGAAAAGATTGCAACGGACGATGAATCAGATGATTCGGAAGGTGAAGATTTTGCTCTAGCCTACCATAACTTTTGAGGGATTCAAAGAAACTGGCTAAGCAAAACAAGGGGTTGAAAGGGAGATTGCAGGATCTCGAAGAAGAAGTAAAAAGGGTAACCTCTCTCTCAACCGATCTTGAAGTGGAAAGGGATAATCTGATTAAAACAAATGTTTCCCTTCAAGAGTCCAATGAGCAACTCGAGAAGAATTATATGGATATGGTGAACAAAGCGAATTACTTCTTGAAGCTCAACGGCGAGGCTCGACAGGAAAAATTGGAAATGACAGAGACCATACGCCAACTGAAGGATGACTTAAAGAGATTTTCTTCTGGAAGGAGTAAGTTGGACAGACTTCTTGGTCTTGGTCAAAGAAATAAGTTCGGCCTCGGATACACTCAAACTGGAGACATTCATTCGAGTAAAATTTGTGCCTCAACCACTTGGCATACAGCTTCCTTCTCACAGACACTGTAGCACTATCCACAAGTGCTCCTCAAGATCCAGTCACTCAAGGAGTCAATCCAATATCTATGCAGAACACTTTTATCTATCCGTCCAAATACAGCTGGAACACACAATTCCACAAATCATGAAGGCAACAGGGCATTAGTCAATCCACTTGACCTCACTAAGAGCGCAATAATGCCCATACCGTATCCTGAACGCCGTCTAGGCAAAATACTCAGCTGCAAGATCCCCAACTGATACATGCCTCACAGAGGAACAAATGCCGGAGTATAACTCAATCAATGGTCCTAAATAAAACTCGGACCTGCTAGTGACTCAAACCACAAAAGAACCCTCACAGTCGTGTATCAATGACGTGGCATCACCACCGTATATCAACGGCGTGGCACTAGGTCCAACAGACTCTCGATCATCAGATCCTGCCACGGCGCCAACAGCCTCTCTACTCTACAGGTGATATCCAATAAGGTGTTGTCAAGGTTGACGCGGTTCCCAAAACCACGTCAAACACAAACTCAATGTCACGCCCCGGGTGCAAATCAGGACCCGGGCCCGTCTACAGATCCGCCGTGCACATGGGATTTCCCGCGTACACGAAGCGCTGGTAACCTGCTCAAATATTAAATGAACAATAAAAGAGCATAATACAGAGCTGAAATAGAAGAACCACATAGTATCTCAGACTGGAACTACAAATACCACTGTAATATGTACAATAATCTCCCAGCTCACTAAAATAATACAACCAGCTGGCGGAAGCCAGACCCAAAATAAAAGGAGAATATCACAGTCTGAGTGGGGGTACAACGTCTATCTACAGCTCTCAGTCTCCCAGGAGATCTATCTATTCAGCGATCCCCTTACCTCGATCAGCTGCCGATGGCCTAGCAGCTCCCGCAGATGACTCTGCAAAATAAAGGAGAAGAAAGAAACAGAAAACAATAATGGGGGTGAGAACTACCAGATAAACCAGCAGCCTCCCCTAGTGGGTAAAACCTCAACTCTGACGCACCCACTAGGACTACTAGAGGCAAAAGGGAAAAGGGGAAGTGGTAGATACAAAAGATGCTGAAACAGGAAAACTATCACTATTATGCTGTCAAAACTGTATGCATGCATCAGAAATAGTATCTGACCAAATAAACCCAATCTAGCAACCGATACACGATCGGTATTGCCTGCTCAAGAACAGTATCTGATCGGCACACGGCACGATCCCATAATATCCAATCGACCGGCACACGGCTCGGTCCTAAGCCACTCCGGAGTGGCACTCGAGGGGAGCGACCCACACGAGTAAAATATCTCTGTCATCAGTATCACAAGTATCTCTGTAGCACATGTCTCAATATAGCAGGACTGGATCATGACTATGATCAAAGTGGGAAACTCCATCCACTACAGAAACCCAATCCCCAACTGATGCAATAAATAAACCAAACTCAACCCCAATCTGATGCAAGGATAAACATCTGGTCAACCGCCTACTGTCCGCGGTCACCGCAATACCCCACAAGTCCACAATCTAGCACAACCTTGGCTACACTATCCCAAACCCCTGCTCACACTTGAGCAACAACATATGAATGCAAAGGACAACAATGAAACATGTTCAAATCCCAATATGATAGTGTAGCAATGAATAGTGGCCTTACCTGATGTCCGGGCATGCATGCAACTGTCTTTATTTTTAAAAGTTGTAAAATAGTGTCAAAGGTTTAAAACAATTGATTTACTGAATAAAAGTCATTTGCATGCGAGATCATAGCCTTTGTCTCAATCACAGTGTCCCAATATAAGTCATCATATCATTTGTGGGGTTATATTAAATTTTAGGGGAGTTTGTCCCAGCGGTCCTTGTCATTTGTCATATTAATTTGTCCCAATGGTTCTCATTAATTGTCCTGTTAGTTGTCCTGTTAGTAGTCCTGTTAGTAGTCCTGTTAGTAGTCCCAATGGTTCTCATCAATTATCATGTTACTTTGTCCCAATTGTTCTCATTAATTGTCATATTTTAGGGGATTTCTAGTAATCCCAGTGAGCTTGTCAAAAATGAGGTAAGCAACAACCGCCCACCTCGAACAGCTCAAACAACACCCCAGGTAGTCTCCTGGTTGTCCACAGTCCTCAAATCCTGCAAATCAACGCTCCCGGTATAAATACAAATCCCAAAAAGTACAATATTTGCTGTTTTTCAGACAGCACGGAAAAGAGGAATTTTTCACCTCTAAAATGAGCTCCTAAAATCCCAGAAAAATCACGGTTGCGTTCCTCGCGAAGAGTAGATCAAAATCGACTCTTTAAACGCCTCGATCTGACGCTCCTACGTCAAGATAAAAATCGGAGAAGTCGGTGCTGTCCAAAAACCATCACAGTAAAAAGGGGGGTCAAAGAGGACCTAAAAACTGTGCCAAAAGTACGAAACGGAGCAAAATGATCAACACGGAAATCGAAGCCCTACCTCTTACGGTCGCGCTGCCGCAAAAATCGTCCAAAAATTCCACCCGGTTAGCCCGCAGTGAATTTTCGACGGAACTGCGACGGGAAATGGGCCTAAAAGAAAATCGTCGCAGTGCGCCGCGTCGCAGATATCTCACTATCTGTAACTCCTAAATTCTGAGATTCTAGAGAGAGAAAGAAGAGAGAGAGAGGAACAACTTTCGTAGGGAACTTTTTCTGATTCTCTCTCTTGGCTCGCAATCAAGGTGCAATGAGAGGGGGGGTGGGGGCTCTTATATAGTGGGCCAAAAGGAATATTCCCACACGGGATCCAGATCCAAACACGAAACACCGAAACGGCCAACCAGGAAGCGCCACGTGTCAACCAAACAGGAAACAGCCTGTGCAGGGCCAATGAAATTTCGCCACGTGTCCACGTGGTGCATGTGTTTGCCCCGCGCTCCGGGTCTTCCGGAAAATGTCGGCCAATAGGGTGCGCCACGTGTCACCTCCCACATGCTTCTAGAAGCCGGCCACCAATGGGATGCTGCCACGTGGCAAACAGGGATTCGGTGCACCCGGTGCACGCCCATCCATGGACCGCGCACCGAGCCCCTGCCCGCGCCTGCCCGCGCTGCCCGCGCCGCGCGCCTCCGCGCTCCGCCGCTGCCCCGCCGCTGCGCCGCTGCCCGCCGCCGTGCGCCGCCGCCCGCCGCCGCTCGCCGGCGGCCGCCGCCGGCCGGAACAGTAATTCCGGCCGGCGGTTACTGTTCCGGTGAACAGTACCATGTGCCGAAAAATTAAAGCGAATATACCGTTTTGACCGTTTTCGCGCGCTGAGTCCAAATACGACGTCCGTTTCGCCAAATTCTCATCCGAAATTTTGCCGAAAGCTCCCGGAAAATCCCATTTGCTCCGATTTTCGCGCAGAGTCTATTTTAAATATCCAATTTCGATTCTACAAGCTTCGTTGCACTGTACAAGCTTCCTACAGTCACTGTTTAATGTTGCACAGTTCTGCGGGAGTCCGGATCATCACATCCTCCCCCACTAAAAAGAGTTTCGTCCTCGAAACGAGACTCAACAACAATCCTCAGTCCGATGTCTCGAATAAGTAGGGGTGAGCATCCCTCATCTCCGACTCGAGCTCCCATGTAGCCTCGCGCTCGTCATGATTGCTCCATTGGATTTTCACATAGGGAATGGCCCGATTGCGCAATTCTTTCACCTCTCGATCCAGAATTCGCAGTGGGCGCTCCTCATACCTCAAATCCTCGCTGATCTCGAGCGGTGTGAAGTCGATGACGTGCGATGGGTCGAAGACATACTTCCTCAAAGTAGAGACATGAAATACATCATGGACACCAGCAAGCCTCGGAGGAAGTGCAAGTCGGTAGGCAACTGGCCCGATACGCTCCAATACCTCAAAGGGTCCAATATATCGGGGGCTAAGTTTCCCACGAATGCCGAATCTCCTGATTCCTTTGGACGGCGAGACTTTCAGGAATACATGATCACCAACCTGAAACTCTAAGTCTCGTCGCCGAACATCGGCATAACTCCTTTGTCGGCTCTGGGCGGTCTGAAGATGCTTCGAATCACTCGGACCTTCTCTTCTGCCTCTATCAAGACATCTGGTCCCAAGGTCCGCCTCTCGCCCACGTCACTCCAATAAAGCGGTGATCGACACTTGCGTCCATACAATGCTTCAAACGGAGCCATCTGAATGCTCGCTTGAAAGCTATTGTTGTACGCGAACTCAGCTAAAGATAAGTGTCGAATCCACCCTCCGCCGAAATCCAAGACGCAAGCCCTAAGCATGTCCTCCAGGATTTGTATCGTCCGCTCTGACTGCCCATCAGTCTGCGGATGAAAAGCTGTACTGAACCTGAGTTCAGTCCCCAAGGCTGTTTGCAAACTTTTCCAGAAATGCGAAACAAACCTCGGGTCTCTGTCTGATACAATGGAGGCGGGTACTCCATGTAATCTCACTATCTCATCCAGATATAACTGGGCTAGTCGCTCAAGTGGCCACGTAGTCTGCATGGGCAGAAAGTGCGCCGACTTGGTAAGTCGATCCACGACTACCCAGATAGCGTCTGCTCCTCCCTGTGCCCTAGGAAGTCCGACCACGAAATCCATCGTAATGTGGTCCCATTTCCACTGGGGAATTGGGAGACTCTGTAACTTGCCAGCTGGCACTCGATGCTCAGCTTTCACCTGCTGACAAGTTAAACACTGAGCCACAAATCTCCCGACATCCCTTTTCATGCCATTCCACCAGAAATGTGCCTTGAGGTCCTTATACATCTTAGTCCCACCAGGATGTAGGGTATAAGGTGTATAATGGGCCTCTCGCAATATCTGCTCTCGGATCTCCGCATCCGCTGGCACACATGCTCGGTTCCTGTACCTCAGTACTCCCGAGGCATCTACCGTAAAGTCCCCAGACTGATTACTCGGAATTTGATCTCTAATCCTGGTCAAGTGGGGGTCCTCACTCTGTTTCTCCCTGATCCTGTCCAGCAGAGTGGGCTGCACGACTAAAGATGTCAGTCTAGCAGAGACCCCAGGGGACACAACCTCTACTCGAGCCGTCTCATCTCCTCTAATAGCGGTGCCTGGTCTGTGATCAACATAGACAAACTTTGCACCGCTCTCCTACTCAAGGCGTCAGCGACCACATTAGCCTTGCCTGGGTGGTAGAGAATATCTACATCATAATCCTTTAATAGCTCTAACCACCTACGCTGCCTCAAATTCAGCTCCTTTTGCGTGAACAGGTATTTTAGGCTCTTGTGGTCGGTGTAGATTTCACAGTGCTCTCCATATAGGTAATGACGCCAAAGCTTTAGTGCAAACACTACAGCAGCAAGCTCCAAGTCATGGGTAGGGTAATTCTTCTCGTAATCCTTGAGTTGCCTTGATGCATAAGCAATTACCCTCCCTTCTTGCATCAACACACAACCAAGTCCACTGTGTGATGCGTCACTGTAGATCACATATCCTTTTCCCATAACAGGGAGGGAAAGGATAGGAGCGGTCATCAATCTATTCTTTAGCTCCTCAAAGCTTTTCTGACAATCCTCACTCCAGATAAACTTCACTCCTTTACGCGTCAAGCGAGTGAGGGGTGTGGAAAGCTTCGCAAAGCCTTCCACAAACCGACGATAATACCCAGCTAAACCCATAAAACTACGCACCTCCGAAACGGTCGTCGGTCGGGGCCAATCTCGGACTGCCTCAATTTTCGCCGGGTCTACCGCCACACCTGCGGCGGAAATCACATGGCCCAAGAAGACTACCTCCCGAAGCCAAAACTCGCACTTTGCCAGCTTGGCATACAACTTCTTCTCTCGCAGAAGTTGCAGCACTATCCTTAAGTGCTCCTCATGCTCAGCATCACTTCGGGAGTAGATCAAGATATCATCAATGAACACTACCACGAATCGATCCAAGTATGGTCGGAAGATCCGGTTCATTAAATCCATGAATGCGGCAGGGGCATTAGTTAGCCCAAAAGGCATAACTGTAAACTCATAATGCCCGTACCGTGATCTGAATGCCGTTTTCGGAATATCCTCGGCCTTCACCTTCAACTGGTGGTAACCGGATTGCAGATCTATCTTAGAGAAGACACAAGACCCTTGCAGCTGATCAAAAAGATCATCGATGCGCGGCAAAGGGTACTTGTTCTTGATGGTCACTTTGTTTAATTCCCTATAATCCACACAAAGTCGAAGTGACCCATCTTTCTTCTTCACGAATAGCACCGGCGCTCCCCAAGGCGATACACTCGGCCTAATAAAGCCCTTATCCATTAAATCTTGGAGTTGCGCCTTAAGCTCTCGTAACTCAGCCGGTGCCATCCGGTAAGGAGCCTTTGAGATTGGCGCAGTTCCTGGAACTACGTCAATCACAAACTCAATCTCCCTATCTGGCGGCATGCTAGTCAGCTCAGGTGGAAAAACATCCGGAAACTCGCGGGCAATAGGGATATCCTTGAGTTCCGGCGCCGCCGTAGGCCCCTCAACAACACTAGCCAAAAAGGCTACACATCCTCGACGGATCATCTGCCTCGCTCGGGAAGTCGAAATCATAGAGGCAAAGAAAGCACTCTGACATCCCCGGTATACCAACATCTCCTGGCCTGGCTCTCTAAAAGTGACGGTTCTTGCGGCACAATCAATAGTCGCAAAGTACCGAGCCAGCCAGTCCATTCCGAGGATCACATCGAAGTCCTTCAGCTGTCTCAAGACCAACAGGTCTGCTGGCATAATCCAGGACTCGATTTGCATCGGGCAGGACCAACAACACTCCTCCACGTGCAAGGTGTGATCGGGAATCTGAACCTCTAATGCACGTGGCAAAAGTCCTACCTCTAACCCATGTAATGATGCAAATGATCTACTAATAAAAGAATGCGATGCTCCAGTATCAAATAAAGTACGAGTCCTAATGCCAGAAAGTAAGGTGATACCTGCCACCACATGATCTGCTGCCGAAGAGTCCTCTACTTGCGCAGCATACACTCGCCCACTCTGAGCTGGAGGGCGATAATCCGTGGGATGGGAAGAAGATGGTCTGCTTGCTGGAGCATAGGGCCGCTGAGCCGTCGACCGCTGCTGCGATGAAGATGGAGCAGATGCTGAAGAGGGAGTGGCGGGGGCCGAAAAGGGGCACGAAGCTCGAATGTGCCCAGGCTGTCCACATCCATAACAGCGACCCCACCGCTGGTCGCAGGTGCTGGGAAAATGCTGGCCTCCACAGAAAATACAATTACCGGGGGTTCGTGGTTGTCGGGGTTGCTGTTGAGACTGCCGCTGTCGCTGAGGCTGCCGCTGCGACCCACGCTGCGACGGCTGTGATCTTTGCTGCTGCTGCCGCTTCTGGGACTTCTGGGATCCACCAGGCCCTCGTTGCTCGGACCGTCCTTGGCCGGGGAACTGTGACTGCGGCGGTCGTGGCGGCCTCCACGAACTAGATTGTCCCCCAACCTCCGGTGCCGGTCGCTTCGCCCCCGGGATCACTACGGGAGCTGGAGCTACCTCCTCCATCACCACCTCCCCGCACTCAACATAGAGTGCCTGCTCCATCGAGGCCTCCAAGGTCTGCAACCTACGCGAGCGAACCAATTGAAAAAGGTCCCGGCGCAACCTCGCTCGAACATGTAGATCCGGTGCGCCTCGTCCCTGGCCACGTTCGGTACACATGCCAACAACTGATTGAAATTGGCAATGTACTCGTGCACGGGCCGATCTCCTTGGCGGAGGTTTCTCAACTGTTCCTCCAACCTCTGCCGGACGCTTTCCGGAAAGAAAGCCCCAAGAAGGAGATTGCGGAATTCCGCCCAGGTCAGGAGCTGAGCCCCAGGCGGACCAGCCGGTCGAACACGCCGCCACCAAGCTTCGGCGTTGTGTTCCAAAAAGTTCGTTGCCAAAATTACCTGATATCGATCCTCGATAAACAACGTCTCAAAACGTCGCTCCATCGCCGTGATCCACGACTCTGCCTCCCACGGCTCAGTACTTTGCCCCGAAAAATGGGGTGGGTCAAACTGGCGGAACCTCATCAACAGGTCCACCACTCCCCGCTGCTCTGCCGGGGTCAGAGATCCTGTCAGCCCAGTCGGCTGTCCACCAGTACCCCGAGTAACAGGGGATGCCGGGGTCACCGGTACAACTGGAGGATTCACAGCAGGGGAAGAAGGTACGGGAGAATTCTCCGGGGGTGCTACAACAGGCTGCGCCCTCTGCTCTAACATCTGCGTCAGCCGGCTCATGGCCTCCTCCTGACGCCGAACAGCCTCAGACATCTGGGCCATCTGAGCCTGCAGCTCTTGCACCTCACTCTGCTGGCCCTGCTCGGACTCCTCCTGATCGGACTCAGGGGAATCAGGCTGAGAACGCGTCAACATCCTACGTCGCGGAGGCATCCTACCACAAGAAACCACACTCAGTATCAAACCCCACACGACCCAATCTAGCGAAAGTCAAAGACATTCCCCTATTTCTGTGACTTTATGTTGTCTGCAGCCAACATAACTGTCCACCAGAAATTGGGTATGTCGGTCCCTCTTCTCTCACTGGAAGAGTCAAACAATAAATCAACGACTTTCGCAAAATGTCACGTCTCTCATGCCCTATTATCCTAGGGTCTGCCAAAAGCCTAGGGTTTCCTAAGTCCCAACTGAACTATCCCTAAGCTCTGATACCAACTTAATCTGTCACGCCCCGGGTGCAAATCAGGACCCGGGCCCGTCTACAGATCCGCCGTGCACACGGGATTTCCCGCGTACACGAAGCGCTGGTAACCTGCTCAGATATAAATGTACAATAAAAGAGCATAATACAGAGCTGAAATAGAAGAACCACATAGTATCTCAGACTGGAACTACAAATACAACTGTAATATGTACAATAATCTCCCAGCTCACCAAAATAATACAACCAGCTGGCGGAAGCCAGACCCAAAATAAAAGGAGAATCTCACAGTCTGAGTGGGGGTACAACGTCTATCTACAGCTCTCAGTCTCCCAGGAGATCTATTCAGCGATCCCCTTACCTCGATCAGCTGCCGATGGCCTAGCAGCTCCCGCAGATGACTCTGCAAAATAAAGGAGAAGAAAGAAACAGAAAACAATAATGGGGGTGAGAACTACCAGATAAACCAGCAGCCTCCCCTAGTGGGTAAAACCTCAACTCTGACGCACCCACTAGGACTACTAGAGGCAAAAGGGAAAAGGGGAAGTGGTAGATACAAAAGATGCTGAAACAGGAAAACTATCACTATTATGCTGTCAAAACTGTATGCATGCATCAGAAATAGTATCTGACCAAATAAACCCAATCTAGCAACCGATACACGATCGGTATTGCCTGCTCAAGAACCAGTATCTGATCGGCACACGGCACGATCCCATAATATCCAATCGACCGGCACACGGCTCGGTCCTAAGCCTACTCCGGAGTGGCACTCGAGGGGAGCGACCCACACGAGTAAAATATCTCTGTCATCAGTATCACAAGTATCTCTGTAGCACATGTCTCAATATAGCAGGACTGGATCATGACTATGATCAAAGTGGGAAACTCCATCCACTACAGAACCCAATCCCCAACTGATGCAATAAATAAACCAAACTCAACCCCAATCTGATGCAAGGATAAACATCTGGTCAACCGCCTACTGTCCGCGGTCACCGCAATACCCCACAAGTCCACAATCTAGCACAACCTTGGCTACACTATCCCAAACCCCTGCTCACACTTGAGCAACAACATATGAATGCAAAGGACAACAATGAAACATGTTCAAATCCCAATATGATAGTGTAGCAATGAATAGTGGCCTTACCTGATGTCCGGGCATGCATGCAACTGTCTTTATTTTTAAAAGTTGTAAAATAGTGTCAAAGGTTTAAAACAATTGATTTACTGAATAAAAGTCATTTGCATGCGAGATCATAGCCTTTGTCTCAATCACAGTGTCCCAATATAAGTCATCATATCATTTGTGGGGTTATATTAAATTTTAGGGGAGTTTGTCCCAGCGGTCCTTGTCATTTGTCATATTAATTTGTCCCAATGGTTCTCATTAATTGTCCTGTTAGTAGTCCTGTTAGTAGTCCTGTTAGTAGTCCTGTTAGTAGTCCCAATGGTTCTCATCAATTATCATGTTACTTTGTCCCAATTGTTCTCATTAATTGTCATATTTTAGGGGATTTCTAGTAATCCCAGTGAGCTTGTCAAAAATGAGGTAAGCAACAACCGCCCACCTCGAACAGCTCAAACAACACCCCAGGTAGTCTCCTGGTTGTCCACAGTCCTCAAATCCTGCAAATCAACGCTCCCGGTATAAATACAAATCCCAAAAAGTACAATATTTGCTGTTTTTCAGACAGCACGGAAAAGAGGAATTTTTCACCTCTAAAATGAGCTCCTAAAATCCCAGAAAAATCACGGTTGCGTTCCTCGCGAAGAGTAGATCAAAATCGACTCTTTAAACGCCTCGATCTGACGCTCCTACGTCAAGATAAAAATCGGAGAAGTCGGTGCTGTCCAAAAACCATCACAGTAAAAAGGGGGGTCAAAGAGGACCTAAAAACTGTGCCAAAAGTACGAAACGGAGCAAAATGATCAACACGGAAATCGAAGCC
The DNA here is from genome assembly GCA_029168755.2 of Tillandsia fasciculata. Lineage (NCBI taxonomy): Eukaryota > Viridiplantae > Streptophyta > Magnoliopsida > Poales > Bromeliaceae > Tillandsia > Tillandsia fasciculata. The sequence goes on along the minus strand of CM054931.1, from coordinate 8,760,723 downwards.
CTACCTCTTACGGTCGCGCTGCCGCAAAAATCGTCCAAAAATTCCACCCGGTTAGCCCGCAGTGAATTTTCGACGGAACTGCGACGGGAAATGGGCCTAAAAGAAAATCGTCGCAGTGCGCCGCGTCGCAGATATCTCACTATCTGTAACTCCTAAATTCTGAGATTCTAGAGAGAGAAAGAAGAGAGAGAGAGGAACAACTTTCGTAGAGGGAAGTTTTTCTGATTCTCTCTCTTGGCTCGCAATCCAAGGTGGAATGAGAGGGGGGGTGGGGGCTCTTATATAGTGGGCCAAAAGGAATATTCCCTCACGGAATCCAGATCCGAACACGAAACACCGAAACGAGCCAACCAGGAAGCGCCACGTGTCAACCAAACAGGAAACAGCCTGTGCAGGGCCAATGAAAAGCGCCACGTGTCCACGTGGGGCGTGTGTTTGCCCCGCGCTCCGGGTCTTCCGGAAGTTTGTCGGCCAATAGGGTGCGCCACGTGTCAGCTGCCCACATGCTTCTAGAAGCCGGCCACCAATGGGAAGCTGCCACGTGGCAAACAGGGATTCGGTGCACCCGGTGCACGCCCATCCATGGACCGCGCACCCGAGCCTGCTGCCCGCGCCTGCCCGCGCTGCCCGCGCCGCGCGCCTCCGCGCTCGCGCCGCTGCCCCGCCGCTGCGCCGCTGCCCGCCGCCGTGCGCCGCCGCCGCCGCCGCCGCCGGCCGGCCGCCGCCGGCCGGAACAGTAATTCCGGCCGGCGGTTACTGTTCCGGTGAACAGTACCAGGTGCCGAAAAATTAAAGCGAATATACCGTTTTGACCGTTTTCGCGCGCTGAATCCAAATACGACGTCCGTTTCGCCAAATTCTTATCCGAAATTTTGCCGAAAGCTCCCGGAAATTCCCGTTTGCTCCGATTTTCGTGCAGAGTCAATTTTAAATATCCAATTTCGATTCTACTGGCTTCGTTGCACTGTACAAGCTTCCTACAGTCACTATTTAAGGTTGCGCAGTTTTGCGGGAGTCCGGATCATCACAGGTGCTATCAAGTTTTTAGCCGTTGGATGAAAAAATATGCGGTTGGGATTATAATGGGACCCTAGGGTTTACTAGGTGGTTGGTTGAATAGTAAAAATCTTAGGGGACCACTATAATCCCAACCGCATATCTTTTCATCCAACGGCTGAAAACTTGATAGCATCAATTGTTTGATGCTATCGATAGTATTCTAGCAGGACTATATATATATATATATATATATATATATATTCGAGATGTTATCGAGCCGAACACGAGCGAGCTGACCCCAGCTCGTGTTCGGCTCGTTTACTAAACGAGCGATTCGATCTCGAGCTCATTTCGAACCGAACACGAGCTGGCTCGCGAACAGCGAGCTGGATTGCCACCCCTACTCGGCACCCCATCTCATTCTGGGATGGGGTGAATTCTACTCGTCACTCAAATGACGAGTAAAATAATACCCAGCCCAGGATAAGGTGGAGTGTAAGATATACACCCCTAAAGGAGTGTATACTTATATATACCATTTTTCTTTATATATAGAATTCCTAATTTTACAAAGATCATCGAACTCCTATATAATTGAGCTTTTATATTTTTAAACTTTCTCAAATTATTAATATTTATAAATTTTTAATTTTTAAATAAAAATAAACGGTTAAAGTAATATCGAACTTTTAAAATTTAATGGGTGCTGGATAACATAATATGATTTAAAAAATAAAATTAAATAAATTTAACGATAAAAAAAATTAAAAACACCAAATAATTAGTATTTTTATAAATGTCATAGTCCGACTATATATATAAATATACTGTTCGGCTACTATGCTTCTAAAAATATCAAATAATTTATGCTTATAAGTTTTTTACTATTAAATCTATTTCTTTGACTAATTTCATCTCGTAGATCATACTATTTTACTAAGCACTTACTAAATCCTAAAAAATTACTATCATCTTAATGGTATATTTCTACATTCAATGACCAAAAAGTCACAAACATCAATAACTTTGTACTTTTACAAACATAGAAGCTCAACTATATATATATATATATATATATATATATATATATATATATATATATATATATAGAGAGAGAGAGAGAGAGAGAGAGAGAGAGAGAGAGAGAGAGTCCGGCTGGAATACTATCGATAGCACCAAGCAACTGGTGCTACCAAGTTTTTAGCCCTTGGATGAAAATATGTGCGGTTGGGATTATAGTGGTCCCCTAAGAATTTTACTATTTAACCAACCACCCACTAAATCCTAGGGAACCACTATCATCCTAACCGCACATTTCTTAATCCAAGGGCTAAAAATTTGATAGCACCAATGACTTGGTGCTATCGATAGTATTCCAACCTAATTATATATATATATATATATATATATATATATATAGAGAGAGAGAGAGAGAGAGAGAGAGAGAGAGAGAGAGAGAGAGAGAGAGCTAGACTGGAATACTATTAATAGTACTAAGTCATTAGTGCTTTTAAGTTTTTAAAGGGTAGAAAACTTAATAGCACCAATAACTTGGTACTATTAATAGTATAGTAGCCGGACTATATATATATATATATATAAATTCAATAGTATTAATGTTTAATACTGTTGAATACTATTAATAATATATAATGTTTAATACTGTTGAATACTATTGATAATATATACTCTCTCTCTCTCTCTGTATATATATATATATATATATATATATATATATATATATATATATATATATATATATATATATAAAAATTGAGCTCCTATACTTTTAAAAATATTAAGTTATTGGTATTTGTGAGTTTTTAGCTCTTTGATAAAAAAAATAGGAGGTTAGGATGATAGTGAGGCCCTATAGTTTAGTGGTTGATTGGTGGAATAGCATAATCTAATGAATGAATTTAGTCGAAGGAATAAATTTAACGGTAGAAAACCTACAAGCACCAATTATTTAATAATTTTAAAAAGAATAGTAGCCAGACTATACGCACATTCTTTCATACAATGGCTAAAAATCTACTAGTACCAATGATTTCTTGCTTTTAAAAGTAAAAGAGCTCAATTATATATATATATATATATATATATATATATATATATATATATAGAGAGAGAGAGAGAGAGAGAGAGAGAGAGAGAGAGAGAGAGAGAGCTAGGCTGGAATACTATTAATAGTACCAAGTTATTGGTGCTATTAAGTTTTTAACCCCTTAGATTAAAAAATTTGTGGTTGAGATGATAGTGGGCCCCTTGGGTTTAATAGGTGGTTCGAAAATAGTAAAATCTAACGGGTGAAAATGATCAAAGGGATTGATCTAAGGGTAGAAAACTTGACAGCACTAATAAGTTGGTACTATTAATAATATAGTAGCCGGACTATATATATATATATATATATATATATATATATATATATATATATATATATATATATAGTTCGGCTATGATGTTTATAAAAATACCAATTATTTAGTACTTATAAGTTTTTTACTATTAGATCTATTTTTTTTATCAATTTCACCTTTTAGATCATCTTTGGTTGAAAGGATGAGAGGTTAAAATGATGGCGGGCCCTTAGGGTTTAATAGGTGATTAGTGGAATAACATGATCTAAAAGGTGAAATTAATAAAAAAAAATAGATCTAATAGTAAAAAACTTATAAGTACTAAATAATTGGTATTTTTATAAACACCATAGCAGAACTCTCTCTCTCTCTCTCTCTCTCTCTCTCTCTCTCTCTCTCTCTCTCTCTCTCTATCTATATATATATATATATATATATATATATATATATATATATATATGTATAAAGAGAGAGAGAGAGAGAGAGATGATCCGGATCTCCGCGGAGGTTTTGCGGTGTAATCAGTGACTTCTTGAGGCCTATATTGTGTGATGAAGATGGTTACGCGCAAATCGGACCTCAAGATTGGACCCAGCGCGAAAATTGGATCAAGTTTTTTTATCCGAATGCCCATCAAAATTTAGAAGTAGATTCTTGCAAAACGAACATCGGATTTGGATTCAGCGCGCGAAAACGGTCAAAATAGGCTATTTGGATGTATTTTTTGAGATCCGGACGCCCTAAAACGGACTACGGGCAAGTTCACTGTAGCTCGGGTAGGCCGGGCAGCACCGGCGACCACGGGCAGGTGCCGCGTGGGGGCCGCATGCAAGCGCGGGACGACCGCGGGCAGGCGCGGGCAGTAGCGCGGGCAGGCGTAAGGGCATGGGCAGGCCGATCCACGGCCCTTGGCGCTTGCACCGGGACCAACGAGCAAGCGTGCCAGCCATATGGCAGCACGCGATTCGCCGTGCCACGCCAATCACGCCGCGATTAGCGGGGCAGCACCACGTGGCGCCTTCCGATTAGTCGACAACGACCCAAAAGACCCGACGCCGCGACCAGCGCGTGGACCGCGGCTGGCCACGTGGCGTGCTGCCATTGGCGGGCGACAGCCGCCGCGCGTGCATCGAGCGCACAAAGCAGGGGAGACGGGACACGTGGCGGCATCGCGGCGTTTCGGGCGCTGATCGGAAGCTGCGGGGATGAGCGCCACGTGTCCGGGCGCTGTGCAGGCCGGATCGGAGCGCCCAAATGTGGCATTGATCCGAAAATGGGTCTTCTTTGGATTTTACCTATAAATAGCCCATTTTGGGCTTCTTTTGAGGGACTTTATGATCTGATTTTGGGGCCATTTTCGACAGAGAGTTTCTTCATCGAGTCTTCTTCGCATCTTGGCATTCCAGAGGATTTTTAGACTTCGTTTCATATTTTTCTTTCCCGACCTCACAACCTTCGATGCTTCTTCGACACCGATCTTTTTCGTTGACTCTTCGTCCGTGAGCTCTCCCGAGCAGAGTTCTTAGAGTTTTTTGCCGATTTTTGCGACGTTTCCACGAGAGGTAGGTCTTCGATTTTCGTGTTTGCCACTCCTCCTTTTCAGTTTTTATAGGATTTCTAGCAGTATATTTAGACCCCATTTTCGCTGTTACACTTTCTAGGCAGAGCTGGAGTAATCTTACATTTTCTCGGTCTACGATTGTCGAAACCGGGAGTTTAAAGACTCGATTGACATCTACACTTCGAGAGTAATGCAACCGTATTTTTCTTGGATTTTTTCGAGAGCTCTTTGCAGGTGAGAATTTTTATTTTTTGGGACTGTTGCACTGAATAGTAAAATACAGATTTTGTGATTATAATTTTTGCGGCGTTCAGCTCTTATTACAGTTTTTGTGGATTGTTCAGCATTTCGCAGGGAAAGGGAAAGTTAGAACTTTTCGTCACGATCGAGGTACGCTTTTTTTTTTGGTCCCGGCTAAAAATTATGTGTGAATTGGCTTCTACACTCGAGCGACACGCTTGCTGATTTTTGCCGAACTTGTTCGACAGCACTTCAGTGTTTTGCTTACCACCGCTGATCCGGAGCGAGTTTTTGGTAGTTTTTGGTTTCGTTGGAACCGTAGGAATTGGGGGGAACGCGCACGTCAAATTTCAGCCCGAACGGATTCCAGATCTGCGCGTTCCAGGTAGGTTGTTGAGCACCTCTTTCTACGGCTTACTCACTAGGGCTATTAGAGTTCCCACGACACACTGCTTATTGTTTCGCCACCCCACTATGAATCATGCTTAAATAAATTATTCCTGTTAGTCTTTAGCCTATCTATGTGAGACTGGAACACTGTGATGATTTATTATGGACATGTATAGTTGGTTAGCGATTATGACCCGTTGATCTATACCTATGTGAGATTGCTACTTGATACTCTTTCTTATATCTTTCTTGAGAACAGATGTATGCTTGTATGGACATCTAGATAGGCCACTTTTCATCGCTACACTATCATATTAGGACTTGACTTAGGAGAAATCATGGTTGTTCCTTTTTCTCCTTTTTACTTAGACATGTAATTCATGTTGCTCGGGTTATGAGCAGGGACTCGGGATAGTATAGTTGAGATTATTGAGTCTGGGAGGATTTTCACCAGATTGTTGGACTTATGGGGCGTTGTTGCAACCGCGGATATTGGGCGGTTGACCGAATGTTGATCTTTGCATCAGATTGGAGTTGAATTTTCATTAGTGGACGGAGTTTTCCACTTTGAGTATAGTCATGACTAAGCCCTGCTGTATTGAGATACTTGTAATATGGTTACTTTACTCATGTGGGTCGCTTCCCTCGAGTGCCACTCCGGATATATGCTTATGGCCGAGCCGTGTGCCGGTCAGTTGGTTATATTGGGATTCGAGCCGTGTGCCGATCTGCTACTTGTTCTTGGATTCGACAGTAGAGCAGGCAGTACCGGATTTTATACTGGTCCATTTGATTGGGTTTATTTTAGCAGTTCTCATTCACTAATGCATGCATACAGTCGTTCTATTCGGTACTACATTAGAGATATAGTAGTGGTAGTTTTTCTTATCAGCAGAATGTTTTAGCATACCACTGTACTTCCTTTCTTGCATCTGGTAGACTTAGTGGGTACGTCGGAGTTTGAGGATTTACCCACTAGGGGCTATTGGTTTTACTAGTGGTTCTCACACCTATTATTGTTTTTCCTTTTTCTTCCATTTGTTTTGCAGAGTCTTTTATGGGAGCTGTTAGGCCTTCGACGGCTGATCGAGGTAAGGGGATCGTTGAGTAGATAGATCTGCTGTGAGGCTGAGAGTTTTAGCTAGACTTTTGGTGTACTCACTTTACTCAGACTGTTGTACTCTTGTTATTTTGAGTCTGGATTCAGCCAGCTGGTTGCATTATTTTGATGAGCTGGGAGATGTTATTATATTTATTACAGCTATATTTTACTTTCAGTTTCAGTTTCAGTCTGAGATGGTGGAGGCATGGAAAGTGGGGGCATGAATAGCTGCGATGGAGAAGTTGTTCAGGGATTTCTTCATTAGGATAAGTATAGGGTTCACATGGCAGTTCACTGTTTGGATAGAGTGCTGATGCTTGGTGGCGTTGGGTGGAGCCAATGGAGTTCCAGACCACCCGACAGCTGCCCTGGTCCGAGTTTCATCGCATGCTGCTTGGGACTTATTTTTCAAGCAGCGTGAAGCAGAAATTGGAAGATGACTTGAAGAACTTACAGCAGGGCAGTAGGTCAGTTCAGGAGTATCTTCATGAGTTCACGTAGTTGCTTAACTGCGTGCCCTTCGTCGCTCGCGATGGGCCACACCAGGTTCATCTATTTGAGAGTGGCCTTCGCAGTGAGATATATACCCTAGTGCACGCTCAGAGGCTTCAGACTCTCGATGAGGCCATTGAGCACTCCCTATGGGTGGAGTGGGGAACGCTGTGGTTGCCCGGAGAGGGGGATTGGCCACGCAAAGTTCTAAGAGGAAGCAGCCAGCACTTGAGGATGGGAGACAAGCTAGTTCTTGGAGACCACCACGACCGCCGTAGTGTGAGGACCCGGATCCCCACGATGAGATTACTGGTTGACCGGCAGCTTATGGAGGCCTATGTCGTGTGTCGGCGGTGTTTGTGCACCAATTGGACACAAGTGTTGGACTCAGGGCTTAAAATGGATCACGTGGGTAATCGAAGGGCCCCGTCGAATGCTTAGAAGTGGTTTCGCGTGAAACGGACATCAAAATTGAACTCAGCGCAAAAATTTGGATTAAGAATATCTTTTCGGATGCCTTCGATAATTTTTAGAAGTGGAATTGGGCAAAACAGACAGCGGATTTGGATTCAGCGTACGAAAACGATCGAAATGGGCTATTTATTTGAATTTTTCGGAGCCTGGATGCCCGCGCACGGATTTCGAGGCATGGAGTACTGTTTCGGTGGCCGGGGGCAGCGCCGGAACGGCGGGCAGCGGCGGAGCACGGCGGCGCGGGCGCGGGCAGGCACCGGGGCAGGTGCAGGCAGGCGCGTGGGCGCGGGCAGGCGCGCGCGGTGCAACGGGGGCGTGTGCCACGTGGCGTTTTCTGGTTGGCGCGGTGTGACACATGGCAGCTTTGGATTGGATGGTACAATAGGCGCGGTCCACGGAGCATGTAGCAGGTTTCTCGAGACGCGTGCGCGGCATGGGCGCCGGCAGCGCGGCGTGCGCACACGTGGGCGCGCCGACCGAGGCGTTTACGCGGGGAGGCGGGTGCCTGGGTGCGGCCACGTGTCGTGAGCAGAGTGGCCATGTTCGCTGTTTGCTGTGTTGGGGACACGTGGCGCTCCTTGGTTGATTCGGGCGCTGGATCGACGGCCCAAATCGCGGGTTCATGGCGCACTGTTGGCGCCCGAAAAGTTTCGGGCGCCCGGAAGTGGGGACATGGTTGGTATTTTTGGATTTGTTCATTTGGGGCTATATAAACCCTCCCTTGGCAGCCATTTCGAGCCTTTTTCCCGAGCTCCCCTGTGACTGAGCTTTGAAGCAGTATTGTTCTTCATCTCGTGCTCCATTTTGTGAGGGATTTACAGATTTTTTGGAGGCCTCGACATCCGCGTTTTCTGCGACGCGGCGCACTGCGACGTTTCTTGGATTTTGGTTTCTACCGTCCCTTTTCAGTGCGCGAGACCCTCTGAGCTACCCCGATGGTCTTTTGAGCTGATTTTTGTGGCAACGCGTTCATGAGAGGTACGCATTCGATTTTCGTATTGATCATTTCATCTTATTTTGGGTTTTTAGCATGGTTCCCGAGGCAAATTTAACCCCTTGTACTATTGTGAGATTTGGGACAACGGTAGAGTATTGTTGGTTTTTCTCGGTCTACGAGCATCGGAATGAGGCGTTTAAGGACTCGATTGATATTTACGCTTCGAGAGGAACGCACCCGTATTTTTATTAGAATTTTTGGAGGACTCTTTGAAGGTGAAAATTAAGCCTCTTTCGGACTGATGTTCAGCAGGCATGTGTTCGTGAAGGTTTTGGCTTTCGACATTGTTCTAATTGTTTCTTGGCCTTCAGGTGTCAGAATAAGGTGTATAAATACTCGATTTGTATCTACTCGTCGCGAGGATCACAACGGTGATTTTTTCGGATTTTTTTGAGGACAGACTACAGGTAAAAAAGGGCCTTCTTTGTGCTGTCTTGGAAAAACAGCAGGTGTTTTTTGTGATGTGGTCTAATTGTGGGCTGTAATGTTGGTTTGAACAGAGGCTTGTGCGACCGAGTACCGAGGGTGCAGTTTCGGCAGATTTTGGATTGTGAGCGACTACACACTTCTTCGACTTCGACTTTGACTGCGGAAAGCGTTACAGGTGGGTTGCTTTTCTTTAGGACCGGTGGACGGTTCTCTAATTCTATTTGATAGAATGCATGCATGTTAGTATACCCATGTGTAATTGAAGGTAAGCTTAGTAAATATATATATTTTTGAGGATTGCATGATGATGATTAGTAGAAGCTTACCTTGGGAATGTTGCCCCTTTTGATTGATAGCATGCTAGATGGATATGTTTATTTCATACTAGAGGAGATAGGAAGCATGCTTATGAGAGATGAGGATTTTCTATTTATGCTTTGTTTAATTATATGCTATTTTTGGAACTTGACCTAGCACCCCGTCATATGCTACATGTTTAACCAGACCAGTAGAGAACCTTCACTTGGGCTAGGTTCTTTTATGCTTTAGACATCCCACACTTTGCATTTTTTCCTGGACATAGATTTTTCTCGCCCAGGTAGTGGGCCGAGTAGTCAGGTTTCTATGGGATATTGTTGCACTCGTGCCTGGGGGCTGAGTGGAGTCTGGTAGCTTAGTTTAGATTATGCTAGTGTCGTGGGGAGCCGTTTGGGTTGACGGTGGTCCCGGGCCGTCGAGTATCTTCCGGTCAGTGTTGTTGGGATCCGTTGGGGTTGACGGTGGTCCCGGGTCGTTGGGTGTTGTCCGACCAGTTTTGTTAGCCCTGAGTTGTGGGTCGATCCCGGCTGTGGAGTATCTCTAGCCAGTGTGTTTTGTGCCACGAGTTGGCGGAGTTTGCTAGTATCTCGAGATTTGAGAGAGCTGATCAGCTGAGTCATCGAGAGTACTCCGACCGTTGTGCGAGATGTTTGAGGATCCTGAGTCGTTCCGTTCTGAGAGTGAGCGTGGATTTTGACTATAGCATGCATGAGCCACTTTGAGCTCGACAGAGTGCGCGGATACCTTTTTCCTCGGTGGGGTCGCGCCCCTCAGTGCCCCGTCCGGAGTGGGCCTGTTACTTTTGTATCGCGACTTGTCGATGCAGTCCTTCTGGCTGGGCCAGTTTTGGCAGTCACGGACGCCCTACGTAAGTCCGGTCCTCCTTGGATGTAACGGCAGTAGGTAGGCGCAGGCTTGACTGGACCCTATGAGGCAGTCAGTTCGATTGGATCGATTGAGCACCTTGGGTGCGAGTAGTTGCATATATCTCCATCTGTACCACCCATTGAGCATTTAGATAGAGGCATGGTAGCTGTAAAGTATCTCCAGCCTTTCTTGTTTAGTTTTTACTGCATTGTTATCTTATGCCTCTAGTAGACTTAGTGGACAGACCGTCGGGCTTGGTGGCGGTACCCACTGAGAACTACATGTTAATATAGTTCTCACACCCGTTGCGGGTGCTCCCCTTTCTTTTTCTTTCCTCTTCTCATCTGTGGGAGATGTTGATTCTGCTGTTGCTATTCGAAGCGAGGGAGTCGCGAGCTAGATCCCTACCTGTATTTGGAGAGTAGCTGTACCCCCACATTGTAGACTTGTAGTACAGTCAGTAGATTAGTTTTATTTCTGCTTTTGAGAGATTATTGTAGTGAGGTTATGACTTGTACTGAGAGCCTGTACACTGATATTTTATTTCAGGTTACCCTCCCTGTTGAGTTCTGGATTTTGTATCTGAGGATTTTGTATTTGATCATATTTGGGAGGTGGATATTGTATCTTTATTTCCAGTTGTACAGTGTTTGATAGAGTTTTACAGCTTTTTATTTTATAGCTCTGATATATGTTTAGCTGTAGTAGTTTTTCTTTGCAGGTTGGACGCTTCGCCTATGTGGGGTTCTATATAGGCGGCGAATCTGTTGGCGAGCCCTGGTCACAGTTTCGACCCCGGGGTGTGACACGTGGCCTTAGTTTCACAGCCGTGGTGGTTCTGATCGGCGAGGGCCTGGTGGATCCCAAAGACCACCGCAGCAGCAGCAACAGCGATCACAGTCTCAGCAGCAGCATAGGTCACAGTCACAGCTGCAGAGATCACAGCAGCAGCAGCAGCGAAGACAGCCACAGTATTCTGACCGATGTATCTTCTGTGGCAGACATCATCAGCCGAGTACTTATGATCAGCGGTGGGGACGCTACTACGGCTGTGGGCATTCTGGGCACATGCGAGCTTTATGCCCCTTTTCGACTTCGGCAACACCCTCTTCTACATCGGCTCCCCTTGCATCTCAGCAGAGGTCGACGGCTCAGCGACCATATGTTCCGATTAGCAGATCTCTCATTCTTCCCACCCTTCTGACCGCCGACCGCCATCTCAGAGCAGTCGTGTTTATGCAGCCCGGGTGGAGGACTCATCAGCAGCCGACCATGTGGTTGCAGGTATTATTTTACTTTCTAGCATTAGAGTTTGCACTTTATTTGTGTAGTGTCCCAGTTTTTCCCCTGTGTTTTTCCCCTGTTCGGGGTGTGGAACACCTAGTGTTGGTGTGTTGGGCCCCAACATGTCAAAGGGATGTGTTGTTTGGACTCAGGGAGGATTTGGGGTCAAGCCTGACCTTCGGCTGCCTTTGTCGAATTTTAGGAATGGAATCAGGCTAAACGGAGGCCGTATTTGGATTCAGCGCGGAAAAACGCTTGAAAACGGCTATTTACTTATTTAATTTGGAGTCCGGATGCCCAAAAACGGACCCCCGGAAGTTTTCTGCGCAAAATGGTGCATGGGGGGATCTGTGGACCGGCCGGGACACGTGGCGCCTTGTTATTGGGCCGGCGCACGGCTCTCGGTCCACGGAGCGGGCCGCCGGTGCACGGTGCACGGCGGGCCACGTGGCAGGCGCCGGTTGGCCCGGTCCAGGGCGCGCGGCGCACGGGAGGGTGCGCGGGCAGCGCGGGCAGGCCGGGCAGGTGCGGGGTGGGGCGCGGTGCACGGTGCACCGGGGCGCGCCACGTGGCGGCCCCGGGTTGGCGGGTGCACGTGCGCGCGGCGCACCCGCAGGCGCGCGCCTGCGGCCGTATGCGCACGCGCCGCAGGCGTGCAGGCGGCGCGCAGGGCCGCCGGCGGCCGTGTCGGGCGGGGAAAGCGGGGGGCACGTGGCGCCCCGCCATTGGCGGGCGCCACCCACCCCGCCGCCCCGCAGGGGGACGCGTGGCGCGTCCCCGCTGGGCCCGCACGGCTGCCGCCTGTTTGGCGGACGCGTGGCGGGCCCAGGGCCGGGTTGGACGGAGGTCGGACGGGCGGGGATCCCGTGTGCGGCCCGGGTTGGGCTGGGCCGCACTGTAGCCGCCCGAATCTTGGTGGGCCGGGCCGCACTGTAGCAGCCCGAATGTCCCCTGCGCCCGAAAGTGGGGACACAGGGGTCATTTTCCCAAATGTTTGTTTGGGCCTATAAATAGGCCTTCCTCCCCTCTCTCTTGGGCTTTTTCCGAGAGAAAGAGAGAGAACCAGGGGGAGGTTTGTGAAGAGAAGTTTTTCCTCTCACATTTTTCTACCTCGTGGTGCGTTCCCAGATTTTTGGGAAGATCGACAGCGGCGTTCCGGATTTTACAGTGTGCCTCGGTTTTTCCCCATTTCGGCCCGTTATCGTCGCATTTCAGTCCGAGGAGTCCCCTGCGCAGTACAGAGGTCCGATTCCGACGATTTCTTCGCCAGTGTGTTCCTAAGAGGTAGGGCTTCGTTTTCGTGTTGATGGTTTCTCTGGATTCCGATTCCTTGGCACGATTCCCGAGGTGATTTGACACCCCATTTTGCTGTTTGGATTTTTGGACAGCGGCAACTTCGACGATTTGTTTCTCAGCGTAGGAATATCGGATCGAGGCGATTCAAGAGTCGATTTTGGGCTATTTTTCGCGAGGAACGCAACCGTGATTTTTCTGGGATTTTAGGAGCTCGGGACAGAGGTGAAAATTCCTCGTTTTGCGTGCTGATTTTTAAAACAGCAAAAGCTGTTTTGGGAATTGTTATATTTACACCGTGTACACTTGTGTGATGTTGTAGGACATTGTTGCAGCTAACGGTGTGTTTAGAGGACAGCTGGTATTTTCTGGGTACATTGTGCACGCTTTTCGAGGTGGGTGGTTGCGTTGCCCTCTTTGTTGACCTGCACACTAGGAATAAAAGAGTTTCCCAACTATGCATGTGATAGATAACTTGTGATATATAAACCTATTGTATTTGGCCCCTAAATTAATTTAGTAGCTTCTATGTGATAAATCTGGGACAAGAAAATTGGACAATTGCTATATCGTGAACCGCATGCAAATTGGTAACCCAACAATATCTTTTTTAAAATAGTTCTAAAATTATTCTTCACATGAAACTTAGTTCCTTTCTAAATGTTTTTAAAAGAGAACACTTGCATGCTCATTGGACATCTAGTTAGGCCACTATCTTACTGCAGCACTATATTATGGGACTTGACTTAGGAGAAAACATGTGTTATTGTTATTCTTCTCTATCGATGCATGTTGCTCGAGTCTGATCGGGATTTTGAGATAGTGGTGTCTGAACCTTGAGTTTGGGACAGTTGGGATTGTCTTAGGGGATTGTGGGGCATAGTGGCAACCGCGGATGATAGGCGGTTGACCAGATGTTTTTACTTTATCAGATTGGGGTCTATGGGTTCAGCGGTAGCCGCGGATTTTGGGCGGTTGACCGGGAGTTATTATCACACCAGATTGGGGATCGGGGTTGCATTAGTGGATGGAGTATTCCCACTTTGATCATGGTCATGATCCAGTCCTGCTATTGTGAGACATCGGTTACAGAGATGATTGATACAGAGATACTTTACTCGTGTGGGTCGCTCCCCTCGAGTGCCACTCCGGAGTAGGCTTTTGACCGTGACGGTTCCGGTCAGTTGGTGAGTTGTGAGTGATGACACAGTTGGTGAGTTGTGAGTGATGACACAGTTGGTGAGTTGTGAGTGATGACAGAGCAGGCAGTGCCAGTATTTCCTGGCCCTCTGATTGGGTTTTCTTGGGCAGTCAGCTTTATAGTTGCATATATACAGTCATCTTTTGGCACTGCATTTAGAGGCATAGTAGTGGTAGTTTCTTTTCAGCAGTCTTTAGTGCATACCACTGTTCTTTCCTTTTTGCCTCTTTATTCCTAGTGGGTGCGTCAGCATCAGAGGTTTTACCCACTAGGGGAGGCTACTGGTTTATCTAGTAGTTCTCACCCCCATTATTGTTGTTTCTTGTCCTTTCCCCCCTTTGTTTTGCAGAGTCGACTGTGGGAGCTGCTGGGCCTTCAGCGGCAGATCGAGGTAAGAGGATCGCCGACTAGCTAGATCGTCTACCCCGTGCACGAGAGATTAGCTAGACTTTTACTGTACTCCCCTTTTGTATCTCAGACTATAGTAGTTTACTTTTGGGTCTGGCTGTGGCCAGCTGGTTGTATTATATTGGTGAGCCGGGAGTATATTGTACTTTTATTTCAGTTTACAGTTTATTTCAGTCTGAGATTGCTTTTAGTTCTATTAGTTCAGCTCTGTTTATGCTCTTCTATTGTATATTATCTATCTGAGCAGGTTACCAGCGCTTCGTGTACATGGAAAATTCTGTGTACACGGCGGATCTGTTGGCGGGCCCGGGTTCTGGTTACCCCCGGGGCGTGACAGATTAAGTTGGTATCAGAGCTTAGGGATAGGTCAGTTGGGACTTAGGAAACCCTAGGCTTTTGGCAGACCCTAGGATGATAGGGCGCGAGAGGCGTGACATTTTGCGAAAGTCGACGATTTATTTATTGGACTCTTCCAGTGAGTGAGGAGGGATCGACATACCCTATTTCTGGTGGACAATTATGTTGGCTGCAGACAACATAAAGTCACAGAAATAGGGGGATGTCTTTGACTTTCGCTAGATTGGGTCGTGCGGGGTTTTATTGCTGATTTATGGTTTTTCTTTTGTGACAGTATGTCGCCCCGTCGTCGTGGTTCCGTCGGGAGTATACCCACCCCTTCTGAGGAGCCCGAGCAGGCGGTATCTACAGAGCTGGGGGAACTGCGGGCCTTGGTGACCCATTTAGTGGCTAGGAGCTTTCGACAGGACCAGCGCCTGGAGCAGCTACTGGCGCAGAGAGGTGATTCGGCAGTCGGAGAGAGGGCTAGGGCTTCGGAGCAGCATTTTGAGAGGAAACGCCCAGCCCCGGATGTTGTTGGACAGGCCAGTTCTTCTAGACGGCCACGGTTTCGCGACAGGTGTGTTTTCTGTAGAGGACGACACCCCTCAGGTACCTGTGACTTGAGGCGGGGTCGATGCTTCCGATGTGGACAGTCTGGCCACGTTCGAGCTTCGTGCCCCCTTTCGACCTTAGTACCCCTTCTTCAGCGTTGGCCCCTATCGCATCCCAGCAAGGATCTCAGCAGCAGCAGCAGACACGACCATTGCGGGCTCCCAGCGGTTGTATTTTCTGTGGAGGTCAGCATTTTCCCGGCACCTGCGACCAGCGGTGGGGTCGCTGCTATAGTTGTGGACAGCCTGGGCACATTCGGGTTGCGTGCCCCTCGGGGACGGCTACGGCACCTACTTTAGTGTCCGTCCCTACTACTTCTCAGCTACGACCGGGAGCTTCACCGACAGGTCTCCAGGCAGACCGAGTTTCGCCTCTACGCCCTTCTGGTGAGAGACAGCCGTTGTTGAGCGGTCAGGATAGCTTAGCGCAGGCGGGGGATTCTACTACGGCTGACCGTGTGGTGGCAGGTATGGTCTATTTCTGGCATTTGGATTCATATCTTTTGATACTGGAGCATCGCATTCTTTCATTAGTAGATCATTTGCATCATTACATGGGTTAGAGGTAGGACCTTTGCCACGTGCACGAGAGGTTCAGATTCCCGATCACACTTTGCACGTGGAGGAGTGTTGTTGGTCCTGCCCGACGCAGATCGAGTCCTGGATTATGCCAGCAGACCTGTTGGTCTTGAGACAGCTGCGGGACTTTGATGTGGTTCTCGGGATGGACTGGCTGGCTCGATATTTTGCGACAATTGACTGTGCCGAGAGGACTGTCACTTTTAGAGAGCCAGGCCAGGAGGTGTTGGTGTACCGGGGATGTCAGAGCGCTTTCTTTGCCTCTATGGTTTCGACTTCCCGAGCGAGGCGGATGATTCACCGAGGATGTGTAGCCTTTTTGGCTAGTGTTGTTGAGGGGCCTACGGCGGCACCGGGACTCGGGGATATCCCTATCGTCCGCGAGTTCCCGGATGTGTTTCCACCTGAGCTGACTTGTATGCCGCCCGACAGAGAGATTGAGTTTGTGATTGACGTAGTTCCAGGAACTGCGCCAATCTCTAAGGCTCCTTACCGGATGGCACCGGCTGAGCTGCGAGAGCTTAAAGCACAGTTGCAAGACTTGATGGATAAGGGTTTCATTAGACCCAGTGTGTCGCCCTGGGGAGCACCGGTGCTATTCGTGAAGAAGAAGGATGGGTCACTTAGACTGTGTGTGGACTATAGGGAGCTGAATAAAGTGACCATCAAGAACAAGTACCCTCTGCCGCGCATCGACGATCTCTTTGATCAGCTGCAAGGGTCTTGTGTCTTTTCCAAGATTGATCTACAGTCTGGTTACCACCAATTAAAGGTGAAGGCCGAGGATATTCCTAAGACTGCTTTCAGATCACGGTACGGGCATTATGAGTTTACAGTTATGCCGTTTGGATTGACTAATGCCCCTGCCGCCTTTATGGACTTGATGAACAGGATATTTCGGCCATTCCTGGATCGATTTGTGGTGGTGTTCATAGATGATATCCTGGTTTACTCCCGGAGCGAGGCCGAGCATGAGGAGCACTTGAGGACTGTGCTACAACTTCTACGGGAGAAGAAGTTGTATGCCAAGCTGGTGAAGTGCGAGTTTTGGCTTCGGGAGGTAGCTTTCTTGGGCCATGTGATTTCCGCCGCCGGTGTAGCTGTAGACCCGGCGAAGATTGAGGCAGTTCGTGATTGGCCCCGACCGACGACTGTATCAGAGGTGCGCAGCTTCATGGGATTAGCTGGTTATTATCGTCGGTTTGTGGAAGGCTTTGCGAAGCTTTCCACACCCCTCACTCGGTTGACGCGTAAAGGGGTTAAGTTTATCTGGAGTGAGGACTGCCAGAAGAGCTTCGAGGAGCTGAAGGACAGACTGATGACTGCTCCTATCCTTTCCCTCCCTGTTATGGGGAAAGGATATGTGATCTACAGTGACGCATCGCACAGTGGACTGGGTTGCGTGTTGATGCAGGATGGGAGGGTAATTGCTTATGCATCGAGACAGCTCAAGGATTACGAGAAGAATTACCCTACCCACGACTTAGAGCTCGCTGCCGTGGTGTTTGCACTGAAGCTTTGGCGCCATTACCTGTACGGGGAGCATTGTGAGATCTACACCGACCACAAGAGTTTAAAGTATCTGTTCACCAGAAGGAGCTGAACTTGAGGCAGCGCAGGTGGTTAGAGCTATTAAAGGATTATGATGTGGACATCCTTTACCACCCAGGCAAGGCTAACGTGGTCGCTGATGCATTGAGCCGGAGAGCAGTACAGAGTTTGTCTATGTTGATCACAGACCAGGCGCCCCTATTGGAGGAGATGAGACGGCTCGAGATAGAGGTTGTGTCCCCTGGGGTCTCTGCTAGACTGACGTCATTAGTCGTGCAGCCCACTCTGCTGGACAGGATCAGGGAGAAACAGAGTGAGGACCCCCACTTGACCAGGATTCGAGATCAGCTTCCGAGTGATCAGTCAGGGGATTTTACAGTGGATGCTGCGGGAGTACTGAGGTACAGGGACCGAGCATGTGTGCCAGTGGATGCTGAGATCAGAGAGCAGATATTGAGAGAGGCCCATTATACACCTTATACCCTTCATCCTGGGGGGACTAAGATGTATAAGGACCTCAAGGCACATTTTTGGTGGAATGGCATGAAGAGGGATGTCGGGAGATTTGTGGCCCAGTGTTTGACTTGTCAGCAAGTAAAAGCTGAGCATCGGGTGCCAGCTGGCAAGTTACAAAGTCTCCCAATCCCTGAGTGGAAATGGGACCACATTACCATGGACTTCGTGGTCGGATTGCCGAGGGCACAGGGCGGAGCAGATGCTATCTGGGTAGTGGTGGATCGACTTACCAAGTCAGCGCACTTCTTGCCTATGCAGACTACTTGGCCACTCGATCGACTAGCCCAGTTATACCTTGATGAGATTGTGAGACTGCATGGAGTACCCGCCTCCATTGTGTCAGATAGAGATCCGAGGTTTGCCTCGCGTTTTTGGGGGAGTTTGCAGACTGCGATGGGGACTCAGCTCAGATTCAGTACAGCTTTTCATCCTCAGACTGATGGGCAGTCAGAGCGGACCATACAGATCTTGGAGGACATGCTGAGGGCTTGCGTCTTGGATTTCGGCGGAGGTTGGATTCGGCACTTATCCTTGGTTGAGTTTGCGTACAACAACAGCTTTCAAGCGAGCATACAGATGGCTCCGTTTGAAGCGTTGTATGGACGCAAGTGCCGATCACCACTTTATTGGAGTGACGTAGGCGAGAGACGGACCTTGGGGCCAGATATACTGCTAGAGGCAGAGGAGAAGGTCCGGGTGATTCGACAGCATCTTCAGACCGCTCAGAGCCGACAGAGGAGCTATGCTGATGTTCGGCGACGAGACTTAGAGTTTCAGGTTGGAGATCATGTATTTTGAAAGTCTCGCCGTCCAAGGGGATCAGGAGGTTCGGCATTCGCGGGAAACTCAGCCCCCGATACATTGGACCATTCGAGGTGTTGGAGCGTATCGGGCCTGTTGCTTATCGACTTGCACTTCCCCCGAGACTGGCTGGTGTCCACGATGTTTTCCATGTTTCCACACTGAGGAGGTACGTCTTCGACCCGTCGCACGTCATCGACTTTGCACCCCTCGAGATCAGCGAGGATTTGAGATATGAGGAGCGCCCAGTACGGATTCTTGATCGGGAGGTGAAAGAATTGCGCAATCGGACCATCCCCTATGTGAAGATCCTTTGGAGCAATCATGATGAGCGCGAGGCGACGTGGGAGCCGAGTCAGAGATGATGGACGCCTACCCCTACTTGTTCGAGGCTCTGGATTGAGGTATGATTTTAGTTTCGAGGACGAAACTTTTGTTAGTGGGGGAGGATGTAGTGTCCCAGTTTTTCCCCTGTGTTTTTCCCCTGTTCGGGGTGTGGAACACCTAGTGTTGGTGTGTTGGGCCCCAACATGTCAAAGGGATGTGTTGTTTGGACTCAGGGAGGATTTGGGGTCAAGCCTGACCTTCGGCTGCCTTTGCCGAATTTTAGGAATGGAATCAGGCTAAACGGAGGCCGTATTTGGATTCAGCGCGGAAAAACGCTTGAAAACGGCTATTTACTTATTTAATTTGGAGTCCGGATGCCCAAAAACGGACCCCCGGAAGTTTTCTGCGCAAAATGGTGCATGGGGGGATCTGTGGACCGGCCGGGACACGTGGCGCCTTGTTATTGGGCCGGCGCACGGCTCTCGGTCCACGGAGCGGGCCGCCGGTGCACGGTGCACCGGCGGGCCACGTGGCAGGCGCCGGTTGGCCGGTCCAGGGCGCGCGGCGCACGGGAGGGTGCGCGGGCAGCGCGGGCAGGCCGGGCAGGTGCGGGGTGGGGCGCGGTGCACGGTGCACCGGGGCGCGCCACGTGGCGGCCCCGGGTTGGCGGGTGCACGTGCGCGCGGCGCACCCGCAGGCGCGCGCCTGCGGCCGTACGCGCACGCGCCGCAGGCGTGCAGGCGGCGCGCAGGGCCGCCGGCGGCCGTGTCGGGCGGGGAAAGCGGGGGGCACGTGGCGCCCCGCCATTGGCGGGCGCCACCCACCCCGCCGCCCCGCAGGGGGACGCGTGGCGCGTCCCCGCTGGGCCCGCACGGCTGCCGCCTGTTTGGCGGACGCGTGGCGGGCCCAGGGCCGGGTTGGACGGGAGGTCGGACGGGCGGGGATCCCGTGTGCGGCCCGGGTTGGGCTGGGCCGCACTGTAGCCGCCCGAATCTTGGTGGGCCGGGCTGCACTGTAGCAGCCCGAATGTTCCCCTGCGCCCGAAAGTGGGGACACAGGGGTCATTTTCCCAAATGTTTGTTTGGGCCTATAAATAGGCCCCCTCCCCTCTCTCTTGGGCTTTTTCCGAGAAAGAGAGAGAACCAGGGGGAGGTTTGTGAAGAGAAGTTTTTCCTCTCACATTTTTCTACCTCGTGGTGCGTTCCCAGATTTTTGGGAAGATCGACAGCGGCGTTCTGGATTTTACTGTGTGCCTCGGTTTTCCCCCTTTTCGGCCCGTTATCGTCGCATTTCAGTCCGAGGAGTCCCCTGCGCAGTACAGAGGTCCGATTCCGACGATTTCTTCGCCAGTGTGTTCCTAAGAGGTAGGGCTTCGTTTTTCGTGTTGATGGTTTCTCTGGATTCCGATTCCTTGGCACGATTCCCGAGGTGATTTGACACCCCATTTTGCTGTTTGGATTTTTGGACAGCGGCAACTTCGACGATTTGTTTCTCAGCGTAGGAATATCGGATCGAGGCGATTCAAGAGTCGATTTTGGTCTATTTTTCGCAAGGAACGCAACCGTGATTTTTCTGGGATTTTAGGAGCTCGGGACAGAGGTGAAAATTCCTCGTTTTGCGTGCTGATTTTTAAAACAGCAAAAGTGTTTTGGGAATTGTTATATTTACACCGTGTACACTTGTGTGATGTTGTAGGACATTGTTGCAGCTGACGGTGTGTTTAGAGGACAGCGGGTATTTTCTGGGTACATTGTACACGCTTTTCGAGGTGGGTGGTTGCGTTCCCTCTTTGTTGACCTGCACACTAGGAATAAAAGAGTTCCCAACTATGCATGTGATAGATAACTTGTGATATATATAACCTATTGTATTTGGCCCCTAAATTAATTTAGTAGCTTCTATGTGATAAATCTGGGACAAGAAAATTGGACAATTGCTATATCGTGAACCGCATGCAAATTGGTAACCCAACAATATTTTTAAAATAGTTCTAAAATTATTCTTCACATGAAACTTAGTTCCTTTCTAAATTTTTTAAAAGAGAACACTTGCATGCTCATTGGACATCTAGTTAGGCCACTATCTTACTGCAGCACTATATTATGGGACTTGACTTAGGAGAAAACATGTGTTATTGTTATTCTTCTCTATCGATGCATGTTGCTCGAGTCTGATCGGGATTTTGAGATAGTGGTGTCTGACCTTGAGTTTGGGACAGTTGGGATTGTCTTAGGGGATTGTGGGGCATAGTGGCAACCGCGGATGTTAGGCGGTTGACCAGATGTTTTTACTTTATCAGATTGGGGTTTATGGGTTCAGCGGTACCGCGGATTGTGGGCGGTTGACCGGGTGTTATTATCACATCAGATTGGGGATCGGGGTTGCATTAGTGGATGGAGTATTCCCACTTTGATCATGGTCATGATCCAGTCCTGCTATTGTGAGACATTGGTTACAGAGATGATTGATACAGAGATACTTTACTCGTGTGGGTCGCTCCCCTCGAGTGCCACTCCGGAGTAGGCTTTTGACCGTGACGGTGTCCGGTCGTGAGTTGTGAGTGATGACACAGTGGTGAGTTGTGTGATGACACAGTTGGTGAGTTGTGAGTGATGACAGAGCAGGCAGTGCCAGTATTTCCTGGCCCTCTGATTGGGTTTCTTGGGCAGTCAGCTTTATAGTTGCATATATATACAGTCATCTTTTGGCACTGCATTTAGAGGCATAGTAGTGTGTAGTTTAGTTTCTTTTCAGCAGTCTTTATTGCATACCACTGTTCTTTCCTTTTTGCCTCTTTATTCCTAGTGGGTGCGTCAGCATCAGAGGTTTTACCCACTAGGGGAGGCTACTGGTTTATCTAGTAGTTCTCACCCCCATTATTGTTGTTTCTTGTCCTCTTTCCCCCTTTGTTTTGCAGAGTCGACTGTGGGAGCTGCTGGGCCTTCAGCGGCAGATCGAGGTAAGAGGATCGCCGACTAGCTAGATCGTCTACCCCGTGCGAGAGATTAGCTAGACTTTTACTGTACTCCCCTTTTGTATCTCAGACTATAGTAGTTTACTTTTGGGTCTGGCTGTGGCCAGCTGGTTGTATTATTATGGTGAGCTGGGAGTATATTGTACTTTTATTTCAGTTTACAGTTTATTTCAGTCTGAGATTACTGTTAGTTCTATTAGTTCAGCTCTGTTATGCTCTTCTATTGTATATTATCTATCTGAGCAGGTTACCAGCGCTTCGTGTACATGGAAAATTCTGTGTACACGGCGGATCTGTTGGCGGGCCCGGGTTCTGGTTACCCCCGGGGCGTGACAATTTGACACCGGAGCATCTCATTCATAGGTAGTAGAGCATTCGCCGTTGCATGGGTAAAGGTAGGACGATACCACGTGCACGAGAGGTTTCAGATTTTGATCATACTCTGTACGTGGAGGAGTGTTGTTGTCCTGCCTGATACAGCTTGAGTCATGGATTATGCCAGAGACCTTGGTCTTGAGACAGCTACGGAATTTTGATGTGGTGCTCGGAATGGACTGGCTGGCTCGGTATTTGTGACAATTAATTATTCTGCGAGGACTGTGACTTTTAATGAGCCTGGCCAGGAGGTGTTTGGTGTACCGGGGATGCAGAGTGCTTTCTTCACCACTTTGATCTCGACTTCGAGGGCGAGGGCAGTTGATTCGCAGGGGATGTGTAGCCTTTTTGGCTAGTGTGGTTGAGGGACCTACGACGGCACGGGACTCGTGGAATATCCCTATTGTTCGCGAGTTTCTGAATATTTTTCCACGGGAGTTGACCAAGTATGCTGCCGGAATAGGAAAATTGAGTTTATGATTAACGTTAGTTCCGGAAACTGCGCTAATCTCTAAGGACTATACGGATGGGCACGGCAGAACTGCGAGAGTTAAAGGAGCAACTCTAGGATTTGATAGAGAAAGGGTGTTTTGTTAAACTGAGTGTGTCGCCTTGGGGAGTGTCGGTGCTATTCGTGAAGAAGAATGATGGTTCACTTCGACTTTGTGTGTAGACTACGAAAATTGAACAAAGTGACCATCAAGAACAAGTACCCTTTGACGCGCATTGATGATCTTTTTATCAGCTACAAGGATATTGTGTCTTCTGAAGATTGATCTGCAGTCTGGTTACCACCAATTGAAGGTGAAGGCCGAGGGCATTTCGAAAGACAGTATTAGACGCCCGGTACGGGCATTATAAGTTCACGTTATGCCTTTTGCGGTTAACTAATACCCCTGCCGCATTTATGAATTTAATGAACATGATTTTTCGGCCGTATTTTGGATCGATTCGTAGTAGTGGTGTTCATCGATGAATATCTGGCTTACTCCCGGAGCGCTGTGCGCATGAGGAGCACTTAAGAATCGTGCTGCAACTTCCTACGAGAGGAATAAGTTGTATGACAAATTGGTAAAGTGCGAGAGTTTTGGACCTCGGGAGGTGGTTTTTCTGGGCCATGTGATTTCCTACCGAAGAGTAGTAGGGACCCGGCGAAGATAGAGGCAGTCCGATTGGCCTAGACATCGACAGTGACGGAGGTGGTAGCTTTATGGGCTTAGCCGGATATTATCTTGTTGTGGGGGATTTTGCGAGCTCTTCACACCCATCACTCGATTGACTCGTAAAGGATTAAGTTCATTTGGAG
>CM054931.1:8714529-8736826 GCA_029168755.2 Tillandsia fasciculata | reverse complement strand
TTTGTATCGCGACTTGTCGATGCAGTCCTCTGGCTGGGCCAGATTTTGGCAGTCACGGACGCCTACGTAAGTCCGGTCCTCCTTGATTGTAACGGCAGTAGGTAGGCGCCGGCTTGAATGGACCCTATGAGGCAGTCAGTTCGATTGGATCGATTGAGCACCTTGGGTGCGAGTAGTTGCATATATCTCCATCTTGTACCACCCAGTGAGCATTTAGATAGAGGCATGGTTTCTGTCAACGTATCTCCAGCCTTTCTTGTTTAGTTTTTACTGCATTGTTTATCTTATGCCTCTAGTAGACTTAGTGGACAGACCGGCGGCTTGGTGGCGGTACCCCCTGAGAACTACATGTTAATATAGTTCTCACACCGTTGCGGGTGCTCCCCTTTCTTTTTCTTTCCTCTTCTCATCTGTGGGAGACTGGTGATTTGCTGTTGCTATTCGGAAGCGAGGGCGTCGCGAGCTAGATCCCTACCTGTATTTGGAGAGTAGCTGTACCCCCACATTGTAGACTTGTATACAGTCAGTAGATTAGTTTTATTTCTTTCCTGCTTTTGAGAGATTAGTGTAGTGAGGTTATGACTTGTACTGAGTCCAGTACACTGATATTTTATTTCAGGTTACCCTCCCTGTTGAGTTCTGGATTTTGTATTAGGATTTTGTTTTGATCATATTTGGAGGTGGATTTGTATCTTTATTCCAGTTGTACAGTGTTTGGATAGAGTTTTACAGCTTTTTTATTTTAATGCTCTGATATCTGTTTTAGCTGTATTAGTTTTTTCTTTGCAGGTTGGACGCTTCGCCTATGTGGGGTTCTATATAGCTGCGAATCTGTTGGCGAGCCCTGGTCACAGTTTCGACAACCCCAAGGTGTGTGACACGTGGCCTTAGTTTCACAGCCGTGGTGGTTCTGATCGGACGAGGGGCCTGGTGGACCCAAAGACCACCGCAGCTCGGCAGCAACAGCGATCACAGTCTCATCAGCAGCATAGGTCACAGTCACGCTGCAGAGAGTCACAACAGCAGCAGGCAGCAGCGAAACAGCCACAGTATTCTGACCGATTTATCTTCTGTTGCATACATCATCACCGAGTAGGAGCTTATGATCAGCCGTTGGGGACGATACTACGCTTTGGGCATTCTGGGCACATGCGAGCTTTTATGCCCTTTTTCGACTTCGGCAACACCCTCTTCTACATCGGCTCCCCTGCATCCTCAGCAGAGGTCGACGGCTCAGCGACCATATGTTCCGATTAGCAGATCTCTCATTCTTCCCACCTTCTGACCGCCGACCGCCATCTCAGGCAGTCGTGTTTATGCAGCCGGGGTGAGGACTCATCGCAGGCCGACCATGTGGTTGCAGGTATTATTTACTTTCTAGCATTAGAGTTTGCACTTTATTTGTGTAGTGTCCCAGTTTTTCCCCTGTGTTTTTCCCCTGTTCGGGGTGTGGAACACCTAGTGTTGGTGTGTTGGGCCCCAACATGTCAAAGGGATGTGTTGTTTGGACTCAGGGAGGATTTTGGGGTCAAGCCTGACCTTCGGCTGCCTTTGTCGAATTTTAGGAATGGAATCAGGCTAAACGGAGGCAGTATTTGGATTCAGCGCGGAAAAACGCTTGAAAACGGCTATTTACTTATTTAATTTGGAGTCCGGATGCCCAAAAACGGACCCCCGGAAGTTTTCTGCGCAAAATGGTGCATGGGGGGATCTGTGGACCGGCCGGGGACACGTGGCGCCTTGTTATTGGGCCGCGCGCACGGCTCTCGGTCCACGGAGCGGGCCGCCGGTGCACGGTGCACGGCGGGCCACGTGGCAGGCGCCGGTGGTGCCCGGTCCAGGGCGCGCGGCGCACGGGAGGGTGCGCGGGCAGCGCGGGCAGGCCGGGCAGGTGCGGGGGTGGCGCGGTGCACGGTGCACCGGGGCGCGCCACGTGGCGGCCCCGGGTTGGCGGGTGCAGGGCGCGCGGTGCACCCGCAGGCGCGCGCCTGCGGCCGTACGCACGCGCCGCAGGCGTGCAGTACGGCGCGCAGGGCCGCCGGCGGCCGTGTCGGGCGGGGAAAGCGGGGGGCACGTGGCGCCCCGCCATTGGCGGGCGCCACCCACCCCGCCGCCCCGCAGGGGGCGCGTGGCGCGTCCCCGCTGGGCCCGCACGGCTGCCGCCTGTTTGGCGGACGCGTGGCGGGCCCAGGGCCGAGTTGGACGGGAGGTCGGACGGCGGGGATCCCGTGTGCGGCCCGGGTTGGGCTGGGCCGCACTGTAGCCGCCCGAATCTTGGTGGGCCGGGCTGCACTGTAGCAGCCCGATGTTCCCCTGCGCCCGAAAGTGGGGACACAGGGGTCATTTCCCAATGTTTGTTTGGGCCTATAAATAGGCCTTCCTCCCCTCTCTCTTGGGCTTTTTCCGAGAGAAAGAGAGAGAACCAGGGGAGGTTTGTGAAGAGAAGTTTTTTCCTCTCACATTTTTTACCTCGTGGTGCGTTCCCAGATTTTTGGGAAGATCGACAGCGGCGTTCCGGATTTTACAGTGTGCCTCGGTTTTCCCCCATTTCGGCCCGTTATCGTCGCATTTCAGTCCGAGGAGTCCCCTGCGCAGTACAGAGGTCCGATTCCGACGATTTCTTCGCCAGTGTGTTCCTAAGAGGTAGGGCTTCGTTTTTCGTGTTGATTGGTTTCTCTGGATTCCGATTCTGGCACGATTCCCGAGGTGATTTGACACCCCATTTTGCTGTTTGGATTTTTGGACAGCGGCAACTTCGACGATTTATTCTCAGCGTAGGAATATCGGATCGAGGCGATTCAAGAGTCGATTTTGGTCTATTTTCGCGAGGAACGCAACCGTGATTTTTCTGGGATTTTAGGAGCTCGGACAGAGGTGAAAATTCCTCGTTTTGCGTGCTGATTTTAAAACAGCAAATGTGTTTTGGAAATTGTTATATTTACACCGTGTACACTTGTGTGATGTTGTAGGACATTGTTGCAGCTGACGGTGTGTTTTTAGAGGACAGCTGGTATTTTCTGGGTGCATTGTACACGCTTTTCGAGGTGGGTGGTTGCGTTCCCTCTTTGTTGATTTGCACACTAGGAATAAAAGAGTTTCCCAACTATGCATGTGATAGATAACTTGTGATATATAAACCTATTGTATTTGGCCCCTGAATTAATTTAGTAGCTTCTATGTGATATATCTGGGACAAGAAAATTGGACAATTGCTATATCGTGAACCGCATGCAAATTGGTAACCCAACAATATCTTTTTTAAAATAGTTCTAAAATTATTCTTCACATGAAACTTAGTTCCTTTCTAAATGTTTTTAAAAGAGAACACTTGCATGCTCATTGGACATCTAGTTAGGCCACTATCTTACTGCAGCACTATATTATGAGACTTGACTTAGGAGAAAACATGTGTTATTGTTATTCTTCTCTATCGATGCATGTTGCTCGAGTCTGACCGGGATTTTGAGATAGTGGTGTCTGAACCTTAAGTTTGGGACAGTTGGGATTGTCTTAGGGGATTGTGGGGCATAGTGGCAACCGCGGATGATAGGCGGTTGACCAGATGTTTTTACTTTATCAGATTGGGGTTTATGGGTTCAGCGGTAGCCGCGGATTGTGGGGCGGTTGACCGGGAGTTTATTATCACACCAGATTGGGGATCGGGGTTGCATTAGTGGATGGAGTATTCCCACTTGATCATGGTCATGATCCAGTCCTGCTATTGTGAGACATCGGTTACAGAGATGAGTGATACAGAGATACTTTACTCGTGTGGGTCGCTCCCCTCGAGTGCCACTCCGGAGTAGGCTTTTGACCGTGACGGTTCCGGTCAGTTGGTGAGTTGTGAGTGATGACACAGTTGGTGAGTTGTGAGTGATGACACAGTTGGTGAGTTGTGAGTGATGACAGAGCAGGCAGTGCCAGTATTTCCTGGCCCTCTGATTGGGTTTTCTTTGGGCAGTCAGCTTTATAGTTGCATTATATATACAGTCATCTTTTTGGCACTGCATTTAGAGGCATAGTAGTGGTAGTTGTTCTTTTCAGCAGTCTTTAGTGCATACCACTGTTCTTTCTCACTTTTTGCCTCTTTATTCCTAGTGGTGCGTCAGCATCAGAGGTTTTACCCACTAGGGGAGGCTACTGGTTTATCTAGTAGTTCTCACACCCCATTATTGTTGTTTCTTGTCCTCTTTCCCCCCTTTGTTTTGCAGAGTCGACCGTGGGAGCTGCTGGGCCTTCAGCGGCAGATCGAGGGTAAGAGGATCGCCGACTAGCTAGATCGTCTACCCCGGTGCACGAGAGATTAGCTAGACTTTTACTGTACTCCCTTTTGTATCTCAGACTATAGTAGTTTACTTTTGGGTCTGGCTGTGGCCAGCTGGTTGTATTATATTGGTGAGCCGGGAGCATATTGTACTTTATTTCAGTTTACAGTTTATTTCAGTCTGAGATTGCTTTTAGTTCTAGCAGTTCAGCTCTGTTATGGCTCTAGCTAGTTGTATATTCTCTATCTGAGCAGGTTACCAGCGCTTCGTGTACATGGAAAATTCAGTGTACACGGCGGACCTGTTTGGCGGGCCCGGGTCTGGTTACCCCCGGGGCTTCGCACAATCTGAGCAACCGAGTTTCGCCTCTACGCCCTTCTGGTGAGAGACAGCCGTTGTTGAGCGGGCAGGATGCTTAGCGCAGGTAGGGATTCTACTACAGCTGACCGTGTGGTGGCAGGTATGGTCTACTTTCTGGCATTAGGATTCGTATCTTATTTGATACTGGAGCATCGCATTCTTTCATTAGTAGATCATTTGCATCATTACATGGGTTAGAGGTAGGACTTTTGCCACGTGCACGAGAGGTTCAGATTCCCGATCACACTTTGCACGTGGAGGAGTGTTGTTGGTCCTGCCCGATGCAGATCGAGTCCTGGATTATGCCAGCAGACCTGTTGGTCTTGAGACAGCTGCGGGACTTTGATGTGGTTCTCGGGATGGACTGGCTGGCTCGGTATTTTGCGACTATTGACTGTGCCGAGAGGACTGTCACTTTTAGAGAGCCAGGCCAGGAGGTGTTGGTGTACCGGGGATGTCAGAGCGCTTTCTTTGCCTCTATGGTTTCGACTTCCCGAGCGAGGCGGATGATTCACCGAGGATGTGTAGCCTTTTTGGCTAGTGTTGTTGAGGGGCCTACGGCGGCACCGGGACTCGGGGATATCCCTATCGTCCGCGAGTTCCGGATGTGTTTCCACCTGAGCTGACTTGTATGCCGCCCGACAGAGAGATTGAGTTTGTGATTGACGTAGTTCCAGGAACTGCGCCAATCTCTAAGGCTCCTTACCGGATGGCACCGGCTGAGCTGCGAGAGCTTAAAGCACAGTTGCAAGACTTGATGGATAAGGGTTTCATTAGACCCAGTGTGTCGCCCTGGGGAGCACCGGTGCTATTCGTGAAGAAGAAGGATGGGTCACTTAGACTGTGTGTGGACTATAGGGAGCTGAATAAAGTGACCATCAAGAACAAGTACCCTCTGCCGCGCATCGACGATCTCTTTGATCAGCTGCAAGGGTCTTGTGTCTTTTCCAAGATTGATCTACAGTCTGGTTACCACCAATTAAAGGTGAAGGCCGAGGATATTCCTAAGACTGCTTTCAGATCACGGTACGGGCATTATGAGTTTACAGTTATGCCGTTTGGATTGACTAATGCCCCTGCCGCCTTTATGGACTTGATGAACAGGATATTTCGGCCATTCCTGGATCGATTTGTGGTGGTGTTCATAGATGATATCCTGGTTTACTCCCGGAGCGAGGCCGAGCATGAGGAGCACTTGAGGACTGTGCTACAACTTCTGCGGGAGAAGAAGTTGTATGCCAAGCTGGTGAAGTGCGAGTTTTGGCTTCGGGAGGTAGCTTTCTTGGGCCATGTGATTTCCGCCGCCGGTGTAGCTGTAGACCCGGCGAAGATTGAGGCAGTTCGTGATTGGCCCCGACCGACGACTGTATCAGAGGTGCGCAGCTTCATGGGATTAGCTGGTTATTATCGTCGGTTTGTGGAAGGCTTTGCGAAGCTTTCCACACCCCTCACTCGGTTGACGCGTAAAGGGGTTAAGTTTATCTGGAGTGAGGACTGCCAGAAGAGCTTCGAGGAGCTGAAGGACAGACTGATGACTGCTCCTATCCTTTCCCTCCCTGTTATGGGGAAAGGATATGTGATCTACAGTGACGCATCGCACAGTGGACTGGGTTGCGTGTTGATGCAGGATGGGAGGGTAATTGCTTATGCATCGAGACAGCTCAAGGATTACGAGAAGAATTACCCTACCCACGACTTAGAGCTCGCTGCCGTGGTGTTTGCACTGAAGCTTTGGCGCCATTACCTGTACGGGGAGCATTGTGAGATCTACACCGACCACAAGAGCTTAAAGTATCTGTTCACCCAGAAGGAGCTGAACTTGAGGCAGCGCAGGTGGTTAGAGCTATTAAAGGATTATGATGTGGACATCCTTTACCACCCAGGCAAGGCTAACGTGGTCGCTGATGCATTGAGCCGGAGAGCAGTACAGAGTTTGTCTATGTTGATCACAGACCAGGCGCCCCTATTGGAGGAGATGAGACGGCTCGAGATAGAGGTTGTGTCCCCTGGGGTCTCTGCTAGACTGACGTCATTAGTCGTGCAGCCCACTCTGCTGGACAGGATCAGGGAGAAACAGAGTGAGGACCCCCACTTGACCAGGATTCGAGATCAGCTTCCGAGTGATCAGTCAGGGGATTTTACAGTGGATGCTGCGGGAGTACTGAGGTACAGGGACCGAGCATGTGTGCCAGTGGATGCTGAGATCAGAGAGCAGATATTGAGAGAGGCCCATTATACACCTTATACCCTTCATCCTGGGGGGACTAAGATGTATAAGGACCTCAAGGCACATTTTTGGTGGAATGGCATGAAGAGGGATGTCGGGAGATTTGTGGCCCAGTGTTTAACTTGTCAGCAAGTAAAAGCTGAGCATCGGGTGCCAGCTGGCAAGTTACAAAGTCTCCCAATCCCTGAGTGGAAATGGGACCACATTACCATGGACTTCGTGGTCGGATTGCCGAGGGCACAGGGCGGAGCAGATGCTATCTGGGTAGTGGTGGATCGACTTACCAAGTCAGCGCACTTCTTGCCTATGCAGACTACTTGGCCACTCGATCGACTAGCCCAGCTATACCTTGATGAGATTGTGAGACTGCATGGAGTACCCGCCTCCATTGTGTCAGATAGAGATCCGAGGTTTGCCTCGCGTTTTTGGGGGAGTTTGCAGACTGCGATGGGGACTCAGCTCAGATTCAGTACAGCTTTTCATCCTCAGACTGATGGGCAGTCAGAGCGGACCATACAGATCTTGGAGGACATGCTGAGGGCTTGCGTCTTGGATTTCGGCGGAGGTTGGATTCGGCACTTATCCTTGGTTGAGTTTGCGTACAACAACAGCTTTCAAGCGAGCATACAGATGGCTCCGTTTGAAGCGTTGTATGGACGCAAGTGCCGATCACCACTTTATTGGAGTGACGTAGGCGAGAGACGGACCTTGGGGCCAGATATACTGCTAGAGGCAGAGGAGAAGGTCCGGGTGATTCGACAGCATCTTCAGACCGCTCAGAGCCGACAGAGGAGCTATGCTGATGTTCGGCGACGAGACTTAGAGTTTCAGGTTGGAGATCATGTATTTTTGAAAGTCTCGCCGTCCAAGGGGATCAGGAGGTTCGGCATTCGCGGGAAACTCAGCCCCCGATACATTGGACCATTCGAGGTGTTGGAGCGTATCGGGCCTGTTGCTTATCGACTTGCACTTCCCCCGAGACTGGCTGGTGTCCACGATGTTTTCCATGTTTCCACACTGAGGAGGTACGTCTTCGACCCGTCGCACGTCATCGACTTTGCACCCCTCGAGATCAGCGAGGATTTGAGATATGAGGAGCGCCCAGTACGGATTCTTGATCGGGAGGTGAAAGAATTGCGCAATCGGACCATCCCCTATGTGAAGATCCTTTGGAGCAATCATGATGAGCGCGAGGCGACGTGGGAGCCAGAGTCAGAGATGATGGACGCCTACCCCTACTTGTTCGAGGCTCTGGATTGAGGTATGATTTTAGTTTCGAGGACGAAACTTTTGTTAGTAGGGGAGGATGTAGTGTCCCAGTTTTTCCCCTGTGTTTTTCCCCTGTTCGGGGTGTGGAACACCTAGTGTTGGTGTGTTGGGCCCCAACATGTCAAAGGGATGTGTTGTTTGGACTCAGGGAGGATTTGGGGTCAAGCCTGACCTTCGGCTGCCTTTGCCGAATTTTAGGAATGGAATCAGGCTAAACGGAGGCCGTATTTGGATTCAGCGCGGAAAAACGCTTGAAAACGGCTATTTACTTATTTAATTTGGAGTCCGGATGCCCAAAAACGGACCCCCGGAAGTTTTCTGCGCAAAATGGTGCATGGGGGGATCTGTGGACCGGCCGGGACACGTGGCGCCTTGTTATTGGGCCGGCGCACGGCTCTCGGTCCACGGAGCGGGCCGCCGGTGCACGGTGCACCGGCGGGCCACGTGGCAGGCGCCGGTTGGCCCGGTCCAGGGCGCGCGGCGCACGGGAGGGTGCGCGGGCAGCGCGGGCAGGCCGGGCAGGTGCGGGGTGGGGCGCGGTGCACGGTGCACCGGGGCGCGCCACGTGGCGGCCCCGGGTTGGCGGGTGCACGTGCGCGCGGCGCACCCGCAGGCGCGCGCCTGCGGCCGTACGCGCACGCGCCGCAGGCGTGCAGGCGGCGCGCAGGGCCGCCGGCGGCCGTGTCGGGCGGGGAAAGCGGGGGGCACGTGGCGCCCCGCCATTGGCGGGCGCCACCCACCCCGCCGCCCCGCAGGGGGACGCGTGGCGCGTCCCCGCTGGGCCCGCACGGCTGCCGCCTGTTTGGCGGACGCGTGGCGGGCCCAGGGCCGGGTTGGACGGGAGGTCGGACGGGCGGGGATCCCGTGTGCGGCCCGGGTTGGGCTGGGCCGCACTGTAGCCGCCCGAATCTTGTGGGCCGGGCTGCACTGTAGCAGCCCGAATGTCCCTGCGCCCGAAAGTGGGGACACAGGGGTCATTTTCCCAAATGTTTGTTTGGGCCTATAAATAGGCCTTCCTCCCCTCTCTCTTGGGCTTTTTCCGAGAGAAAGAGAGAGAACCAGGGGGAGGTTTGTGAAGAGAAGTTTTTCCTCTCACATTTTTCTACCTCGTGGTGCGTTCCCAGATTTTTGGGAAGATCGACAGCGGCGTTCCGGATTTTACTGTGTGCCTCGGTTTTCCCCCTTTTCGGCCCGTTATCGTCGCATTTCAGTCCGAGGAGTCCCCTGCGCAGTACAGAGGTCCGATTCCGACGATTTCTTCGCCAGTGTGTTCCTAAGAGGTAGGGCTTCGTTTTTCGTGTTGATGGTTTCTCTGGATTCCGATTCCTTGGCACGATTCCCGAGGTGATTTGACACCCCATTTTGCTGTTTGGATTTTTGGACAGCGGCAACTTCGACGATTTGTTTCTCAGCGTAGGAATATCGGATCGAGGCGATTCAAGAGTCGATTTTGGTCTATTTTTCGCAAGGAACGCAACCGTGATTTTTCTGGGATTTTAGGAGCTCGGGACAGAGGTGAAAATTCCTCGTTTTGCGTGCTGATTTTTAAAACAGCAAAAGCTGTTTTGGGAATTGTTATATTTACACCGTGTACACTTGTGTGATGTTGTAGGACATTGTTGCAGCTAACGGTGTGTTTAGAGGACAGCTGGTATTTTCTGGGTACATTGTACACGCTTTTCGAGGTGGGTGGTTGCGTTGCCCTCTTTGTTGACCTGCACACTAGGAATAAAAGAGATTCCCAACTATGCATGTGATAGATAACTTGTGATATATATAAACCTATTGTATTTGGCCCCTGAATTAATTTAGTAGCTTCTATGTGATATATCTGGGACAAGAAAATTGGACAATTGCTATATCGTGAACCGCATGCAAATTGGTAACCCAACAATATCTTTTTTAAAATAGTTCTAAAATTATTCTTCACATGAAACTTAGTTCCTTTCTAAATATTTTTAAAAGAGAACACTTGCATGCTCATTGGACATCTAGTTAGGCCACTATCTTACTGCAGCACTATATTATGAGACTTGACTTAGGAGAAAACATGTGTTATTGTTATTCTTCTCTATCGATGCATGTTGCTCGAGTCTGACCGGGATTTTGAGATAGTGGTGTCTGAACCTTAAGTTTGGGACAGTTGGGATTGTCTTAGGGGATTGTGGGGCATAGTGGCAACCGCGGATGATAGGCGGTTGACCAGATGTTTTTACTTTATCAGATTGGGGTTTATGGGTTCAGCGGTAGCCGCGGATTGTGGGCGGTTGACCGGGAGTTATTATCACACCAGATTGGGGATCGGGGTTGCATTAGTGGATGGAGTATTCCCACTTTGATCATGGTCATGATCCAGTCCTGCTATTGTGAGACATCGGTTACAGAGATGAGTGATACAGAGATACTTTACTCGTGTGGGTCGCTCCCCTCGAGTGCCACTCCGGAGTAGGCTTTTGACCGTGACGGTTCCGGTCAGTTGGTGAGTGGAGTGTGACCGGTGAGTTGTGAGTGATGACACAGTTGGTGAGTTGTGAGTGATGACAGAGCAGGCAGTGCCAGTATTTCCTGGCCCTCTGATTGGGTTTTCTTGGGCAGTCAGCTTTATAGTTGCATATATATACAGTCATCTTTTGGCACTGCATTTAGAGGCATAGTAGTGGTAGTTTCTTTTCAGCAGTCTTTAGTGCATACCACTGTTCTTTCCTTTTTGCCTCTTTATTCCTAGTGGGTGCGTCAGCATCAGAGGTTTTACCCACTAGGGGAGGCTACTGGTTTATCTAGTAGTTCTCACCCCCATTATTGTTGTTTCTTGTCCTCTTTCCCCCCTTTGTTTTGCAGAGTCGACCGTGGGAGCTGCTGGGCCTTCAGCGGCAGATCGAGGTAAGAGGATCGCCGACTAGCTAGATCGTCTACCCCGTGCACGAGAGATTAGCTAGACTTTTACTGTACTCCCCTTTTGTATCTCAGACTATAGTAGTTTACTTTTGGGTCTGGCTGTGGCCAGCTGGTTGTATTATATTGGTGAGCCGGGAGTATATTGTACTTTTATTTCAGTTTACAGTTTATTTCAGTCTGAGATTGCTTTTAGTTCTATTAGTTCAGCTCTGTTATGCTCTTCTATTGTATATTATCTATCTGAGCAGGTTACCAGCGCTTCGTGTACATGGAAAATTCTGTGTACACGGCGGATCTGTTGGCGGGCCCGGGTTCTGGTTACCCCCGGGGCGTGACAATTTGACACCGGAGCATCTCATTCATTTATTAGTAGAGCATTCGCATCGTTGCATGGGTTAAAGGTAGGACGATTACCACGTGCACGAGAGGTTCAGATTTTCGATCATACTCTGTACGTGGAGGAGTGTTGTTGGTCCTGCCTGATACAGCTTGAGTCATGGATTATGCCAGCAGACCTGTTGGTCTTGAGACAGCTACGGAATTTTGATGTGGTGCTCGGAATGGACTGGCTGGCTCGGTATTTTGTGACAATTAATTATGCTGCGAGGACTGTGACTTTTAATGAGCCTGGCCAGGAGGTGTTTGTGTACCGGGGATGCCAGAGTGCTTTCTTCACCACTTTGATCTCGACTTCGAGGGCGAGGCAGTTGATTCGCAGGGGATGTGTAGCCTTTTTGGCTAGTGTGGTTGAGGGACCTACGACGGCACCGGGACTCGTGGATATCCCTATTGTTCGCGAGTTTCTGAATATTTTTCCACGGGAGTTGACAAGTATGCTGCCGGATAGGAAAATTGAGTTTATGATTAACGTAGTTCCGGAAACTGCGCTAATCTCTAAGGCACTATACCGGATGGCACCGGCAGAACTGCGAGAGTTAAAGGAGCAACTCTAGGATTTGATAGAGAAAGGTTTTGTTAAACTGAGTGTGTCGCCTTGGGGAGTGTCGGTGCTATTCGTGAAGAAGAATGATGGTTCACTTCGACTTTGTGTAGACTACCGAAAATTGAACAAAGTGACCATCAAGAACAAGTACCCTTTGCCGCGCATTGATGATCTTTTTTATCAGCTACAAGGATCTTGTGTCTTCTTGAAGATTGATCTGCAGTCTGGTTACCACCAATTGAAGGTGAAGGCCGAGGGCATTTCGAAGACAGTATTCAGGACGCGGTACGGGCATTATAAGTTCACCGTTATGCCTTTTGGGTTAACTAATACCCCTGCCGCATTTATGAATTTAATGAACATGATTTTTCGGCCGTATTTGGATCGATTCGTAGTGGTGTTCATCGATGACATTCTGGCTTACTCCCGGAGCGATGCTGAGCATGAGGAGCACTTAAGAATCGTGCTGCAACTTCTACGAGAGAATAAGTTGTATGACAAATTGGTAAAGTGCGAGTTTTGGCTCCGGGAGGTGGTTTTCTTGGGCCATGTGATTTCCACCGCAAGAGTAGTAGTGGACCCGGCGAAGATAGAGGCAGTCCAGATTGGCCTCGACCAGCGACAGTGACGGAGGTGCGTAGCTTTATGGGCTTAGCTGGATATTATCGTTAGTTTGTGGGGGACTTTGCGAAGCTCTTCACACCCATCACTCGATTGACTCGTAAAGGAATTAAGTTCATTTGGAGTGAGGATTGCCAGAGGAGTTTCGAGGAACTGAAAAGTAGATTGATGTCAGCTCCTATCCTTTCACTCCCTGTTATAGGGAAAGGATATGTAATTTACAGTGATGTATCGCATTGTGGACTTGGGTGCGTGCTGATGCAGGAGGGTAGGGTAATTGCTTATGCGTCTCGACAGCTTAAGGATTATGAAAAGAATTACCCTACTCATGACTTAGAGCTTGCTGCGGTGATATTTGCACTGAAGTTATGGTGTCACTATTTGTATGGGGAGCACTGTGAGATATATACTGACCACAAGAGCCTAAAGTATCTGTTTACGCAAAAAGAACTGAATCTGAGACAGCGCAGATGGTTGGAGCTATTGAAGAATTATGATGTGGATATCCTTTACCACCTTGGCAAGGCTAATGTGATAACAGATGCATTGAGCCGGAGAGCAGCGCAAAGCTTGTCCATGATGATCACAGACCAGGCGCCATTACTTGAGGAGATGAGGCGACTCGAGCTTGAGATCGAGCCCCCAGGGGTTTCTGCTAGACTATCCTCTATGGTCGGACAGGATCAGGGAGAGCCAGAGTGAGGATTCCCAGTTGATGAGGATCAGAGATTAGATTCCCAGTGATCAGGCAGGAGATTTTACAGTGGATGCTTCGAGAGTACTAAAGTACACAGACCGAGTATGTGTGCTAGTGGATACCGAGATCAAGGAGCAGATTCTGAGGGAGGCCCATTATACACCTTATATCATTCATCTTGGTGGAATTAAGATGTATAAGGATCTCAAGGCACACTTCTGGTGGAATGGCATGAAAAGGGATATCGGGAGATTTGTAGCTCAATGTTTAACTTGTCAGCAAGTGAAAGCTGAATATCGGATACCAGCCGGCAAGTTACAGAGTCTCCCAATCCCTGAGTGAAAATAGGACCACATCACTATGGATTTTGTGGTTGATGTTACGGAATTTGAGTTGGCGTATTTCGTGATTGTATTAAGTCTTGAAGATTGAAGATGAAGAAACTTCGGATCGTATACCTCAATCTCAAGAAAGAAGAATTCAAAAGGATCAGGTACATTTAACTAAATAATTTTGATGATCCGAATACTTCTTATAGTGTAGAAACACCTGGAAGAGGTTTTAACTGCTTATTCATCAAAAACTGGACATGGGACATGTTCAGGATCCGGATCGTGGACTTTCAATCCGGATCCCGAAAGGTGTTCGTTCATACATTGCTGCAATCCGGATCACAGCTTGTACAATCCGGATCCCGAATGGGATGTTTTGTGAAAATGTATGAACGATCCGGATCGTGGATTATGATCCGGATCCCGAACAGGTGATTTTCTGGAAACTGCATTCTGTGCGTCTGCGATCCGGATCGTGGCTTATCCAATCCGGATCGCCGTCGGTAAAACTTTCCAGAAAAGTTTGTTTTTGATCCGAATATTCTTCCTAGGGTTTCTAACCTATAAATAGACCCTATGGTCATTTTCTAGGGAATCCAAATAGAGCCGTCATTTTCAAATATCATTTATACGGCCTTAGATCCACATATAGAGAAGAAAGGAAATCAATAGATCTATTCTATGTTTCTTCATCTATATTGATTAGTTTGATTCTAGGTTTTCATACTCACATCTTGAGTAGAATCAAACTAATGAATACTTAGATGGTATTTCCGATCTACTCTTGATCTAAGTATTCGGCGGATCATCACCACCCAAACAAACAACGATTTACCCCAAAATCGGCGCGTGGACTCGCGTGGCCTTGTGGATTCAAGGTGCAACCGCTCTCGTGGATTCGGAGCGAGGTGCGTTCGTGGATTCGAAGCGTGCCATTGGGTGAAGACCGTGGATTCGGTTGGACGTCGTGGACTCGACGTTGGACGCTGTGGATTCAGCGTTGGGCGCGGATCGTGGATTCGAGAAGCGTCGTGGAGCGAGCGGGAAGATCTACTAGGAGCGTATGGTAAAAGGTTGAGTCGTCTGTGAGTACGTTATATCACCTTGTACGTGTGTTAATTCTAGTGGATTTCGCCGTGTTATCGGTCCCGTGGTTTTTTACTCCGGTTTGGAGTTTTTCCACGTAAAAATCTTGTGTGTTCTTTTATTTTTCCGCATTGGGTTTTATCGCGCAATGATTTTTTGAGTGTTTATTGTTTACACCTATTCACCCCCCTCTAGGTGTTTTTTCCCCTATTTAGATCCTTATTAACCTAAACCCAACAAGTGGTATCAGAGCGGGAATAGGGTTGTAAACAATGGTTGAAGGTGGAAACATCAATCGACCCCCTTTCTTTGATGGAACAAATTATGCGTACTGGAAAGTACGGATGAAAGCTTTCTTAATTTCCATCGACGAAAGGGTGTGGCAATCAATTGAATTAGGATGGTCTAATCCAACTGAAATTTTAGATGATGTTCGCACCTTAAAACCTAGGTCGAAATGGACCAAGGAAGAGATAGACTTATCTTCTTACAATGGCAAAGGGATTAATGCTCTATTTAATGCTTTGTCACAAACTGAGTTCTCTCGCGTCTCGGCATGTGAGACTGCGAAAGAAATCTGGGATGTTCTTCAAGTTACGCATGAGGGAACTAACTTAGTGAAGATTCAGAAACTGCAAATGCTCACGAGCAAGTTTGACTCTATCTCTATGGCAGAGAATGAATCCTTCACTGACTATTACACACGATTGCAAGACATCGTGAACTCATGTGCTAACTTGGGAGAGAAGATTCCAGAATTTAAAGTTGTAAGAAAAATTCTAAGAACTCTTCCTGAACGATTTCGCCCGAAGGTTGCAGCCATTGAAACAATTAAACACCCGGACGAAATGCGTGTAGAAGAATTAGTAGGTGCTTTACAAACTTATGAAATGACTTTTCCTACTAACTATTCTTCTGGAAAGGCATCCTCTTCTAAGTCTTCAGGTTACGCATTGAAATCAACTAAAGAAGAAGACGCGGATTCATCCTCCTCGGACGACGACGAGAACATTTCTATGGAGGACTTTGAGAAGCAGCTCGCTCTCTTGACAAGGAAGTTTCGCCGCAACTTTCGAAGGGGAAATTCAAGCAAAACTCAATCCTTCGGAAAGTCGAAGAAAGGCAAGGGTCCTTCAAGTTACAAGTCAAGAAGCCAGGAGAACTTCTCAAAGGATAAGAAAAGTTCTGAGGGACAAGTTCAGTGTTTCAAATGTCGAGGCTACGGCCACATAGCAACGGAATGTCCCAACAAGAATCCGGCAAAGAAGAAGGCGATGCAAGTAGTTACTTGGGATGACAACTCCACGTCAAATGAGTCATCGTCAAGTGATGAAGAAGACAACGCGACAGCTTTCCACGCGTCCACTACATCTTCTCCCTTCATGTGCTTAATGGCAAGTACATCCGAGTCATTGTCCAACTCCACTGTGGAAAAGATTGCAACGGACGATGAATCAGATAATTCGGAAGGTGAAGATTTTGTTTTAGCCTACCATAAGCTTTTGAGGGATTCAAAGAAACTGGCTAAACAAAACAAGGGGTTGAAAGAGAGATTGCAGGATCTTGAAGATGAAGTAAAAAGAGTAACCTCTCTCTCAACCGATCTTGAAGTGGAAAGGGACAATCTGATTAAGACAAATGTTTCCCTTCAAGAGTCCAATGAGCATTTCGAGAAGAGTTATATAGATATGGTGAACAAAGCGAATTACTTCTTGAAGCTCAACGGCGAGGCTCGACAGGAAAAATTGGAAATGACGGAGACCATACGCCAACTAAAGGATGACTTACAGAGATTTTCTTCTGGAAGGAGTAAGTTGGACAGACTTCTTGGTCTCGGTCAAAGAAACAAGTTCGGCCTCGGATACACTCAAACTGGAGACATTCCAAGTTCGAGTGGTACAGTATTTGTGCCTCAGTCGGTATCTCCTCCTCCGACACCGGTGTTCACGACAAGCAACGACAACGAACCTACTACATCTTCTTCGGAATCGACAAGATCCAAGGTATGTTTTCGTTGTGGCATTTCAGGGCACATAAGAAGAAATTGCAAGACTGGAGCCAAACGCACACCTCAAGAACATCTTGCAATGACTACCAAAAGGGCTATTCCTCGGAAACAACTGCAATCAATTGAAGGAAAAGAGCCTTGGTAGTACACCGCTCAAGACGACATCATCAAGGAGCAGCAATTCTTCAAGCAAGACGCTCTCACCTAGGAAATCAACTTCACGACCATTACCGACGCACTCCAAAAAGGTTTGGGTGCGCAAAGGTGAAATCTTTCCCTGTCTTGCTACCAATGTTTCTTTGCATGCATATGATAGTTCGTCTTGGTACCTGGATAGCGGGTGTTCCCGTCATATGACCGGCGATAAAAACTGTTTTCAAACATTTGAGAAAAACTCCGGAGGACTTGTTGTTTTCGGAGATGGTCGGTCTTCCAAAATTGTTGGAAAGGGAACGGTAGCTATTCCAGATGGCCCGGTTCTAGATAATGTATTATTTGTTCATGGCCTTAAGACTAACCTCATAAGCATAAGTCAACTGTGTGATAATGGTTATTCAGTTAATTTTTCATCTGATAAATGCACTGTAACTGACATGAACCATGCTTTCTTTTTAAAGGGGGTTAGATCAGAAAACAACTGTTATGTAGTTCCTTCTAAGATTTCTGAAAAATGTAACCTAGCATCTTTGAAAAATGAAACACTTTGGCATGAAAGGCTAGGTCACATAAACTTTAAGGAACTTGCTAGAATTTCAAATAAAGATGTGGTCAAGGGGGTTCCGAAACTTTCTTTTGAACAAAACCTTGTGTGTGGCGGTTGCCAAAAGGGAAAACAGTCTAGGACTGCACACAAGAATTTGAACCACATAGGTACAAAACGGCCTTTGGAACTTTTGCATATGGACTTAATGGGGCCAACTCGTCAACCATCTCTGGGAGGTAAATGGTATATTTTCTTGTTGGTTGATGATTTTTCTAGATATACTTGGGTAGCCTTTCTAAAAGAAAAAGCTGATACTTTTGATTCTTTTCTCGAAATCTGCAATCGTATTATGATTGAAAAGAATGAAAGGATTACTCGAGTTAGGAGTGATAGAGGTGGGGAATTCATAAATTCCAAATTCATTGATTTTTGCACTTCTAACGGCATTAAACATGAATTCTCTGCACCTTACACACCTCAACAAAATGGTGTAGTCGAGCGCAAAAACAGGGTCGTACAGGAGATGGCACGTGTTATGCTTCATAGCCGGAACTTCCTTTATATTTTTGGGCTGAAGCGGTGAACACTGCTGTCTATGTTATCAATCGAGTGTATTTGCGCCCGGGGACTTTGAATACACCATATGAACTATGGTTTTGTAGAAAACCTAACATCAAATATTTTCGCATCTTTGGGAGTCGGTGTTTTATTTTACGTGATCGCGAAAATCTTGGAAAATTTGACTCTCGAAGTGACGAAGGGATTTTCTTAGGTTATTCTACAAACAGTAGAGCATATCGAGTTTTTAACTTAGAATCTAAGACGATCGTAGAATCGATAAATGTTAAGGTAGATGAAGCTTTTCATTTTGAATCTGAAAAATCTACCCTCGATATCTCTCTTGATGATGATACACCTGCTAATGCATCTTCTTCTAACAATTCTTTCGATAATAATGTTGATGCATCTAACGGTTCTTCAAGCTTATCTGATGTGCAGGAATCATCTCGTGTACCTCCGCCTACTCCTCTACCTCAAACGTTACGCATCTCCAAGGATCACCCTGAATCGAACATCATTGGAGATCCACAAGAAGGAGTTAGAACACGGAGACAATTGGTTTGCGGATTTGCATGCTATGTATCTCAAATCGAACCAAGGAATGTTGATGAAGCTCTCCAAGATGATTATTGGATTAAAGCAATGCAGGAAGAGCTCCATCAATTCGAGCGAAACAAAGTCTGGGAATTGACGAAGCCTCCGAAGCAACACAATGTGATAGGTACCAAATGGATCTTCAAGAACAAGAAAAACGAAGAAGGTACTATCATCAGGAACAAAGCAAGGTTAGTTGCTCAAGGCTATTCTCAAGTAGAAGGTATAGACTTTGATGAAACTTTCGCCCCTGTAGCTAGACTCGAGTCCATTCGTATATTGTTTGCGATCGCTTGTCATTTTAAAATCAAATTATTTCAAATGGACGTTAAGAGCGCCTTTTTAAATGGATTTTTAAATGAGGAAGTTTATGTAGCTCAACCGAAAGGTTTTGTGGATCATAAACTACCTAACCATGTTTTTCGTCTGAAAAAGGCTCTTTACGGTCTGAAACAAGCACCGCGAGCATGGTACGAAAGGTTGACAAAGCACCTTTTGGAAAAGGGCTACACTCGAGGGGGAGCTGACAGGACTCTCTTTGTGAAGCATTATCAAAACAATTTCATAGTTGCTCAAATCTATGTTGATGACATTGTTTTTGGAGCAACAAGAGATAATGATGCTTCTAAATTCGCGGAGACCATGGAAAGCGAATTTGAGATGTCCATGATGGGCGAATTGAATTATTTTCTTGGATTACAAGTTAAACAAAACGATGAAGGAATTCACTTGTGTCAATCCAAGTATGCACTGGAGTTGGTCAAAAAGTTTGATCTTGAAAATTCTAAGGATTTTCCGACTCCAATGGGAACTAGCCATAAGGGACTTGGAAGTGAATCACAAAGTGAGAATGTAGACGAGAAACTGTACCGCAGTATGATTGGAAGTCTACTATATCTCACGGCTAGTCGCCCGGATATATCCTTCAGTGTTGGGATTTGTGCGAGATATCAATCAGCACCGAAGGAGGTTCACCTGAAAGCGGTGAAACGGATCATCCGGTATATCAAAGGTACAATCAATTTCGGAATTTGGTATCCTATGGGAACGACTTTGGATATTGTTGGATACTCAGATGCCGATTGGGCTGGATCGGTGGATGACCGGAAAAGCACGAGTGGTGCATGCTTCTATCTTGGCCACTGCCTTGTTGCATGGCACAGTAAAAACAGAACTGCATAGCACTCTCGACTGCCGAAGCGGAGTACATTTCTGCAGGAAGTTGTTCAACCCAATTGATTTGGATGAAGAGCGTGTTGAGCGATTTCCGAATTTCAACATCTTCGGTAACCATTTTATGTGACAACACTAGTGCTATTAACATTTCTAAAAACCCTGTGTTGCACTCTAGAACAAAACATATTGAACTTAGATATCATTTTCTTAGAGAGCTAGTTGAATCAAACATTCTTCAACTGTCATATATTTCAACGGACTCCCGCAGAACTAACAAAACCTTGGACAGCGCAACGAAGCCTGTGGAATCGAAATTGAATATTTTTAAAGACTCTGCGCGAAAATCGGAGCAAATGGGATTTTCCGGGAGCTTTTTCAAAATTTCGGATGAGAATTTGGCGAAACGGACGGCGGAATTGGACTCAGCGCGCGAAAACGGT
Source organism: Tillandsia fasciculata (assembly GCA_029168755.2). Classification (NCBI taxonomy): domain Eukaryota; kingdom Viridiplantae; phylum Streptophyta; class Magnoliopsida; order Poales; family Bromeliaceae; genus Tillandsia; species Tillandsia fasciculata. The sequence goes on along the minus strand of CM054931.1, from coordinate 8,716,649 downwards.
CAAACGGTATATTTACTTTAATTTTTGGGCACTTGGTACTGTTCACCGGAACAGTAACGGCCGGAATTACTGTTCCGGCCGGCGGCGGCCGCCGGCGAGCGGCGGCGGGCGGCGGCGCACGGCGGCGGGCAGCGGCGCGGCGGCAGGGCAGCGGCGGAGCGCGGAGGAGGCGGCGCGGGCAGCGCGGGCAGGGGCTCGGTGCGCGGTCCATGGGCCAGGCGTGCACCGGGTGCACCGAATCCTTCCCTTGCCACGTGGCGGCACTGATTGGCTGGCCGGCTTCTAGAAGCGTCTAGATGGTTGACACGTGGCACGCTCCTATAGGCCGACATTTTTCCGGAAGAACCGGCGCGGACCGATCACGTGGACCACGTGGCCACGTGGCGAAATCCGGTTGGCCCTGCCAGGCTGTTTCCTGTTCGGGCGACACGTGGCGCTTCCTGGATGGGCCGTTTCGGTGTTTCGTGTTCGGATCCAGATCCCGTGAGGGAATATTCCCTTTTGGCCCATTATATAAGAGCCCTCACCCCCCCCTCTCTTTGCACCTCGGGATGCGGGCCATAGAGAGAGAATAGGAAAAGTGCCAAATGAAAGTTGTTCCTCTCTCTCTCTTCTTTCTCTCTCTAGAATCTCAGAATTTAGGAGTTACAGTTAGTGAGATATCTGCGACGCGGCGCACTGCGACGATTTTCTTTTAGGCCCATTTCCCGTCGCAGTTCCGTCGAAAATTCACTGCGGGCTAACCGGGTGGAATTTTTGGACGATTTTTGCGACAGCGCGACCGTAAGAGGTAGGGCTTCGATTTCCGTGTTGATCATTTTGCTCCGTTTCGTACTTTTGGCACAGTTTTTGGTCCTCTTTGACCCCCCTTTTTACTGTGATGGTTTTTGGACAGCACCGACTTCTCCGATTTTTATCTTGACGTAGGAGCGTCAGATCGAGGCGTTTAAGAGTCGATTTTGATCTACTTTTCGCGAGGAACGCAACCGTGATTTTTCTGGGATTTTAGGAGCTCATTTTAGAGGTGAAAAATTCCTCTTTTTCCGTGCTGTCTGAAAAACAGCAAATATTGTGCTTTTTGGGATTGTATTTATACCGGGAGCGTTGATTTGCAGGATTTGAGGACTGTGGACAACCAGGAGACTACCTGGGGTGTTGTTTGAGCTGCTCGAGGTGGGCGGTTGTTGCTTACCTCATTTTTGACAAGCTCACTGGGATTACTAGAAATCCCCTAAAATATGACAATAACGAGAACAATTGGGACATAACATGATTATTGATGAGAAATATTGGGACTACTACAGGACTACTAACAGGACTACTAACAGGACTACTAACAGGACAACTAACAGGACAATTAATGAGAACCATTGGGACAAATTAATATGACAAATGACAAGGACCGCTGGGACAAACTCCCCTAAAATTAATATAACCCCACAAATGATATGATGACTTATATTGGGACACTGTGATTGAGACAAAGGCTATGATCTCGCATGCAAATGACTTTTATTCAGTAAATCAATTTTTTAAACCTTTGACACTATTTTACAACTTTTAAAATAAGACAGTTGCATGCATGCCCGGACATCAGGTAAGGCCACTATTCATTGCTACACTATCATATTGGGATTTGAACATGTTTCATTGTTGTCCTTTGCATTCAGATGTTGTTGCTCAAGTGTGAGCAGGGGTTTGGGATAGTGTAGCCAAGGTTGTGCTAGATTGTGGACTTGTGGGGTATTGCGGTGACCGCGGACAGTAGGCGGTTGACCAGATGTTTATCCTTGCATCAGATTGGGGTTGAGTTTGGTTTATTTATTGCATCAGTTGGGGATTGGGTTCCTGTAGTGGATGGAGTTTCCCACTTTGATCATAGTCATGATCCAGTCCTGCTATATTGAGACATGTGCTACTGAGATACTTGTGATACTGATTAACAGAGATGTTTTACTCGTGTGGGTCGCTCCCCTCGAGTGCCGCTCCGGAGTAGGCTTAGGACCTAGCCGTGTGCCGGTCCGGAGTTGGATATTATGGATCGTGCCGTGGCCCGATCAGATACTAGGTTTCGTGCAGGCAATACCGATCGTGTATCGGTTGCTAGATTGGTTTTATTG
>CM054931.1:8701564-8714429 GCA_029168755.2 Tillandsia fasciculata | reverse complement strand
ATTCTTCAACTGTCATATATTTCAACTGAGGATCAATTAGCCGACATCTTAACAAAACCTTTGGATCAAAAACGTTTTATTCACTTGCGTAAAGCAATTGGCATGCTTTCCTTGAAATAAACTCTTTTGAAACCTTTGCTTAGATTAGGTTTGTTTTTGTTCTTGTTTTTGTTTTGTTCTTTATCTATGTTCTGTACATAGCACACTAATTGAGCATAAATCATAATTGACTTTAATTGCATCCTTTTATGCATTTAGAAATTTATTATGCTTTTGATGTCATAATATTTCAATGTTGCAATGATCATTTACGTTAATTAAACCATCTTTTAAGTGATCAAAGTCAATTTCTCTCTCAATGATCTCTTGGTATAGTCATTATCATATTTGATTGCTTAGTCGAGTATGAATTCGAGATCAATGGTTTGGTTGAATACTTTATATATTAAATAATTGATAGCCAATTGAGGGGGAGTCAATGAAATGTAAAATGCTCAAAAGATGTGGAAAGAGTTACATCCCAATGAGGAGTGTGAAAACTACCACCACATGGAGAAAATGAAAGAAAAAGATACTCCATGAATGAAAGCAAATTTTTGTTTGAAAAATGTTGATGAAACTCATATTGAAATACTTGACTCAGTCGTATTTCATGGTTGGTATAAGGTGGGATTTTTGATTTAAGATGCTCAAAGAGCCACTCCTTCAACAGATTGTCTAGATATATTATCTAACTTATCTGGGATTTCAAACATCTATTGATCTTGGTATTTCATTTTCTTTACTGAAATTGATGATTTGATAAAGGCATTACACATAAGATCAGGATAGATGTAATTGAAGTTGTTCAACTTTAAGTGTTTTAACTTTCGTAAATTTTCGTTTCATTTTTGGATATTTTTGATAGATTTTCATAATCTATTTCTTGTTGTATGAAACGATGTCATTTGTTTAAAGTTGACATGGTAAAGTGCTTACATACTTTTTCTGGATTTTATTGAATTTTTCTAAATTTTTCTGAAGAAAAAGGTGTAGCCGATCCGGATCGGGCAAGTGATCCGGATCCCGAACGCAGGATTTTTCCTGCGGGTAGCCGATCCGGATCACATTCTCGGCCGATCCGGATCACGGCTAGGGTTCTTATAAGAACAAGATTTTGATTTCTTTTACCCTAATTTCTGGTTTTCAAGCTTCTAGAGTTTCTCTCTCTAGATTTCTTGCTTCTTGGAGCTTCAAAACTCAAAGTTCTTCGGATTCAAGTAAGTTTTATGATCAAAACTCGGTTTTTCACAGTTTTTCTGTTTTTCATCAAACGTGAGTTGAAAAGTTGGAATTTTTTCGTTTGTGAATGGTTTTTGATCAAATTTCTTTTGAAATAAGAACTCTGGGTCAATTAGTTTTGCTTTTATGCTGGGATTTCACTTGATTAACGAGTTTTTAGGCTTCGATTTCTAAAAATTCGGTTTTAGGGCATAAAAGAGGAATTTTTGAAAATCATGGAATTGATCTATTTTTAAAATTCTTTTTGGAAAACTAATTTGATTCTTGGCTTCTCTACATGATTATGATTGTCTAGGTACAATGTTTTCAAATTTTTCAAAATTGACGATTTTTCATATGTTCTTGAGTTGGTTTTCACAGGACACTTTCTTAAACTCAAAGCACTAGAATCAATGGCATTCTCCTGGTTGATCATCTTGCTGGTCACAATGGTGCCACGAGTTCATCTGTTAAAGAAGAACCAGGCGTCTCAACTCGAGACAAACCGAAGGAGCCAATGAAGACAGCTCAGATTACAATAGGAAGAATGGGACGAATTCTTCAAGGATGTTCAACGAAAAATTGATGAGGAAGAAAGGAAATTCACCAAAGGAAAGAGACTTATGAAATCTGCCTCCACGACCAGACAATATACAAGAAGGAAAAATGTCCAAAGAAGTACAAGTCAGCATAGTGGGCCTCTCACCAGAGCACGCTCACTTTCTGGAATTCTGCAAACTGAATCTCCATGGACTGCAGGACCTGATGCACCATCTGCATCTAGACAGCGTCCATCACACTCAAAGACACGGACAACTGAGACAGAGATATTGGAATCGATTCGTCAGGAACAACAAAGACTCTCTGCTACACAAGAAAGAATATCGAAAGAGCTTCAGCAAATTTCCTCTGAACACAAGAAGATCAAGAAAAAGTATTCAAATATTAAGAACTTGCTTAAAGGGATTTTGAGCAAGCTGAGCTGTACTAGTTCAGACTCTTCAGACTGAGCAACAGAATTGGTCACCTTAGTTTGGGTTCTTAGTTCTCAGGACATTGTTTTTCTTTACTCCTTTTAGTTTAGTTCTCAGTTTGTGCATATTTTTAGAACTTTTTTTTTTTTACTCTCCTTACATATTGTAGCTCATGCTACGTTTTGGCTTTGTTTTGTGACAAAAAGGGGGAGAGAGTTAGAGAAAACAATGAACAATGATGAACTTTGAACAATGATTGTGAATATCGATGATATCAAGGTAAGTATGAATCTCAACTCAACTTTGGTTTTCTTTTGTGATTTGTGACATGCTTCTATACTAACTATTCGACTAACTATTTGGGCATGTAATATGACTAACAAGTTGATGTTGGACTAACATACTTTGACATTTGGTTTTCAACTGCTTAGAAGATATGTTGGTTTTAACTATGTTTCTTTCACATATCTGATTCTTTTAAATGTCATGATGAGATAAACTCTATCTCTGTACTTGGTTTTGTATGTTCCAATTCTTGAGGTATCTAACGATTTTGTTTGTCAAGAATGTTTTCTGTGTGCAGAGATTACAGATGTCTAAGTCTAGAGTCTGTCTTAGGAGTTTATCTCATGTTTTTAATTTCTGGAACTCTTTTGTAAATTTTTGTTGTATGGTGATAGCAACAAAAATATCTTTTTGAATTTTCTTTGTGGATTTGTGTTTTGTCACGAAACCGCCAAAGGGGGAGATTGTTACGGAATTTGAGTTGGCGTATTTCGTGAATGTATTAAGTCTTGAAGATTGAAGATGAAGAAACTTTGGATCATATACCTCAATCTCAAGAAAGAAGAATTCAAAAGGATCAGGTACGTTTAACTAAAGAATTTTGATGATCCGAATACTTCTTATAGTGTAGAAACACCTGGAAGAGGTTTTAATTGCTTATTCATCAAAAACTGGACATGGGACATGTTCAGGATCCGGATCGTGGCTTTCAATCCGGATCCCGAAGGGTGTTCGTTCATACATTGCTGCAATCCGGATCACAGCTTGTACAATCCGGATCCCGAATGGGATGTTTTGTGAAAATGTATGAACGATCCGGATCGTGGATTATGATCCGGATCCCGAACAGGTGATTTTCTGGAAACTGCATTCTGTGCGTCTGCGATCCGGATCGTGGCTTATCCAATCCGGATCGCCGTCGGTAAAACTTTCCAGAAAAGTTTGTTTTTGATCCGAATATTCTTCCTAGGGTTTCTAACCTATAAATAGACCCTATGGTCATTTTTCTAGGGCATCCAAATAGAGCCGTCATTTTCAAATATCATTTTATACGGCCTTAGATCCACATATAGAGAAGAAAGGAAATCAATAGATTTATTCTATGTTTCTTCATCTATATTGATTAGTTTGATTCTAGGTTTTCATACTCACATTTTGAGTAGAATCAAATAATGAATACTTAGATGGTATTTCCGATCTACTCTTGATCTAAGTATTCGGCGGATCATCACCACCCAAACAAACAACGATTTACCCCAAAATCGGCGCGTGGACTCGCGTGGCCTTGTGGATTCAAGGTGCAACCGCTCTCGTGGATTCGGAGCGAGGTACGTTCGTGGATTCGAAGCGTGCCATTGGGTGAAGACCGTGGATTCGGTTGGACGTCGTGGACTCGACGTTGGACGCTGTGGATTCAGCGTTGGGCGCGGATCGTGGATTCGAGAAGCGTCGTGGAGCGAGCGGAGAAGATCTACTAGGAGCGTATGGTAAAAGGTTGAGTCGTCTGTGAGTACGTTATATCACCTTGTACGTGTGTTAATTCTAGTGGATTTCGCCGTGTTATCGGTCCCGTGGTTTTTTACTCCGGTTTGGAGTTTTTCCACGTAAAAATCTTGCGTGTTCTTTTATTTTTCCGCATTGGGTTTTATCGCGCAATGATTTTTTGAGTGTTTATTGTTTACACCTATTCACCCCCCTCTAGGTGTTTTTTCCCCTATTTAGATCCTTATTAACCTAAACCCAACAGTTGAATTGCCGAGGGCACAGGGAGGATTTGGGCAATAGTGGATAGACTCACCAAATTCGTCCACTTTCTGCCGGTGCAGACGACTTGGTCACTTAAGCGACTAGTCCAGTTATATTTGGATAAGGTGGTGAGGTTACACGGAGTGCCCGCCTCTATAGTTTCAAATAGAGACCTGAGGTTTGTTTCGTATTTTTGGAAGAGTTTACAGACGACCTTGGGGACTCAGCTCAGATTCAGTACAGCTTTTCACCCTCAGACCGATGGGCAGTCAAAGCGGACGATACAGATTCTCGAGGACATGCTGAGGGCTTGCGTCCTGGACTTTGGCGGAGGGTGGATTCGACACTTATCCTTACTTGAGTTTACGTACAACAACAGCTTTCAGGCGAGCATCTAGATGGCTCCGTTTGAGGCATTGTATAGACGCAAATGTCGATCACCTCTTTATTGGAGTGATATGGATGAGAGACGGACTTTGGAGCCGAATATTTTGCTAGAAGCAAAGGAAAAGGTTAGAGTGATTCAACAGCACGTTCAGACCGCCCAGAGCCGACAGAGGAGCTATACTGATACACGACAATGGGACTTAGAGTTTCAGATTGGAGACCATGTATTTTTGAAAGTTTCGCCGTCCAAAAAAATCAGGAGGTTTGGCATTCGCGGGAAGCTCAGCCTCCGATATATTAGACCTTTCGAGGTGTTGGAGTGCATCGCAAGTGTCCATGATGTTTTTCATGTTTCAACTCTGAGGAGATACATATTTGACCCGTCGCACGTCATCGACTTCACTCCACTCGAGATCAATGAGAATTAGATACAAGAAGCGCCCATTGCGAATTCTAGATCGAGAGGTGAGAGAATTGCGCAGTCGGGCCATCCCTTATGTGAAGATTTTGTGGAGCAATCATGACGAACGCGAGGCTACTTGGGAGCTTGAGCCAGTGATGATGGATACCCACCTCTATTTGTTCGAGATTTCGATTTGAGGTATGACCTTTGTTTCGGGGACGAAACATTCTTTTAGTGGGGGAGGATGTGCTGATTCGGATCTCCGCAGAGGTTTTGCGGTGTGATCAGCGACTTTTGGAGGCCTATGTTGTGTGATAAAGATGGTTATGCGCAAATCGGACCTCAGGAGTGGACCCGGCGCGAAAATTGGATCAAGTTTGCCTATCCGGATGCCTTTATCAAAATTTAGAAGTGGATTCTTGCAAAACGGACATCGGATTTAGATTCAGCGCGCGAAAACGGTCAAAATCAGCTATTTGGATGTATTTTTCGAGATCCGGACGCCCTAAAACGGGCTACGGGCAGGTTTAATGTAGCTCGGGCAGGCTGGGCAGCGTCGGCGACCGTGGGCATGTGCCGGAGCACGGCGGGGCGGCCGCGGGCAAGCGCGAGACGACCGCGGGCCGCTGCGGGCAGGCGTAGAGGCGCGGGCAGGCCGGTCCACGGCCCTTGGCACGTGCACCGGGACCAGCAAGCAGGCGCGCCAGCCACGTGGCGGCACGCGATTGGTAGGGCCGCGCCAATCACGCCTCGATTGGCGGGGCGGCGCCATGTGGCGCTTTCCAATTGGTCGACAACGACCCGAAAGACCCAGCGCAGCGACCGGCGCGTAGACCGCGACTGGCCACATGGCGCCCTGCCATTGGCGGGTGCCAGCCGCCGCGCGTGCACCGAGCGCACGGAGCAAGGGAGACGGGACACGTGGTGGCATCGTGGTATTTCGGGCTCTGATCGGAAGCCACGTGGATGAGCGCCACGTGTCTGGGCTCTGTGCTAGCCGGATACGGGCGCCTGAATGTGGCATTGACCTGAAAATGGGTCTTCTTTGGATTTCACCTATAAATAGCCCCTTTTAGGCTTATTTTGAGGGACTTTTTGATCCGATTTTGGGGCCATTTTCGACAGAGAGCTTTTTCATCGAGTCTTCTTTGCGTCTTGGCATTCCGGAGGATTTTTAGACGTTGTTTCTTATTTTTCTTTCCCAACCTCGCGAGCTTCGACGCTTCTTCGACACAGATCTTTTTCGTCGACTCTTCGTCCGTGGGCTCCCCTGAGCAGAGTTCTTGGAGTTTTCACCGATTTTTACAGCGACGTTTCCACGAGAGGTAGGCCTTCGATTTTCGTGTATGCCGCTTCTCTTCATTTTGCGTTTTTATGGGGTTTCTAGCAGCATCTTTAGACCCCTTTTTTGTTGTTACACTTTCTGGACAGAGCTAGAGTAATCTTACATTTTCTCGGTCTACGATTATCTGAACTGGGAGTTTAAGGACTCGATTGATATTTACACTTCGAGAGGAACGCAATCGTATTTTTCTTGAATTTTTCTGAGGGCTCCTTATAGGCGTGAATTTTTATTTTTGGGGACTGTTGCACTGAACAGTAAAATGTAGATTTTGTGATTATAATTTTTGCGGCGTTCGGCTCTTGTTACAGTTTTTGTGGACCATTCAGCATTTCGCAGGGAAAGGAAAAGTTGAAACTTTTCATCACGATCGAGGTGAGCATTTTTTTTTTTGGTCCCGGTTGAAAATTATGTGCGAATTGGCTTCTACATTCGAGCGACGCGCTCGTTGATTTTTGCCGAACTTGTTGGACAGCATTTCAGTGTTTTGCTTGCCGCCGCTGATCCAGAAGGAGTTTTTGGGAGTTTTTGGTTTCGTTGGAACCGGAGGAACTGGGGGAACGCGCACGTCAAATTTCAGCCCGAACAGATTCCGGATCTGTGCATTCCAGGTGGGTTATTGAGCACCTCTTTCTACGACTTACTCACTAGGGCTATTAGAGTTCCCACGACACACTGCTTATTGTTTCGCCACCCCACTATGAATCATGCTTAAATAAATTATTTCGGTTAGTCTTTAGCCTATCTATGTGAAACTGGAACACTGTGATGATTTATTTTGGACATGTGTAGTTGGTTAGCGATTATGACCTGTTGATCTATACTTATGTGAGATTGCTACTTGATACTCTTTCTTATATCATTCTTGAGAACAATGCATGCTTGTATCGACATCTAGATATGCCACTTTTCATCTCTACACTATCATATTGGGACTTGACTTAGGAGAAACCATGATTGATCCTTTTTTTCCTTTTTTACTTAGACATGTGATTCATGTTGCTCGGGTTATGAGCTGGGACTCGGGATAGTATAGTTGAGATTATTGAGTCTGAGAGGGTTTTCACAAGATTGTTGGATTTATGGGGTGTTGCAGCAAACCGCGGATATTGGGCGGTTGACTGGATGTCGATTTTTGCATCAGATGTTGAGTTTTCATTAGTGGACGGAGTTTTCCACTTTGAGCATAGTCGTGACTAAGCACTGCTGTATTGAGATACTTATGATATAGTTACTTTACTCGGGTCGCTCCCCTCGAGTGCCACTCCGAATGTAGGCTTCTGGCCGAGCCGTGTGCCGATCAATTGGTTATATTAGGATTTGAGCCGTGTGCCGATCCGCTATTGGTTCTTGGATTTGACAGCAGAGCAGGCAGTACCGGATTTATACTGGTCTATTTGATTTGGTTTATTTTGGCAGTTCTTATTCACTGATGCATGCATACAGTCGTTCTTTTCGGTACTGCATTAAAAGTATAGTAGTGGTAGTTTTCCTTATCAGCAGATTGTTTTAGCATACCACCGTACTTCCTTTCTTGCCTCTGGTAGATTTAGTGGGTACGTCTGAGTTTGAGGATTTACCCACTGGGGGCTACTGGTTTTACCAGTGGTTCTTACACTCATTATTGTTTCTTCTTTTTCTTCCCTTTGTTTTGCAGAGTCTTCTGCGCGAGCTGTTAGGCCTTCGGCGGCTGATTGAGGTAAGGGGATCGCTGAGTAGATAGATCTCCTGTGAGGCTGAGAGTTTTAGCTAAACTTGTGGTGTACCCACTTTACTCAGACTGTTGTACTCTTATTATTTTGGGTCTGGCTTCAACCTGCTGGTTGTATTATTTTGGTGAGCTGGAAGATGTTATTGTATTTATTACAGCTATATTTTACTTTCAGTTTCAGTTTCAGTTTGAAATGGTGTAGTTTTTAGTTTCAGTTCTATACTCGTGCTCTTTTATTGTATATCTTATATCTGAGCAGATTTTAGCGTTTCATGTACGCGAAAAATACCGTGTGCACGACGGATCTGTAGACGAGCCCGGATTCTGGTTTACCCCCGGAGAGAGAGAGAGAGAGAGAGAGAGAGAGAGAGAGAGAGAGAGAGAGAAAGAGTGGCTACTATACTCTTATGACTATAGTCTCCTTCGTACTCATAAGTTTTCGGCTATAGGATGAAGGGATGTGCGGTTAGGATTATAGTAGTCCCCTAAGGTTTATACTATTTCACCCACAACCCACTAAACCCTAGTGGGACCACTATCATCCTAACCGCACATCCCTTCATCCAAAGGCGAAAAAGTTATGAGTATGAAGGGGTCTATACTCATAAGAGTATAGTAGCTGTACTCTCTCTCTCTCTCTCTCTCTCTCTCTCTCTCTCTCTCTCTCTCTCTATATATATATATATATATATATATATATATATATATATAGAGTTAGGGTGGAATGCTATTCTATTAAGTTTTTAACCCTTAGATTAAAAGATGTTAGGTTAAGATGATAGTTGGCCCCTTGGATTTAATGGGTGGCTGAAAAAATAGTAAAATCTAACGGTTAAAAATGATCAAAAGGGTTGATCTAAGGGTAGAAAACTTGATAGCACTAAATGCTTGGTGCTATCGATAACATAATAGCCGGACTCTCTCTCTCTCTCTCTCTCTATCTATCTCTCTCTCTCTCTCTCTCTCTCTCTCTCTCTCTCTCTATATATATATATATATATATATATATATATAAAAGCTTCAATACTTATAAAAGCACAGTCATTAGTGCCGGTGAGTTTTTAGCTCTTGGATGTAGAAATGTGCGGTTAGGATAATAGTGGTCTCTTAGGATTTAGTGGGCGGTTAGAAAATTAATATAATTTAAGGAATGAAAGTAGTCAAAAATATATCTAACAATAGAAAACTTACAAATACTATTTGCTTGGTGCTTTTTAAGTCGTTTTCGATGTTGAAACTTCGAAATCTGCGATCTGTTCTATTAGATTTGATCTAAAACATTTGAAATAACTAAAAAATAAATTTCACAATTTTTCGGTATCATTTATCTAGTAATCGAAAGGGTTTAAAATTTACGACTGAAAATAAAAATCTCACAAATGCAATGATAATCATATGATATTAATATTTTAGATCAAAAATACTGATCTTATTGTATATAGTATAAAAAATTTTTTATTAAAATTTTACATAATTTTAATATTTTCACATCATTAAACTTATAAATGATTTATCATAATTATTAAAATTGTTAATTTTAAATTTCTTCGATCACTCGACAAATATAATGTATATAATTTGATGTTTTAGCTCTCTTCTATTCTTTCATTTGAGAATAATTCTGTTCCATTATTGTAGTTAGATGATTAAAGATCACACCACATTTGCTAACAAATGTAATGCATTACTTTGACAAGTACATGTACTTGTCGAATTATTAACCAAATTAGGACTACCGCATGCAGTTAACACTATGACCATTTGGTCAACATGACCTGTTCAAGCTAGCTGAACTAACCATATAAATGAACTTAGGTATCCTTCAAGAATAAGTTATTGTTAGTTATTTTTAGTATAGGTATAATTTTTGAAATAAACAAAAATAAGATTAATTTTTGATGAAAGTTAAATTATATTTAAAAATAAAAAAAAAAATAGTACTGCTAACTTGGAATATTGAGAATAATAATAATTATAGTTTTTAAATAATAATATTTTATCAATTAATTAACAAAAAAATTAATTAAATGATCATTTAACTTATTTAATTAACTAATTAATTATGAGTACTACTAGATAACTCTAAGTGTTAATTAAAAAATTAATTAACAATAAGTACTATTAATTAATGATTTAATTAACCGCAAGTAATTTAATTAATTAATAAATTAATAAATCAATTAGCTAATTATTTAATAATTAGATAATTGGTTAAAAATAATTATCAATATAAATATTAGTTATTGCATAAATATACTAAATAATTAATTATTTAATTAACTAATTAATTATAAATAATAAATTAATTGCTCAAATTGTTAATTAAATATTTATTTATTAGAGTATTAAATCAAGTAGTTAATTATTTATATAAATTAATTAGTAAATAAATTAATATATAATATATTAATTAATAATATTTTATTATTAAATTAGTTGAGGTATAAGGAGAGGAGTTGTTGTTCCATCCGGGAACAACAATTCCAGCCTCTTCTAACTCCCGGGTTGTGCTTTAGGAATGTAATGTGGGGCGTACCGGGTTAGCGCACCGACATATGCTGGGCGGATTTTCTGCCCGATACAGTTAAAAATTCGGGCCGGACCGGGCTGGTCTTAGTTTTAGCCCAACAATAGACAACTTTTTTATTTCTTCCATGGAGCATTATTTTTTTTTTTTTAGAAAAAAAGTTTTTTTTATTATTATTATTTTTTTGGAAAAAGAGATAGCATTTAAAGAGACATCTTTAAATTATAATTACTTTACAGGATTATACCCAACTTTTTAGAAATTCTTTTAAATGTTTTATAAGTTTTTTAAAAATTAAAAGTCCAACAAATAAATGTAACTTTTTAATAGCATCAATTTTTAATATTATATACAATTTAAAACATAAATATTAATAATTTTAACTTTTTAATATTATATAGATTTTTAATATAAATTTTTTAACTTACAATTCTTTGGTCCAACAGTCAAATTTAATATAAAATTAATATTAGTTTTCTAATAATTATTTTAATATTATTTGATAATAAATTAATATTAAAATACAAATAATTATAATATATATATATATATATATATATATATATATATATATATATATATATATATATATATATATATATATAGTTGGGCTGGAATGCTATTGATAGCACCAAATCAACTTTGCCACCCATTTTGTACCCCTTGAATCGCATTGAGATTCGTGCAAGTCCTTTAATTAAAAAGAAAAGCTTTTTACTTTTTACTTTTTTTTTTTTACTTTTTTCTTTTTTCTTTTTTTTCATTAAAGAGCCTGCACGAATCTCAATGCGATCCAATGGCTACAAAATAGGTGGTAAAGTTGGGTTGGTGCTATCAATAGCATTCCAGCCCAACTCTCTCTCTCTCTCTCTCTCTCTCTCTCTCTCTCTCTATATATATATATATAACCCCTATATATATATATATATATATATATATATATATATATATATATATATATATATATATAATTTGAATTAATCATATTACATAATTACATTAGAGCTTTAGTGGAAACAAAAATTAAAAATTTAAAAATATATTTAAATAAAATAGCTTGATTTACACAATCAACTAGCAAATACTAGAAAAAAAAAAAAAAAAAAAAAAAAAAAAAAAAAAAAAAAGGAAAATCCAAAACAATTTCCTCTTCGCTATGTTATTTTTACGTAAAAAGAGATAGGGAGAGATAGAAAGAAGAATTATCAAATAAAAAAGGTAAGCACGACGAATAATAGCCGACAACGAGGAGGTAGGAGAGGTTGCACTCTGGCATGCCGCAAGTGCTAGCGTATTTTTAAACAATTGATTCTGTTTCGTCTAAAAATATGGACTCACAAATTTTTTTTATTTTGTATTTTTTATTTTGCAGTTCATTAATCTTTTAAACAAACTAAAATCTCGCTCACAACATCCTTAAGTCAGATTTTGTAATCATCTAATATTCTTCCATCTGCACTAAAAGTTGACTTTAATGCCACAATTGAAATGTATATAGTTAGTAGATCATGTGTATTGCAGAAAGTATAGAATATGTATTTTTATGTCTTCTATCAAGTTAAAATATCTAACTTCTCTGATTCTTTTTCAGTGAAAAATTTTGAAAAATCGATTTACAGATAAAACTAAAGTTCACTAAAAAAAGTTGCATTAAAACTTACCAAAGATAAAAGCGTATTGTTACCAATTTTACTACTGCTACTATTGTTGCTTTACAACTGTAAAGAATATAGTCGCTTACTATTCAAAATAGTTGCATAAATACTATACATTTTATATAAAGAAGTATTTACTATTTAAAAAATATTTTTTTCACTTGAATAATTTGTTCAATTAATTTTAAAAAATTTATTATATTTTTTAAGATTAATTTCTATTGTATTTAATTAATTTAATTTTAAGATCCATTACATCGGCTAAAAAAGGTACAATAGAAAAAAAAAAATTAGTATTTTTTAAATTTAGATTCCAACATAAAAACAATTTAAGCTAAAGGAGAAAATTTTCTACATTCAACAAAATAACTATACATAAATAAAATTTAATTAAGAAAATAACGTAAAGAAGTATAATAGTCACTTGACAAAAGTTTGGTTGGCTCATAGAATAGGTGCAAATAAGTTATAAGAATTTGACTAATATTCTAAATTTCATTAGTCATGAGATCATATTATATTTTCTAATTACAAGAAATAGATAAAATATTTTTATACTCATAATAATATCGTAA
>CM054931.1:8664064-8699064 GCA_029168755.2 Tillandsia fasciculata | reverse complement strand
ATATAATCTAAAATTTTAGTATCATATTATCATATTTTATGAGATTTTTATTTTCAGCCGTTGATTTTGAGCCTTTTAGATCACTAGGTAAATGATATCGAAAATTGCAAAATTTAGTTTCTAAATATTTCAAAATTTTTATATCAAGTCTAATAGAGCTGATCGTCTATTTGAAAATCCCAATATTAAAAACAACTTGAGAGTACGGAGGGCTCCGTACTTCTAAAAACGCACAATCCTAACTCTCTCTAAGAGAGAGAGAGAGAGAGAGAAAGAGAGAGAGTTAGGCTGGAATACTATTAATAGTAGCAAGTTATTTGTGCTATTAAGTTTTTAACCCTCAGATTAAAAAATATATGGTTGAGATGATACTGGCCCTCTTTGGTTTAATAGGTGGTTGGAAAATAGTAAAATCTAACGGATGAAAATAATCAAAGATATTGATCCAAGAGTAGAAAAACTTGATAGCACAAATAATTTGGTACTATTAATAATATAGTAGTCAGACTTTATATATATATATATATATATATATATTCCCTTGGATGAAGAGTTGTGTGGTTGGAATGATAGTGACCCTTGAGTTTAGTGGATGATTGATGAAATAGCATAATCTAAGAACTAAAATTAGTCAAAGAGATAGATCAAATAATAGAAAACTTACAAACATTAATTGCTTAGCACCTGCTGACATTTTAAAGAATTAGCTCGTGTTTGACTTGTTAATAGACGAACGAACAAAAGCTAATCCTAGCTCACTCGTGTTTGGATCGTTGATGGTGATATCATGTACACAGAAATTTATAATATATATATGTACATGGGTCGGGCCTTGGCTCAGCACGAGTACCTAGGACCTGCCGCCCAACTCTTAGGGCCATGCTGGGCCTACCCCCAAGGGCCCGTCAGCCTGGCCCTATCCGGCCTGTCTCAAATCTTGGCCGTATTAGCTTTAGAAGTAGCCTGCAGCCCGTCACGGCCTATGTAGGAACTTTTAGGTTCATGGCCTATGATATTTAAAAGTCAAGGCTCTATTGAGTTTAGGCCCGGCTCCTAGCGCCAAGCTTAGGCCCCGCCCCTAAGAGCTAGGCCTTAATGGGTTTCTCGAGTACCAAGGTCTGCCCTGCCAGATCCTTGGGGTGCGGGCCCAACGTTTTTTTTTTTTTTTTTTTTTTTTTTTTTTTTTTTTTTTTTTGAGGTGCAATTATTCTACTCGTCACATCGAGTGATGAGTGAAATTTATTCCACCTCAAAATGGGGTGCGTTTTACGATTAGAGAAGGCATTTTGGTCAAAAAATAATAATAATAATAATAACTTTTTTTATAATTTTTTAATTTTTTTTTATATCTATAAATATTTTTATAAATTTTTAGATTTATCACAACAAATCTTTCATTCCTTTTCTTCTACAAATCCTAATTCTTTTTACTCTCCAACTTTCAATCTAAAATTTTTCTTCTCTCAAATTTATTTTACAAATTACTTTTAAATTTTTTCAACAACTCTTCGTGCAAAATGTCTCTACTATCTCCACTGCATAACTTCTCAATCTCAAGACAATATGTCACGCCCCGGGGTGTAACCAGACCCCGGGCCCGTCTACAGATCCGCCGTGCACACGGAACTTCCCGTGTACACGAAGCGCTGGTAACCTGCTCAGATATCAAATGTATAATAAAAGAGCATAATACAGAGCTGAAATAGAAGAACCACATAGTATCTCAGACTGGTACTACAAATACAGCTGTAATATGTACAATAATCTCCCAGCTACTAAAATAATACAACCAGCTGGCTAACGCCAGACCCCAAAATAAAAGGAGAATTCCACAGTCTGAGTGAAGGGTACAGTGTCTATCTACAGCTCTCAGTCTCCCAGGAGATCTATTCAGCGATCCCCTTACCTCGATCAGCTGCCGATGGCCTAGCAGCTCCTGCAGATGACTCTGCAAAATAAAGGAGAAGAAAGAAACAGAAAACAATAATGGGGGTGAGAACTACCAGATAAACCAGCAGCCTCCCCTAGTGGGTAAAACCTCAACTCTGACGCACCCACTAGGACTACTAGAGGCAACATAAAAGAACAGTAGTAAGTTACAAAGACTGCTGAAAAGAAAGGAAACTATCACCACTATGCCTCTAAATGCCATGGCTGTATGTAACAATAACTGATACTGTCTGCTATGCCTTGCCAAATCGGGTATGCTGGCCATTGCATAACACCGATGGGGATAGTTGCCAAATCGGGTACCGATAGGGGATAGGAGTCTCAAAGACTCTAAGCATGTCTGCAACACACTCCGGAGTGGCACTCGAGGGGAGCGACCCACACGAGTAAAATATCTCTGTCATCAGTATCACAAGTATCTCTGTAGCACCTGTCCACAAGTATCACAATATAGCAGGACTGGATCATGACTATGATCAAAGTGGGAAAACTCCATCCACTATAGAAACCCAATCCCCAACTGATGCAATAAATAAACCAAACTCAACCCCAATCTGATGCAAGGATAAACATCTGGTCAACCGCCTACTGTCCGCGGTCACCGCAATACCCCACAAGTCCACAATCTAGCACAACCTTGGCTACACTATCCCAACCCCTGCTCACACTTGAGCAACAACATCTGAATGCAAAGGACAACAATGAAACATGTTCAAATCCCAATATGATAGTGTAGCAATAAATAGTGGCCTTACCTGATGTCCGGGCATGCATGCAACTGTCTTTATTTTTAAAAGTTGTAAAATAGTGTCAAAGGTTTAAAACAATTGATTTACTGAATAAAAGTCATTTGCATGCGAGATCATAGCCTTTGTCTCAATCACAGTGTCCCAATATAAGTCATCATATCATTTGTGGGGTTATATTAATTTTTAGGGGAGTTTGTCCCAGCGGTCCTTGTCATTTGTCATATTAATTTGTCCCAATGGTTCTCATTAATTGTCCTGTTAGTTGTCCTGTTAGTAGTCCTGTTAGTAGTCCTGTAGTAGTCCAATGGTTCTCATCAATAATCATGTTACTTTGTCCCAATTGTTCTCATTAATTGTCATATTTTAGGGGATTTCTAGTAATCCCAGTGAGCTTGTCAAAAATGAGGTAAGCAACAACCGCCCACCTTCGAACAGCTCAAACAACACCCCAGGTAGTCTCCTGGTTGTCCACAGTCCTCAAATCCTGCAAATCAATGCTCCCGGTATAAATACAAATCCCAAAAAGTACAATATTTGCTGTTTTTCAGACAGCACGGGAAAAGAGGAATTTTTCACCTCTAAAATGAGCTCCTAAAATCCCAGAAAAATCACGGTTGCGTTCCTCGCGAAGAGTAGATCAAAATCGACTCTTTGAACGCCTCGATCTGATGCTCCTACGCCAAGATAAAAATCGGAGAAGTCGGTGCTGTCCAGAAATTTCCACAGTAAAAAGGGGGGTCAAAGAGGACTCGGGAATCGTGCCAAAAGTACGAAATGGAGCAAAATGATCAACACGGAAATCGAAGCCTTACCTCTTACGGTCGCGCTGCCGCAAAAATCGTCCAAAAATTCCACCCGGTTAGCCCGCAGTGAATTTTCGACGGAACTGCGACGGGAAATGGGCCTAAAAAGAAAATCGTCGCAGTGCGCCGCGTCGCAGATATCTCACTATCTGTAACTCCTAAAATCCTGAGATTTAGTAGAGAGAGAAAGAGAAGAGAGAGAGGAAGATTTTTCGTAGAGGGAGTTTTCTCTGATTCTCTCTCTAAGGGCTCGGAATCCAAGGTGCAAAGAGAGGGGGTGGGGAGTCCTCTTATATAGTGGGCCAAAAGGAATATTCCCACACGGGATCCAGATCCGAACAGGAAACACCGAAACGGGCCAACCAGAACGCGCCACGTGTCCACAAAACAGGAAACAGCTGTGCAAGACCAATAAAAAGGCGCCACGTGTCCACGTGGGGCGTGTGTTTCCCCGTGCTCCGGGTTTTCCGGATCCTGTCGGCCAATAGGAGCACGCCACGTGTCACCATCCCACGTGCTTCTAGAAGCCGGCCAGCCAATGGGGAAGCGCCACGTGGCATGGGAGGTTTTCGGTGCTCCCGGTGCACGCCATGCCGTGGACCGCGCACCCGCGCCTGCCGCCCGCGCCTGCCCGCGCTGCCCGCGCCGCTCTCCTCCGCGCTCCGCCGCTGCCCCGCCGCTGCGCCGCTGCCCGCCGCCGTGCGCCGCCGCCCGCCGCCGCTCGCCGGCGGCCGCGCGGCCGGAACAGTAATTCCGGCAGGCGGTTACTGTTCCGGTGAACAGTACCAAGTGCCGAAAAAATAAAGCGAATACACCGTTTTGACCGTTTTCGCGCGCTGAGTCCAAATACGACGTCCGTTTCGCCAAATTCTCATCCGAAATTTTGCAAAAAGCTCCCGGAAAATCCATTTGCTCTGATTTTCGCGCAGAGTCAATTTTAAATATCCAATTTCGTTTTTACAAGCTCCGTTGCACAGTACAAGCCTTCTACAGTCACTATTAATGTTGCGGAGGTTCTGCGGGGGTCCGGATCATCACACAATATTTATTCTCTACAATTTTAGTTTTATAGTGTTTTTTAAGTAACCATTTTTTTTTTGTTTTTTTATTTTTTTGTGTTATTTTTTTTAACTAATGTTACGTGAATTTTTTATATAAATTTTTATTATATTGATTATACTTATGAGTACTATATCAGTAATCTATTAGAAACTGTAGTCGGTGGTTCTACACAAGATGGTGATAGTTCGCAACTTCCACAAAATTTAGACGCAAGTTTTAAAAAAATGTCTAATCGAAAAACAAGTGAAGTATGAAAGCATTTCAATATCAGAGATATTAAAGGGTATGATTGGTGAGCTGTTTGTATAATATGTGATACTCATTATTCTTGCGATAGTTATGATGAAATTTATCATCTTAACAAACATATTCAGAAGCGCGCATAGGATAAAAAAAAGGTAAAGAGACAAAACAATCACAACTTATTTTTACTTTTACTTTTGTGAAGTTACTATGTTTCAATATTCACATGAACATAATAGATAATAACTTGCATGATGTATTGTTGGAGTTGAGTAACCATATATATTTGTTGAATGTTCATATTTTAAATATTATGTGAAAATTATTTTAAATTTCATGTAAAAAAAATTTCTCAAAATATTGTTTGTATGTAAAATACAGTAAAACCATTTTTTGAATATATACAAAATTTAATTTTAATTTTATAAAATTTGAATTCAAAAAATTTACTTATTTTCGATATTTGAGAAATGAATGTAGTTTTATATATGTTAATATATATATATTGGAATGATTTTAGTTGAATATTACAAAAATAAATTATTAGTTTTCAAAAACATAAGTTTCCACATATTAGCATTCATATTGTCAAGCTAAGAACTAATAATTCGATTTTGTAATATTCAATTAAAATTATTTTAATATATATTAATACATATAAAATTACGTTCATTTTTTTTATGTTCAAACATCGGAAAGTAAGTAGAATTTTTGAATTCAAAATGTCTAAACTTGAAATCAAATTTTGTATATATCCATGAAATATTTTTACTGCATCTTTTATGACTAATATTTTGAAAAAAAAAATTACGCAAAATTTAAAATAAATTTTACATAATATTCAAAATATGAAGATTCAATAAATATATATGATTACTCAGCTTTTACAGTACACCATGCAAGTTATTTTTTATTACATTTATGTGAATATTGAAATGTACTACTCTATAAAATATAAAAGTAAGTTATTTTGTCTCTTTATCCTTTTTTCTTTTTCTAGATGTTTCTGAATATGTCTGTTAAAATCATCAGTTCCACTAAAACTATCACAATAATAATAAATCTCACATATTGTATAAATAGCTCATAAATAATAATTTTTAATTTTGTTGATATCGAAATGCTTTCATATTTCACTTGTTCTTCGTTTAGACACTTTTTAAAAACTTGCGTCTAAAATTTGTTGAGATTGCGAACTGACACCATCTTGTGTAGAGTCACCTGCTATAGTTTCTGATTGATTACTCACATAGTATTTATAAATATAATCAGTATAAGAAAATTTTATATGAAAAAATTCACACAATATTATTTAAAAAAAAATAACATAAAAATACTAGAAAATAATTAATTAAAAAATATTATAAAACTAAAAATTAAGAGATTAAGATATTGTATGGTGAGATTATGAAGAGACTTTATAGGAAGAGTTGTTGAAAAATTTTGTATAGTAATTTTAGAAAAGAAAAATTTTAGATGGAAAGTAGAAAGAATTAGTATTTATAGAAGAAAAAGAATGAAATTAAGAATTATTTGTTAAGTTGAATTTGAAGATTTATAAAAGTATTTACACATATAAAATAGTTTATAAAAAAATTAAATTAAATTTTTTGCCCAAAATACCTTTGTTAAGCGTTCAAATTTTGAATGTTAGGAGAGTATTCTGGTCATTTTAATCTAAAGAGATTCTTTAAGGCCTTTTTCTATCTCGGCCGTATGATGGACAGGGTTGTCGGACCGGGTAGCTGTAGCACGGCTTGCAGTAATCGGGTGTGGGCCATCCGATCCGTTTTATATTCCTACTCATCATGTAATTAAATGGATCCAAGAAAAATTAAATGGATCTCAATATCAAAAACTCCTAACTCATAAGTGAACAAAATTTTTCTCTTTTTTTTTTAAATTTTTTTCAGAAGCTTTAATTCTATAAACTATAGCTAATCCCATGCGGTGGGAATAATAAGTGTCGGTGAAACGAATTTATAAACAAAAAATAGTAAAACATATAATAGTAGGATGCAAAATAATGCAGCCTTTTTTGAACTTTCCTAACCATTCAAAGCTTCTATTTGGTTACTATTTCTACAGAAAAAAAAAAAAAAAAAAAAGTGGCATTTAGTGGAATCACTTCTTTGATACAGATGCATAGCTAAAAGTGTATCTTCAATCAGGACAAACTGCAGAATAAGAATTCAGAAGTAGACACTGAATTCTATAAAATTACAGGTAAAACCACATGGCAGCATAGAAAATTCCTTCAACTGCTATCTGCATAATGAAACTGCAGTTAGTATCTTCTATTGCAAAATATTACTTCTAGTTATAAATGAACTGCAAGGTTCTTTTAATGAGCATACCTGGTCAACTATTATGAAGGAATCTCATTATATACATACATTACTTCACCAAAGTTAAGGGAAATGAAACAGTTTAAGTTAAACTAAATTCCCCCCTAACTCTACTTTCTCAAAATGCTGAAACCTGCTTATGTGCTTATATATGAATTTTTAGGAAAAAGAATAAGAAAAAAAAATGGAATAATTCCAAAGCAATTGACTGAAAATTTTTTTCACCTGAACTTTTAGTTTTATTGAAAGTCATATTTTACATACAAAATATTTACGGGCACGCAAACAAGCCCGAATAAAATACCCATTCTTTGCCTTTTCTTTTCCAGTTTCTGATTCTGGAAAGTAGACATACAACAACAAAGGTTGAGAAGAGAATAAGCCATTTGTCTGTGTAGAAACATCTCAGGGCCAGTAGATTGTCACTCTTGTATCAGATGTTCAACATCTCCGAGCTGCAATTCACCCTCCTGCCACTCTCTTCCACCTTGAAACATCAACTCAATCTGTTCCAAGGTTTTTCCTTTGGTTTCGGGAACGCAAATGTACACAAAAACTACTGATACAACAGATAATGCAGAAAAGATGAAGAAAATGCCCGCAACAGATATAACACGGGCCACAGAAAGGAAGGACATCGAAACCAAGCCGCTGCTCACTCTCCCTCCGACTTGGCCAAGTGCAGAGGCCTGAGCTCGCAATCTGAGAGGGAATATTTCCGAAGAGAGAACCCAACATATTGGCCCTATGCGACCGAAAAGAATGCAACATTACCGCATACAGCCCAAATCGCTAGATCAATCCCGAATTTCGGAGAAACCAATCCCAATCCGTGTTTTTGCAAAGTGAGAGCAATACCTAACATAAATAAGCATACAGTCATCCCAATTGTGCTGACATACAATAAGGGCTTTCGTCCAACTCTATCGATAAGAAAAATTGCAACCAAGATGAACATTGTCTTGGTAAATCCAACAGCAACTGTTGCAGCGAGAAGCTCTTTATCAGATTTAATCCCAGCACTGCTGAAAATTGTAGGAGAATAATACACAGTGGCATCAATTCCAGTTATCTGTTGGAAAAATTGAATCCCACATCCTGCGGCCAACATTCGAGCAACGGCAGGAGAAGGGCTCAGTAGCTCCCTCCACACAGCCTTTTCCTCATGTCCTTTTGCTGCGTGTAAAACCCCAGCAGCTTCTTCAATCTCAACAAGTCTTTCTTCGACTTCCGCTTCATTCTCACTAATCGCTAACAAAACCGACCGGGCTTCTATGACTCTCTTCTGCATCACTAGCCACCTTGGCGACTCGGGTATCACAATAGAGCGAAACCAATAAATACCGACGGAAGGATCCCGACGCCTAACATTATCCTCCAGTTTATATGTTCCGAGAGACCAGAGAAAGCATAATTTGATACGTAACCGAGAAGGATACCGAGATTTATACAAATTTCAGGGAGGGAAGTGAGAGTGCCCCGAGCAATTGCAGGGGAAATCTCCGCGATGTATACAGCAGAGATCATCGCGCCAAAGCCGATACCAATTCCAGCCAAAAGCCGGCCTATTAATAGAAATACGAAGGAGGAGCGAAGGTCATAATAGCAGCGCCAGTTTGAAAGACGACGGCGCCCAAGCCCATAGTCCATTTCCGGCCGATAGCGTCGGAGGTTCTGCCTCCCAACAAGCTACCCAAGAGCGAGACGATGCTCAAGCAACCGACCAGCACTTCCTCTTCGAATTCTGTAATGTGGAGATCCTTCTGAATGTAGATAATAGCTCCACTCATAACACCAACATCTAGAACAAAAATAAAAGAACAAAACAAAACCAATTAATGGATGATCTTCAAGGGCAAACACTTATGATATTGTAATTTCATACATGCCACATAACAACTGTTTCTAAAAGAAGAGGATATGATATGAAGCAATCAATCAAACATGCTTAGCACCCCCATTTATCAAATCACACAAAAATGGACCATTCTAAGCATCATTCCGAACAACCTGATTCAAATTTTCACAATTAAAATCATCGTACCAGTACCACGGCACTAAAATCTTAGATTAAAAGTTTAAATCAAAGCTAAAAACAAGTAGAAAGAAATACAACTCACCATAGCCAAGAAGAATAGAATTGAGGGAAGCAAAAAGGGCACAAACATAGACATATTTCCTGCTACTTCCTTTCTCCCTCCACCTCGCACCCAAATGATCGCTCTCCTCCGAATCCATCCTCCTATACTTAGTACCTTGTTTGCCTCCAAAACCCATCTTCTCCTCAATCACCATCTCACCAGATTTGAGATCCATCAAACCCATCTATTCCTCACTCTCCCTCTCCGCCAAAGAGGAGGGTCCTTTCTAGGGTTTCGTTGTCGCCGCTCTCCCGTTTCAGATCTAAAGGAGAGGCGAAATTGCGCCCATGCCACATGGGCACCATTTTTGTTTTCTCGAATTAAGAAAAAGGACCAATGGGAGTCATGCGTTTGTGAAGAGAACGACGCAGCGTCCTACGAAACGGGGGAGTAGAAAAAATTTGGAACAGGGGAGAGAATATTGAGGAGATTCACCGGGTCAACACCAATACCAATCTTGTCAATATATCAATACGACTCCTACATTTATGATATATATTTTATTTATTTAAAAATAATAATAAATTTTATTTTATTATATATATATATATATATATTATATGATATATATATATATATATATATATTTGAATTTACTTTTTTTTTTTTTTTTGGTAGGTATGGATAGTGTTATTCTCTTTTCTACCGGTCATTTTGTACACAAGTTTATTTTCTTTTAATCTATTTTATTTAGCTACTTTTTTAAGAAAAAATGAATAATTTTGTACAATCTTTATAAGCATATGTAATAAAAGATATATTCTTACAAAATTTAAAATATCATATTTATTTCTTAAAAAAGTGCTAATCATTTCAAATATATTTCGCTGGTAGTGATATTTAATCTTGGTTAGTAAGTAAACTAAGTTAACTTTTTATTTCAACCCTCAATTAGGATTGTCAACAAATAACTTGCTCGGTAAATATCGAGCTAAAAAATTTAGCTTGTATTTGGCTCGCGAACAATATCTTAGATTTTCAGTCAAACTATTAAGTACAAAGTTAAAAAAAAAAAATAGAATTTTAATTTAATAATTAAAATTTACAATAATTTTTTTTATATTATGTTGGCCTAAAATTTAAATAGTAAAAATTTATAATATATATATAGAGTTGAACTGAAATACTAACGGTAGTAAACGAACTCTTTTGCTACCAATTTATTTTCAATGATGGAACTATCAAATCAACGATCGGCATCGTTAAACATAATCTAAATCATTTAAACTATCTAGAAATCAAATTTCATACTTTTTTTATATTGTTCTCTTGTCTATTAAACGAACACAAAAATAAACGATTGAAAATAAATATTCTTTAAAAATTGATGATGAAACTCATAAAATCAAGATCAAGAGTATAAATCCTGTTTTAAATAGTGTAAAGAATTTTATAATTAAAATTTAACTGATTTAGATTTCTTTACACCGTTAAACGAGAAAATATCTCATATCGATAATTAAAATTACAAATTTTGTAATTCTTTGATCAGTAGGTTAATGATGTCGAAAAAATTGAAATTTAATTTTTAAATATTTCAAATTATATAGATCATATTCAATGGTGTCGCTCGTTGATATGAAAGATTCATTATCGAAAATAAATTGGTAGCAACGAAACCCGTTTGTTACCAATAGTATTCCAGCACAACTATATATATATATATATATAATATATATATATATATATATAGAGAGAGAGAGAGAGGAGAAGAGGAGAGAGGAGAGAGAGAGAGAGAGAGAGAGGAGAGACCGATTACTATGCTATCAATAGCACAAAATACTTGGTGCTACCAAGTTTTCCACCATTAGATCTACCCCTTCAATTATTTCCATCCCTTAGATCATACTATTTTCCCAACCACCCACTAAATTCAAATGGCCCACTATCATCCTAATCCCATCTCTCCTCATCCAAGGGTCAAAAACCTAATAGCATCAAGGACTTAGCGCTATCGATAGCATAGTAGCCTAGTTATATATAACTAGGCTACTATGCTATCGATAGCACCAAGTCCTTGATACTATTAGGTTTTCGACTCTTGGATGAGGAGATGTGCGGTTAGGATGATAGTGGGCCCCTTGGATTTAGTGGGTGGTTGGAAAAATAGTATGATATAACAGGTAGAAATGATTAAATGGGTAGATCTAACGGTTAAAAATTGGTAGCACCAAATGCTTGATGCTATCGATAGTATAGTAGCCGAACTTTATATATATATATATATATATATAATATATATATATATATATATATAATATATATATATATCTATGAGAGAGAGGAGAGAGAGAGAGAGAGAGAGAGAGAGAGAGAGAAGAGAGAGAGAGTTGAGCTCCTATGTTTTTAAAAGTACCAAGTAATTGGTGCTTGTAGGTTCTTAGCCTCTTAGCCCTTGGATGAAAAGATGTGTGGTTACGATAATAGTGAGCCCCTTGGATTAAGTAAGTGATTGGTGAAATAGAATGATCTAAGTGATGAAATTAGTCAAATGAGTAGATATAATAGTAGAAAACTTACAAGTACCAATTGCTTGGTGCTTGTACAAGCATAGTAGCCGGACTATATATATATATATATATATATATATATAATATATATATATAGGGAGAGAGAGAGAGAAAGAAAGAGAGAGAGAGAGAGAGAGAGAGTAGGGCTACTATACTCTTATATGTATAGATCCTTTCGTACTTATAAGTTTTTGGTCCTTGGATGAAGGAATGTGCAGTTAGGCTGATAGTGGTCTCCAAAGGTTTAGTGGTTTTGTTGGTGAAATAGTATAAATTTTAGGGAACCGCTATAATCTTAAACACACATTCTTTCATCCAAAAGCCAAAAATTTATGAGTACAAAAGGGTTTATACTTATAAGAGTATAGTAGTCGTACTCTGTGTGTGTGTGTGTGTGTGTGTGTGTGTGTGTGTGTGTGTGTGTGTGTTGTGTGTGTGTGTGTGTTGGGGCCGAAAATGTCACGCTGACCGTTGATCGGGCTCAGTCGTCGATCGGCCCCGTGGGGTGACCCTCGAGATGTGATGCGTCGCGTGCCAATGGATCAAGCAATCGGGTCGAGGAGGGATCCGCTCGGCCGGATTCTTTTCAACCAAACTCTCGCAACCGTCCGACTTAGATTAACCAAATCGGGATGTGGAGGTCGAAAGAGAGAGTTCGGCCTAGAGTAGCCGAATCGGGATGTAGAGATAGAGATTTGACATGGCTAAGGAGCCGATTAAAAATTGTATTGGTTGAGGATGGGTTACAAGGGGAACTGGTAGCCAATTACAATTAATCTACTCCTAGAAAATATGGTAAAGTTATCTAGGAAAGCAGTAAATGCAGGTATGAAAGATATTGAAAAGCAGGGGTGGCCTATGGCTTATGAGGTTGCAGGACCCATTTTTCTTCAATGGTTTGGGTATTTATACACGTTCCGAATCATGCATATAATCGCCGATTTGAATAATCGACATGATTTGGAAAGAATTATCGTAAATTCTTCAACTATTTTCTTTTGAGTTGAACTTCCTCAAATAGAATGG
This sequence comes from Tillandsia fasciculata, assembly GCA_029168755.2. Lineage (NCBI taxonomy): Eukaryota > Viridiplantae > Streptophyta > Magnoliopsida > Poales > Bromeliaceae > Tillandsia > Tillandsia fasciculata. The sequence goes on along the minus strand of CM054931.1, from coordinate 8,686,232 downwards.
TAGCCATTTTTTCGTCCAAGTTCATCCCCTTATCGACGCGCCGAAGCGTGATTTTCGGCGCTTTCCACTGCTGGGCGCCGCTTGCCGTTCCGGAGTCAATTACGAGATTTGCGCTCAAATATCACACTCTTTCCTTTAAGAGTCTTTTCTTCTTCTGCTCGAGCAGTCGAGAATTGACTCTGACTTCGCCTTTTTCGTCGCTCGACTGGGGCGATTCGGTGTTCATCTTCAGTTGAAGTCGATCCTAGATGAGGCGATAATCTTCTTGTTTCGACCGTTTTTCCTGCCGACTGATGCCTTTGGCCGAATAGCATATGTCGTGTGATGACCCGAATCTCTGCGAAGGTCTTGCGGAGTGAATTGTGGCTTCTGGAGGCCTATGATGTGTGTTGGAGATGGTTGCGCACAAAACAGACCTCAGAATTGGACCCAGCTCGAAATTTGGATTAAGAATACCTGTCCGGATGCCTTCGACAAATTTTAGAAGTGTAATTTGGCAAAACGGACATCGAATTTGGACTCAGGGCACAAAAATGATGAAAATGGACTATTTACTTGTATTTTTTGGAGCTCGGATGCTAAAACACGGATTTCGAGGCCATGGTTACTGTTCCGGCAGCTGGGGCAGCGACGGGCAGGCGGCGGAGCGCAGCGGCGCGGGCATGCGCGGCGCGCGGGTAGGCCGGTCCACGAGCCGTGGGCGTGCACCGGGCACAGCCAACGCAGCACCAGCCACGTGGCGCGCTATGATTCGCTGCAATCAGCGCAGTGTCGGGCGCTGATTGGCGGTGTGTACGGCGGCCGCCCGCATCAACAAACGCGGGCGCCATGCGGCGCCCCGCGAGTAGCTCCCCTCCCGCTGTTTCGTGGAGCGGGACACGCACCGCCCCGTGGTTGGTGGGCGCCGGTGTCCCGTGTTCGGCCGGATTTTTTGTGAGGAGCTCGAAATGGAGTTGCCATTGATCCTCTTGCCTATTTAAGCCACTTCTCTCCCTCTATTTTTGAATTTTTGGAGATCCTTTAGAGCTCCTCGTTTGACAAAGTTCTTCTTCTACAAGTCCTCCACCTTTTATAGAATTTTGGAAATTTTTGGAGTCCGCAACATCAGTGTTTTTCCCGTTCCGGCGCGATTCGACGTTTCCTTTTTCGGTGGTTTTCTCCGTCGTAGTTTCTTCCGTGGACTCCCCTGGACAGACCCGAAGGAATTTTTAGCCGATTTCTATGGCAGCATTTCCGTGAGAGGTAAATCTTCGTTTTCCTTGTTTATCACTCCTCTCAGTTTTGAGTTTTTTGGGGGGTATTCGGAGCATTTTTGAACCCCTTTCTTGCTGCTGGTTTTCCTGGACCCTCCAAGCTTGTTCGATTTTTATCTCCACGCTCGGTTATTGGATTTCGGCTTGTGAGGACTCGATCGACATCTTCGCTTCGCGAGGATCGCAGCCATATTTTTATTGGAATTTTTGGAGATCATCTCGCAGGTGATATTTTGGCTTCTTTCGGATTGATCTTTTCTCAAATTTGTGATCGTGGGGATTTTTGCTTACCGCAATGTTTGGACTGTATCTTTGTGCCCAGGAGGAGTTTTCAGGTGTTTTTGGGCTCGTTGGAATCGTGAGAACCTGAGGATTATCCACGTTCAGTTTGGACCTTGTATCGACACACAGGTGGGTTGCTTCGTCTTCAAAACCGGTGGACGATTCTCTAATTCTATTGAATAGAATTGCATGCATGATTGCGAGGGAGTTAGGAAGCATGTTAGAGTGAGAGATGATACTTTCTTGTGTTGTTACTTAGTTCATGTCGACTAATGCTTCCTAGTTGTATTAACAAATGTTATTATTGAAACTTGACCTAGCACCCTGTCATATGATGTATGTTCAACCAGACTAGTAGAAAACTCTCACTTGGGCTAGGTTCATTTATGCTTTAGACATCCACACTTTACATTCTATCCTTGGACATAGTATTTTTCTCGCCTGAGTAGTGGGCTAAGTGGTCGGAATTTTTCTTAGTGTAGGATGCATGTTACACTCGTGCTTGGGGGCAGAGTGGAGTCTGGTAGATGTAGCTAGTCTTGTACCAGTGGCGGGAGCCGTTTGGGTAAATGGTGGTCTCGAGTTGTCGAGTTCTTCGATTTATTTGTCGCCACTGTGTTCGTGGCAGTGGTGTACCAGTGATAGCAGGACCTTGAACCCAGAATCTTTTTGGACGCACATGATTTTAGTCAACCAATGTTTTTCTTCCAAACATCGAAGAGTCGCCGGAGTCTGTTCTTGTCTGATTGGGCGAAGGCATTAGCCCTTCAAGATTTGGGAATAAAACTTGTTTTCTAACTGATTTTCCTAAAAAGAGCTAAAAATCATTAAAATGGGTTCTCTCAAATCAAGATGGTTTTATAAAAAGAAAAAAGAACCACTTTTAGTCCTCACCCCGAGGGGGTTCGAGTGAAAATAGTTTTTCAGTAATAAATGTCACATTTTCCTGTAAACTTCCTCACCCGGGAGGGTTCGAGTGATCTGGGTTCTAAAGGTTGTTCCATCTTTGGGTCGAGAACCACGAGAGGCTATGCCTAGAGCCTGTTCTTGTTTGATTTGGATTGTAGGTTCTAGTCTTTCGGGGTTTTCGGACCCTTCATTATTGTCGGCTGTGGAGTATACCCAGCTAGTGAGTTTGCATATTGAGTTGATGTCCTGTTGTGGGAGTCGTCGGGTTGACGGTGGTCCCGACTGTTGAGTATTTCCAGCTAGTGAGTTAGAGATGTGATGTTGGTTACTGTCGATATTGTTGATCGTGGATTTGGACTATAGCTTGCATGAGCCATATTGAGCTCGACAGAGATGCGCGGATACTTTCCTCGGTGGGGTCGCGCCCCTCGAGTGCCGCTCCGGAGCTGGGCCTGTTACTTTGCTATCACGACTTGTCGACGTAGTGCCTCTGGCTGGGCCAGTTTTGGCACTCACGGACGCCCTACGTAAGTCCAGTCCTCCATGGATGTAATGGTAGTAGGTAAGCGCAGGTTTGACTGGACTCTATATGACAGTCACTGTGATTGGGTTGATTGAGTATATTGGGTTAGAGTCAATGCATTATTTTCATCTGTATCACCCTTTGAGCATTGTAGATAGAGGCATGATAGCTGTAGATTTTCTTCCAGCTTATCTTTACATTATTTTAGCTTGCATGTTATCTTATGCCTCTAGTAGACTTAGTGGGCAGACCGTCGGCCTTGGTGGCGGTACCCACTGAGAACTACGTGACGGTGTAGTTCTCACACCCGCTGTGGTGACAGATTTTTTCGATGTAGCTGTTCCGGCTTCTGTTCGAGCGGAGACAGCAGTTCGAGGTGTGGGAGTCGCGAGCTAGTTCCCTACCCGTCCTTGGAGAATAGTGGTACCCTTTTTGGAGCTTTATAGTACAGTTTGCTAGATTCTAGTAGATAGTTACTTTTGAAAGTTTTATTTTTGAGAGACTTATGTATTGTGAGGTTTAGATCTGTACTATTTGGAGTTGCACATTTATGTTTCAGTAGTTTATTTTATAGCTCTGATATTTATATAGTTGTAGTTTTATCTTTTGCAGGTTAGACGCTTCGTCCATACGGGGCTTTCCGTATGGGCGGCGGATCTGTTGACGGGGCCGGGTCGCAGTTTCGACCCTGGAGCGTGACATGTCGCGTGCTGCACTCTTACGCGACTGAGATCGGTCTTAATTGAGATGCAAGTCCCTCTTTGTTGACTCATTCTCCTGTCGACTAATGTCTTTAGCTGATGGTAGACGCCACGTGTCACTCCCTTAAGTAGTAAAAATTCTGATCTCAACAATATATATATATATATATATATATATATATATATAGAGAGAGAGAGAGAGAGAGAGAGAACCTGAGTACGAAGGAGTCTATACTCGTAAGAGTATAGTAGCCATACTCTCTCTCTCTCTCTCTCTCTCTCTCTCTCTCTTTATATATATATATATATATATATATATATATATATATCTAAAGTCCAGTCGAGATACTTTTGAAAGCACGAAAGTGTTGATGCTATAACACTTTTGGTTATTGAATCAATCTTAGCAGTTTTGGATTATAAACAATAGTGGGTGTCACAAGTAACCATTTTTGTTGATTTTTGATTTAATGACCAAAAATCAGTTCTAAGAATTAATATTTTTTTTGTTTTTTCAAAAATATTTCAACTTAGTATAGATAAATAAGCATTTTTTATAAATTGACATCTTTATAACATAGTTGGATTTTAAGTTGGACTTAATAATTACATATTATATATATAATTATAATATATATATATATATATTATAAATTATATAAATATAAAATATATGTATTCAAGTAATTATCGAGCCAACTAGCTCGTATTCGGTTCGTTTACTAAATGAGAAATTCGATTTTGATTTCATTCGAGTCAAACACGAGGCGGCTTGCGAATAACAAGCTTGATTGCCATCCCTTCCCCCAACCCTAAACCCTTACACCCTTCTCTCTTCCCCTATATCTCTAACTCTAGAGAAAGAGCATCCGAATTAACGAAGACCATTGTTAGGGTTTGAGAATTTAGAAAAGCTCAAAGCAAGAGATCAAAAGATTAGAGATTCGTAGGAAAAAGAAAGTGGCGTGTGAAATTAGCATTGATTTTGTGATGTAGAGAAGTTTGTAATTGGGGAAGAGAGAGAAAGGTTGGGTGGGGTGTGGTGTGGGGAGGGAGAAGAGGTATCAGTACCTATCCATCCCCCTCTCTGGGTAATATTAAAGGAGAAAAGGAGCAAGAGGAGAGGTAGAGAAGAGGCTGCAACAATAGTAGTTTGTATTAGTTTTTACAGAGAAAGAAGATGACCATTGGAGATTTTTTGGAATGACATTTCTGCATAATTCTAATAATTAGAGCTTTTGAAGGCATATTTGTGAAGAATAAATTAATAAATAAACAGAAAACTAACGGTAATAAACCAAATGGGCAAATATGAATATCACTAGACTTTTGAAAAGATAAATCTAATAATTTGAATTTTATAGGAATATATTTGTTATTTGATATATTTATAATGAAGCTATATGAAATTATTCCAAAAAAAAAAAAAAGTACAAAACAGATTTGAACAATAATCAATTTTGATCAAACTACTTAACATTTATAAACTTTATCTTTTAATTTGTTTGATTTGAGCCTGTCAGATCGTTGGAGCTTTTAGAAATATATAACCAATTCACTTAAAACGTATAGATACAACGTTCATGAGTCTCGATTGTGACTCGTCTCAACCAGCCTCACGCCACAGGGGCATAAATTTGTAGCTTGTGGAAATCTAACCCATGACCCAAAAGCATGTGATGATAGAAAGGGCGCACCCATCGCACTTAAGGGCTCGTGAGTTTCGATCTAATTCAACCCAACTGGACGTTAAGTCTATTTTTGAGTCTATTGTCGTTTTATTGGGCGCACCTGACTCAACTTACTAGTTTTCTGGCCTATTATTATGGGGGACAGAAAGTTGGAAAGTTGGACCAATTTAACCGCATTGTTAATGCATGTGGGAATCGAATCGGCGCTACTAGCTCTAATTCCACTTATGGATTAAAAGCACTAACCAACAATACCAAAATCTCATTTTTAAACTATCTAAAGAATATTATGATTTAAAACAAACACCACGAAACTTGGTACAAAAAGCTAAGCTCATTTTTAATTTCAAAAAATTTTAGAATCGGCAAAGTTGACACCACATTATTTATTAAATATTTTAATAATAATTTTTCTTATTGTTCATATTTATGTCGATAATATGATTTTTGATTCTCTTAATGAAATTTTGTGTAAAGTGCTTGCTTAGTTGAGCAGGATGAGTTTGAAATAAGTATGATTGGCGTTTTAAATTTTTGGGATTAATGGTTAGCGCCAATAATCCGACAAATAATATAAGAGCTTAAATATGCATTTTGTTTCTAGATCTTTTATCAAATCATTCTATATTTGCCATAATACAAAGGTTTGACGAGTGGTTTTGGAGCTTAAAGATGTATTTAATTTGTTTCTAAATCTTTCACCTCATCTTCTATTCTTGTTTAATCTTTCACTCCATCTTGTATGTTTGCTAAGAAACAAAGATTAGCATGCTGATATCGAATCTGTGACCTCGTCACCTGTCGATCGTAAGCGCTAACTAATTATTCCAAAAGCATGTGTTAATAGAAAAGACGTATTCATTGCACTTAAGGGCTCAACCACATTATACTCACGGGCTTCAACTTGACTCAACTCATTTGAATATTAGGTCTATTGTTGGATCTCTTGCCGTTAAGCCTATTATGAACTGTAACCCCACTTAACTTATTGAGTTCATCCGACTCAACTTATTAATCTCTTGAGCATATTGTTACAAGAAAGAAAGTTGGCCTTAATTTAACCAATAGTAAATAGTCAACAAAGTCGGTTAATGATGCTTTGATTTCAAAATTTAAATGTAACATTTATATTTACATATTTAGTATATTATATGCATTTTTTGCAGCTATAAATTTATTAAAGTAAAAAAAAAAAAAAAGAATTATGAAGTGAAAGTGTTGTTGACTACTGACTCAAATCAAACAAATTAAAATATTAGACAGTAAAAATTAACTTTTTGAAAGGTCGAAACGTAATTCAAAATGCTCCATAATTCAAATAAGTTGCATACATTTTTACCTAAAAAAACTGCTCTAAAGTCTCCGTATTTGGGTGTAATTCCAATTTGAAGTTCAAACAAAAGTTAAAATTTACTCTACAAACAGTGTCTTTGTAAAAGAGTGCATTTTCTTTCTAATTTGTTTTAACGCAGGTATGCATATACGGACACAATATTCCCCCTTTAAGTACGACTTTGAATTTGATAGCCGTTGAGAGAGAGAAAGATACCAACCAATCAGAGACTATGATCAGTTAATGATATATTCTAAATTTCTTCCCTGTCCAGTTCAAATTACTAACTTTCCTTGTAAGTTCCGAAAGTCGTGTGGCAAAGAAAATGACACTTCATCTGTTTCAGCAACTGTTCATAATTGATCCAGTAAAATATATTAAAAGGAGTGAGTTGAACACTGGATTTAATATTTGGGACAATTTCCTATATACCCCTAAAATTTTTTCTGTTTTCAGATTTACCTCTCTTAGAAGGCTAATATTAAAACTACCCTTCTTACGTTCCAATTACTTTTCAAAATATCCCTGAAGTTAAACTCAATTACTTTCCAAAATATTCCTGAAGTTAAACTCTGTTAGTGTACCGTTTAGAACTGTCGTTATCTGTGTGTAATTACTATTTTGCCCTTTCAAATATACCCTAAACCCTAAACCCTAGAACCCTAAAAAATCCTAAACCCTAAACCCTAAAATCCTAAACCCTAAACCCTAAAACCCTAAAAAATTCTAAACCCTAAACCCTAAACCCGGACAAAATAGGTATATCTGATAATTTTCAACTCCGATTATTATTTAACTCTAGTTTAACCCTAGTTAACTTAACAAAGGAAAACGGTAGGGGTATTTTTAATAACGGTGGAACATATGAAGGGTATATTAGAAAGAAAAAAATAAGAGGGGTAAATCAGATATTTTTTCAGATTTCAGGGTTACACAGGCAATTATTCCTTAATATTTATTAGCAGCTTTGCTCTGGGCAGTGTAGGAGAATGGAGATAGAAAGGTAGTGAAAGTAGGAATATATTCTCAGTAAAATTTTGCATAACATAATGCAATTACCAGAGTCATATAGAGTAAGCACAAGGCTGTGACATCATGCACAGCATTACATGCAGTGAGCTTCAAAGAAAATAAAGACGGTAATTTTCACTAACAAAAACTAAACTACCTCGGAACAACTTCGCTGTACAGAATAGAAGCAGATGTGGTCGGAAGGCACAAACTATTTGACTTCCTATCCCTAGAGTTCGACAAATCGCAGACTCTATTGAGATTTGCGGATTCTTGGACGACGTGTGGGGGAGTAAGTTCCATGTCATGCAGCTTTATGGGTTTCGATAGCATCTCCACAACGTCGGGCATAGAAGGTCTTCGAGCGGCGGCCGCTTGGGTGCAGAAAAGGGCGACTTTGATGTATCTTCGCACTTCTTCCTCCGGATATTCGTCGAGATTCGGATCCATAAGATCTGTCAGTCTATCTTCCTCATAAAGTTGCCATGCCTGCGATTTGTGAAGCACCATTCTGAAATTAGAATTACTGAGAAGAATCAACAGAATCCCAGAATCATAGGAAAAGGAATAAAAATGTAAAAGAAACTACCTGAATTATACTTTCATATATTTAAGACGAGTATCTAAGCTTCAAATGTTTTGATTTCAGTACCTAACATTTTATTATTTTTGAGTTTGCTAACTCTCCATCATGGTCTGTAAAAACTAAACTGCGCTTCCGCCATAAAAGTTGTAAATTATCTGGTCGAGCAATAATTTATTCAATCAGGCTACAAAAATATCTGTTAAACAAGTTATGAATACCGTTCAGGTCTGAAATAGAGGTAGTTAAATCAAAAATTAACCGAAGGGTAGGTACTAAAATCGAAAATTTCGAGAAACATGAAAACATAGTTTCCTAAAAAAAAGAAAGGCTTGTTCTAGTTTGAGAACTATGAAAGCCCAGTCACTTGATTTTCTTTTCCTGCTACTGTTAACAGTTTCTACAAGAGTATCAGGAAGTGCTGAAGCAACAAACGATACCAAATATGAATTAGTTTATCTAAGAAAATTATTGGGAACATAGGGAAACATGTGAATGTATAGATATGTTGGTTAAAAGTGGATGTGATACAGATAGGATCATATCACAGCATTGCCGCATCATAAAGTGAGAAGAGTTTCATAAAACATTAATGAGAATGCACTTCTTCAGACTGCACCCTACTTTACAAGGGGACATATTGCTCATCTAATGGTTCAAAATGATTCGCTTCTTACCAACTAATTCAAGCATATCAAGAGCAAGCATAAAGCAAAACTTACCCACTGCACGAGAAATGTATCTGTTGATGAAAATTGAAAGCTTGAAACTCTCCTTCCGCTAATTACTTCGAGAACAAGAACACCAAAACTATAAATATCAGCCTTTTTAGTCAATTGTCCATGCACAGCATACTCTGGTGCCAAATAACCACTGTATATAATAAAGTAAAAATCGCAGCTCAAGATGCGCGTAATTATAAAAGTAAAAAAAGTGACATATACGTGCTATATATTATAGTTCCGTAAGAAAGAAGGGAATGGAGTTATGCATCTATAAGGCGACATCAACAGAATTTGCAGCGAGTTGGTGATTCTAGACACATCTGTTGTGCATGAAGAGCTAATAAGAGGGAGTAATTTGACTCTTTTTTCTGCATGCATTCCTAAAAAACTGTTTTCTATTCCATGCACTGCAGAGTTCCCATGGCATTGTTATTTGCTTGAAAAAGCATTTTAAGAAGTTAACTTTCTTCCAATTTATGGACTATATATATATATATATACATACATCACCCAAAGAGAAGGTTTTACTACTGTTTTTACAAACATTTTTCATTGCGACCGACCATCCCTAGAGCAAGTGGTGAAGGACTCGATGGTTGGTACCCAAGGTTGCAAGTTCAAAGCCTACTTGCTTCACATTTTCAGCTAAGTTCATTTCTAAAAAAAATAAATAAAGTGTGTAGCATGCTACCTCTCTCTTAAAAAAAATAATAATAATTTCTCGTTGTGCTCAGAAATGGCAATTTCACACCCAAACACGACAGGAAATTTCTAAGAAAAACCCGAAATCAAGACAACACAGATCCACCTGGCCCAAAAATGGCACGATTAAGAAAATAAGTTCTAAACATTTAGGGTCACCTTTTAGACGTGTATTGTTGTAGACAACCTCTGAGTTGATCTGACTGAAATAACTATTGACCACAACCAGTAGTTGCATATGACATCCTACAAACAGTAACTTTGATTATGTAATGGTGATCCTCACACACTCCACTGTCACCTTTCTACTTTCAGTAATGCACCAACATATCGTTATAGACAATGATAGGACCATTACACTTCTCACTAGATCATTTGAAGCCTGGGACAGTGATGAACAAATGAGCACCACTCAAAGCTGTCCTTGGCTGGTAAGTTTAAACTATTAAGAACTGAATGTATTAAGAGTTACCATGCAAGCATACCTAGATATTCCTAACGATAACAATGGTTTAGCAGTTTACAAATCAAGAGAACATTGGATGTTTTAAGGACCACTTACATTGTTCCAACAACGCGCGTGCTGATGTGAGTAGCATAAGCAGGAAAAAGCTTGGCCATCCCAAAATCTCCAATTTTTGGAATGAAATTTTTGTCAAGAAGAATGTTAGTGGCTTTAATGTCTCTATGCACAATATGGGGCTCAAGTTCTTCATGAAGATAGGCAAGACCCCTCGCAGTGCCCGTACAAACCAAAGATCTTACGCCCCAATTTAGTTTCACTTTGCCATCATTGCAACCTACGCCGGGCAATAAAAATATAAACATGTCAATGGAGAACACCATTTGCTTGACAGTTCCACAAAATTAAAATGATCTATTCAAAGAATTAACAAGTATCTACCTTGCAATGCGTGATCAAGACTATTATTCTCAAGATATTCATAGACTAATATCCTATTACGTCCCTGAATGCAGCAGCCAATTAGCTCAACAAGATTGTCATGCCTGACATTTGCTATGGTCTCAATCTCGGTTAGAAATTCCTTCAGCCCTTGCTTTGATTCTGTAGAGAGCTCCTTTGCAGCAAATAGTGTCCCATCCTTAAGACTTCCCTGTATGCATTTAAAGTAAAAGATTATTTCAGTCAATAATTTTACACATTATGACCTATGACATTGAAATTCATGAAATTGATAACTGGATAGAGTACGACGAATGTGATTTATGTTTCTTGCTAATACCGTATAACATAAAGTGATTTATCAACAAGAGTATATCAGACGAACTTAAAATTTACAGAAAAGCATAGATCCAATAAAGTAAGCTAGGAGAGAAGTATATGTATACCTTGTAAACAGTACCAAAGCCACCTCGACCTAGCTTGTTGCTTTGGTTGAAATTATTTGTTGCTGCTTTGATCTCATTGTAGGAGAAAGATTTGACATTCTTGATGGAGGACAAGACTGATCAGAGGGATATAAAAACAAAAATTGAAAATCTTTTGTGTTATTTGCATCAAATAAACTTGCATGAAGTTTCAGACCAAGAAAAGATGACCAGAAAGAATTCGAATAATGGAAAAGATGTTTATAGCGTCATCTATGCCAGTATCTCCAGCTGGATGAATTGAACAAGGCAAAAGGCGATATGGTAATTGCTGATGATTAGGAATATCTAAATTTACGACAAACATGGAAAACAACTGTCAAAACTAAATTCGTAACATAGGAATGGTGTTACATATGTGCATGATGGAACAACAATAACAATTGTAGTCGATGAATAGCAAAAACCAGAGCTAGGATTTCATATCGAGAGCTGTCTTATGCCTAACATCATGCATTAATCTACAGTACTCAGAGCAATGATTGTTTAGTGCTGAGGTGCGTTCTTTTTAATTTGGCCTGATCTGTTTCAAAAGTTTGGAGTGGTTCTTAATCCAGCTTGAAATTGTATCATATATAATGTCAATGAGAACCACATTAGCAACAACAGTCGTAGCCATGCAAATAGTGTTAAAACTGTGCCTGTTGCTGAGGAAAACTTTAAAAAGCATGGCATGTATAAGCATCATAAAAATTTCTTACCGCTTAAGTGTTCGTCAGAATTAGAATGAGCTCTTCTCATGCCCATAAAACCATCACAGCAGCACCAACTCATATCCACTCAAATAAAGTACCTATAATATCTTCATAGATCCTTCGAATCAACGAAATGTAGAAGACCAGTGCAGATTGAAATCGTATGTCATTTCTTTTGCTTCAATAGATAAGAATGATCAACGCAGATATCACAAGGATACTGATATACTGCACAAAACAGCAAGCAAGAATTATTTGCCTGCTATGCAAATGCTGTGAATCATTCTCAACGTTACGATTTCAGAACTGCCTTTAATACTGTGCAACCAAGATTACACTAAAGTGCCAAGATGTGGATGCTTTTGTTACTAAATGAAACAATTGATTTTTCTGAAAGCTTTTATTGTTTTTTTTTTTTTTTTTGAGAGAGAAAGGCAGCATGCTGCCGCTTCATTCAAAACGAAGATGAATTAAGCATCTGGACAGCCGGTATCTGCAGTAGAGCACCCGGGCCCAAAAAAAAAAAAAAAAAAAAAAAAAGAAAAAGAAAAAAACTGGAGAGTCCGATTGAGCCTACGCACAGAACCTAGTCCAATACGAGCGGGAGAGTTTGATTTCGGCGAGGATAGCACCTAGGCTACGATTCTTATCGTCGAAGACCTTTCTGTTTCTTTCCAACCAAACCATTCACCGGGTGGCCGCGATGGTGGTTAGGGTCCTTTTGCCCCAGGCCCCCCTCTTGAGAGCACTCGCCTCCCACAGCCTGTCGACGGATGGACAGTTTCGGATCTCCAATTTATTAGGCAAATAATTCTAAGTTATTTCTAAGTTTTATTGTTAAACATAAAAATATTAAAAAAAAAAAAAAAGTTATTTCTAAGTTTTTATTTTTCATTATCAAATAAATATTTTGGATGAAAGGATTGCAAGCAATCTACTGTTCACTTCAATATTTTTTTATATACAAAATTCGACTTTAAAAAATAAAAGTTGTTTCACATTCTTTGTTCAAATTATTGTTCTCTTAAACTGCAAAAAAATAATATTTTAATATTTTATATTCGAAAAATCTTAGCTAGATTGAGTTCCAGTGAATTGGTAGGAGATATATCATATTATACACAATTAGGCCACCAGAAAACTGCAGGAGGATAAAATTTCACTACGAGAAATAATTAAACACATACGCAGAAAACAGCAAAATGAGCAAATGAGCGACTCCGCAAGAATCTACACTACTTGATTTACTCCCAGATAATTTTCCTTTTTTTAAAAAAAATGAAGTAATTAAATGAGCAAGGGTTTGGAACGAAGGAGATCATACCGTGAGATTCAATTGTCCCAGTTGTTCGAGTCATTCATAAACATTCATATTCACCAGAATATATGAAACCAATGAAACAAACACTCCACACTTTTTATAAATCTTCTTCTTCTTCTTCTTCTTCTTCTTCTTCTTCTTCTTCCCTTTTTTTTTTTTTTTTTTTTTGTGTGTGTGTGTTTAGGCGTAGAAGAAGGTAAGAACGAGGAAGAAGAGAATTGCGACTCTATATTAATTAATGCTCTTTACGTACAGAAAATGCCTACAAGATAGTAAGCACCGTCCGGGTACGACTATGCTTACGTCGCACGTTTTGATTGGTTGTAGTGTTTTGCCAATTAGATTACGTGGCATGGTTCATAGGAAAATTATGATTTTTTTTTTTGAAATCTTTTTAAAGGCTTCGTTCGATACAAGAACTATGAGGATAAGAGGATATTTCCTTTGTACCCAAATAATAATTTGGAAATTATGAAAGAATAATTGTTCCAAGCAGCATGTGGAACAACTGAGTTGTTCCACCTGCAATTTTTTTTTTTTTAAAAAAAATAATTAATTTTATTATAAATTATAAATTATTTAAATTTATAAAATTTAAAATTTATTTCATTATTTTATAAAAATTTAATTCTCTCTATTTTTTTTATTGCTCTTTAATTTATCAAACACTTCTTTATACCCAGTATAACTCTTATACCCACCCAAATATAAATTAACATTAGTTCCTGCTAATACCATAACTTATACCTATCTCCAGTATAATTAAATTTTTCTTATACCCGAACGAAACGCAGCCTTATTTCTCAACTTTTATGAAAAATTATTATTTTTATTTTTAATTTTTTTTAAAAAAAAATAAAAATACTAGCTTTTCATAAAATCTCAAAACTAAAATTTTTAAAAAATAATTTTTAGAAAATAAAAAAATTTAAAAGCATATTACAAAATAATTTTTTTATATTTTAGCTAAAATTTAATCAGTTTGATATTTATTACATATATAATTTTATCTATCTGTTACATTTCTCCCCCACCTCTTTCTTATCTCTCTCTTCTCAATTTTACCAACATTATATACACCGTATCTGTTAAATATCGTATACATAAATATATATATATATATATATATATATATATATATATATATATATATATATATATATATGGCTAAATTACAGAAAATCTTCCTTTCATATTCCGATTTTTCACTTTACCCCCCTGTCATTAAAAAGTCGACAATCTGCCCCCTCGTAATTACCGAATTGTCTTTAGGGGGCAACGACGTTAACGGGAATGGTAAATTGACGAAAATGCCCTCCTTTTTTTTTCTTTTCTTTTCCGAAGTTTTTTTTTTTTTTTTTTAGAAATATTTTTCAAGGATATTTGGGTATAAAAAATTATATTTTCAAAAAAACTGACGGTCAACTGACGGCGGGGGGTTATTGCACAATTCACTAATTACGAGGGGACAGATTGTCGACTTTTTAATGAAAGGGGATAAAGTAGAAAAGCGGGATATGACAGAAGAGTTTTCTGTAATTTAGCCTATATATATTTTTAATTACATTAAAAGTGACACGTGTCATCTCCCACCTCTCCTTCGTCAATTTCACCAATACTATATGCGCAAGATCTATTAAATATAATATACATTAAATATATTTTTTTCAAACTAAAATATAATTATTACATTACATTATGTTATAGGAGGGATACTAGATGTACATTCCTTTAGGGGTGTACATTCTACATCCTATCTTATTTTTACTTGTCACATTAAGTGATGAATAAAATTTACTTCATTCTAAAATAAAGTAAAATATAAAATACACACAGCTAAAAATGATGTATACTTATATATACCCTATATTAAAGGTGGGAGATGTCCTATCCCATCTCCCTCCTCAACTTTACATATCTATTAAATATGGTATATATTAAACATATTTATTTAATTATTAATATTTTCACACTAAAATATAATTACATTACATTATATTACATTATTAAAGTATGGTTCTGTTAAATCAAAGCGCCTAAAATCCATACGTATCTTTTCTCATTTTTTCCTCTTTAAATTTATTAATATTATATGTACTAGATATATTAAAGAAAAATGATACCTGTACATTCCATTAAGAGGTGTATATCATACAACCCTTAATGGAGGGTCTAGATTAAACAGTCTATACTCATTAAAAAAAGATGGTGATATTGTCACTCCTAAATTTATAGGGCATACTCTTTCCCTCCTTTCATTCGTCACTCGATGTGACGAGTAAAAATGGGATGGGATATAGAATGTACACCCCTAAAGGGGTGTACATCTAGCATCCCTCTAAAAAAAATTGAAAGGATAAATATTTTTATTGACTATTTTACCCTTTATGATATTATTTAAAATTAAATTAATTTATGGTATTAATCAACCTTATAATAAATTTAGATTAATATTAAAAAATTTAAAAAATATTTAAAATTAAATATTTAAAAATACTTAAAACTGATAGAAAATTTTATTAAAAAAAATTAAAATTTTTGATTCATTCTAATTTTCAAACCATTAACCATTAGATTACCAAATATTATTATGGTTAGCAATTACAATTGGTTTAGGGTATTTTTTCGTTTTTTAAATTTTACTTTCAATTTTGACTACTTTGCATTTGTGGAAACTATATTTTCTCCTCTTACCATTCGGTCATTACTAAGTTTGATGAAATTATATATATATATATATATATATATATATATATATATATATATATATATATATATATATAAATGAGCTCTTTGAAAATGTTCTTTCCTATATATATATATATATACTACCAATTGTTATATAGTTTCCTTTTTGGAATCTCATCATCTTATTGTAGATTCTTCAACTTAGTTTGTTTTAAGTGCCTAACAATGAAGAAAGAAAAGATATATACAAAAAAAAAACAAAACAAAACAAAACAAAACAAAATCCCTAATCTTCAATTTGAAGTAATTGAATTATAAATTCTTTAATTAGATATAAAAATTAAGCATAATTAAATCTAAACTTAAATTTGAAATAATATTTAACCTCTTTTTTATCTTTCCATAATTTAGATCGCTTTGGGTACATAAAATTGCCAATACCAATTTATCATCCATCTCATGTAAATGAATTCAAGCAAATCTTCAACTGAGCTTGTTTTAAATGTCTCACAATGAAGAAAGACAAGCTATATACAAAAAAACAATAAAAAATCTATCTTGCATGTTAAATTTGGACTTTTAAAAAATTAAATTTGATCTTAAATATTAAATTTTTGTGTTGTATTATTTTTTTACATTACTAAAATAAATTATAAAAAGTATCCGCAGAGAAGCGGGCACTTCACTAGTAGCATTAATAATCCAGGAAGTTGGAGGTTAGAATCCCTATTCTTTTTGAAATGAACTATCACAGATTTCAATCAATATCAGTAACAATCGCCAACTATTTTAGGGTCCTTAATTATAGTTTCTTGTAGTTTAAAATTGACTTAATTATACTCAGCTACACTATATGCATGGTAGTATTATTTATATTTATTATATTTTATGAATCTCTGAATTTAGATTTATATTTATTTTTCAATTTTATTTTATTTTTCTTTTCTTTTCTTATATATTTCACTAAACCTTTTAATTTTTCGTCTATTTCTATATCACTAAAATCTAATAACGCTATTAAAAGATACAAGTTAAATAGTATATATATATATATATATATATATATATATATATATATATATATATATATATATATGAATCTCTTATTATAGAGTCATTAAGACTGCATTTGCTAAGATTGTGTTTGGTTCGGAGATAAGAAAAATTTAGTTATACCGGGGATAGGTATAAGTTATGGTATTAGCAAGAACTGATGTAAATTTCTGTTTGGTTGAGTTTAAGAGTTATACCGGGTATAAAGAAATTGTGTTTGGTAAATTATATAGAAATAAGAAGAATAAGAGGAATAAAAGAAAATTATGTTTGGTTGGGTATAGAGGAATAAGAAGAATTAAGTGAATAAATATTTTTATTTATTATTTTACCTTTTATGATATAATTTAAAATTAAATAAATTTATGGTATTAATCAACCTTATTTTAATTTAGATAAATATTAAAAAATTCAAATAATATTTACAATTAAATATTAAATATTTAAAAATATTTATAAATGATAGAAAATTTTATGGTAAGGAGATGGTAACATGAGTGCAACCAAACTAATTTTTGTCAAAAAGATGGCAACAGAAGTTCAACCAGCACCCATTTCTCTCAAACAAGATGGCAATATTACTACAACCAGCACACATTATCCCTCCAAGATTGCACTATTATTTCAACCAGCACACATTTCTCTCAAATAAGATAGCAATAGTAGTTCAACTAGCACACATTACTCTCAAACAAGATGACAATATTACTACAACCAGCACAAATTATCCCTCCAAGATGACACTATTATTTCAACCAGCACACATTTCTCTCAAACAAGATGGCAATAGTAGTTCAACCAGCACATATTCCTCTCAAACATGATGGCAATATTACTACAACCAGCACACATTCCTCTCAAACACGATGGCAATATTACTACAACCAGCACACATTATCCCTCCAAGATGATACTATTATTTCAACCAGCACACATTTCTCTCAAACAAGATGACAATATTAGTTCAACCAGCACACATTCCTCTCAAACAAGATGGCAATATTAGTTCAATTAGCACGCATTCCTCTCAAACAAGATGGCATTATTACTACAACCAATCGGAAAGTTCTCAAATTATAGGTCCAACATAATAATTAGCAAATTCAATCACATAAAATTCAGTCCATTAGGTTCATACGATCACACATTAGACGATATTTTACATTCACATTTTTTACATGCAATCACATATAATAGACAATTTTACAACCCCATTGTAAGCATAAAATTCGATATAATACAATCCATTATATATCTAACTTCGACTATTCCATAACTGGTTAGTTATAAATGTGCGCAACTCGTCGCCTCCCCATGATACTGTAATACCAACATAATCACCCGTTTCCTCGTCACCGAATTCCGTTGGTTGTTCCTCTAACTCTTCGTTAAAGATAGCATTGCACCTTGGTGTCATTGAATGAAATTGTGTATAACGCAACATGCCATCGCAATCTGACATTGGACTTTATATGGAAACGGTGTTGCAACAGTCAAGATCTTGAACCGCTTCTTTAAAATACCAAATATTTTCTCCACGACATTTCTCAATTGAGCATGTCGATGATTATATTGGGTCGCGTGGACTTCGATGAGTGCGCCCCCCTGTGTTTCCATCAAATTGGCTAATGTGGTAACGCTCTCCTCGATATGGTGCAAGAAATCTTTCTGTATTTGCATAGCCTGAATCTACCAAATAATATTGCCTATAGATTTTACGAAACATGTACAATGTAAATTTTTATATTCCCTATGATTAAAATAATGTAAGAGAAATGGAGTAGGTGTGATATACCTTCAGGCACTGTGAAACCTCCACTTTCGCAAGCTCATCGGAGTACTCGCATGTCAACTGCTGATCCCTCCCAACCAGTGCAGACAAATAGAAAGTGATGGTCAAAGAATACTGCGGCCATCATGTTTTGAGAAGTAAATCCTTTGCGATTCCGGAATCTCGGTTGCTTGCTCTTGCTGACAACCGCGGGAATATGTGTCCCATCAATCGCACCAATTGCATTCTACCAGTAAACATCAAACATATTAAGTCAATTAATAAAATTTCAAAATCACATATAAGTAAAATCACTAATATAAAAGCATATATACCTTGAATGGGTGAAAATTTGCATTATCTCTAATTCGGAAATACACCGGAACATTATTCGGCGGAAGTGTTATGTAATCGTCTTTCAACGTTACAATCGCCCGAAGCACATTGTTGAAATGTCGACTGATAGTTTCACCCGAATGTTGAAATGTTTCAGCAATTACCCTATTAGCCACCCTATGTCCTATACAAAATATAAATATTCCTAACTGTTCCTCAATTGTTATATTGCGTGTGTTTTGTACCAATCCCTTTCGGACTAGCTCATCGTGCAGTGCAATGAAAGTCGTGGTTGGCATTCGAAACTGGTCGTACCCACGCTCAGGATGACCATTCAATATATCACATATTAGCTGGTGCCCTGTAAATGGACGGGTACGACATGGTTGCTTTTCGACGGTTTGCCTAAATGTCAAGTAACCTTGCTGAATCAACATTGCAAGTACATCATCACATATGTCGTCATCATCATCTAAAAGGTCCCTTAAGGTGGTACTGATTGTGGAGAAAAACGCATTACCATC
Organism: Tillandsia fasciculata; assembly: GCA_029168755.2. Taxonomy (NCBI): domain Eukaryota; kingdom Viridiplantae; phylum Streptophyta; class Magnoliopsida; order Poales; family Bromeliaceae; genus Tillandsia; species Tillandsia fasciculata. The sequence continues at coordinate 8,666,742 of CM054931.1, read as the reverse complement.
ATTCGAATCACCCATTTATGTTGTAAGTACAATATATATTCAACAGTGACAATCGCAACATATGACGTTGAAATACAACAACTTCAAGCATTCTTGTTAGTAAAGTCAATATTTAAAAAGTGCACCAAACATCATGCAAACAAAATAGAATTGTCTACTTAGCATAATACATAGAATGACAACAGTCTGAGGAAACAAACAAAAGCATAAACATTTAAAACAAAACCTACAATTCAAAAAAGTATTGCTTATATAGTACATTTTGCATTGCCACTTGTCGGTCAACCCACATTACAGCTAAGTTGTCGGTCATGGTCATAAAGAGTTGACGATTATTTGGATCTTTCAGGGCGTCGCCTGCAACAAGCACCCTTTCTGGAGTAATACCTGGCATAGCATACACTCGGGTCATGCAATCCTGAATGGTTAGAATAACAGATTTGCTCGCCTTTTCGAACTGATAAATTTCACGGGCAAGCTCAAGCTTTTGCCTGCCTATTTCTACCATCTCAGAGATGACACTAAGCCCGGCATCAGATTTGCGCCGCTGTCTCCCAGAGGACGGGGTATTTTTGGATCGAGGGGTTGTGGGTTCTGAAGAGCGTGGTCGTTTTCCTCCGGAGCTATGACAGCTACCACTAGCACTGCCTCCGACATTTGGAATTTCAGAAGTAGGGCTTGGGGAGTCGGAGGTTTGCGTCGCCCTGATATTCGCATATTGAGGCGCTGCAGAAGATCCTGCTTCAAATAGAGTATGTGAGATATTGAAAGCCGACATTCTTACCCCAAGTACAGTATCATCCTCACCAGGAGAAGATGATGATGAACTTTCAACAGTTTGAGCTGCAGGCATAATTGAAGTAAAACTATATCGATCAGTGACCGTTGTTTTTTCGGTCAAGAAGGCCAGATCCTTAATCGCCCGAAGAGGGACCAAAGGGGGTTATGCAAACTAGTGGTGGATTGCTTGATTTGTTAAAGTTGTCGAACACCAAATGGGCAGGGAAAAAGGGAGCCAGAGTTTTTAAGGGCTTTACGTCCAAAGTATCCTGGTTTGAACTTTGCGGGTTCTTCGGATGCCTCCCCATAGCAAATCAAAGTACCTGTAGAACAAAAGATCACTATGTAGTTCTCAGCAACTATAAAAAATGTAATTTGAACATATAATTAAGATCTAAACGTGAACAAAAAAGTATATATATAAATATATATAAATAAAGAGGGAACAGTAAAAATAAGAGTAAAGAAACTGTGATTAACTGTAGAAATGAAAAGAACAAAGTGACCATATCAAATAGTTTAAAACCATCAGAAAAAAAAAAAAAAAAAAAAAAAAAAAAAAAAAAAAAAAAAAAAAGAGAAAATTTCTCACTGAAACCATTTTAATAAGAGAGAACACCAAGAAAAAGTTCCTAAGGCACAAAAGTGAGGATCTACACACACAGTGAAACCCTAGAAAAAAGTTAAGGGATATATTCGAACCAAACATACAAAAACCAAAGAAACCCTAGCAAACTAAAAACCAGAAGAAACCGACGAATTCAGCAGAGATCCAGATAAATTGGAAGTTGGTGAGCAAAAAAAATCAAAATTTTCGAACTGGGTCGAAGAGATTGAAGCAATTCGACGAAAAAAATTGCTTCAGATATCAAATTAGCGGAGAAATTAGGCGGGTAAAACACAGGAAATTTGGGGAAAAGGGAGGGGATTACCTCGAGGAGCAAGAAGCCCCAGAAATTTGCGATTTTGCTCGGATTTAGATCGGGGAAAACCCTAGAAAAGAATCCGAGAATTGGATCCTCGATCTATTTCAGAAGCCGCACCAGCGCTCGTCGGGTTCTCTTCGATTGTTTTTTTTTTTTTTTTTTTTTGAAAGGGAAAGAGGCCCTGGTTTTGACGGGGTAACACGAGTTTTGGACGGATGGTGTCCGCGTGCGGAAGCGGAATGTGCGGTGGGGATCGAACAATGAGCGATTGGACGGTCGATTGCACGCACCCGCATGCGGCGCAGTTAGTACAATGAGCTCTGCCATTTGATGGATTGGGAGCCGTTGGATTGTTTGGAGATTCGTGCTGCCAATAGATATGCGTCTTCTGGCTTGGCTTTCAGACATCTTGTTGACGATAGTCAGAAGCTAGATTACGTCTGTCCTCTGACTACGGATCACAGTTAGTACGGATATTTAAAATTTTATTGAAATCTGAAATTAAAGTAAGCAAATTAATTTAATAATAAATAAATATAATTTTAAATATATATATATATATATAGAGAGAGAGAGAGAGAGAGAGAGAGGTGCTGGAATACTATAAGTAGTAAAATTTTATTATTACTATTGATTTTTTTTTTTTTTTATGGTGGAGCATCCGAATCGATGATCGGCACCGTTAAAAATGATCTAGACTATTAGGACTATCTAGAAATCAAATTTCAAGTTTTTTCGATATTCTTTTCTTATCTATCAAGTGGACACAAAATGAACGGCTAAAAATGAATATCCGTTAAAAAGTGAAGATAGAAATCTTATAATTAAGATCAAGAGTATAAATTTTGTTTTAAATAGTATAAAAAAATTTCTAAACAAAATTCAGTCAATTTAGATTTCTTTATACCGTTAAATGAGCAAACGTCTCATATCTATCTTTAAAATTATAATTTTTGCAACCCTTTAATCATC
>CM054931.1:8651564-8661564 GCA_029168755.2 Tillandsia fasciculata | reverse complement strand
GTTTAAATTTTTGGAGCTTGAATTTGACTTTTTAAAAACTGGCCGAATAAATACAAGCTCGGGAATAAGTAAATATAAGATTAATTTTTCGTTTGAATGAGAGCTATTCAAACCTATACGAGCTTACATAAACTCCAGATATATAGTTTGATGATAAAAATATTTATCAATCAGTTTATCAGTTTAATATATAGTCATGTATGATTGTTAATTCAACTATTAAACTTTTTAAATTTTAAACAAGACTACAAGGAGAAATAGTATTTGGTTAAGTCCTTTTTGATTTAGAATTACCAACAAAAAGTGCTGTAGCAGAAGCACTAAATTAAAATCTATTGAAGATCTTCTTTATTTAGTACGATCACAAATTCTTAATTGAAAGTTACACTTACGCTTGGAATCTTATTTGAGAATCGTTGCAAAAGTAAGCCGAATAAGTAATTCACTTGTACTTTGAGATCCGGGTACTCCTCGTACGAGCGAGTTTCTCCCCAGGACCTAATTAAAGAGCATTTATTGAAGCAAAAAAAGAAATTTATAATATTCGTGAGTAATTATCATGATATAATAACATGTTTAGTGTTGTTAAGAACCACCACAAATATTTGAGAAAAGATTAAAAAAAGGAGAGAGGTAAGTGAGGTTTCCAGTTTCAACCACTTGACAAAGTGAAATCATACAAATACTAAGGATTTGATATCTAGGTCCACTGAGATTTTGAACAATTTTTTTTTTTTTTTGTATCTCCAGTTGCAAATTGGACACTGCCAATGAGTTTATGGGCTGCCTATAATTGATTGGCTGTAAAGAAACCTGCTTAAATTTCGATTCTTCAACTTTGGCCTATTTATTTTGGTTTTGCAACATTGGACCCAGATATCTCTTTATGAACCAAAATGACCCCAGGTTGAATCTCTGCTGCAGACATTCATCACAAGGAAAATGGATAAAAAATATAGCAAAACCTGAAAATGCGGCCGATTACTCTTGCAAAAGTCCTGAATACTATAGTCTATACGTACGAATGAATCACCCGGCGCTTTTAAACCGCTGCATTGTTAACATGCTCACTTCGGCAAAGCGTTTAGCGCATTTAGAGAGGCAGGAAGCTTCAATGTGACTGAAGCTGCTCCCGATGCTCCCGGTGATGCACTTGTCCCAGCAGACATCAGTAATCTTTGCGACCATTTCATTCGCCATTGTCTTCCTTTTCTCCTCCTGAAAAATTATTAATTCAGTTTAATCAGTATGAACTTAAAGAAAGAAAAGAGAAATAATAAGATTCAAATTCTAAGAAGTACTAACAAGTTCTCCAAACAAATATGATAAGAACACTAGCAAGAATGAAAGGGGCAAAGAAACAATAAACAAGACGACTACTTTTTGCATTGAGAGTAACAGCCTTTTTCTAGGTGTTCTTAGTTTCTTCTTACGGTTGATTTTACGCAGCCCGCGCGGGTCGTGGTCCGTGTCGCGATCCTCCCTGTGCGGAATTCCGAGAGTCCGTACGTCGGGCATGTAGCATGACGCATGTCTTACGCCCCCCACCCCCGGCCCAATCATGGTGCTCTACTACTCATCTTCTTTCGCGCTCATACTGTGGAGGTCCTCTTCTTCGTCGGAGCCCGTCGGTGCCTGTTGTGTGCCCATTGCCTATCTCCTATCTCCTACAATAATCATAATGATGGTTTGGTACCTTCCCCTCTCTCCTTTCTCCCCCTCTCTTTCCTACATTCTCTTGATTTGCTCCACGAAGGGTTGCCTATAAATAGTGGCTAATGTGGAGATGTAGCTCTGTGTGGGTTGAGTTTCTGTGCGTGGGTTGCTTCTCTCAGAGGTTCCAGTACTCTGTGTGGGTGGATTGTGTGTATAGCTTCGTTATTTCTTGCTTTCTTGGAGGACAGCTCTCTTCTATAATTTTACTGCCTGCTTCTTTGCTTGGTAAGATCATATCCCTAAATAGGTTACCTTCAATTTCTGGCCAAATGTGCTTAGTTACTAGGAGTTTTAAAAAAATTTCGTACAAAATTTGCCGTTCTCTGATTATTGATTTTGTGCATTGTTTGATGGTCGTGTCAATTTTCGTAGAAATTTTTGTGTTTTTTTATTATGGTTGATTTTTTGTATAGAATTTGTTGTTGTTTCTTGAAGAAAATCTCTTTAAAATATATATGTTTTATTAATCTATGTAAAATAAATCAAAATGCATATCCTTATGTCCAAGAATTATAAATAATAGTGGTGACGTTTCATGAATCTATGTAAATCATATATATAGAAGGGAAATTAGGGATTGTCATGTATATAGAAAGGAAATTAGGCTCCGGTAATTTTTCATAGTTGATGTACATTGCACCTGTGTACTTGCCTTTAGTCTGATTTGTTTTTAATAACCTTTAGTCTGATTTGTTTTTAATAAGTCCTTCCGAAGGTCCCTGTTGTGCACTTCTCTTGACTTCCCTTCCATGTCCTAATTTCTTTCGGGCATCAATTTGTCAAAATTTTAAAAAAAAGAGAATGGAAAAAAATTGTAATCTCACAAATGTGTCATAGACCTGTAAGTTTTCCCTCATAAATACTAATTGAACACTAATCCAAAGTAGAAAGAGCAAGGGTGATAAATGGCCAGCAACATCCATGTCACCAAATAAACACTAATTGAACTTAAAATTACAGTATAGTGAAGAAAAGAGAAACCGGAATTCAATCTAAATATATTTTGCTCCGACATCCCTAATAGTCATACATTATTAGATCTTCTACAGAACCTTTTGCTTGATAGTACTAAGTGAATCGAAACCCACACGCAGGCCCAAAAATATACAGGGCAGCATAAGCAAGAAAAGTTGGTTGCCTACAAAGAAGGCCATCCAAAGCCTACTTGGCTTCAAATTAGCAAAAAATGGCTGCATTAGAGGGGAAGGGCATCATAGCAACTGCCCGACATTAACAATCAAATATTATTTGGAGTTTTCTCTTTCCTCGGAAATACAAATGGAAGGATAACATCTAAAAAGACCAAATGAGAAATTAGCACACATTTACAACAGTGCACCATTAGAACATTAGAAAGTATCATATTAAAGGGATAAGCCATCATAGTAAGTACCCGAAATTAACAACCAAATAGCATATGGATTTTTTTTTATCCCAAAAGCACGGATGAACAATACATGCTGCCTCGAAATCCGTGCTGGATCATCCGGGCTTCAAAAAATACGAGTAAATAGTCCATTTCGATCGTTTTCGCGCGCTGAATTCAAATCCGCTGTCCGTTCTATCAAATTCCACTTCTAAAATTTGTCAAAAATTTCCGAAAAAGTGAACTTGATTCATTTTTCGTGTCGGGTCAATTCCTTGGTTCCAATACGCACGCAAATACCTCAATCACCCAATATGGGCCTCCAGAAGCTGCTGATCAGCCAGAACCGCGTAGCGAGGATCCGGGTCCTCACATCCTCCCCCACTAAAAGAAAGTTTCGTTCTCGAAACTAACACAACTCAAACAGGAGTTACAAATAAGAGGGTAGGTACTCAGCATCACCGTCTTCAGCTCCCAAGTCACTACTCACTCCCCGTGATTACTCCCCAACAACAACAAAAGCTGGTACGGCATGATCCGATTGCGCAATTCTCTCATCTCACGAGCCAGAATTCGCAACGGGCGTCCCTCGTACTGCACATCCTCACAGATCTCAAAAGGGGCGAGTCAAACATGGGCGAGGGATCCAAAAATAAAACACTCCTGAGCTGAGACGTGGAAAAACCTCAGGAACTCCAACACAAGGCGGGGGGGGGGGGAACAACAAGCTCCAAAAACACAATCCTTGGTACCAATTCATCCAGGATGATCCAAACCACACCCACGCAACCAAACAGGAAAGAGAAAGGCCCAACATCAGGAATATCATCAACCCCGACTCTTATTTTAGAAAACCGCCAACAACGGCGAAAGGTCCGCAAATTTCGAAAGGCCAGTGCCTTCACCCCAATCAAACAAGAACAGGCTTCGACACCGTCTCCATTCTGGAGCAGCCTTTCGAAGTTTTCGGCCCGTTCGCAAGCCTCGGCATACAGACGTGAAAAAGGGAGAGAAGTGTTGAAGCTACTCCTGCTGTGGCCGCACAAATAAAAACTATAGTCTAACCGCGACCCTAGGGACACAACCTCAAGCCCTAGCAGCTAAAACAACACCACACCACACCAACTGTGGAATCATCAACCTCAACCCCCAAACAACTCCCCCACTCAAGGTATCCGCCACTACCGTGGCTTGTCGGGGTGATACAGGGTACTAAATAATAATCCAATAGTAACTCCACAGCCCCTAAGGGAGACATCACTATAACTCGCAAATCCAACACCCAACACTGGCAAAGCTAAAATCAACGCTGGTATCAGCCTCAACATCCAATCGTTAAGCTCTACTGGCACTGCCCAGTCCAAAAAGCTACTCGCTTCACAAACAGTGTCGGTCTCGGCCAATCTCGAATAGTATCTATTTTGTCCGGATTCCCACAGCAACCCCTACGGCTAGAATAAAGTGGTCCGAGAAGGTAAGCTCCCGAAGCTAAAACTTGCACCTCAACCACTTGGCATACAGCTTCCTCCTCACAGACACAGTAGCACTATCCACAAGTGCTCCTCAAGATCGAAGTCACTCAGGGAGTCAGTCCAATATCTATGCATAACACTTTTATCAATCCGTCCAAGTACAGTAGAAACACCCAATTCCACAATTCATAAAGGCAGCAGGGCATTAGTCAATCCCCTTGGCCTCATTATGAGCTCATAATGCCCTTACCGTGTCCTGAACGCCATCTTGGCAAAATCCTTGGCTGCAAAATTCCAAGCTGATACATGCCTCACAGAAGGACAACTGCCGGAGTATAACTCAATCAATGACCCTAAATAAAACCCGGATCTGCTAGTGCTCGACCACAAAAGAATCCCTCATAGTCGTGTACCCACAACGTGGCAACACCACTGTGTATCAACGGTGTGGCACTAGGTCCAACAGACCCCTCGATCCATCAAATCCTGTGACGGTGCCATCAGCATTCTCTGCATTACAGATAATATCCAATAAAGTGCTGTCAAGGTTGACGCGGTTCCCAAAGCCACGTCAAACACAATCTCAAACTCCTTAATTGGCGGCATCAATAACAGCTCAGATAAACTCACACCCGGGGTCTCACGAGCAAAAAAGATAACCGTGAGTCCCGATGCCGCCGTAGGCACCTCTCACACTGTCACTGTAACCTGTGTGCTCTGATTGTCCCTATAACCAAGGCTCTTCTTGTCTGCCTCGCAGATGATCAAAGTCCTCACTCTCCGCAGTCAAACATCTGGTGGCACTGTGCCAACCAATCTCAGGCACTGGGTCAAATCACCAACTACCACAACCCCAATACGTCTGCAGGTATAACTCGTGGTCTCAACAGCACTGGATATGATCCACAAGCCTCCTCCATAAACACAATACCAACAGTAACCTGTACCTCTAGTGCACGCGGTAGCAACTCTGCCTCTAGTCCAGGCCGGAACGCAAAGTGCACCAACTCTGACTGCTGTGATGAAATCGCACCTGCGACAACCCAATCCACTGCCGTGGCGCTCTCCAACCAGGCGGCACAATCTCATCCACACGATGCAAGCGGTTGTCGCTCAGTCTGCCAGAAAATATCTAGACCAATCACAAGGGAGCACGACCTCTGTCTCTATTCACACTAAGGTGACGGATATGGTCCTCCGCAGCCAACAAATCCACGCTACCGTTGCGCTACTCTGATATAGATGCTGATGCTGCCATCAGGGTTCACCCGACCTCTGACGTCACAGAAATCCACGATCCTGGAGAAGGAAAACAGAAATGCCTCAGCCGGCCGATCCGTCCCCCTCGCCTAGCGCCAAGCGTCTCAATCCAGAACTCACCTCTGGCAGCAGATCCCCATCCAAAAAGGACTGCAGCGCCCAACTCCAAACACAATACCTACTCTATCGAGGCATCCAAAAATCTGTACATGAGGGACCGAATAAACTGAAAGGTATCCTGGCGTAATCCACCTCCAGTCACACATATCCTATGCGCCTCGTCCCTCGAAACCTTGAGCGCGCAGTTCAACAAATGCACAAAGCCTCTGGCACAGGAAGGCTCTCAAATAGTCTCACCATCACCACCAACCACGATTCTGTCTCCAAAGACTCCAACTCAATTCCACAAATCGGGGTGGTTTATCTATCAAAATTGGCTCCATCGATCGATAATATCCCACAGCTCACCAGCTGTCAACTATCCACCCTGCCTCGGTGCCTCGGCACTAAACATTGGCACGGAGGGGGCTACTCTCTCCATCGACGCCACTGAAATCGCTGCCACGGAAGATACTGCTACCAGGTGGTCTCAAGAGGAAAACATTGTTGGGCTGCCCACTGCTCCGACAACTATGTCACCAAAACCAGCTGCTGATATGCCTCTGACAATCCTGTCACCTGGGCCCGGAGCTCTCTGACCTCAATCTGGGTGTCCAGCCCAAATCCAACCGCTCAAGCTCACTGCTGTGACAGGATGCACACGGGTTAAAACCCAACGTCGGGGAGACACCGCTCACCACGACAAAACTGCAAAACAGCACAACACATCACTCGACCCAATCCAGCGAAAGTCTAGAGCATGTCACCCATTCCACAGCGTTATGTTGTCTGCAGCCAACATAACCACTTAGGAGAATAAACATGCCAATCACTCATCCCATCCCATTGGAGAGGTATAAAACTCAATCAGGACTCTCGCTACAAGTCACGACTCTCACGAAGTCATCCTAGGGTCCAACCACAAGCCTAGGGTTTCTAAAGTCCACCATGACCTACATCCTAGGCTCTGATATCACTCTAATCTGTCACGCCTCGGGGTCGAAACTGTGACCCCGGCTCGCCAACAGATCCGCCGCCCATGCGGAAAACCCCGTATAGACGTAGCGTCAACCTGCAAAAGAAAACTCCTATAGCTAAACAGATATCAGAGCTATAAGATAAATCTGCTATAAAATTTAAAACCAATCATCTGTACAACTGGAAAATAAAGATACAAAGTGCACCTCCCAAAAATGATAATCATACAATATTCCTCAAATACAAAACTCAGAGCTCAACAAGGAGGTAATCCGGAAATGAATAATACATTAGTGTACAGGCTCTCAATACAAGTCATTCTCACTACAATAATCTCTCAAAGGTAAAAAAAATAAAACTAATCTATAGACTGCACTATAAGTCTCCAATGCGGGGGTACAGCTACTCTCCAAAGACAGGTAGGGATCTAGCTCGCGACTCCCTCGCCTCGAACAGCAACAGCAGAATCAGCATCTCCCACAGATGACTCTGCAAAACAAATGAGAGGAAAGAAAAAGGAGGGGGAGAACCTCCAACGGGTGTGAGAACTACATCAACACGTAGTTATCAGTAGGTACCGCCACCAAGCCCGACGGTCTGCCCACTAAATCTACTAGAGGCATAAGATAACAATGCAGTAAAACTGAACAAGAAAAACTGGAGGTACTCTACAGCTATCATGCCTCTATCTAAATGCTCAATGGGTGGTACAGATGAAAAGATATGCAACTACTCGCACCCAAGATGCTCAATCGACCCAATCGAAATGACTGCCTTCTCGGGCCAGTCAAGCCTGCGCCTACCTACTGCCGTTACATCCGAAGACCGGACTTACGTAGGGCGTCCGTGACTGCCAAAACTGGCCCAGCCAGAGGGACTGCGTCGACAAGTCGCAATACAAAGTAACAGATCCACTCCGAACGTGGCACTCGAGGGGCGCGACCCTACCGAGGAAAAAGGTATCCGCGCACTCTGTCGAGCTCAAAGTGGCTCCTGCAGGCTATAGTCAAAATCCACGCTCACTCTCAGAACGGAAGGACCCAAGATACTCAAACATCTAGCACAACGGTCGGAGTACTCTCGACGACTCAGCTGATCAGCTCTCTCGAATCTCGAGACTCTAGCAAACTCCACCAACTCGTGGCACAAAACACACTGGCTGGAGATAGTCCACAGCCTGGATCGACCCACAACTTAGGGCTAATAAAACTGGTCGGACAACACTCAACGACCCGGGACCACCGTCAACCCTAACGGTTCCCAAAAACACTGACCGGAAGATACGCGACGGCCCGGGACCACCGTCTACCCAAACGGCTCTCCACGACACTAGCACAATCTAAACTCAGCTACCAGACTCCACTCAGCCCCCAGGCACGAGTGCAACAATGTCCCACAGAAACCTGACCCCTCGGCCCACTACCCGGGTGAGGCAACACTATGTCCAGGAAAGATGCAAAATGTGGGATGTCTAAAGCAGAAAGAAATCTAGCCCAAGTGAAGGTTCTCTACTAGTCTGATTAATCATGCATCATATGACGGGGTGCTAGGTCAAGTTCCAATAATAACATGAAAGGAAAATCTCATCTCTCATAAGCATGCTTCTATCTCCTCAAGCATAAGACGTACAAATAAATCATGCACGCTATCACTCAAAGGTAGTATACTCAAGTCATACATGCTCACAAGCATAAACAATAAAGAGTAGACATGCATCAATCATATTCTCCAACAAATAAGGGAACATCATCATCTAGCATGCTCTCAATCTCATAGAGGAACACTACAACTATATAAGCTTCCAATTATCAACATGAGTAATAATATCATGCAGCTCTCATTTAACATATTATGGATATCACACTTGCAGGTTCCAAAAGACATAACATGGATATCATATCTTGAAATTCTCAACAGTTACTAACATGATGCTTACACCTCAATCATCATCATCATGAATATACTAGCATGCATACATTCTATCAAACATAGAATTAGATAACCGTCCACCGGTTCTGGAGACAGGAAACCCACCTGAATCGCTTTCCGCAGGCAAAGCTGAAGTCGGTGAAGTGCACAGTCGCTCACAATCCAAAATCTGCCGAAACTGTACCATCGGTACTCGGTCGCACGAACCTCTGTTCCAACAACAACAACACTGTCCACGATCAGACAACATCATAACAAACACCCGCTGTTTTTCCAAAACAGCACAAAGAAGGCCCTTTTTCACATGAATTCTGTCCTTAGAAAAATCTGAAAAAATCACCATTGCGATTCTCGCGACGAGTAGATACAAATCGAGTATTTATACAACTCATTCCGACATCTGTAGACCAAGATACAATTAGAACACTGCGGCAAGTCAAAATGTACACTGTCCAAAATCTGTCGGAAACCAGTCCGAAAGAAGGTTAATTATCACATGCAAGATAATCTTCAAAAATTTCAATAAAAATACGACAGCGATCCTCTCGAAGCGTAGATATCAATCGAGTCTTTAAACGCCTCATTCCGATGCTCGAGCGTAGAGATAAAAATCCGACAATTCTCTGCTATCCAAAAATCCACCAGCAAAATAGTGGCTCAGAGATGCCTCGTAAACCATGCCAAGAACTCAAATTGAGACAAAGTGATCAATATGAAAATCGAAGGCGTACCTCTCGTAAACGCGCTGCCTCAAAAATCGGCTCAAAATACCATTGGAGTGATCTAGGGTGTACCTCTAACCAAAAAGTGACAGTGGAAGCAAAAATCCAAGAAACGTCGCAGTGCGCCGCGTCGCAGAAAGCGCGGATGTCGAGGCCTCCAAAAAAATCTGAAACTTCATCGAAGGGTGGAGGAGAGAGAGAGGAACATTTTTCCTTCAAGGCTTAGAGGGAGAAAAGCTCGGGAAAACCTTCAAATCGCAGGCCAAAGAGGGGATATATATAGCCAAATCCAAACAAATGAGATAATTCCATCTGTGTCCTAGTTTCCGGGCGCCCGAATGTTTTCGGGCGCGCACAGTGCGCCAACAGTGCCCAATCCGGGCCGTTGATCCAGCGCCCGGAATCACCCAACGCGCCACGTGGCGCCGAACAGGGGACAGCGGATCCGGCCGCTCGCC
>CM054931.1:8625791-8651464 GCA_029168755.2 Tillandsia fasciculata | reverse complement strand
TTATTTCTTCAATTCCCCATACACATACGAAATGGCAAACCTGTACATGCATAAGACAACATTTCGCGACTTAAAACGACATACAATTGCGACAAAATAACTCGAGTTCATCAACCGCAATATATACAAAACGAAATTGAAATGAAAAAGGAAATTGAAACTTTTACTGAATAAGAAAGTTATGCGATTAATTTCAAAATTTATCGGCACCAAAGGCTTGCCACAAAAAATTTAGATACTTTGAGGAGGAAAAAGCACTTATCTTACCCTACTGTAAAAGCGGCAGAAATGATATACTCAAACAAGTTGTAGTACTTGAATGCATCTCAAAGTAAATTCAATCAAAGAATGTAGTTTCACGCCTTATAGGATTTTTTTGTTGACTCTTGAGGAAATACATAAAACTTACAGTAAGAAAAAAGCGAGTTGGTCATTTAAAAGAAACAGATATTGCACAAACTGGACGACAAAGCTACCATTCTAAGGTAAACTGGTAATTTTCCGAGGGATAATATTACAAAAAAGAAGAAAAGATCGCAAAGGGTAACAGTAATCCAATCAAATTCAGAAAATAAGAACTAAACTAAAGAGGTAAATTACCAGAAGAAGCAGAAAATCAAAAGAAAATTGGCAGTTAGTTTGAAGTATACTACCTCAACAACTTAGAAACCATTAGACCACAAAAAAGATAAATATGAGTAGTCAAATTTGGTAAAATATGCATCACATTTCTCCATAAGAACACCTTATATGATATGCTTTTGTAATATCAAAATTCTGGCCATTAACTGATAAAGTTAGATAGTATGGACGGTGAATAGGTGCCAAAAGCAAAGCAAGTGACTTGGCCATGATTAGGAGTCGCCCACATTTACTACAATATCAAATAAAATTTCTTATCCATACACCATTGTATAGGGAAAAAATACTATCAAAGAGGAACCTTACCCTTACCTGTAAACCTTTCTAAATAAGGTTTGATAGCTGCAGATCCAACACCGCAGGAAAAGTTAAATAGTAATAAAATTCTACTTATAGACCACAAAGTGAACTCTTGTCATGAAGGATTATTTAAAAACTGTGCAAAATCTAGGAAAAGCCAATATTATTTCAGATATTACATCAAGTCACTAAATCTGAATATTATATCAAGCATTCATGTGAGGAAATTTCCTAAATTTAATGGGAACTTCTAAAAAATCTCTAAAAAAGAATATCATATTATAAAAACAAAGTAACCTTGGAAATTTTCTTTTGAATATATATATATATATATATATATATATATATATTATATATATATATATATATATATATATATATATATATAAAGAGAGAGAGAGAGAGAGAGACAAGAAAAGAGAGAGGAAGAGCCACATATCTCTGCTGGTAGGCCATCCAAAGGTCATAATAAGTTGGCTGCCTAAATGTTAGACCAAGACAATTCTTTATCCTCTTCATGCTTCACACTTGAGCACATCAAAGTGAACTTTTTTTTTTTTTTTTTCCTTTTTTTTCTTGCCATCACCAATGTAGTTCTAACAAAGGGAAACTGTTAGATTCATTGCTCAAGGATTAGAGTGCGAGGGAAGTTTAATCCTTCCTTTTTATCATCACTACATCCAACAAAAAGGGAAAAAAGGGGAAAAAAAACTCAAACAGTAAAATGTACAAATCACAAAGGAATCATATATATATATATATATATATATATATATATATATATATATATATATATTATATATATATATATATATATATATATATAAAGTGAGAGAGAGAGAGAGAGAGAGAGAGAGAGAGGAGAGAGAGAGAAAATAGAGAGAAGAAGAGGGACATATCTTAGGCCATCCAGAACTCATAATAAGTTGGTTGCCTAAATGTTAGTCCAAACAGATTCTTTATCCTCTTCATGCTTTGCAATCGAGAACATCAAAGCATTTTTTATTCAAGGCAAACCGTTAGATTCATTGCTCAAGGATTAGATTGTGAGGAAAGCTTTATATTTCCTTTTTTATCATCACTGCCTCCAAAAAAAAAAAAAAAAAAAAAAACAAAAACAAAAAAGGGGAAGAAAAAGAAAAAAAAAAAAAAAAAAAAAGCAAAAAACTTGAATAGTCAAATTTACAAATCACAAAGGAATCGACCAAGGGAATCTACTCAAGTAAGAAACGAAGAAAAGTAGCAACTAAATTACCTTGAAAAAGCTCGAATAGTAAAACTCACAAATCAGAAATGAACAGAGTGGAAAACAAATATCAATTACATGTTACTAAAGATGGCCAAATCTTAATTCCCTCTTAGATTTACCAGAAAACAAATCTGACCAACAGGAAAGGAAATAGCAAATACAAATAACAGGGAAACAAAATTTGCGAAAATCACTAAATTTCAAGAAAAACAAAAACCAACCACTGTGGGGAAAAAACCGATGAAAAGCTAATAAATTTCGAAAAGTACAAAATGCAAGAATAGGAAGGGGAAAAAAAGAACGAAAACAGGAGGCTCAGATATAAGGAATTCATTAAATGTAATGACAGTTTATCAACCCACAGTTATCATTCAACAGTAAAGGAAAAGAATAAACCAACAAATGAGAGAGAGAAACACCATCATGTTGTAATCAAACCAAGCAGTGGGCTAAAGACAGAGGGCCCAAGAGATAAAGGCAAGGGGCACATAGAATAACATGGCTAAATAGGTATAAATAGGTATAAATATTTACCTATTTAATGCAGGGGAGCCTAGTAATTCTAACATCTTTTGTAATTACCAAGATTAACCAAAACAGTTGTATTTGTAGAAAGCAAAAGTGGAGTATAGATGAGACAACATGAAGACTACCATAATAAGACTCACAACATCCCAACTTATTGAAGGTTCACTTCAGAAAATTTATCATCATTCTTATATATTTTTCTAAAATTATAAAAAATTGATTATAAATACGCTTAAATAAACATAGAATGAAATGTCTCCTACATCGTCAACAACTTCTTCTTCTTCTCTTCTTTATGAATTGTATATTTGCTGCTCCTTTATTACTTAGATATGAATTATTTTAAATTGACTATTTAATTTTTTAAAAATTTAAATTTACTATTTAACTTTTCAATTTATTTGATTTGAATCAGTTTACTATATTTTAATTTTAAAAATTTATAAAAATAAACGGCAAATTCAAATTTTAAAATTAAAGTATTATTCGCTAATTCAAATCAAACAAATAAAAAAATTAGATGGCAAACCCAAAATGATTCATATATAGTACATATAAATTGTGTAGTACTTCTTTATAATTGATATTTTAAAATGATCCAATAAAATTTAGTTAACTAAATATTTTAACTTTAAAAATTTGTAAGAATAAACAACACATTTAAATTTTAAAATTAAAGTATTATTTATTAACTCAAATCAAACAAATTAAAAAATTGGATGACGAATCCAAAATAATTCATATATAGTACTGATAAATTTTTGTAGGTTGGTACTTTTATATAATTGATATCTTAAAATGATCTAATCGAATTTAGTTAACTAAATAAATAATTTACTATAAATGAGTCGACAGAATCAGATATAATAATACTAATTAAAATATTATATTATTATCCGCGGTGAACTTTTATGATTTTTGCACAAGTTTCCAAAAAAAAAAAACTATATAATATTCCTACTTTTATAGTTATTTTTATGATTTAGTTATTTCATGTGACATGTAATATAATATAGATTTTCCTAGATTTTGCACATTTTTGGAAAAAAACTTTCATGAATTTAGTTTATACATTTAGTGATTTGATGTGACATCCCTAGATTTTCCACACATTTTCATTCTATATAATACTATGATTATTTGATGTGACATGTAATATAATATTAGATTTTCCTAGATTTTGCACAATTTTGAAAAAAACTTTCATAAATTTAGGTTATATTTTAGTGATTTGATGTGACATGTAATATAATATTGCATTCTTTACATTCTTTGATTTAATATAATATGTGACTTGATATATATTATATCAAGTCACATAAGTGACTTATTCATTGGTTCAAATTTTGCAATACCTAAGTGACTTGATATAATCTTTTCAATATTCTTGATAGATGTTCATAGATTCTCCCAAAATTTTTACTTTCTCCCAAAATTTTTTACTTTCTCCCCCTACTTTCATTTGATGTGATATGTGATCCCATATTGGATTTGTCTAGATTTGGTGCAAACTTTAGAATGCCTAAGTGATTTAATGTAATCTTTTGCAGTATTCTTAATACATGTTTATAGATTCTCTTAGATTTACCTAGATCTCCTAATAGATTTTTCTAGATCCCCTATGATGACTACTCCCTCTTAGTATATTTCACTCTTTCTATAACCATTTGATGTGATATGTGATGTCATAATGGATTTCTCTAGATTTGGTCCAAATTTTGGAATACCTAAGTGATTTGATATAATCTTTTCAATATTCTTGATAGATATTCATAGATTTATAGATATTCTTAATACATGTTTATAGATTCTCTTAGATTTACCTAGATCCCCTAATAGATTTTCCTAGATCCCCTATGATGACTACTCCCTCTTAGTATCTTTCACTCTTTCTATAACCATTTGATGTGATATGTGATGTCATAATGGATTTCTCTAGATTTGGTCCAAATTTTGGAATACCTAAGTGATTTGATATAATCTTTTCAATATTCTTGATAGATATTCATAGATTCTCTTAGATTTATCTACATCCCCTATTAGATTTTCCTAGATCCCCTATGATGACTACTCCCTCTTAGTATCTTTGACTCTTTCTATAAATAAATAGTATTCATTTGATGTGATATGTGATGTCATAATGGATTTCTCTAGATTTGGTCCAAATTTTGGAATAGCTAAGTGATTTGATATAATCTTTTCAATATTCTTGATAGATATTCATAGATTCTCTTAGATTTATTGGCTATTTCAATAAATTTTACTTTATATATATATATATATATATATATATATATATATATATATATATATATATATATATATATATATATATATATATAAAATATAATATAATATTTTTTAAGAAGAGTAGTTATGATATCAAATCTGTTATTATCTAATAAAACATAAAAATCTTAGGGATAGAAAAAAAGCGTACTTATGATACTAAATCTACCATAATTCTACAAATCAAATCAGAATGAAATTTTTATTCTTAAAACATCAAAACCCATCAAATCTTATAGATATATTTAAGGAAAACAAATCATATATTTAAATATTATATATTACTTTTTTATTTCCATAATGAATTTCATCTTACAAAGATATAAATCTTGATTAATATAAAATATTTATATTATCTAATCTTATGTATAATTTAATTTTTAAATTATAATAGAAATTTCTATAATTAACTTCATCTTACAAAAATATTATATATATATATATATATATATATATATATATATATATATATATATATATATTTCCCTAATCGAAATTTCAAATTAATATATATTTTCTATAATAACTACTATCCTTTTATTTTCAAATTCAAATGCACTTTCAATTATATATGTAATTAAAATAAACTAACTTGCAAATTCCAATTCTTTATAATAAATTTATAATAAATGGGAAAAATATAAGTATTAATTTCAAGTTTAAATTTAAATTTAAATAAATAATAAATAAATAATTCAGAAGATGAGATAGAGGGAGAAAGAAAAACCATTGGAGCACGAAGGAGAGAGACAGAGGATCCCAGCAGGCCGACAGGCAGCTCGCACACAAAACACAACCGGGCCGGCTTATTCATTGGCAACACAATTGTAGCAACCACGTACAGAGCACCCCAACATCTCAACGGGCAAATTGCACCGGAAGACACAAATAGACAAAAGTTAATTATCAATAATGAAAAATTTTAGGAACTGTCTTGAAACCTAAACTCAAATTTAAATTTTAAAATTTTTTTTCCGAAACTTAAACTCAAATAAATTCGAAAATTTTATGAATTATTTTGGAACTGAAACTAAAATTTGAATTTTAGCAATTATTTTCAAACTCAAATACACTTTGAATTATATATATATATAATTAAAATAAACTAAAGTATAAATTTCACTTCTTTGTAATAAATTTATAATAAAGGGAAAAAATAGAATATGCCAGCAGGAGCAGAGAAGAACAAAATATTTATAAGTAATGGAAAAGTTTAAGAACTATCTTAAACTTTTCAAACTAACACTCAAAGATATTGATCGTACGGCCTCGATGATCCGCCGCAGCGCCTTGAGGTCCTCGTCGCACCACTCCAGCGCCCCCAGCAGCTTCCGCCGCTTCTCCTCCGCCGCCGTCTCCGGCGGCGCCCGCTGCGAAGATCGCGGAGGCATCATCAATAGTAGGAAAAGAAAAACTTTCACATGAAAATCCAGATTGATCTCATCTGCGCAAGCCGATTAAACATAGATCTGAGATTAATATCATCAATCAACCCTATAAAGGCTCTGTTTTCATGTTCAATCATTGTAAAGCACAACAGGCTCAAACACAAAACCAAAAAAAATCTTATGAAATAGGAAGAGAAATCAAAGATGCTCCTTTTTTTTATTTCGGATCATTAGAAACCATACATGCGTGGAAACCATACATGCGTGAAGAAGCGCGACGCGTAGGACGGAAAACCGGGGGCAGAGATCCCAACACACGAAAAAATTTTAAAGAGAAAAAAAAAAAGATCAGATTTTGGTGATCGATTTTGAAGGATTACAAAGTTGATTCACATCCAATCCGAACGTGATTTCGTTTAATAAGATCTAGGAATAGCCTGTAGCACAAAATTAAGTAGAAAATTTCACAGCAAAGTAATCGAAGAAGGAAACTAAGCAGGACGTAAGTAGTGAAGTAGATAAAGGCCCGATTTTTACATTGGAGAAGCGTCGAAAGGAAACCCATTTTATTAATTAAAGATAATAAGGAAATAAGATAATGCTCCCAGTTAGTGTATTTATTTGGTTTAAAAAAGAAGAAAAAGAAGAAGGAGGAGGAGGAGGCTAGTCGCATACATGGGAAGTAGAGCTTGGTGGGGGGATCGAGGCGGAGGCGGCGGCGCACGGGGAGCAGAGAGCGCGCCACCGACGACACCGAGCTAGTCCCGGCAGCCGAAGCGGCGTCGGTCCCGGGCCCGTCGCCCACGCCCATCTGGCCCATCCGGCGGCGGCGGAGGTGGTGGTGGTGGTGGTGATGGTGGTGGTGGTGGTGATCCGACGACGACGACGACGACGACGACGATCCACCTCCGCCGCCGCTACCGCCCCAGAAGTGCACCCCTCTCCGCACCCGAAAAGCACCGCAGCTCGAGCACCCGTCCCCTTCTCCACGCCCACCCGCGCCGCTGCTCGCCTCCCCTTCCCCACACACTCTCTCTCTCTCTCACACACACACTCTTTCTCTCTCTCTGGATTTGTCTCTTTTTATTTTTTTCTTTATTTATTCTTAATTATTAGGGAAGAGAAATTCTTGGGAACAGACGTGGGGCAGCCTTGGGAACAGACGTGCGGCAGAGAAAGAGCAGCGAGGTTCGGAGCTAGGGTAGGAGCACCCGAAGCGTAAAATAACGCCACATCAGCAAAATCAACGGGAGATCGACACGTCACCCTAACTAAACTGAGAAATAGTTATTGTATAGATTATATATATAATATATATATATATATATATATATATATATATACATACATATATATATATCTATATATATATATATATATTATATATATATATACATATATACATACATATATATATATATATATATATATACATATATATATACATATATATATATATATATATATATATATATATATATATATATATAAAGTAAAGTAGTCGAGATACTTTTGAAAGCACCAAAGTGTTGATGCTATAACACTTTTGGTTATTGAATCAATCTTAGCAGTTTTGGATTATAAACAATGGTGGGTTTCATAAGTAACCATTTTTGTTGATTTTTTATTTAATGACCAAAAAATCAGTTCTAAGAATTAACATTTTTTTTATTCTTTCAAAAATATGTCAACTCAGTATAGATAAATAAGCATTTTTTATAAATTGACCTCTTTATAACATATAGTTGGATTTTAAGTTGGACTTAATAATTACATATATATATATATATATATATATATATATATATATATATATATATATATATATATATATATATATATAAAATATATATATTCAAGTTATTATCGAGCCAAATACGAGCGAGCTGATCCTAGCCCGTATTCGGTTCGTTTACTAAATGAGAAATTCGATTTTGACTTCATTTCGAGTCAAACACGAGGCCGCTTGCGAATAACAAACTTGATTGCCATCCCTTTCCCCAACCCTAAACCCTTACACCCTTCTCTCTTCCCCTGTATCTCTAACTCTAGAGAAAGAGGATCCGAATTAACGAAGACCATTTTTAGGGTTTGAGAACTTAGAAAAGCTCTAAGCAAGAGATCAAAAGATTAGAGACTCGTGGGAAAAAGAAAGTGGCGTGTAAAATTAGCATTGATTTTGTGATGTAGAGAAGTTTGTAATTGGGGAAGAGAGAGAAAGGGTTGGGTGGGGTGTGGTGTGGGGAGGGAGAAGAGGTAGCAGTACCTATCCATCCCCCTCTCTCGGTAATATTAAAGGAGAAAAGGAGCAAGAGGAGAGGTAGAGAAGAGGTTGCAACAATAGTAGTTTGTATTAGTTTTTACAGAGAAAGAAGATGACCATTGGAGACTTTTTGGGAGGACATTTCTGCACAATTTTAATAGTTAGAGCTTTTGGAGAGACATATTTGTGGGGATAAAATTGATATTTTACTTATCTTCTGCTAAAAAATAAACAGAAAGCTAACGGTAACAAGCCAAATGGGCAAATATGAATATCACTAGAGTTTTGAAGAGATAAATCTAATAATTTGAATTTTGTAGGAATATATTTGTTATTTGATATATTTATAATGAAGCTATATGAAATTATTCAAAAAAAAAAAAAAAAAAAAAAATGTACAAAACAGATTTGAGCAATAATCAATTTTGATCAAACTAAGTAACATTTATAAACTTTATCTTTTAATTTGTTTGATTTGAGCCTGTCAGATCGTTGGAGCTTTTAGAAATATATAATCAATTCACTTAAAGCGTATAGGCACAACGTTCATGAATCTCGATTGTAATTCGGCTCAACCAACCTCACCCCACATGGGCATAAATTCGTAGCTTGTGGAAATCTAACCCATGACCCAAAAGCATGTGATGATAGAAAGGGCGCACCTATCGCACTTAAGGGCTCAACCACAACACTCACGAATTTTGATCTAATTCAATCCAACTGGACGTTAAGTCTATTTTTGGGTCTATTGTCGTTTTATTAGACGTATCTGACTCAACTTACTAGTTTTCCGAGCCTATTATTATAGGGGACAGATTTAGAACCGGCAAAGTTGACACCACATTATTTATTAAATATTTTAATAATAATTTTCTTAATAATTTTCTTATTGTTCATATTTATGTCGATAATATAATTTTTAATTCTCTTAATGGAATTTTGTGTAAAGTATTTGCTTAGTTGAGTCGGATGAGTTTGAAATAAGTATGATTGGCGAGTTAAATATTTGGGATTAATGGTTAGCGCCAATAATCCGGCAAGTGATATAAAAGCTTAAAGATGCATTTTGTTTCTAGATCTTTTATCAAATCATTCTATATTTGCCATAATACAAAGGTTTGACGAGTGGTTCTGGGGCTTAAAGATGTATTTAATTTGTTTCTAAATCTTTCACCTCGTCTTCTACCTCATCTTCTATACTTGTTTAATCTTTCACTCCATCTTCTATGTTTGCTAAGAAACAAAGATTAGCATGCTGATATCGACCTCTAACTCTGATGTCACCTGTCGATCGTAAGCACTAACTAATTATTCGAAAAGCATGTGTTAATAGAAAAGACGTATTCATTGCACTTAAGGGCTCAACCACATTATACTCATGGGCTTCAACTTGACTCAACTCATTTGAATATTAGGTCTATTGTTGGATCTCTTGTCGTTAAGTTTATTATGGACTGTAATCCTACTTAACTTATTGATTTCATCCGACTCAATTTATTAATCTCTTGAGCACACTGTTACAAGAAAGAAAGTTGGCCTTAATTTAACCAATAGTAAATAGTCAACAAAGTCGGTTAATGATGCTTTGATTTCAAAATTTAAATATAACATTTATCTTTACATATTTAGTATATTATATGCAATTTTTGCAGGTATAGATTTATTAAAGTAAAAAAAAAAAAAAAAAAAATTATGAAGTGAAAGTGTTGTTGCTGACTCAAATCAAACAAATTAAAATATTAGACAGTAAAAATTAATTTTTTGAAAGGTCTAATTCAAATAAGTTGCATACATTTTTACCTAAAAAAACTGCTCTAAAGTCTCCGTATTTGGGTGTAATTCCAGTTTGAAGTTCAAATAAAAGTTAAAATTTACTCTACAAACAGTGTCTTTGTAAAAGAGTGCATTTTCTTTCTAATTTGTTTTAACGAAGGTACGCATATACGGACACAACATTCCCCCTTTAAGTACGACTTTGAATTTGAGAGCCGTTGAGAGAGAGAAAGATACCAACCAATCAGAGACTATGATCATCAGTTAATGATACATTCTAAATTTCTTCCCTGTCCAGTTCAAATTACTAACTTTCCTTGTAAGTTCGGAAAGTCGTGTGGCAAAGCACAAGGCTGTGATATCATGCACAGCATTACATGCAGTGAGCTTCTTCCTCTGTATACCTTCAAAGAAAATAAAGATGGTAATTTTCACTAACAAAAACTAAACTACCTCGGATCAACTTCGCTGTACAGAATAGAAGCAGATGTGGTCGGAAGGCACAAACTATTTGACTTCCTATCCCTAGAGTTCGACAAATCGCAGACTCTATTGAGATTTGCTGATTCTTGGACGACGTGCGGGGGAGTAAGTTCCATGTCATGCAGCTTTATGGGTTTCGATAGCATCTCCACAACGTCGGGCATAGAAGGTCTTCGAGCGGCGGCCGCTTGGGTGCAGAAAAGGGCGACTTTGATGTATCTTCGCACTTCTTCCTCCGGATATTCGTCGAGATTCGGATCCATAAGATCTATCAGTCTATCTTCCTCGTAAAGTTGCCATGCCTGCAATTTGTGAAGCACCATTCTGAAATTAGAATTACTGAGAAGAATCAACAGAATCCCAGAATCATAGGAAAAGGAATAAAAATGTAAAAGAAACTACCTGAATTATACTTTCATATATTTAAGACGAGTATCTAAGCTTCAAATGTTTTGATTTCAGTACCTAACATTTTATTATTTTTGAGTTTGCTAACTCTCCATCATGGTCTGTAAAAACTAAACTGCGCTTCCGCCATAAAAGTTGTAAATTATCTGGTCGAGCAATAATTTATTCAATCAGGCTACAAAAATATCTGTTAAACAAGTTATGAATACCGTTCAGGTCTGAAATAGAGGTAGTTAAATCAAAAATTAACCGAAGGGTAGGTACTAAAATCGAAAATTTCGAGAAACATGAAAACATAGTTTCCTAAAAAAAAGAAAGGCTTGTTCTAGTTTGAGAACTATGAAAGCCCAGTCACTTGATTTTCTTTTCCTGCTACTGTTAACAGTTTCTACAAGAGTATCAGGAAGTGCTGAAGCAACAAACGATACCAAATATGAATTAGTTTATCTAAGGAAATTATTGGGAATTTAGGGAAACATGTGAATGTATAGATATGTTGGTTAAAAGTGGATGTGATACAGACAGGATCATATCACAGCATTGCCGCATCATAAAGTGAGAAGAGTTTCATAAAACATTAATGAGAATGCACTTCTTCAGACTGCACCCTACTTTACAAGGGGACATATTGCTCATCTAATAGTTCAAAATGATTTGCTTCTTACCAACTAATTCAAGCATATCAAGAGCAAGCATAAAGCAAAACTTACCCACTGCACGAGAAATGTATCTGTTGATGAAAATTGAAAGCTTGAAACTCTCCTTCCGCTAATTACTTCGAGAACAAGAACACCAAAACTATAAATATCAGCCTTTTTAGTCAATTGTCCATGCACAGCATACTCTGGTGCCAAATAACCACTGTATATAATAAAGTAAAAATCGCAGCTCAAGATGCGCGTAATTATAAAAGTAAAAAAAGTGACATATACGTGCTATATATTATAGTTCCGTAAGAAAGAAGGGAATGGAGTTATGCATCTATAAGGCGACATCAACAGAATTTGCAGCGAGTTGGTGATTCTAGACACATCTGTTGTGCATGAAGAGCTAATAAGAGGGAGTAATTTGACTCTTTTTTCTGCATGCATTCCTAAAAAACTGTTTTCTATTCCATGCACTGCAGAGTTCCCATGGCATTGTTATTTGCTTGAAAAAGCATTTTAAGAAGTTAACTTTCTTCCAATTTATGGACTATATATATATATATATATATATATATACATACATCACCTAAAGAGAAGGTTTTACTACTGTTTATACAAACATTTTTCATTGCGACCGACCATCCCTAGAGCAAGTGGTGAAGGACTCGATGGTTGGTACCCAAGGTTGCAAGTTCAAAGCCTACTTGCTTCACATTTTCAGCTAAGTTTATTTCTAAAAAGAATAAATAAAGTGTGTAGCATGCTACCTCTCTCTTAAAAAAAATAATAATAATTCTTCGTTGTGCTCAGAAATGGCAATTTCACACCCAAACACGATGGGAAATTTCTAAGAAAAACCCGAAATCAAGACAACACAGATCCACCTGGCCCAAAAATGGCACGATTAAGAAAATAAGTTCTAAACATTTAGGGTCAACTTTTAGACACATGTATTGTTGTAGACAACCTCCGAGTTGATCTGACTGAAATAACTATTGACCACAACCAGTAGTTGCATATGACATCCTACAAACAGTAACTTTGATTATGTAATGGTGATCCTCACACACTCCACTGTCACCTTTCTACTTTCAGTAATGCACCAACATATCGTTATAGACAATGATAGGACCATTACACTTCTCACTAGATCATTTGAAGTCTGTGTGATGCCCCCAATAGTCCCACATCGGATGTGGATGGAATTGTAATTGGGTTTATATGAGACATGAACATTAGTAATAATAACTGGGCTTAAGCATTTTGGGCTGTGATTTGGGCCCAACGAGTTATTATTGCTAGTGGGCCGGGTCGTTACATTTGGTATCAGAGCCAATAACCAGCCGGAAGTGTGCGGTGAGTCTCGGCTGAGTCTGGATCTAGATGACAGGGCTAACGAGACGAGTCTCACATCGCCTGATGATCTTGGGCTGCTGTGTGTGTGTTTGGGCTGACGAGGACGTCAGGCTTAAACTGGGGGAGTCTGTGACGCCCCCAATAGTCCCACATCGGATGTGGATGGAATTGTAATTGGGTTTATATGAGACATGGACATTAGTAATAATAACTACGCTTAAACATTTTGGGCTGTGATTTGGGCCCAACGAGTTATTATTGCTAGTGGGCCGGGTCGTTACAGTCTGGGACAGTGATGAACAAATGAGCACCACTCAAAGCTATCCTTGGCTGGTAAGTTTAAACTATTAAGAACTGAATGTATTAAGAGTTACCATCCAATCATACCTAGATATTCCTAACGATAACAATGGTTTAGCAGTTTACAAATCAAGAGAACATTGGATGTTTTAAGGACCACTTACATTGTTCCAACAACGCGCGTGCTGATGTGAGTAGCATAAGCAGGAAAAAGCTTGGCCATCCCAAAATCTCCAATTTTTGGAATGAAATTTTTGTCAAGAAGAATGTTAGTGGCTTTAATGTCTCTATGCACAATATGGGGCTCAAGTTCTTCATGAAGATAGGCAAGACCCCTCGCAGTGCCCGTACAAACCAAAGATCTTACGCCCCAATTTAGTTTCACTTTGCCATCATTGCAACCTACGCCGGGCAATAAAAATATAAACATGTCAATGGAGAACACCATTTGCTTGACAGTTCCACAAAATTAAAAAGATCTATTCAAAGAATTAACAAGTATCTACCTTGCAATGCGTGATCAAGACTATTATTCTCAAGATATTCATAGACTAATATCCTATTACGTCCCTGAATGCAGCAGCCAATTAGCTCAACAAGATTGTCATGCCTGACATTTGCTATGGTCTCAATCTCGGTTAGAAATTCCTTCAGCCCTTGCTTTGATTCTGTAGAGAGCTCCTTTGCAGCAAATAGTGTCCCATCCTTAAGACTTCCCTGTATGCATTTAAAGTAAAAGAATATTTCAGTCAATAATTTTACACATTATGACCTATGACATTGAAATTCATGAAATTGATAACTGGATAGAGTACGACGAATGTGATTTATGTTTCTTGCTAATACCGTATAACATAAAGTGATTTATCAACAAGACTATATCAGACGAAATTAAAATTTACAGAAAAGCATAGATCCAATAAAGTAAGCTAGGAGAGAAGTATATGCATACCTTGTAAACAGTTCCAAAGCCACCTCGACCTAGCTTGTTGCTTTGGTTGAAATTATTTGTTGCTGCTTTGATCTCATTGTAGGAGAAAGATTTGACATTCTTGACGGAGGACAAGACTGATCAGAGGGATATAAAGACAAAAATTGAAAATCTTTTGTGTTATTTGCATCAAACAAACTTGCATGAAGTTTCAGACCAAGAAAAGATGACCAGAAAGAATTCGAATAACGGAAAAGACGTTTATAGCGTCATCTACGCCAGTATCTCCAGCTGGATGAATTGAACAAGGCAAAAGGCGATATGGTAATTGCTGATGATTAGGAATATCTAAATTTACGACAAACATGGAAAACAACTGTCAAAACTAAATTCGTAACATAGGAATGGCGTTACATATGTGCATGATGGAACAACAATAACAATTGTAGTCGATGAATAGCAAAAACCAGAGCTAGGATTTCATATCGAGAGCTGTCTTATGCCTAACATCATACATTAATCTACAGTACTCAGAGCAATGATTGTTTAGTGCTGAAGTGCGTTCTTTTTAATTTGGCCTGATCTGTTTCAAAAGTTTGGAGTGGTTCTTAATCCAGCTTGAAATTGTATCATATATAGCAACAACAGTCGTAGCCATGCAAATAGTGTTAAAACTGTGCCTGTTGCCAAGGAAAACTTTAAAAAGCATGGCATGTATAAGCATCATAAAAATTTCTTACCGCTTAAGTGTTCGTCAGAATTAGAATGAGCTCTTCTCATGCCCATAAAACCATCACAGCAGCACCAACTCATATCCACTCAAATAAAGGACCTACAATATCTTCATAGATCCTTCGAATCAACGAAATGTAGAAGACCAGTGCAGATTGAAATCGTATGTCATTTCTTTTGCTTCAATAGATAAGAATGATCAACGCAGATATCACAAGGATACTGATATACTGCACAAAACAGCAAGCAAGAATTATTTGCCTGCTATGCAAATGCTGTGAATCATTCTCAACGTTACGATTTCAGAACTGCCTTTAATACTGTGCAACCAAGATTACACTAAAGTGCCAAGATGTGGATGCTTTTGTTACTAAATGAAACAATTGATTTTTCTGAAAGCTTTTATTGTTTTTTTTTTTTTTTTTGAGAGAGAAAGGCAGCATGCTGCCGTTTCATTCAAGACGAAGATGAATTAAGCATCTGGGCAGCCGGTATCTGCAGTAGAGCACCCGGCCCAAAAAAAAAAAAAAAAAAAAAAACAAAAAGAAAAAAACTGGAGAGTCCGATTGAGCCTAGGCACAGAACCTAGTCCAATACGAGCGGGAGAGTCTGATTTCGGCGAGGATAGCACATAGGCTACGATTCTTATTGTCGAAGACCTTTCTGTTTCTTTCCAACCAAACCATTCACCGGGTGGCCGCGATGGTGGTTAGGGTCCTTTTGCCCCAGGCCCCCCTCTTGAGAGCACTCGCCTCCCACAGCCTGTCGACGGATGGACAGTTTCGGATCTCCAATTTATTAGGCAAATAATTCTAAGTTATTTCTAAGTTTTATTGTTAAACATAAAAATATTAAAAAAAAAAAAAAAAAAGTTATTTCTAAGTTTTTATTTTTCATTATCAAATAAATATTTTGGATGAAAGGATTGCAAGCAATCTACTGTTCACTTCAATATTTTTTTATATACAAATTCGACTTTAAAAAATAAAAGTTGTTTCACATTCTTTGTTCAAATTATTGTTCTCTTAAACTGCAAAAAATAATATTTTAATATTTTATATTCGAAAAATCTTAGCTAGATTGAGTTCCAGTGAATTGGTAGGAGATATATCATATTATACACAATTAGGCCACCAGAAAACTGCAGGAGGATAAAATTTCACTACGAGAAATAATTAAACACATACGCAGAAAACAGCAAAATGAGCAAATGAGCGACTCCGCAAGAATCTACACTACTTGATTTACTCCCAGATAATTTTCCTTTTTTTAAAAAAAATGAAGTAATTAAATGAGCAAGGGTTTGGAACGAAGGAGATCATACCGTGAGATTCAATTGTCCCAGTTGTTCGAGTCATTCATAAACATTCATATTCACCAGAATATATGAAACCAATGAAACAAACACTCCACACTTTTTATAAATCTTCTTCTTCTTCTTCTTCTTCTTCTTCTTCTTCCCTTTTTTTTTTTTTTTTTTTTTTGTGTGTGTGTGTTTAGGCGTAGAAGAAGGTAAGAACGAGGAAGAAGAGAATTGGACTCTATATTAATTAATGCTCTTTACGTACAGAAAATGCCTACAAGATAGTAAGCACCGTCCGGGTACGACTATGCTTACGTCGCACGTTTTGATTGGTTGTAGTGTTTTGCCAATTAGATTACGTGGCATGGTTCATAGGAAAATTATGATTTTTTTTTTTGAAATCTTTTTAAAGGCTTCGTTTGATACAAGAACTATGAGGATAAGAGGATATTTCCTTTGTACCCAAATAATAATTTGGAAATTATGAAAGAATAATTGTTCCAAGCAGCATGTGCAGTTTTTTTTTTTAAAAAAAAAATAATTAATTTTATTATAAATTATAAATTATTTAAATTTATAAAATTTAAAATTTATTTCATTATTTTATAAAAATTTAATTCTCTCTATTTTTTTTATTGCTCTTTAATTTATCAAACACTTCTTTATACCCAGTATAACTCTTATACCCACCCAAATATAAATTAACATTAGTTCCTGCTAATACCATAACTTATACCTATCTCCAGTATAATTAAATTTTTCTTATACCCGAACGAAACGCAGCCTTATTTCTCAACTTTTATGAAAAATTATTATTTTTATTTTTAATTTTTTTTAAAAAAAAATAAAAATACTAGCTTTTCATAAAATCTCAAAACTAAAATTTTTAAAAAATAATTTTTAGAAAATAAAAAAATTTAAAAGCATATTACAAAATAATTTTTTTATATTTTAGCTAAAATTTAATCAGTTTGATATTTATTACATATATAATTTTATCTATCTGTTACATTTCTCCCCCACCTCTTTCTTATCTCTCTCTTCTCAATTTTACCAACATTATATACACCGTATCTGTTAAATATCGTATACATAAATATATATATATATATATATATATATATATATATATATATATATGGCTAAATTACAGAAAATCTTCCTTTCATATTTCGATTTTTCACTTTACCCCCCTGTCATTAAAAAGTCGACAATCTGCCCCCTCGTAATTACCGAATTGTCTTTAGGGGGCAACGACGTTAACGGGAATGGTAAATTGACGAAATGCCCTCCTTTTTTTTTCTTTTCTTTTCCGAAGTTTTTTTTTTTTTTTTTTTAGAAATATTTTTCAAGGATATTTTGGGTATAAAAAATTATATTTTCAAAAAAACTGACGGTCAACTGACGGCGGGGGGTTATTGCACAATTCACTAATTACGAGGGGACAGATTGTCGACTTTTTAATGAAAGGAGGTAAAGTAGAAAAGCGGGATATGACAGAAGAGTTTTCTGTAATTTAGCCTATATATATTTTTAATTACATTAAAAGTGACACGTGTCATCTCCCACCTCTCCTTCGTCAATTTCACCAATACTATATGGGCAAGATCTATTAAATATAATATACATTAAATATATTTTTTTCAAACTAAAATATAATTATTACATTACATTATGTTATAGGAGGGATACTAGATGTACATTTCTTCAGGGGTGTACATTCTACATCCTATCTTATTTTTACTTGTCACATTAAGTGATGAATAAAATTTACTTCATTCTAAAATAAAGTAAAATATAAAATACACACAGCTAAAAAAATGTATACTTATATATACCCTATATTAAAGGTGGGAGATGTCCTATCCCATCTCCCTCCTCAACTTTACATATCTATTAAATATGGTATATATTAAACATATTTATTTAATTATTAATATTTTCACACTAAAATATAATTACATTACATTATATTACATTATTAAAGTATGGTTCTGTTAAATCAAAGCGCCTAAAATCCATACGTATCTTTTCTCATTTTTTCCTCTTTAAATTTATTAATATTATATGTACTAGATATATTAAAGAAAAATGATACCTGTACATTCCATTAAGAGGTGTATATCATACAACCCTTAATGGAGGGTCTAGATTAAACAGTCTATACTCATTAAAAAAAGATGGTGATATTGTCACTCCTAAATTTATAGGGCATACTCTTTCCCTCCTTTCATTCGTCACTCGATGTGACGAGTAAAAATGGGATGGGATATAGAATGTACACCCCTAAAGGGGTGTACATCTAGCATCCCTCTAAAAAAAATTGAAAGGATAAATATTTTTATTGACTATTTTACCCTTTATGATATTATTTAAAATTAAATTAATTTATGGTATTAATCAACCTTATAATAAATTTAGATTAATATTAAAAAATTTAAAAAATATTTAAAATTAAATATTTAAAAATACTTAAAACTGATAGAAAATTTTATTAAAAAAAATTAAAATTTTTGATTCATTCTAATTTTCAAACCATTAACCATTAGATTACCAAATATTATTATGGTTAGCAATTACAATTGGTTTAGGGTATTTTTTCGTTTTTTAAATTTTACTTTCAATTTTGACTACTTTGCATTTGTGGAAACTATATTTTCTCCTCTTACCATTCGGTCATTACTAAGTTTGATGAAATTTAATATATATATATATATATATATATATATATATATATATATATATATATATATATATATATATATATATATATATGAGCTCTTTGAAATGTTCTTTCCTATATATATATATATATATATACTACCAATTGTTATATAGTTTCCTTTTTGGAATCTCATCATCTTATTGTAGATTCTTCAACTTAGTTTGTTTTAAGTGCCTAACAATGAAGAAAGAAAAGATATATACAAAAAAAAAACAAAACAAAACAAAACAAAACAAAACAAAATCCCTAATCTTCAATTTGAAGTAATTGAATTATAAATTCTTTAATTAGATATAAAAATTAAGCATAATTAAATCTAAACTTAAATTTGAAATAATATTTAACCTCTTTTTTATCTTTCCATAATTTAGATCGCTTTGGGTACATAAAATTGCCAATACCAATTTATCATCCATATCATGTAAATGAATTCAAGCAAATCTTCAACTGAGCTTGTTTTAAATGTCTCACAATGAAGAAAGACAAGCTATATACAAAAAAACAATAAAAAATCTATCTTGCATGTTAAATTTGGACTTTTAAAAAATTAAATTTGATCTTAAATATTAAATTTTTGTGTTGTATTATTTTTTTACATTACTAAAATAAATTATAAAAAGTATCCGCAGAGAAGCGGGCACTTCACTAGTAGCATTAATAATCCAGGAAGTTGGAGGTTAGAATCCCTATTCTTTTTGAAATGAACTATCACAGATTTCAATCAATATCAGTAACAATCGCCAACTATTTTAGGGTCCTTAATTATAGTTCTTGTAGTTTAAAATTGACTTAATTATACTCAGCTACACTATATGCATGGTAGTATTATTTATATTTATTATATTTTATGAATCTCTGAATTTAGATTTATATTTATTTTTCAATTTTATTTTATTTTTCTTTTCTTTTCTTATATATTTCACTAAACCTTTTAATTTTTCGTCTATTTCTATATCACTAAAATCTAATAACGCTATTAAAAGATACAAGTTAAATAGTATATATATATATATATATATATATATATATATATAATATATATATATATATATATATATATAATGAATCTCTTATTATAGAGTCATTAAGACTGCATTTGCTAAGATTGTGTTTGGTTCGGAGATAAGAAAAATTTAGTTATACCGGGGATAGGTATAAGTTATGGTATTAGCAAGAACTGATGTAAATTTCTGTTTGGTTGAGTTTAAGAGTTATACCGGGTATAAAGAAATTGTGTTTGGTAAATTATATAGAAATAAGAAGAATAAGAGGAATAAAAGAAAATTATGTTTGGTTGGGTATAGAGGAATAAGAAGAATTAAGTGAATAAATATTTTTATTTATTATTTTACCTTTTATGATATAATTAAAATTAAATAAATTTATGGTATTAATCAACCTTATTTTAATTTAGATAAATATTAAAAAATTCAAATAATATTTACAATTAAATATTAAATATTTAAAAATATTTATAAATGATAGAAAATTTTATGGTAAGGAGATGGTAACATGAGTGCAACCAAACTAATTTTTGTCAAAAAGATGGCAACAGAAGTTCAACCAGCACCCATTTCTCTCAAACAAGATGGCAATATTACTACAACCAGCACACATTATCCCTCCAAGATTGCACTATTATTTCAACCAGCACACATTTCTCTCAAATAAGATAGCAATAGTAGTTCAACTAGCACACATTACTCTCAAACAAGATGACAATATTACTACAACCAGCACACATTATCCCTCCAAGATGACACTATTATTTCAACCAGCACACATTTCTCTCAAACAAGATGGCAATAGTAGTTCAACCAGCACATATTCCTCTCAAACATGATGGCAATATTACTACAACCAGCACACATTCCTCTCAAACACGATGGCAATATTACTACAACCAGCACACATTATCCCTCCAAGATGACACTATTATTTCAACCAGCACACATTTCTCTCAAACAAGATGACAATATTAGTTCAACCAGCACACATTCCTCTCAAACAAGATGGCAATATTAGTTCAATTAGCACACATTCCTCTCAAACAAGATGGCATTATTACTACAACCAATCGGAAAGTTCTCAAATTATAGGTCCAACATAATAATTAGCAAATTCAATCACATAAAATTCAGTCCATTAGGTTCATACGATCACACATTAGACGATATTTACATTCACATTTTTACATGCAATCACATATAATAGACAATTTTACAACCCCATTGTAAGCATAAAATTCGATATAATACAATCCATTATATATCTAACTTCGACTATTCCATAACTGGTTAGTTATAAATGTGCGCAACTCGTCGCCTCCCCATGATACTGTAATACCAACATAATCACCCGTTTCCTCGTCACCGAATTCCGTTGGTTGTTCCTCTAACTCTTCGTTAAAGATAGCATTGCACCTTGGTGTCATTGAATGAAATTGTGTATAACGCAACATGCCATCGCAATCTGACATTGGACTTTATATGGAAACGGTGTTGCAACAGTCAAGATCTTGAACCGCTTCTTTAAAATACCAAATATTTTCTCCACGACATTCTCATTGAGCATGTCGATGATTATATTGGGTCGCGTGGACTTCGATGAGTGCGCCCCCCTGTGTTTCCATCAAATTGGCTAATGTGGTAACGCTCTCCTCGATATGGTGCAAGAAATCTTTCTGTATTTGCATAGCCTGAATCTACCAAATAATATTGCCTATAGATTTTACGAAACATGTACAATGTAAATTTTTATATTCCCTATGATTAAAATAATGTAAGAGAAATGGAGTAGGTGTGATATACCTTCAGGCACTGTGAAACCTCCACTTTCGCAAGCTCATCGGAGTACTCGCATGTCAACTGCTGATCCCTCCCAACCAGTGCAGACAAATAGAAAGTGATGGTCAAAGAATACTGCGGCCATCATGTTTTGAGAAGTAAATCCTTTGCGATTCCGGAATCTCGGTTGCTTGCTCTTGCTGACAACCGCGGGAATATGTGTCCCATCAATCGCACCAATTGCATTCTACCAGTAAACATCAAACATATTAAGTCAATTAATAAAATTTCAAAATCACATATAAGTAAATCACTAATATAAAAGCATATATACCTTGAATGGGTGAAAATTTGCATTATCTCTAATTCGGAAATACACCGGAACATTATTCGGCGGAAGTGTTATGTAATCGTCTTTCAACGTTACAATCGCCCGAAGCACATTGTTGAAATGTCGACTGATAGTTTCACCCGAATGTTGAAATGTTTCAGCAATTACCCTATTAGCCACCCTATGTCCTATACAAAATATAAATATTCCTAACTGTTCCTCAATTGTTATATTGCGTGTGTTTTGTACCAATCCCTTTCGGACTAGCTCATCGTGCAGTGCAATGAAAGTCGTGGTTGGCATTCGAAACTGGTCGTACCCACGCTCAGGATGACCATTCAATATATCACATATTAGCTGGTGCCCTGTAAATGGACGGGTACGACATGGTTGCTTTTCGACGGTTTGCCTAAATGTCAAGTAACCTTGCTGAATCAACATTGCAAGTACATCATCACATATGTCGTCATCATCATCTAAAAGGTCCCTTAAGGTGGTACTGATTGTGGAGAAAAACGCATTACCATCATTCGAATCACCCATTTATGTTGTAAGTACAATATATATTCAACAGTGACAATCGCAACATATGACGTTGAAATACAACAACTTCAAGCATTCTTGTTAGTAAAGTCAATATTTAAAAAGTGCACCAAACATCATGCAAACAAAATAGAATTGTCTACTTAGCATAATACATAGAATGACAACAGTCTGAGGAAACAAACAAAAGCATAAACATTTAAAACAAAACCTACAATTCAAAAAAGTATTGCTTTATAGTACATTTTGCATTGCCACTTGTCGGTCAACCCACATTACAGCTAAGTTGTCGGTCATGGTCATAAAGAGTTGACGATTATTTGGATCTTTCAGGGCGTCGCCTGCAACAAGCACCCTTTCTGGAGTAATACCTGGCATAGCATACACTCGGGTCATGCAATCCTGAATGGTTGGAATAACAGATTTGCTCGCCTTTTCGAACTGATAAATTTCACGGGCAAGCTCAAGCTTTTGCCTGCCTATTTCTACCATCTCAGAGATGACACTAAGCCCGGCATCAGATTTGCGCCGCTGTCTCCCAGAGGACGGGGTATTTTTGGATCGAGGGGTTGTGGGTTCTGAAGAGCGTGGTCGTTTTCCTCCGGAGCTATGACAGCTACCACTAGCACTGCCTCCGACATTTGGAATTTCAGAAGTAGGGCTTGGGGAGTCGGAGGTTTGCGTCGCCCTGATATTCGCATATTGAGGCGCTGCAGAAGATCCTGCTTCAAATAGAGTATGTGAGATATTGAAAGCCGACATTCTTACCCCAAGTACAGTATCATCCTCACCAGGAGAAGATGATGATGAACTTTCAACAGTTTGAGCTGCAGGCATAATTGAAGTAAAACTATATCGATCAGTGACCGTTGTTTTTTCGGTCAAGAAGGCCAGATCCTTAATCGCCCGAAGAGGGACCAAAGGGGGTTATGCAAACTAGTGGTGGATTGCTTGATTTGTTAAAGTTGTCGAACACCAAATGGGCAGGGAAAAAGGGAGCCAGAGTTTTTAAGGGCTTTACGTCCAAAGTATCCTGGTTTGAACTTTGCGGGTTCTTCGGATGCCTCCCCATAGCAAATCAAAGTACCTGTAGAACAAAAGATCACTATGTAGTTCTCAGCAACTATAAAAAATGTAATTTGAACATATAATTAAGATCTAAACGTGAACAAAAAAGTATATATATAAATATATATAAATAAAGAGGGAACAGTAAAAATAAGAGTAAAGAAACTGTGATTAACTGTAGAAATGAAAAGAACAAAGTGACCATATCAAATAGTTTAAAATCAGGAAAAAAAAAAAAAAAAAAAAAAAAAAAAAAAAAAAAAAAAAAAAAGAGAAAATTTCTCACTGAAACCATTTTAATAAGAGAGAACACCAAGAAAAAGTTCCTAAGGCACAAAAGTGAGGATCTACACACACAGTGAAACCCTAGAAAAAAGTTAAGGGATATATTCGAACCAAACATACAAAAACCAAAGAAACCCTAGCAAACTAAAAACCAGAAGAAACCGACGAATTCAGCAGAGATCCAGATAAATTGGAAGTTGGTGAGCAAAAAAAATCAAAATTTTCAAACTGGGTCGAAGAGATTGAAGCAATTCGACGAAAAAAATTGATTCAGATATCAAATTAGCGGAGAAATTAGGCGGGTAAAACACAGGAAATATGGGGAGAAGGGAGGGGATTACCTCGAGGAGCAAGAAGCCCCAGAAATTTGCGATTTTGCTCGGATTTAGATCGGATAAAACCCTAGGAAAGAATCCGAGAATTGGATCCTCGATTAAGCCGCACCAGCGTTCGTCGGGTTCTCTTCGATTGTTTTTTTTTTTTTTTTTTTTTTTTTTTGAAAGGGAAAGAGGCCCTGGTTTTGACGGGGTAACACGAGTTTTGGACGGATGGTGTCCGCGTGCGGAAGCGGAATGTGCGGTGGGGATCGAACAATGAGCGATTGGACGGTCGATTGCACGCACCCGCATGCGGCGTAGTTAGTACAATGAGCTCTGCCATTTGATGGATTGGGAGCCGTTGGATTGTTTGGAGATTCGTGCTGCCAATAGATATGCGTCTTCTGGCTTGGCTTTCAGACATCTTGTTGACGATAGTTAGAAGCTAGATTATGTCTGTCCTCTGCCTACGGATGTACGAATATTTAAAATTTTATTCGAATCCGAAATTAAAGTAAGTAAATTAATTTAATAATAAATAAATATAATTTTAAATATATATATATATATATATATATATATAATAATAAAAATTTTTGATCCGAATCCGAATTCAATTGGATCACCCGAATTCGAAATTATTTTTACAATATATATATATAGAGAGAGAGAGAAAAAGAGGGGTGCTGGAATACTATAAGTAGTAAAATTTTATTATTACTATTGATTTTTTTTTTTTTTATGATGGAGCATTCGAATCGATGATCGGCACCGTTAAAAATGATCTAGACTATTAGTACTATCTAGAAATCAAATTTCAAGTTTTTTCGATATTCTTTTCTTATCTATCAAGTGGACACAAAATGAACGACTAAAAATAAATATCCGTTAAAAAGTGAAGATAGAAATTTTGTAATTAAGATCAAGAGTATAAATTTTGTTTTAAATAGTATAAAAAAATTTCTAACCAAAATTCAGTCAATTTAGATTTCTTTATACCGTTAAACGAGCAAACGTCTCATATCT
>CM054931.1:8448291-8623291 GCA_029168755.2 Tillandsia fasciculata | reverse complement strand
TATATTTTAAAAATTTAGATTTAATATAATATATTAAAAAATATTATAAATAGAAATAATTATTTCGAGTTTGAAATCAAAGTTTAAATTTTTGGAGCTTGAATTTGACTTTTTAAAAACTGGCCGAATAAATACAAGCTCGGGAATAAGTAAATGTAAGATTAATTTTTCGTTTGAATGAGAGCTATTCAAACCTATACGAGCTTACATTAGTTTGATGATAAAAATATTTATGAATCAGTTTATCAGTTTAATATATAGTCATGTATGATTGTTAATTCAACTATTAAACT
Source organism: Tillandsia fasciculata (assembly GCA_029168755.2). Taxonomy (NCBI): domain Eukaryota; kingdom Viridiplantae; phylum Streptophyta; class Magnoliopsida; order Poales; family Bromeliaceae; genus Tillandsia; species Tillandsia fasciculata. The sequence continues at coordinate 8,622,998 of CM054931.1, read as the reverse complement.
TTTTAAATTTTAAACAAGACTACAAGGAGAAATAGTATTTGGTTAAGTCCTTTTTGATTTAGAATTACCAACAAAAGTGCTGTAGCAGAAGCACTAAATTAAAATCTATTGAAGATCTTCTTTATTTAGTACGATCACAAATTCTTAATTGAAAGTTACACTTACGCTTGGAATCTTATTTGAGAATCGTTGCAAAAGTAAGCCGAATAAGTAATTCACTTGTACTTTGAGATCCGGGTACTCCTCGTACGAGCGAGTTTCTCCCCAGGACCTAATTAAAGAGCATTTATTGAAGCAAAAAAAGAAATTTATAATATTCGTGAGTAATTATCATGATATAATAACATGTTTTGTGTTGTTAAGAACCACCACAAATATTTGAGAAAAGATTAAAAAAAGGAGAGAGGTAAGTGAGGTTTCCAGTTTCAACCACTTGACAAAGTGAAATCATACAAATACTAAGGATTTGATATCTAGGTCCACTGAGATTTTGAACAATTTTTTTTTTTTTTTGTATCTCCAGTTGCAAATTGGACACTGCCAATGAGTTTAAGAGCTTCCTATAATTGATTGGCTGTAAAGAAACCTGCTTAAATTTCGATTCTTCAACTTTGGCCTATTTATTTTGGTTTTGCAACATTGGACCCAGATATCTCTTTATGAACCAAAATGACCCCAGGTTGAATCTCTGTTGCAGACATTCATCACAAGGAAAATGGATAAAAAATATAGCAAAACCTGAAAATGCGGCCGATTACTCTTGCAAAAGTCCTGAATACTATAGTCTATACGTACGAATGAATCACTCGGCGCTTTTAAACCGCTGCATTGTTAACATGCTCACTTCGGCAAAGCGTTTAGCGCATTTAGAGAGGCAGGAAGCTTCACTGCGACTGAAGCTGCTCCCGATGCTCCCGGTGATGCACTTGTCCCAGCAGACATCAGTAATCTTTGCGACCATTTCATTCGCCATTGTCTTCTTTTTCTCCTCCTGAAAAATTATTGATTCAGTTTAATCAGTATGAACTTAAAGAAAGAAAAGAGAAATAATAAGATTCAAATTCTAAGAAGTACTAACAAGTTCTCCAAACAAATATGATAAGAACACTAGCAAGAATGAAAGGGGCAAAGAAACAATAAACAAGACGACTACTTTTTGCATTGAGAGTAACAGCCTTTTTCTAGGTGTTCTTAGTTTCTTCTTACGGTTGATTTTACGCAGCCCGCGCGGGTCGTGGTCCGTGTCGCGATCCTCCCTGTGCGGAATTCCGAGAGTCCGTACGTCGGGCATGTAGCATGACGCATGTCTTACGCCCCCCACCCCCGGCCCAATCATGGTGCTCTACTACTCATCTTCTTTCGCGCTCATACTGTGGAGGTCCTCTTCTTCGTCGGAGCCCGTCGGTGCCTGTTGTGTGCCCATTGCCTATCTCCTATCTCCTACAATAATCATAATGATGGTTTGGTACCTTCCCCTCTCTCCTTTCTCCCCCTCTCTTTCCTACATTCTCTTGATTTGCTCCACGAAGGGTTGCCTATAAATAGTGGCTAATGTGGAGATGTAGCTCTGTGTGGGTTGAGTTTCTGTGCGTGGGTTGCTTCTCTCAGAGGTTCCAGTACTCTGTGTGGGTGGATTGTGTGTATAGCTTCGTTATTTCTTGCTTTCTTGGAGGACAGCTCTCTTCTATAATTTTACTGCCTGCTTCTTTGCTTGGTAAGATCATATCCCTAAATAGGTTACCTTCAATTTCTGGCCAAATGTGCTTAGTTACTAGGAGTTTTAAAAAATTTCGTACAAAATTTGCCGTTCTCTGATTATTGATTTTGTGCATTGTTTGATGGTCGTGTCAATTTTCGTAGAAATTTTTGTGTTTTTTTATTATGGTTGATTTTTTGTATAGAATTTGTTGTTGTTTCTTGAAGAAAATCTCTTTAAAATATATATGTTTTATTAATCTATGTAAAATAAATCAAAATGCATATCCTTATGTCCAAGAATTATAAATAATAGTGGTGACGTTTCATGAATCTATGTAAATCATATATATAGAAGGGAAATTAGGGATTGTCATGTATATAGAAAGGAAATTAGGCTCCGGTAATTTTTCATAGTTGATGTACATTGCACCTGTGTACTTGCCTTTAGTCTGATTTGTTTTTAATAACCTTTAGTCTGATTTGTTTTTAATAAGTCCTTCCGAAGGTCCCTGTTGTGCACTTCTCTTGACTTCCCTTCCATGTCCTAATTTCTTTCGGGCATCAATTTGTCAAAATTTTAAAAAAAGAGAATGGAAAAAAATTGTAATCTCACAAATGTGTCATAGACCTGTAAGTTTTCCCTCATAAATACTAATTGAACACTAATCCAAAGTAGAAAGAGCAAGGGTGATAAATGGCCAGCAACATCCATGTCACCAAATAAACACCAAGTGAACTTAAAATTACAGTATAGTGAAGAAAAAAGAAACCGGAATTCAATCTAAATATATTTTGCTCCGACATCCCTAATAGTCATACATTATTAGATCTTCTACAGAACCTTTTGCTTGATAGTACTAAGTGAACCGAAACCCACACGCAGGCCCAAAAATATACAGGGCAGCATAAGCAAGAAAAGTTGGTTGCCTACAAAGAAGGCCATCCAAAGCCTACTTGGCTTCAAATTAGCAAAAAATGGCTGCATTAGAGGGGAAGGGCATCATAGCAACTGCCCGACATTAACAATCAAATATTATTTGGAGTTTTCTCTTTCCTCGGAAATACAAATGGAAGGATAACATCTAAAAAGACCAAATGAGAAATTAGCACACATTTACAACAGTGCACCATTAGAACATTAGAAAGTATCACATTAAAGGGATAAGCCATCATAGTAAGTACCCGAAATTAACAACCAAATAGCATATGGATTTTTTTTATCCCAAAAGCACGGATGAACAATACATGCTGCCTCGAAATCCGTGCTGGATCATCCGGGCTTCAAAAAATACGAGTAAATAGTCCATTTCGATCGTTTTCGCGCGCTGAATTCAAATCCGCTGTCCGTTCTATCAAATTCCACTTCTAAAATTTGTCAAAAATTTCCGAAAAAGTGAACTTGATTCATTTTTCGTGTCGGGTCAATTCCTTGGTTCCAATACGCACGCAAATACCTCAATCACCCAATATGGGCCTCCAGAAGCTGCTGATCAGCCAGAACCGCGTCACGGGGATCCGGATCCTCACATCCTCCCCCACTAAAAGAAAGTTTCGTCCTCGAAACTAACACAACTCAAACAGGAGTTACAAATAAGAGGGTAGGTACTCAGCATCACCGTCTTCAGCTCCCAAGTCACTACTCACTCCCCGTGATTACTCCCCAACAACAATAAAAGCTGGTACGGCATGATCCGATTGCGCAATTCTCTCATCTCACGAGCCAGAATTCGCAACGGGCGTCCCTCGTACTGCACACCCTCACAGATCTCAAAAGGGGCGAGTCAAACATGGGCGAGGGATCCAAAAATAAAACACTCCTGAGCTGAGACGTGGAAAAACCTCAGGAACTCCAACACAAGGCGGGGGGGGGGGGAACAACAAGCTCCAAAAACACAATCCTTGGTACCAATTCATCCAGGATGATCCAAACCACACCCACGCAACCAAACAGGAAAGAGAAAGGCCCAACATCAGGAATATCATCAACCCCGACTCTTATTTTAGAAAACCGCCAACAACGGCGAAAGGTCCGCAAATTTCGAAAGGCCAGTGCCTTCACCCCAATCAAACAAGAACAGGCTTCGACACCGTCTCCATTCTGGAGCAGCCTTTCGAAGTTTTCGGCCCGTTCGCAAGCCTCGGCATACAGACGTGAAAAAGGGAGAGAAGTGTTGAAGCTACTCCTGCTGTGGCCGCACAAATAAAAACTATAGTCTAACCGCGACCCTAGGGACACAACCTCAAGCCCTAGCAGCTAAAACAACACCACACCACACCAACTGTGGAATCATCAACCTCAACCCCCAAACAACTCCCCCACTCAAGGTATCCGCCACTACCGTGGCTTGTCGGGGTGATACAGGGTACTCAATAATAATCCAACAGTAACTCCACAGCCCCTAAGGGAGACATCACTATAACTCGCAAATCCAACACCCAACACTGGCAAAGCTAAAATCAACGCTGGTATCAGCCTCAACATCCAATCGTTAAGCTCTACTGGTACTGCCCAGTCCAAAAAGCTACTCGCTTCACAAACAGTGTCGGTCTCGGCCAATCTCGAATAGTATCTATTTTGTCCGGATTCCCACAGCAACCCCTACGGCTAGAATAAAGTGGTCCGAGAAGGTAAGCTCCCGAAGCTAAAACTTGCACCTCAACCACTTGGCATACAGCTTCCTCCTCACAGACACAGTAGCACTATCCACAAGTGCTCCTCAAGATCGAAGTCACTCAGGGAGTCAGTCCAATATCTATGCATAACACTTTTATCAATCCGTCCAAGTACAGTAGAAACACCCAATTCCACAATTCATAAAGACAGCAGGGCATTAGTCAATCCCCTTGGCCTCATTATGAGCTCATAATGCCCTTACCGTGTCCTGAACGCCATCTTGGCAAAATCCTTGGCTGCAAAATTCCAAGCTGATACATGCCTCACAGAAGGACAACTGCCGGAGTATAACTCAATCAATGACCCTAAATAAAACCCGGATCTGCTAGTGCTCGACCACAAAAGAATCCCTCATAGTCGTGTACCCACAACGTGGCAACACCACTGTGTATCAACGGTGTGGCACTAGGTCCAACAGACCCCTCGATCCATCAAATCCTGTGACGGTGCCATCAGCATTCTCTGCATTACAGATAATATCCAATAAAGTGCTGTCAAGGTTGACGCGGTTCCCAAAGCCACGTCAAACACAATCTCAAACTCCTTAATTGGCGGCATCAATAACAGCTCAGATAACTCACACCCGGGGTCTCACGAGCAAAAAAGATAACCGTGAGTCCCGATGCCGCCGTAGGCACCTCTCACACTGTCACTGTAACCTGTGTGCTCTGATTGTCCCTATAACCAAGGCTCTTCTTGTCTGCCTCGCAGATGATCAAAGTCCTCACTCTCCGCAGTCAAACATCTGGTGGCACTGTGCCAACCAATCTCAGGCACTGGGTCAAATCACCAACTACCACAACCCCAATACGTCTGCAGGTATAACTCGTGGTCTCAACAGCACTGGATATGATCCACAAGCCTCCTCCATAAACACAATACCAACAGTAACCTGTACCTCTAGTGCACGCGGTAGCAACTCTGCCTCTAGTCCAGGCCGGAACGCAAAGTGCACCAACTCTGACTGCTGTGATGAAATCGCACCTGCGACAACCCAATCCACTGCCGTGGCGCTCTCCAACCAGGCGGCACAATCTCATCCACACGATGCAAGCGGTTGTCGCTCAGTCTGCCAGAAAATATCTAGACCAATCACAAGGGAGCACGACCTCTGTCTCTATTCACACTAAGGTGACGGATATGGTCCTCCGCAGCCAACAAATCCACGCTACCGTTGCGCTACTCTGATATAGATGCTGATGCTGCCATCAGGGTTCACCCGACCTCTGACGTCACAGAAATCCACGATCCTGGAGAAGGAAAACAGAAATGCCTCAGCCGGCCGATCCGTCCCCCATCGCCTAGCGCCAAGCGTCTCAATCCAGAACTCACCTCTGGCAGCAGATCCCCATCCAAAAAGGACTGCAGCGCCCAACTCCAAACACAATACCTACTCTATCGAGGCATCCAAAAATCTGTACATGAGGGACCGAATAAACTGAAAGGTATCCTGGCGTAATCCACCTCCAGTCACACATATCCTATGCGCCTCGTCCCTCGAAACCTTGAGCGCGCAGTTCAACAAATGCACAAAGCCTCTGGCACAGGAAGGCTCTCAAATAGTCTCACCATCACCACCAACCACGATTCTGTCTCCAAAGACTCCAACTCAATTCCACAAATCGGGGTGGTTTATCTATCAAAATTGGCTCCATCGATCGATAATATCCCACAGCTCACCAGCTGTCAACTATCCACCCTGCCTCGGTGCCTCGGCACTAAACATTGGCACGGAGGGGGCTACTCTCTCCATCGACGCCACTGAAATCGCTGCCACGGAAGATACTGCTACCAGGTGGTCTCAAGAGGAAAACATTGTTGGGCTGCCCACTGCTCCGACAACTATGTCACCAAAACCAGCTGCTGATATGCCTCTGACAATCCTGTCACCTGGGCCCGGAGCTCTCTGACCTCAATCTGGGTGTCCAGCCCAAATCCAACCGCTCAAGCTCAACTGCTGTGACAGGATGCACACGGGTCAAAACCCAACGTCGGGGAGACACCGCTCACCACGACAAAACTGCAAAACAGCACAACACATCACTCGACCCAATCCAGCGAAAGTCTAGAGCATGTCACCCATTCCACAGCGTTATGTTGTCTGCAGCCAACATAACCACTTAGGAGAATAAACATGCCAATCACTCATCCCATCCCATTGGAGAGGTATAAAACTCAATCAGGACTCTCGCTACAAGTCACGACTCTCACGAAGTCATCCTAGGGTCCAACCACAAGCCTAGGGTTTCTAAAGTCCACCATGACCTACATCCTAGGCTCTGATATCACTCTAATCTGTCACGCCTCGGGGTCGAAACTGTGACCCCGGCTCGCCAACAGATCCGCCGCCCATGCGGAAAACCCCGTATAGACGTAGCGTCAACCTGCAAAAGAAAACTCCTATAGCTAAACAGATATCAGAGCTATAAGATAAATCTGCTATAAAATTTAAAACCAATCATCTGTACAACTGGAAAATAAAGATACAAAGTGCACCTCCCAAAAATGATAATCATACAATATTCCTCAAATACAAAACTCAGAGCTCAACAAGGAGGTAATCCGGAAATGAATAATACATTAGTGTACAGGCTCTCAATACAAGTCATTCTCACTACAATAATCTCTCAAAGGTAAAAAAAATAAAACTAATCTATAGACTGCACTATAAGTCTCCAATGCGGGGGTACAGCTACTCTCCAAAGACAGGTAGGGATCTAGCTCGCGACTCCCTCGCCTCGAACAGCAACAGCAGAATCAGCATCTCCCACAGATGACTCTGCAAAACAAATGAGAGGAAAGAAAAAGGAGGGGGAGAACCTCCAACGGGTGTGAGAACTACATCAACACGTAGTTATCAGTAGGTACCGCCACCAAGCCCGACGGTCTGCCCACTAAATCTACTAGAGGCATAAGATAACAATGCAGTAAAACTGAACAAGAAAAACTGGAGGTACTCTACAGCTATCATGCCTCTATCTAAATGCTCAATGGGTGGTACAGATGAAAAGATATGCAACTACTCGCACCCAAGATGCTCAATCGACCCAATCGAAATGACTGCCTTCTCGGGCCAGTCAAGCCTGCGCCTACCTACTGCCGTTACATCCGAAGACCGGACTTACGTAGGGCGTCCGTGACTGCCAAAACTGGCCCAGCCAGAGGGACTGCGTCGACAAGTCGCAATACAAAGTAACAGATCCACTCCGAACGTGGCACTCGAGGGGCGCGACCCTACCGAGGAAAAAGGTATCCGCGCACTCTGTCGAGCTCAAAGTGGCTCCTGCAGGCTATAGTCAAAATCCACGCTCACTCTCAGAACGGAAGGACCCAAGATACTCAAACATCTAGCACAACGGTCGGAGTACTCTCGACGACTCAGCTGATCAGCTCTCTCGAATCTCGAGACTCTAGCAAACTCCACCAACTCGTGGCACAAAACACACTGGCTGGAGATAGTCCACAGCCTGGATCGACCCACAACTTAGGGCTAATAAAACTGGTCGGACAACACTCAACGACCCGGGACCACCGTCAACCCTAACGGTTCCCAAAAACACTGACCGGAAGATACGCGACGGCCCGGGACCACCGTCTACCCAAACGGCTCTCCACGACACTAGCACAATCTAAACTCAGCTACCAGACTCCACTCAGCCCCCAGGCACGAGTGCAACAATGTCCCACAGAAACCTGACCCCTCGGCCCACTACCCGGGTGAGGCAACACTATGTCCAGGAAAGATGCAAAATGTGGGATGTCTAAAGCAGAAAGAAATCTAGCCCAAGTGAAGGTTCTCTACTAGTCTGATTAATCATGCATCATATGACGGGGTGCTAGGTCAAGTTCCAATAATAACATGAAAGGAAAATCTCATCTCTCATAAGCATGCTTCTATCTCCTCAAGCATAAGACGTACAAATAAATCATGCACGCTATCACTCAAAGGTAGTATACTCAAGTCATACATGCTCACAAGCATAAACAATAAAGAGTAGACATGCATCAATCATATTCTCCAACAAATAAGGGAACATCATCATCTAGCATGCTCTCAATCTCATAGAGGAACACTACAACTATATAAGCTTCCAATTATCAACATGAGTAATAATATCATGCAGCTCTCATTTAACATATTATGGATATCACACTTGCAGGTTCCAAAAGACATAACATGGATATCATATCTTGAAATTCTCAACAGTTACTAACATGATGCTTACACCTCAATCATCATCATCATGAATATACTAGCATGCATACATTCTATCAAACATAGAATTAGATAACCGTCCACCGGTTCTGGAGACAGGAAACCCACCTGAATCGCTTTCCGCAGGCAAAGCTGAAGTCGGTGAAGTGCACAGTCGCTCACAATCCAAAATCTGCCGAAACTGTACCATCGGTACTCGGTCGCACGAACCTCTGTTCCAACAACAACAACACTGTCCACGATCAGACAACATCATAACAAACACCCGCTGTTTTTCCAAAACAGCACAAAGAAGGCCCTTTTTCACATGAATTCTGTCCTTAGAAAAATCTGAAAAAATCACCATTGCGATTCTCGCGACGAGTAGATACAAATCGAGTATTTATACAACTCATTCCGACATCTGTAGACCAAGATACAATTAGAACACTGCGGCAAGTCAAAATGTACACTGTCCAAAATCTGTCGGAAACCAGTCCGAAAGAAGGTTAATTATCACATGCAAGATAATCTTCAAAAATTTCAATAAAAATACGACAGCGATCCTCTCGAAGCGTAGATATCAATCGAGTCTTTAAACGCCTCATTCCGATGCTCGAGCGTAGAGATAAAAATCCGACAATTCTCTGCTATCCAAAAATCCACCAGCAAAATAGTGGCTCAGAGATGCCTCGTAAACCATGCCAAGAACTCAAATTGAGACAAAGTGATCAATATGAAAATCGAAGGCGTACCTCTCGTAAACGCGCTGCCTCAAAAATCGGCTCAAAATACCATTGGAGTGATCTAGGGTGTACCTCTAACCAAAAAGTGACAGTGGAAGCAAAAATCCAAGAAACGTCGCAGTGCGCCGCGTCGCAGAAAGCGCGGATGTCGAGGCCTCCAAAAAAATCTGAAACTTCATCGAAGGGTGGAGGAGAGAGAGAGGAACATTTTTCCTTCAAGGCTTAGAGGGAGAAAAGCTCGGGAAAACCTTCAAATCGCAGGCCAAAGAGGGGATATATATAGCCAAATCCAAACAAATGAGATAATTCCATCTGTGTCCTAGTTTCCGGGCGCCCGAATGTTTTCGGGCGCGCACAGTGCGCCAACAGTGCCCAATCCGGGCCGTTGATCCAGCGCCCGGAATCACCCAACGCGCCACGTGGCGCCGAACAGGGGACAGCGGATCCGGCCGCTCACCAGGCGCCGCGTGGCCTGCCTCGGACGCCGACGCGTGGCGCGCCCGAGCGGGAACCGCGCGTCAACGCGCGCCCGTGTGCGCGCACGCCGCGCTGTCGGGCACGCGCGCCCGCGCGCCTGCCCGTGCGCCTGCCCACGCCCGCGCGCCTGCCCGCGGCCACTCCGCCGCCTGCCCGAGCCCGCGCCGCCGAGCTCCGCCGCCGCCGCCCGCCGGCGCCGGAACAGTACCTGCTGCCTCGAAATCCGTGCCGGGTCATCCGGGTTCCGAAAAATACAAGTAAATAGCCCATTTCGATCGTTTTCGCGCGCTGAATCCAAATCAGTTGTCCGTTCTGTCAAATTCCACTTCTAAAATTTGTCGAAAATTTCCGAAAAAGTGAACTTGATCCATTTTTCGTGCCGGGTCAATTCCTTGGTTCCAATACGCGCGCAAATACCTCAATCACCCAATATAGGCCTCCAGAAGCTGCTGATCAACCAGAACCGCGTCGCGGAGATCCGGGTCCTCACAAGGTAATCCTTGGCTTTATCACATTCTGGAATTGATCCCCTTATGCTTTTTGACACTCTAGACTTTATGAGCATCAAGCTTAAGCGGTTGGATCGCTCCCATTTATCCTGCGCGGATTCCTGCTGTGGAGTTATTGGTCCCACTACCTTAGGCGGTTCCTTAATGCGCCAAGTCAAGATCCATATAACCAAAAGTAAAAAGAATGATTTCTTTCCAATCAGAATAGTTGTCCCCAGTAAGTATAGTAATACGAGAAATATCACTAAAAAAAAGGTAGAGAAAGAAGCTGCAACAATAAAATAAATATTAGACTTTATTGCATGCTATGAGATAATAATCTCTAATTAGATAAATTCAACCTTCCTGTGGGTAGAGGCGCTATATGCATAGAATTTATCTACTTTAATAATAAAATTAGCGGAAAACTAATTCCTAAATAACTAGATTTCTGTACCTGTGGGTATAAGAAAACTTGTTATCTAGAAATTCATTCCACTATCCTATTCCAGTCAAAATAAAAATAAAAAAAAAATTAAAATTTTATTTGACTGCAATAAATAGTTAAATTTTAATTCAATGTCAAAAAATTTTATGTGTTCTTCTTTATTTGTAGGATGCTGTGGCTAGTTCCAAAAATAATGAAAAACACAAATAACTTTATATAACATTGAATAACTATTAAAAATTAAATTAGGAATCTGCATGAATTTTCGGATTAACCTTAAATTCAATGTCATTTTATGAAAATACCATAAACGATCATATACTATGAGTAAAATGTTGTGGCTACTTCTAAACATAGTTGATCTCAAAAAAAACTTTATATGACATCGAATGACCAAATATTTCATATTATTCCTAAACGCAGCGGAAAGTATATAAAAAAAAAATTTATACAACTTTATGTGACTCAAAATTTATAAACTGTATGAAGTCTATATAAATACTACTCTAAATTTTCATGATCACCGTATGTGTGTTTAAAATAAAAAATAAACTAAACACACTACTTTATAGTCATGAATAAATAAATAAATAAGTAGTACAAAATCATATATAATAAAAACCATACGTTACATATAATTTTGATATAGATTTTTTTTATAATGATGAGTTACAATACAAAATATATATATCCTCTTTTCTCTTTAATAATAATAATAATAACAAAAATATTTTTTTTTTTCCGAGTTGAAGCCCCATCAAGGTTACCCGTGTAGCCCCAACAAGAGTTACCACGTGTAGCCGCCTAATGCGGTCGCGGTGACGGTAGCACCTTCCTTCGAATGCAATCTGCAAAAAGCAGAAAGTTTCCTTATTATAACACCACCACTTTTGCTTCCTTATTATTATTATTATTTTAAATGAAAAGGAAAACAAACAAATTTTAAAAGAAACGAAAAAATAGCAAAAGGTTTGGCTCCGATACCACATGTAATACCAAATAAAACTTTAGATCGTACATTCTTTCATAATTTTTAATTTTCTAAAATTAATTGTAGATGACGGTTCTTCCTTTCGATTCATCCTCGTACGCAATCTGCAAAAAGCAGAAAGTTTCCTGTCTATTTCCTTATCCCCGGAGATGAAGCCGTCACAGAAAATTCGGATTAGGTTAGACCGGAACTCCCATTATATATATATATATATATATATATATATATATATATATATATATATATATATATATATATATATATATATAACCGAATGTAAGGATGTTTTAATCACGTCCGTCCATCAAGAATGTGTCCAGATGCATCCGAACCGATTAGATTGACTGTATCTTTAAAGATAGCCTTGAATAAATTACGTAGGCCACATCCAACATCGCCAGCATGAGTTGACTATATTGACCGAGCTCCTTACCCCTTAACTATTTTTTTATGCCAACAATACCACTCTGGCAATCTTCACTCCATCGACACGTGCGATTATTAAGTTAAATTTATAATTTAATTTAAATTATAAATTAAATTTTATAATTTAATTTAATAATTATTTTAAATAGCTGGAATCTATTTAAAATATTGATAAAGTATTGAGAAATAGCTAATGGAACGGGGTATTTGGCCTAATTTTTGAAAAGTAATTTTGAACTTAGGATTTTTTTTGGTTCAATAGAGTGTTGGATAACTAAGTTTTTAAAATTTGATTCTGATTTTTAAAATTAGCTTTCTGATTTTCGAGGCCCAAAATCACAAGCAATTAAAATCTGTTTTTTGAAAAATAATTCTGATTTTTAACTCAAATTTTAAATTTTTATTTTTATTTTAGATTTAAAATTTAAAGTTAAATTTAAATTTAAATTTTAAATTTTAAATTTTAAATTTTAAATTTTAAATTTTAAATTTAAATATTAAATTTAAATTTTAAATTTTAAATTTTAAATTTTAAATTTTAAATTTTAAATTTTAAATTTAGATATTAATTTCAATTTTAATTTTAATTTTTAAATTTTAAATTTTAAGTTTGAAATTTCAAATTAAAAATTTATGATAAAATCTTAAATTTTAAATTTAGAAATTTCAAATTATAATTTTAAAATTTCAAATTTTTAAATATTATTTTTGAATTTTAAATTTTAAGTTTTTAAATATAAATATTTTAAATATAAATTTGATATTTAAAATTCTAATTTAAATTTTAAATTTTAAAATTTGAATTTTAAATTTAAATTAAATTTTAATTTTAAATTTTAAATTTTAAATTAAAAATATAAATTTAATTTCAAAATTTAAATTATTTAAAAATAAAATTTAGAATAAAATTATTATTTACAAGTAATTTTTTTTTTGCTAAATAATTTTAAAATATTATTTAAAAAAAATTACTTTTTATTTAAACTTAACTAAACGCTCTAAATTTTTAATCAAAATTAATTATTCAAACTATTTTTTTTTTTTTTTTTAGAATATAGCCCGAACGAGTGCTAATTTTTTTTATGCGGGAGTAATGGAGTCCGGCGCTTAAGTGCAAGGGAGCTTTCAATATCTTGGGAAACGAATAACCCGCTTAGTTGTCGGGTCGGATAGGGTTATGCCCGTTTCTTTCCCATCAGTAGCCTTCGCTCCTAAACCCGAACCCGCTTCTCCTTCGTCTTCCTCGGTTCCTCCTCTTCCTCCGCCGTTCGCTTCTTCGTCCCCGGATCGTGCTCCTCGACCTCCTCGACGAAGAGGCCTCCTCTCTCTCTCTCTCTCTCTCTCTCTCTCTCTCTCTCTCTCTCTCGTCGCCGGCGATGTCGAGCGTCTACTCCGGCGGTGGCGCCGCCGCCGCCGCCGCATCGCCAGGGCAGCACTCGCTGGCCTTCCGGGTGATGCGGCTGTGCCGCCCCTCCCTCCGCGCCGAGGACTCCGTCCTCCGCCTCCACCCCGCCGACCTCTTCGCGGGCGAGGACCTCTTTGACGACCCTCGCATCTCCCCATCCTCCTTCTCCGCCGCGGCCAACAATGGCGGAGACTTCAGCTTCCGCCACCGCTTCCATCTCCAAGACCCCGCTGACGCCATCGCCCTCTCCGGCCTCCTCGTCCTCCCCCAATCCTTTGGGTTAGCTCTCTCTCTCTCTCTCTCTCTCTCTCTCTCTCTCTCTCTGCTACTCTCCTCTGTTTCTCTCTCTAGATCTTGATCTTTATACGATGCGGATGTGTGTTTAGGGCTATATACTTGGGAGAGACGTTCTGTAGCTACATCAGCATCAACAATAGCTCCCGCTTCGAAGCGAGGGATGTGGTCATTAAGGTGATTCCTCCTCCTTTGATCCTCTATTTCTAATCTTATTTCCCATGCTATACTTTTATTAATGATGAAGAAATCTCCGTTTAGAGGATAGAATCGCTCGTAACGGATCTGTTCTCCGCATTACTTGCAGATTATGCTGATCCTGTTGTTGTCATTAACAGGCATAATATAATAGTTTGGTAAATGCTTTTGCAGTGCAAGAAGTAGATGCCTCTCTGCTTAGTCCTCATTCTTTCTTAATAAGTATTGTTCCTGTAAACAAGAGGAAGATTAAGCTATGAGTCTTTCTGAACCAACATATTTTGGATTTATAATTGGATTCTATGCTTCTTAATTGAACTCGTTACTGAGCTTACCTCGCATCGACAGTAGATATGATTCTCGATCAGTTCTTACATTATGAAATGTCTATGAGCTAAAATGTTTGATTCTTCCACATTTTCTAACTGTTGATGTGTCTTATATGAAGAATTGCACCTGAATGAGAACTCTTTGCTTGACAACCTGTGAATGGTATACCTTTGGACGAGAGAGAAGATTAGTTGTTATCTATTGGTTGATATTTCTAGCTGTAGACCGTAGGAATGTGAAAACGTACAATTATATGATTAAAAACCATGGAGATGAAATATGCGAACTTGATTAAGAAACAGTTTTCTGGTTTAATTGATTCACATTATCAGTTGTTTTTTACTCTGTTCAGGCAGAAATGCAAACTGAAAAACAAAGGATATTGCTATTGGATACATCAAAATCACCTGTTGAGTCGATACGTTCTGGAGGCAGATATGATTTTATTGTAGAACATGATGTTAAAGAACTGGGTCAGCACACGTATGTTGGTTCTCGACACCCGCACACATGTATTCGCATTCCACTCCCTCTTTAGTCTTAATTATGTAAAATTGATAGGGTTGTGTTGCCATTCAATCTCTAGGCTTGTGTGCACTGCTCTATACAATGATGGTGACAGTGAGAGAAAGTATCTTCCACAGTTTTTTAAGTTTGCCGTTGCCAACCCGCTATCTGTTAGAACAAAGGTATGCTCTATTTTCTACTGTACTACAAATAAGTGTGAGTGAGTATTTTGATATGATTAGAGTGTAAAAGGTGTACGAATTGTTTTCTTATCTCATCTCTCTTTGAAATCTATAGCAAATAATCCAATCAAGTTATTTCTTCATGTGAATGAAAGGCGAGCTGTCTAATTAACAAATCATTCTGATTTAGATTTCTTGAGCAAGTTCTTTTCTTATTGCTTTTCAGGTTCGCACTGTCAAGGTAGGTCATTCCTTGCCTCCTGAATCAGTATGCTTTTTGTAAGTCAATTTATACATTAAATGCAGTTTTCTTCGTAATTGCTATTGTCAAAGATCGTGTGTATCATTTTTTTATTTCAACACCATAAAACTGGCTCAGATGGCGGGAGTCCTTTGTTTCTACCTTCAATGGTTGTTTTTCTGTTAGCAAGAATTCCCTTATTGCGGCATGAGGGTGGTGTCATGCTATTGTGTTGGGGTAGTTGGCATGGCCATAAATGCACAAAAGTAACATAATGGCCTGAGGTAGGAGCTGGTCAATGGCACAGATTTTGCTTGATTTAGCTTGGTTTCTCATGGCCATACACTTAGATGTGAACTTGTGTAAAAGCTACACTAGCCTAGTGCATGCATGGTGATGTGGAAGCAGATGTGTCAATAAAGAGCAGATTGTGTACATAATTCAGCAAAGGAGAACTTAAAATTTCAACAAGTAAAATAAGTCTATATATATGGCGGGGAAACAACTCATTTTTTGACTGAAAGGGTAATCTTGTACGAATCAACATGCAATTTTTTATTGCAAACTTTTAGTTTTTTGCTTTAAAGCAATAGTTATTATACAGAATTAGTACAAAAAATTCGAAAAGTAGAAACTGTGAAAGTTAAACATATGAAGTTGAAAGTAACAAAACATATCTAACAGAATGAATTTGTAGTCTTGTTTGGTTAACCAGTGTTTTCTATAGATTAGAGAGCCTTTACGGCTTTACCTTACTGGCTAATCAGTAAGTAGTTACAATTGCTTTTTTATTCAATGTTCATTTGTACCCTATAAGAGGTGCTTTATTGTACTTCTTGTCTATAGGAGTCACAGATTCACCAAATGGAAACACAAACTAAGGGAAACTTTGCTGATTGGGGTTTTCTGTTATTACTTTGTTTTACTCAGGCTAATTGATATTTGATTCTATTTGCTTATGTGTTCAATCTTTCTACTGCTAATCTTTCATTACCAGGATTGTACATTTTTGGAGGCTTGCATTGAAAATCACACAAAATCAAATCTTTACATGGATCAAATTGACTTTGAACCTGCTCAACAATGGACTGCAACAAGATTGGAAGCTGATGAAAATTCTTCAGAAATAAGCCCTAAGATAAGGTAATTCACGTAATTCAGTTTCTTATGAGATACATGGTATATTCTCTGTGCTTTACCTGAATTATTACATATCTTCTTTTTTTAAAAAAAAAATTGTATACAAAGTCAATAATGACTCTAATAAGCAACAGAATGACAACATTTCATGTTTGTTATCCATTTGTGTTGGCAGGGATATTTTTAAGCCACCAGTTCTAATCAGAGCTGGGGGAGGGATATACAATTATCTTTATCAACTAAAGCCATCATCCGAAGAGTCCAGCCAAGTTAAGGTAGATGGAAGCAATATTCTTGGAAAATTTCAAATAACATGGCGTACAAATTTAGGTGAACCTGGACGCCTGCAGACTCAAAACATCCATGGCACGGTTAGTACACAAAGATCCTACCCTCTAACTCTTATATTCAATTTTGACTTGTGTATATGCTGCAATAACTCAACAGCTTTGAAACAACTTTTTTCTGGAAATAATAGCTCTCCACAGTATTGGCAAGAACTATGGCCCAAAGGCTATGCTCTGACTTAACTGGAGTTGGGTCTGAGTTGTTGGGTCTCATTATAATGATAAAATATTGTTGATCAACTTGTATTCACCAAAAATATAAACTGCTTGTTTCCGCTATGTACTGTAACCAATATGCTGAGCGAGACTGATTTAGCTGATTTCCTACTTTACAAACTTAGTTCATTATTGCCTGGGAAAATCCAATTGAGGGATATAGGGATGACATGGAGGGTAGTCGTCAATGGATGAGAATCAGCAGCTGAGGTGGCCTTATTTAGTTGTGGGAATAAACACCTTTGATAACCAATTGACAAGCCTTTCCTTTTCTTCCTTTTGGAATTTACAATATTAGCATATTCAGCTCTTTTACTATAAAAATGTTATTTATTTTAGTTGGAATAGCACTGTTTCAAAGTTTCTTTTACATTTTACTGGTGTACACACAGTAAGTTTCCAAGCTCTCTCTCTCTCTCTCTCTGTTGACAGCCAGTCGTGCACAAGGATGCTGATTTACGAATTGTTGAAGTTCCGTCCGCCATCTATCTGGGAAAGCCCTTTTTGGTAAGTGTCGAATCTTGTATGGATTTAAATCAAGGTGAAAACATATGAAACTTACCTTAACTATGGACCATTTGAATTTGGCTATCCAATCTTTCAAAATTTTGATTTTACTACCTAACCTTTCATTTTGTTTGATTTGAGTAAGCCAACAGCACTTTGATTTCAAAATTTGAATGCGGTTTTTATCTTTACTGGTTTAATTAGTATAGTTCATGCAATTCTCACAACTATAAGTTCATTAAAGTAAGTAATTAGCTTAAATTTTGGAATTAAAGTGCTATTGACTGACTCAAATCAAACAATTTGAAAGGTTGTATAGTAAAATCAAAATTTTTGAAGATTGGATAGCTAAATCCAAATGGTCCATAGTTCAGATAAGTTTCATACATTGTTACCTTAAATCAAGTGTAAGTGTATATTTGCTGTAGGTATTCCACAAATCTATTACTGTCTTTCATACTTGTTCAGTAAACATGGAGAGTTCTTGAATGTGTCCCAACTACTGCTGTTAGTCACATAACTCAGCCGCCTGTAGAGTGAGCACAATGTTCCTCTAAGTTCTGGTTATCATCACTCTGTTACATTGCGAGTCTAGAGCACTGTGGTAGTTTGTTCACTTGATTATGTTAACGTCGATTGTTGCTGGAGAAAAACAAACAGCTTCTTTGAGTACTATTGCCTTTCTTCGCCAAAATATCGACCTTAACGCTTTAGGCAGTTCCTTCAGTTCTGCTCAGGGTGTAGCTACCTGTTTGACCCTGGATGTTAAGCTAGGCACCTGGTACACATGATACTTTTCACATGTGCTAGATTCATTGAACGGAGCAACAGTTGCTATGCGATGAATTGGAATTAATGAAAACCTTCAGATAGGTTAATTACATTCTATGTCTATCAATGTGAAACTTTAAGGGTACTAGTTCTCTATTTTGGGTAGATTTCCATGTTTTGCTAGCTCTCTGGTTGCATAATGAGCTTTTTTTTTTCTTTATATTAAGAATTGTGTTTGGAAGCCTCGGATTTCCTCTTAAGTATGTCTTTTTGATTTTGAATTTTCCTACTGAAAAAAAGTTTGTGAAGTCAAGTATGTCATACTCTAGTAAACTAGAATGAGGATAGTTCTTTTGTGTTTTTTTTATATATGTAAGTGTTTTTGTGCGTCTTCAGGTACGCCTTTGTCTCACAAACCAAATGGATAGAACCTTGGGCCCTTTCGAAGTTTATTTAGCTCCTAGCATTTCTGGTGAGGAGAAGGCTGTCTTGGTCAATGGGCTTCAGAAGTTGGTAAGACATCCAATAGCCTATAATCACTATCGTACACATGTACGTCATTACGAGAGTTGTGAATAGACTATGAGCTAATGCTTAGTTATGGAGAATTCTGTTATTGTTATTCTCGACAAAGGTGATAGGTTCACAAACACTTCCATCTATTACCTTACGACCTTTTTTTCTGCTCTAGTTCTCTTAGGCTAGAAAAGAATTTAGTTTTTGGTTCTTCAGGTCAAACGAGTAAATTCTGGTAGATACGTGTTAGGTTAAAGACTTTATGTAAGCAGTTAATTTTGATAACGTTTTGAAACAAAAATGTGAAAACTGTTTAAGTTCATCATAGTTATAAATGAAGGATTTTATGGGTATTATTACTTCTTGGAAGTATGCAAAATACAATTTAAAATTTTTTCATATGCTATGTATATTTTTGCAATCCAAAATATTCTCGAAGACATCTGCATATAGTTCCTTCTCGTAATAAACCTTATTCTATGGCATGCTACGCTAGCAGAGTTCATGCTCATAATGTGCGTATGATACTGATTAGCTGTATGTCTGTCTCACAAACTATTCTCATCTAGTCTGCTTTCACTAATATCTAAGTTATAATGTTACTATCTAGCTATTTGTTACACAGGATAATTATTACAACTTTCACTCCTTATACAGGTTCTACCACCGGTGGAAGCTTTTGATTCTGTCAACTTTAACCTGGTGAGAGAGACCATCTACAATTTTGTGTTTTCATATCGAATAGTAATTTGAAATTTTGCTAACATGCGCGCATGAGCTTAGGATGTGTTAGTCAGAACTAACTGAGAAACTTTGTTCCACCAAGAAAGGTTGCTTTCCCCTTTCAGAGCTGCATGAAGGAAATGGTTTAGGAAAACTAACAGCAGCAATCTCCATTCCATAACGCATGCCAAGTATCATATATTGAGTTTCGCTGATATCCATCACTAAAGGATATTACAATGATGTTGGCAATGACTCGGCCACGTAAGCAAGTGAAAACCAGCCATTAGAAACTAATCCATCTCAATTATGTTTTCATGTGTAGAAAGATTTTCCGGGGGAGCTTACGATTGTGAACTGTCAGTATAATTGAGTTAACTTGTCCGGCATAATTCTAATCTTCCCTTAGTCAATTTTGGACAAAATAACAACATAACATAACTAGAATACTCATCTAATGAAGCTTTATGTAGTAACAAACCTCTTATGAATTATGATCATTAGTTGTATATTGAAGACGGAATTGCTTCTTATTTCTTGCGGATTGCTTGACCTGGCAGAAATTAGATAATGAGATTCCTATTTGGCACTGTATTTGGCAGGCTGCATTTCAACTGGAAAGAAGTACGTGGATTTTTTTTTTTTTTTTTTTTTTTTAATCATGATAAGCATCATTGTTGTTGTGCAGAATATGGTTTCTACTCGGCTTGGGGTCCAGAAAATCTCAGGAATTACTATTTCTGCTGTTCACGAGAAGAAATACTCCGAGCCATTACCAGATATAGAGGTAAATACTCCTCGGTTACTCAAATTCTGTTTGTGTTCCCTTGTCGACTTCTTACAACTGTATACTTTGGCAGATTTATGTGGAGGCAGAGTGAGTTTGCATTGTCTACCAGGGCGGAAATCTTAGAAAACGTTATTCGGCTGACTTTACACATATCTGCTTAATTTAGTTTTTGGACAAATCTGATTACTTTGATAAAAACCATCTCGACATTGCGAGCAATCAAGATACAGTGGGATACAGCAGATGCAGCATGGTGGGTACTTAGGTTTGCCTTGAAGAGAAGTTATTGTCTGTGGTTTAGAATTATGCAAACAATTCAGGAGTAATAGTGTACATCTGTTTTATTGGATCTCACTCTTTCTTAATGTGTTTATTTATGATATTTCCTGGATTTTTTTTTTTTCTTTTTTTTTTTTTATAACTTTTTGATGGTTAAAATGCAAGAGTAGTCAAACGTTTGAGTTAAATGGATACCTGAGAATCTATGCGTGTTTTCTCTTTTATTCTTTGGATAAACTTCAATTTGCCGCCTGTGGTTCAGCTCATTTTCACTTTGTCTGTAGTTTAGCTCACTTTTATTTTGTTGCTTTGGGATTCAAAAAATTAGACTTAATTGTCTTGTGGCTATATATATATATTTATTATATATATTTGCTATCCTATTTTATTAGAATTTTTCGGCAGAGTTAAAAGATAAAATTATTTAGTTAAGAACAACCTTTTAAACCATTGAAGTGGCCAAGTAAAAATATGCTTAACTACAGGTGGTGCAAATTGGAGTTTTTCCCTTGTACTTTTTATGCACGACGTCATCCCATGACAATCTGCTCTTGTATCCCAAAACTTACGAGACTTGACCATAATCAATGTTCTACTTATCTTGGGCAGTATTATCTGATGCCCTGTTTTAATTTAATAAAAAAAAAAATTTGCTTCTTCTGTGGGAAGTGGACAGGACCTGATGAATGTTTTGTGGCAGGGATCTTGTATGAATCGAGTTTCTAGCTAAAAGTCAAAAATTATGGATAAAATTTTCTACCCTTTTGCTTTTGACCTATGAAGATAATAATAAAAAATTACAATTATTGTTGCAATCTTTGGGGCACAAATTAGTGCGCCATAAGATAGATGACCCGGCCCACGCATGAGTCAAAGAAACGAAGACACATGGTACGTAAAAAGCGCCTGAATATGGAGAGACTTTAGGCGCAAATGATAAAAACGGTAAAAACGTGGGGCATACTTATGTAGTCGTGATTACTGCACTCTCCCACTACGTGAACCAACCAATAACTGTGGACTGACATCGAAGTCTGTAATAAGAGTTTTGCATCTTTGAAACAAGACCATCCATTATTTTTCACTATAATCTACAACTTTTCCTAAGAGTAGTATAACTTGTGG
Organism: Tillandsia fasciculata; assembly: GCA_029168755.2. Taxonomy (NCBI): domain Eukaryota; kingdom Viridiplantae; phylum Streptophyta; class Magnoliopsida; order Poales; family Bromeliaceae; genus Tillandsia; species Tillandsia fasciculata. The sequence goes on along the minus strand of CM054931.1, from coordinate 8,601,284 downwards.
CTTTCGTTTTTTGCTTTTACAGGTTTCTTTACAATGCTCCTAGAAGTAGTTTACTTGTAACCCAAATTTCTTGTTACTTAATACAACCGATTCGGCTATTTCAACTGAGTCTTCAATTAGCCGAGTCTACTTATTTTTAGTTTTCTTCTGATCATTTAATTAGAACCCGATTTAGCCGATCCATCTTCAACCGAATCACTTAATCTCTAAAAATATGGCACATTCGACGGTCAACCTAGAGACCGATCCATCTACCGAGAGAGATCTTGATCTCGACCTTGATCTCAGAAGCAAATCTAGGTCACCTCTGATTCGGTTTCTGTCCAGACAATTTTTGGCATGCCTGGTGGGACTATCAGGTATAGATCATCTTTTCCATATCAGAATGTCTGACGAACAATTTCTTCAATTATGAAATAGAAATGTTCCCAGAACTTCTACGAATGAGCCAGGTGGTAATACCGAAGGTACGAGTGAAAAGCGTTCAGCGTTACTATCGGGAGTCGAGAGTATAACAGGTATTCGGATCCTTAGGAGCCGAACTCAGACACTTACGCAAATGACACGAGTTCTTAATAGTCTTGACCAAAGTACTCGGTAGAGATGCGGTGTTGGCCACGGTCACGACCTCAAACGAAAATATAGTTCGAATCGGGCAATTCTTAACCCAGAACGAGCAGGTAGCTAGAGGACTTCTAGCCCCCTAGTCTTAAATCAACCTCATCCTTGGGTGCATAATGTATTCTAGTTTGTTTCGCCCGTACAACAACCTGTGGCTCCAGTAGTACTGCCGCAGTATCTTACGACTATAATAAACATGCCGCAGCAACAGGAAATGCCCTTTCAATCGGCCTATCAACCAACGAATATGGCTACCACCTCCTCTTCCACCAGCTTTTCAGTATCAAATGGCAGGAATGAGGGCTCGGGGGCAGAGCCTAAACAAAGGACAACAACATAACCCAACACCAAATGTTTCGCCTCAAGCCGAATTAGTAGGGAATAAGACCCAAGCGCCTATCTCGACAAAGGCTAATAATAAAATGTATGCTCAAATAGAGGCGATAAGAAAAACTTTTGGTATAGGTGCAAGGCCAGCTATGCGGCCAGCTATCAGATCTCCATATCTCGTAACTGTGGATATGAAGCACGTACATCCGGTAAATTGGAAGATGCTGAAGTTTGACAAATTTTCAGGTGATGAGTTCGAGAATACGGTCAAACATATAGCGAGGTTCACGATCCAGTGTTCGTTTTTGAAATAACAATGGTTCGATATGTCGTTAGCAAAAACGACATTTACTTGGAACATATGCTTACCTCTGAATTCAATATGAGATTGGGACAAATTGAAGCGTAAGTTTCTTGAACAATTCTATAGATCAGAGCCTGAGTTATCTGTGGCCGATCTAGCCCAATACCGGCCGGCAAAATCGGGTGAAATGGTTAATGAATACCTGAACCGTTTCAAAGTCGCGAGAAATCGGTGTTTCGTTAGAATGCCAGAATTAGAGTTTGCCAAGATGGTATTCAATGGTCTGAACTTCAAAATAAAATACCATTTTGATGATAGATTCTTCCCAAATCTATTTGATTTGGGTGTTTAGATTGCTCAATACAAGTAGTTCCGAAAATAAAATCCTTGAGAGAAGAATGTCCGACTCAAGTAGAGTCGAGCCGAGCCAATCAAGCGAAAGCGAAGAATCGGTTGATGAAGCCGATGTGTATATGCGGCTGAAACAGTGAATAACCGCTAGCTATACAAATGTGCACTTTTGAAGCTTAGCAAGACTAGCGAGTCTAAAGCTCGAGTCTCGGCTATTACCTATTCATTCAACACATCTAAAACTGATCAGATATTTGATCGGTTATTTAAAAATGGTAAAATTAAACTCCAAGAGGTACAAATTCTGCCCCTTTATGTGGAGTCGAGAAGAATGAAATATTATAAATAACACCATTTGTGGAGCCATCGAACCAGCGAATGCACAACCTTTAAGAGGCAAATTTAAAAAGAAATTGACGAGGGTTGGTTGGCCTTTATCAACCAAAAAAAAAAAAAAAGAAATGAAAGTTGATAAGAGTAATTTTCTTTCAAAAGCTAATATGGTGGCTGCTAAGGAAAAGTAGGCGATACTGCAAGACAACTTCTAGGACTAGTGGGTCGAGGTCAGGAGAAAGCTTTGGCTTTGCATCAAGTGCAAGACCGATATGGGGCGCAAAGATTGGGAGGCAATCGTGCGCAAGAGAAAAATGGCTGGTGAGTGAAAAAATTTCTTGACCTTCCCCAAAGAATGGGAGGAATACTCGGAGAAAAGGTCCAATGAAGAGATGGACTTGGAACAGGACCTGCCAATTCAAAAAGTTGTAAAAGAATTTTATCACGCAAGTGATAAAGAGAGCCGAGAGGAGCACACAAGGCGACCTTTTGGCGTACAGCCGTGAGCCAGGGATTTCGGCCCATGGGGCATTACTTAATACGGTCGAGACCCAAACCCGAGCTCGAGATGATGACCGAAGGGACAATAAAGACCTTCCATCGAAGATTAGTACCAGAGCATGGAATCCAACCATGATTGAGACCATAGGAATGGCAAGGGATTCCAAGAGAACACCTCAAAATGGTGAAAATATAGGCAAACGTACTGGCCAATTAATAGTTTACGATGAGGGGACCGATCAAGTGGTACAGGCCAATCATAACCAAGAACCAAAAACGTCGACAGCAAAGAATGTAAGCCGAAATGAAAAAAAGCATTGGAAATATGCAAAGAGGAGGAGACTGAATACATGGAAATGGCTCGAACATAAGCTTCCCTCACAACCAATGAAAAATAATGTCGAGGCTGATGGTTCGACTTTTACCATGGAGGACGTCATGAAGCGAGAGAGATGACCAGCCAAGAAAAGAGAGATCAGGCTAGAGGAGGAATCTTTGGCTGAAGAAGCGAGGAATCAAGAACCAAGGCCTCGAAAGAGCCTCAAAATAAAGAGTTGGCCTTGGGGGCCGACAAGTTAAATGATTCGACCATTACTAATAAGGCCGATGTGGATAAAAAAAAAAAGTATGTGAGGATTCAACTGACAAAGCTGATGAGAGTAAAAAAAATATATATGTTAGTTTGGCTAAAGCAAATAAGGCCGAAGAAAAGATAACATAATTCGAATGATGACGACTGCATTTATTGAAGAATAAGTCTAGTAAAACAAAATGACATAATCAATCGGACCCATCAAGTAAAATATTTAATACAAAACAACTGAAAATAAGCGGCTAATTACAATCGTTGGTTAAGCCTCGATAATCATTCGAACACCCTTTCAAAAGACTATTAGGGAGGCATTGTTGGTGCACAAATTAGTGCACCATAAGGTAGATGGCCTGGCCCACGCATAAGCCAAAGAAATAAAGATAAATGGTACGCTAGGAGCCGGAAAAAGAGCACCTGAAGGTGAAGAGATTTTAGGCGGAAAGTTAAGATGTGAGGCGTAACTTATGCAGTCGTCACTACTGCACTCCTCCACTACATGAACCGACCAATAACATGGACTGACAAAAGATTACTATAAATAGTAATTTTGCAGTCTGTAATAAAGGTTTTACACCCCTTAAAACAAAACCACCACTTACTTTTTATTGCATTTTATATATTTTCCTTTTAAGTAGTGTAACTTTTAGCCTTCCTTTTCTGCATTTATAACTTTCTTTATAGTTTTTCTAGAAATAGTTTACTTGTAACTCAAGCTTCCTATTACTTAATACAACCGATTCGACTCTTCCAACCAAGTCTTCAATCAGCCGAGCCTACTTATTTTGGCTTTCTTCGGATTGTTTGATTAGAACCCGATTGAGCCGATCCCTCCTCTATCGAGAGCGATTTTGATCTCGACCTTGATCTCGAAACCAGATCCAGGTCATCTCTGATTCGGTTTCTGTCCAAACACAATCTTACTACAAAATCCTAAATTGGAGTTTATTATTTCATTTGGTATCTCTTCATTACCTTTATAACCTAATGCAAAAATGATGTCAATCATCATCAGTTAATTTCACCTGAATTGGCAGTAAGCATTTGGTGGGGGTATTACCATTTGGCAAGAACATAGAACAACAGCAGCAACAGCAAAAAAAAAAAAGACCACATTGTAAAAGAGAACATATATTATGCCTATGAAGAGAAAACATATTACCCCACCTCAATGAGGAAAAATTAATATCCAAGTTAACATGATCCACAAAACCCAGAATACAACATACTATCACTCACCAATAAGTTGACCGATTCCCTTCTTCAATTTTAGAACTCTGATAAACTTGATAAACTGGAAAACACATGCATCTAAAGCCACAGCATAGGCAACGCTCCGTTGCGCCACAAACCTGAATGAAGAAGGAAAAAGTAAGTAATGTTAGAGAAAGGATAGAAAACACATTAACTTAAAAGCACTTTGAAGTGGGTAACTGATCTATAAAAGTTTAGATTTCAGTCCTTCGGTTTAAGTATTTCTATGAGAAGTTGAAGAGTATCCATTTAAAAAACAACATTGCATGTCATTTACGGAATAATCAAAAACCTGACAAGCTATTCTATCTTTTGGTACAATAGCCTACACTATTTTTAAAAGAAAAGGTTGAGTTTCATCAGAGCACGGAATTTTCCAAGACCAAAAATAGCAAAGCTCATATTTCAGACAGTCATTTCAAAATGTGGTAGAGCTCATATTTCATTGTGTTCTATAATGTACTATTCTATCAGAAAAAAGAAGAGTAGATGGAACAACATAAAACAGAGGTATAGCAATGAATAACAACCAACCTCAGATTACTACATCCTTTTTAGCAGTTGGTTAGTGGTGATCCACAGTAGTGGACGTCAGAGATGTCCGAGAGCCTCTGCCTCGGGGAGTGAGTTGAGTTAGCCGCCATGTCGACCTCCAAGGTGGAGATGCACTTGCGCTTCTGCGACTCCTGATGCTGCTGCGGCAGCTTCTCCTCCGATGCTTCTGCGATCGGGCTCAGAGCCAGCAGCTGCTGCTTCTGGTGCTCTGCTGCTATCATGGCCTGCGCCTCTGCGACAACCGCGGGGCTGTCGTCTGTGGCATACAGTATCTTCTGGATCGCACCAACAATCTGCATATATATACACAAAAGGGTCAATAATTCGGTGTTCCTTTGCAATTTCAAGAGTCAAAATTGCCAAGAAGTCTATCAACTCATAAAAGGAGAAAGAATCATACGTTTCAGGGGACTTCATTCTGCTGTAGTGAAATATGATTAGATCAGAAGATATTGAAAAGAGTACTGCTAGTATTAGTAGGCTAAACAACTTAGAACCTTACATATTCTTTTGGTTTGGTATCTTTTCAGATAAAATTCCTGATGCTCCATGTATATAATTGTGTGATGTCATTTATTTGCACATCTTCATTATTACCGCCCGTATATTAAGGAAACCCGAGAGGCCATTCATGCCTCAGAAATCTCACATGAGAAATGTGCTTCCACCTCAGAACAACAATGAATGTGTCATATATGTTTGAGTAGTCCATGCTTATCAAGAATTATGATATTCATGTTGGTAACTTGTGGGATTTTAAGCCATTTTACATTATAATATGAGGAAATATCACCTCAAGTTGCTACTGTTAGTATACTACTTGCCTACACTATGATTAAATTATGAAAAGAGACAGATTTAGATGAAATTTCTCCGCAATAAAGGAGGGACAAAAAAGTGGGGGAAAATATTTGCTACTCACAGACAAGTGCTCAATCTCAGGGCTCTGGCACAAAATCTCAATATCCCTCAACTTAGCAAAGTAGAAGTCCCTTTCTTTCTCAAGGCTATCGACAAAAAGCTTCAACTCAGTGATCTGCAATTCAATGCCACAAATGTAAGCTTTCTCGTGCTACTAGAAACCCAGAAACAAACAGAACCAACCCAACTTACCTGCTCATCATAAGCTTGCCCTCCAGCATTGCTGACTGGTTTAGCACTCTTTTGTGATGCATTGGTAGAATTCACATCGTTCTTTCTGGCGGGTTGAGATGCCTGAGATTTTAGGGCAGCAGATGAAGACTTGGATGATGCTTGTGTGGGTGCTGTTGCTGCCCTCTTATTTGCTTCCTTTCCACCTTTACAGGCATCTCTTCTTTCCACAGCATTGTAGCTAAGAGAGAGAAAGAAATAATTTAATAAAGTTCGTAAATGGGAAGTAGAACTAAGGAAAAATAATTGACTATGTAATTTCTAAATCCTAAGTTACCATGCGACGTTATAAGAAAAGAAATCTAATCAAGTATGAGTTTACTTGTTCACAACACCGCCATTGACTGTGTCGCAATATCTCTTCATCCACTGCATGAACTCTAAATTATCAAGAGGCCTTCCTTTGACAAGTTTGTTCACCTCAATATGCTGAGGAAAGATAAAGAAAGAGAAGATAAGGACCAAAAAAATGCAGAAGGTGAGCAAGATTGATGGACAAAAAGGGTTGTATAACTTGAAATTATATAGTTCTCCACAGATTCTTGTGCTATGACCAGTCAATTATGGGAACAGGAACTAGCATACAGAATTTAAAAAGAAAAAAATATATATATACTGCAACTTTATTATCTGATATGAAGCTCAATAAGACTTGTTTAATCCACTACTTAAAAAAAAAAACAGGATGAGTATTATTAACTGCATTAATGCCTATATATAAGTAAGCAGAAACCGAGTTAGAGGCCTTGAAAAAAGACTCATCACTTCTCAGTGAACAGTTCATGCTTTCTTCTGCACTAAGTCATGCTTGGCAACATATCATGGGATAGCAAACAAAACTAATACCATAATAAATATTTCAGATCCAAGTAATTTACAAGTAAAGAAATTTTCAAAAAAAAAAAAAAAAAAAAAGCCAAACTAAAAGGGGAAGATCTCAAGATTTTAACTGTAAGACACCCTCATAGGAAGCTTGTGGAAAGATCTCAAGGTTTCCCCAGTTGCAATGGATTTCCCATGAGAAGAGAACTTAGATGCCCTAGATATCTGATGTTTCTTTTTCGTAAGAAAAAAATACAATTTGCATGAGAACCCGTGAGATTGGCTCGGTACAGAACACAAAGCCAACAAGCATAGGATACGAGAACATCTAACAGATACCCTACTGGCTCTTATTCTTTGAACCTCTGTGGTGCAGCTTCCCCAACAATCCCTCAATTCCTATTCGTAATACATTTTCATTAACATTCTAAGGAGAAAAGATATCAACAAAATTTCCATTTTGCTATCTCAGATGATACATTGGCGTGCTAATTCGCAGTAATATGGCGGAAAAGAGAGACAGAGAAAAGGAAAAGGGAAAACCCCCAATCCCATTAAAAATCCCCAAGAAACAAAATTCCCAAATGATGAAAGAACAAATCTCTGCAAAACCCAATCTTCTACACAACTAATCAAGGACCTCAGAAAAAAAAAAAAAAAAAAAATGAAAGTAAATAAGCAGATCAACAGAAATAAAACAGGGGCATTGATGAAACCAAAAGAAAGCCGAAAAGATATATATAAAATACCTTTGTGATCTTGAGCTTGTTGAAGACGTCCTGGAGCACCTTGTAGTTTTGGATCATCTCGTACTCGCTCTTCGCGTCGAAGTTGACCTTGTGCATCGGCACCATCCCCGGGTGCACCGCGTCCATGAGTTGGCACCCCACCGCCCCCGACGCCGCCTACCGAATCCATCACCATCATCGTCAACCATCATATCTAATCCAAAATCATCATCTTCCTCTACGAATCTCAACGAGATCGGGCCAAGAAACGTACCTCTTCCACTTTGGAGAGATTGAGATGGAGTGTGGAGTTGATCCACGCGAGGATCTCGCCCCTCCCCACGAAGTAGGCCGAATCCATCATCCCTATGTTCGTTGCCGCCATTTCCCTCTCGATCCTTCCTCTTTCTAGGGTTTCGATCGAGGAGCGGAGGAGGAAGAAGAAGAGAGAGAGAGAGAGAGAGAGAGAGAGAGAGAGAGAGAGAGAGGGAGGTGAAAAAGGCGCTCTCTTGTGAGGAATTCAAAAAGGGCTAGGGTTAGTATTGCTCGAGAGAGAGAAAGAAAAAAATAATAAAAAGGGGAGTGGGAATAACACTGTTGTACGTTACCGTTTTCCTCTATATATATATAGAGGGCGTTTTCTTCAAAAGTTTCTGAATTGGACGGTGGATGTGCGGGAGATGATTCATCGGACGGTTCAGATATGTGATTGAGCGGAAAGTTTTCGCGAGGACAATTCGGCCACTTTACTCTGCTTTTTTTGAATTTAATAAGTGGACGTTTGCATCAGAGAATGGGGGCATTTTCGTCATTTAATAAAATTTTTGGACCGTTGTGATGTCTGAATGTGCAACCTGTATTATACCGGTGAAAACGGAAATTGTACGGAATAAATGTTAAAATGTGGTATTTTTATATTTAAACATAATTTTTAAAAAGTTATTTTTATTATATATTTTTTTAAAAAAAAAAAATTGATTGATTGAAATATAAATAAAGTAGTGCCACCTTCTATAGAAAATAATTTATTGTATATAATTTTTTCTGACCTGGTTAGGTAACATTATATTATTGATATTTTTTAAAAAATTTGATAACGTCTATAAAATAAAATTTAATGATCATGATTTTAAATTTGAAACTGTTCTATTTGTTATTCGTGGTATAAATAATACAAATTTTAAAGTCATATAAACAATAAATAAGATGGTCTTGCATTAGAGGAATTCAATTTTTAATCTTTAAGGTCCTGTTTGGTTGGGGGGGATAAAGGAGTAATAATCCTCTTTATCCTTCAATTTTTGCCAAACAAGAGAAAAAAAAAAATATAAGTATAAAAGTTTAAAATATTACCAGATTTGAATAACCCGTTAATTTCTATTCCACCTCCCCTGGAATAAGATTTATACCTAGGGACAATGAATGAAATTTTTTTTTTTTTTTTTTTTGCTTTAGCTTAGCTTTCTATCTAAAACTATATTTACTAAAATATACTATTTACTAATTATGTTTACTAATTTTATTTAATAAAATATGCTATAAAATATAAAAATTTATTTTATATTTTATTTACTAATTATGTTTACTAATTTTATTTACTAATTATTATTTACTAAAATATACTATAAAATATAAAAAATTTATTTTATTTAGATAAGATATAATTTATTAGCAATTAAATTATCATTTTAATTAATTTATAATAATTAAAATTAATTTATATATATATAAGGTAAGGGTAAATTTAGTATTTTGATAAATAATCTATCATCTTTTTTTACTATTCTTCACTATCTCATAATTTTAACCAAACATAATTTTTTTTATTTTAGAGAATACCAACTTTTAAATTAAACGTAATTTAACTTTTATACTTGATTATTCAGAAATAGCAAATTATCTTAGGTATAAAAAAATTTATACCTCTTAAATTTATACCCGAACCAAAATTAGTTACTGCCTACAAGCAGGTTTAGAGCTCAATGATAAAGTAGACAAAGGTTTCATTCCTCCAAAAAAAATTTCAAATCATGCCAGATTATTATTTACTTTGAGTTTAATTTAAAATTTAAGATAATTAACACTTGCACCATTTTAACTTTATGTTCCAAGATTAGAAGAGCAATGGTTACTTCGTATTTGGAAGTTTCTGGATTCCTAGTATCTTCTTATGTGCTAATGTATGTATATATCTTTCCACATATATATATTCATTTTACAAAATTAGCATGATGAAACGAATGTAGTAGCACTACGGATACATATTTAAAAATAGTTGTCAAAGTATACCATGAAGATATTATTTTCGAGTAATATTACCACATTTTAAAATAAGATGTATATTTTACATGTTGGATTTAATTTTTTCTATATATAGACTAATATATAAATTTACAATTATATTATGAACTATCTAATTTAATAGGATCATTAAGTGATCTAATATGGACTCTAGAAACATCTATTAGGTATGGATTATTAATGTGTAGAAACCCAATACAAGTCTAATTAGGGTTTATGGGACTCTTAGTAAACGTAGTATATAAAAAATATAAAAGAGTTGTGGTCCCGAGTCGGATTCATGTCGTCAATTTGCCCTGCCCCATTCAGAGCAAAATTAATTAGACGACGAATCTATACTCGAAAACATTCAATCCAGAAAATTTTATTGTCGGTGTTTGAGGAACGATAAAATCTGAGAACGCGTTTCATCAGATATGAATTTCGATAAGCGTTTATAATGTTTTCAAATAAATGAACGATTATCTAATAATTTATATGTGTTTCTTGGATTATTTCGTATTAATTTGCATACGGATCTAACATTATATTTTTTTTATTGAAGAATTATCATTTTACTACTTATCGTTTTATTTTTTTTATACTTTTATTATATATTATTTAAAATTTTTGTAAATTTTACTATGTGAAATGTAAGATCTACACCTTTTTAGAGATGTACAAATATTATTTTTCATTTTTATTTTTTTCATTGTTCTCTTATTTATACTTGGGAGTTTCAGTGGAAAACCACCTGGTTGGGTTTTCCAACTTTTTCTAAAAAGAGAAACATTATTTACCCCTAAATAATGGATCTTTTTTTCTCATGAGAAAGAGAGATCAGAGAGAGGCAAATAGAGAGCAAACTCTTCTTCTTCTTTTTTTTTCAAAAGTTATATTATAAGAACATGCCAATTTTCATAATCAAAATATATAAGCATCAAAAAGATACTCTAAATCAAAACGACACATCCAATCACTTGTTTATTCACTTCAACTCTCAAATATAACTTCAGTGGCGATCGTTCTGCTTCAAAAACTGTTCAAGGATAAATGCACGATCCTGATGCTGAAAAAAAAGTCGAACATGCGCTTTAGAGAAATATATTTTCCTTAACGAAAAAAAAAAACAAAAAAAAACTATGTAATATAGTTAGTTGCATCTTACAAGGGTTATTTACGACAAGAAGAGCGTCGCCCCCGAAGTTGCAGGTTGAGGGTGACGATTCGCGGGGCCTGAAGTAGGAGTCGAAGACATAGGAGGCGTGGTCGGCGACGGTGTTGGGGTTGTAGCAGCTGCCGCCCGGCCTGATCGGGGTGCAGTCCACCACATTGCATAGCGTGTCGATGTCCTTCTGAAGCCTATCATTGCCCGCTTGAGGGTTGGCGATGCACCACCTCTGCGCCTGCACAAATTGTGAAATAACTCGATACTTTCAACTAGGGATGGCAATCCAGCTCGCTGTTCGCAGGTCAGCTCGTGTTCGGCTCGAAATGAGCTCGAGATTGAATCGCTCGTTTAGTAAACGAGCTGAACACGAGCCGATTTTTCAGCTCGTTTAATAAACGAGCCGAACAAGAGCTGGGGTCAGCTCGCTCGTGTTCGGCTCGATAACAGCTCGAATATATATATATATATATATATATATAAACTTGACTATTTAGATTTTAGGCTATCAATTTTTTATAAATTTTAATTATTAGATTAAAATTTTAATTTTTTAATTTTCTTTCAACTTTATACTTAATAGTAGAAATGAAAATTAAACTTGTTGTTCGGCGAGCCGGCTAGTGTTCGGCTCGTTAATAAACGAGCCGAACACGAGTCGAATTTTTCAGCTCGATATTTAAACAAGCCAGCTCGTGTTCGGCTCGTTTATTAAACGAGCCGAACACGAACCGACTCCAGCTCGCTCGTGTTCGGCTTGTTAACACCCCTACTTTCAACTCATTATTCCTAGCACATGTGCTAAAAGAGTTTGATGATTTGAAGTCTAGTTTAAATAATTTAATCATATTTAATAGTATCTATTGTTGTTTTGGAAGCTTCATTATCGAAAATAAATAAATGGCAATAGAACCGGTTTGTTACCGATAGTATTCCAACCTAGCGCGCTCTCTCTCTCTTTATCACATGCGTTGCACTTGTTAATTTGTATACTAAATTAAAAATATTAAATTATAATTTATATAATTTAAATTTAATTTTTTTCTCTATCTAAACTATAATTTTTATAATTTTTTTATAATATAATGAATTATATAATTTAACTACACTCCATTTACAAGAGAAGACAAGTTATTCTATTTTTCCTCTTCCATTACTTATAAAATAATCGTTAATTAGAGTATGTATGTGAAAAATAAAGTTATGCTATGAAAGTATATAGATAGAATTAATTATTTAATCACATCATAATTATTCTAACTAAACTATAAATATCTTAATTTTTCAATATAAATATAAACTAATATAATCTATATAATTTAAAATTTTTGTTTATATAAATTATATGCTTTTCATAATAATTTTTTTCTAATATCATAAACTATATAATTTAGTAATACTTGTTTTCTTCCCTATTTAACATCTAAATATTAAATTTTCAAACTTATAATGTTTTAAAGCTTGTAAATAGATTTTCTATAGGGGAGTATATATATATATTATATCACATATATAAAAATAAATTATTTTTAAATATATTGTGTTAAATTTTAAATACAAACTATAGATTCAAACTTTATGTACAACTATAAAAATATAACTATCAAATTGAAATATATCAGTACTCTTAATATGTTATTCAAAAATCAATTTGTATTCTAACTTTTTGTACAACTTAAAAGATATAACAAATAAATTAAATTTAAGTTTAATATTTTAATTCCAATTTTATTTACATATATTTATATAATTAATAAAAATAAATATGTTTATTAAGAGAGTATGTGAAAGGTCATAAAAATTTATTTTTTGTGTATTTTATATAATTAATAATAAAAGTAAATATGTTTATTAAGAGAGTATGCAAAAGGTCATAAAAATTTAATTTTTATAAATATTTAATTTAATATTTAAAATTATATTTATTAAGATTATATATGAAAAGTTTTAGAAATATTTATTGATGCGTAAATGTAACTTACTAAAATACCTCATGTACAAAAGGGTAAGGAAAATTTATTAAAACTAACTAATTATAATAATACTAAATTTGAACTGTAAGTTTAATCTGGAATTAAAATTTAAATTTCTATTATAAATTTCAATTGCACATCAAATTTATAAATTTAAATTTAAGTTTGATTTTTTAATTCAAATTTTATTTACATTGAATTGAACCATTCGAAGATTTTTGAATTCAAAATTTAAACTCATGTATAAAATTACAATTTGATTATAATATGTCAAATTAGTTCAACAAAACTAAAATTTGAATTCAAAAAATAATTTAAGTTTAAGTGCACAATTTAAATATAGAGCTTTATTTTAGAACATAAATTTCAATCTGAATTTAAATAGTAAACTAAAATTCAAATTGTAAATATATTTTGATTGATTTTTTAAAATTCTGACTAAATTTGGAAAAACGAAAAATGGGGCCCAATTTGGAAAAACACAAAATAGATGGATTTTTTTTTATACAAAATGGCATATATATATATATATATATATATATATATATATATATATATATATATATATATATATATATAAAGAAGAGTGAGAAAGAGAGAGAGAGAGAGTCCAGATACTATATTATGGATACTACCAAGCACTTAGTGCTACCAAGTTTTCCACCATTAAATTAACCCCTCTAACATTTTCAACTCTTAGAATATACGATTCAACCAACCAACCACTAAACCCAAAGAACCCACTATCATTCTAATCACATATTTTTTTTATCCAATGGTTAAAAACCTAATAACACTAATGACTTAATACTATTAATAGTATAGTAGCTAGCTCTCTCTCTCTCTCTCTTTCTCTCTCTCTCTCTCTCTCTCTCTCTCTATATATATATATATATATATATATATATATATATATATATATATATATATATATATATATAAAATTGAGCTCCTATGCTTTTAAAAGTATCAAGTCATTGATGCTTATAATTAAGTTTTTAACCATCCGATGAAAAGATGTGTGGCTAGAATGATAGTGGGCGCCCTTGGGTTAAATGGATGGTTGGTGGAATAGAATGATTTAAGGGATGAAATTAATCAAATGGGTAGATCTAACGGTAGAAAACTTACAAGCATCAATTGCTTGGTTCTTGTACAAGCATAGTAGCCGAAGTATGCTACTATACTCTTATGAGTATAAATCCCTTTGTACTCTTAACTTTTTCGCCTTTAGATGAAGGAATGTACGGTTAGGATGATAGTGGTCCCCATAGGGATTAGTAGGTTGATGGTGTAATAGTAGAAATCCTAGGGACTATTATAATCATAACCACACATTCCTTCATCTAAGGGCCGAAAATTTATGAGTACGAATGAGTTTTACTCATAAGAGTATAGTACCCGGACTCTCTCTCTCTCTCTCTCTCTCTCTCTCTATATATATATATATATATATATATAGTAAAGCTTATATACTTTCAAAAGTACAAACCCAATTATACTTATAATTTTTTTAACATTGAATTTAAATTGAGATCCGTGCTATTGTACTTTCTTTTTCTTTCTCTTTAGTTAACTTTATAATATATAGCACGGATCTCAATATAAATCCAATAGTTAAAAAAAAATCACAAATCTAGTTTGGCTTTTGCTTTTGAAAGTATATAAGTCCTCTATATATATATATATATATATATATATATATATATATATATATGGGTCCGGCTACTATATTCTTATGAGTAAAATTTTTTTGTGCTCATAAGTTTTCATCCTTTGGATGAAGGAATGTGCGTTTAGGATTAGAGTAGTTCCTAATAGTTTTACTATTTTCCCAACAATCTAGTAAATCATAGGGGGACCACTATCATCCTAACCGCACATTCCTTCATTCAAGGGTGAAAAAGTTATGAGTATAAAGGATTTATACTCATAAGAGTATAGTAGTCCTACGCTATATATATATATATATATATATATATATATATATATATATATATATATATATATATATAGTCCTGCTGGAATACTATCGATAGTACCAAGCAATTGGTGCTACCAAGTTTTCAGTCCTTGGATGAAAGGATGTGTGGTTAGGATTATAGTAGTCTCCTAAAATTTAAACTATTCAACCAACCAACCACTAAACCCTAGGAAACCACTATCATCCTAACCGCACATTCCTTAATCCAAGAGCTAAAAAATTGGTAGCACCAATGACTTGGTGCTATAAATTGTATTTCATCTAGTTATATATATATATATATATATATATATATATATATATATATATATATATATATATATATATATATAATTGAGCTCCTATGTTTCTTAAGTTTTTAACCCTCAGATGAAAGAATGTGTGGTTAGGATTATAGTGTGCCCATTGTGTTTAATGGGTGGTAGGTGAAATAGCATGATCTAAGGGTGAAATTAGTCAACAGGATATATCTAATGGTAGAAAATTTATAACCGGACTATATATATATATATATATATATATATATATATATATATATATATATATATATATATATATTATATATATATATAGCTAGGGTTCTATACTATTGATAATATTTGAGCTCCTGTATTATAGTCTTATTTGTGATTTTAGGGTGCTCAAATTAACTATCCATACCGTTAAATATGATCTAGGATATATAAAGTTTTTAGAATTTTTTTTTTTAAATTATTTTCGACATCGTTTACTTAGTAAATAAATCAAAATGAATGGTGAAAATTGAATAATCTTTAAAATTTGAGAATAGTACTTTTGAATTCAAGATTAAAAATGCTGATATTGATTTAAATGGTTTAAAATATTTTCTATCAAAATTTGAATAAATTTAGATTTTTTTATACCGTTAAACTACAAACTCGTCGTAGTGGCTATTGAAAATTAACAATTTTGAAATGATTTGATCATCAAGTAAACTATTTCGAAAAATTATAAATTTTTTTCCTAAGAATTTTACATACCCTAAATCATATTTAACGGTATGAACCATTGATTTGAATATCCTAAAATTGAAAATGAGACTATAATATAGGAGCTCCAGTAATATCAATAGTATAGGGGCCTAACGCACATACTTTCATCCAAGGACTGGAAACTTGGTAGCACCAATTAATTACTTGGTGCTATCGATAGTATTCTAGGCAAGTCATTAGTGCTATTAAGTTTTTGACCTTTAGTTAGATTAAAAGATATACAGTTAGGATGATAGTGGACTCCTAAAATTTAGTGATTGATTGAAAAAAATAGTATAATCTAACTATTTTCAGATACATAGCAAAGTTTATTTTCGCAATTTCGCAAACATATTACCTAAATTTCAGTTGCGTAAAATGGTTAGTGAACTTACAACATTACGCTCGATTCCCACATCACTCACACCTACATCATGGAGAAGCAACAGCCAAATCAATAATTTGGTAAATAATATATACCCTCAATAAATTTTTAGATCTTCAAATCTTGTTTAAATGGAACGAAATTAAAATTAATTTAGTAAAAAAGTAAAAAAAAATACCTGCATGGGCATAGATGCAAGAAACCAAGGCCAGTGCACAGATTAAAAAAACTTTCGCCATTGACAAATCCCTTCAAAATCGATCTCTCCCTCACAAACAATGAAAGTATATATATATATATATATATACACACACGTAGAAAAGCACAAATTTATGCACAACGAATATGTTCCTTGGGAGAGAATAAGGCAATTGATTTCGTTGAATCTATTTAATACAAATTTACAAAAAAAGAAAAAAATTACTATTTACTATGCCATTATTAGCAACGAGTAATTTTTTCCTTTTTTGGTTCATTCCCATGCATGCATATTCGTTGAATATTTAAATTGGAGTATATCCTCCAAATCACTCATTTGAATGAATTCAGCAATTAATTAATTTTATTAAATATTCTATATGTGTATTATTTGTAGTGGTTTGTCGACATGATAGAGATAATGCTAACGACATTTAGCACTACAACAAAATTAGACTATAGCGACACTTTTAAGTATTTTTAAAATCTAAAAAAAGTGTCGCTGATAAAAATACCGACACTTATTGTAAGTGTTGGTATATGTGTCGTCGTTAGGATGTATAGCGACACATTTTTATAATGTGTCAAAAAAATATGTCCTTATAATCTAATTTTGAATATAGATGAAATATAGATAGGACACTTATACAAAAGGGTCACAAATATGTATCCCTATAACCTAATTTTGTTGTAGTGTAGTTAGAATTAGACTATTTATTTTTGTTTTATTTCTAATTATCTTTACTAATTTAATAGTGCGTTATGTATGTATGCATGCATGCATGCTAAGAATGTACTTGACGTATTTTTCTTTCTCCCAACATTGCTTAATTTTTTATTTTTTTTTTATTTTTTCTCTCAAAAAGACATTGCTTAATTCTTCTGCTTGGACCAAAGCGTATGACCAGCAAATTTAATTTTTGTTCTTTCTCTCTGTTTTTTTTTTAATTTTTTTTTTTTTTTATTTTTATGTATTTCTGGTTGCGTCTAATGGCGTCCAGAGAGTTGTAGAAAGGTTCACTGTTATAAAAATTGTACTATAATTCGATTGGGATTAAACTAACTAATAAAATTATGTTATTGGATTAAAATAAACTTATAATAAAATTATTACAAAAAAATCTAAAATTATTGAAGAAAAAGAAGAAAAGCTTTTGATCCTTAAGCGTTCTTAGCATAGCCTGTTAGATTTAATTTTTTTTATATATGGACTAACATATAAATTTACAATTATATTATGGGCTATCTAATTTAATAGGGTCATTAAGTGATTTAATATGAGCTCTGAAAACATCTATTGGGTATGGGTTATTAGTGTATAGAAACTCAATACAAGTCTAATTAGGGTTTATAGGACTTTAATTAAACATAGTATATAAGGAATATAAAAGGGTTGTGGTTTCGAGTCGGATTCCTGCCGTCAATTTGCTCTGCCCCATTCAGAGCAAAATTAATTAGAAGACGAATCTAGACTTGGAAGCATTCAATCCAGGCGATTTTATTGTCGGTGTTTGAGGAACGATAAAATCTGAAAACGCGTTTCATCAGACATGAATTCCGATAAACGTTTATAATATTTTCAAATAGATAAACGATTATCTAATAATTTACATGTGTTTCTTGAGTTATTTCGCATTAATTTGCATATGGATCTAACATATCCTTAAAATGTAGTCCCGACTTTCATGCCGGATTAATCAAGAACACCATCTCAAGATACGATTGAAAATTTTCTTTCTTCGAGCACTATTGTGATGGAGATTGATAAAATAATCTTTCAACACTCGACGGTAAAAGAGATCAACCAAAAGGAGAGGAAGCAGTTTTTATTATATTGAATATTCTTCGAGGGGTCTCTTTATCACAATGGTTGGGTTCTCAATACAGGAAGACCAGGCAAAATTCTATACCTCTCGATGACTTCAAAACCTCAATTTTATTTAGTCCTTTCGTTGAATAATTTGCAAGATTCTGCTCAAATTTGATAAAACTCTAAAAAAAATAATACCGTGAGAAGATAGCCATGCATCTAATAGACTTTTGACTCAATTTAATATGTCTGCTAATCTTAAAGTTTACTATTTTTTTTTTTACAATCTATCGTATCTTTAAGGTATCGTTTGGATTGGGGATAAGCCAGAATGAGTTATACCAGGTATAAGTATAAAGTAAGGGATAAGCCTGGTATAAAGTAAAATTGTGTTTGGTTGGGAATGAGGCTTAAACCTGGTATAAGTAAAATAGTATTTGGATTGGGGTTGAAGAATAAGGAGGAATAGAGAGTTGACTTTTATGGTAAAGATTAAAATATTCTTTTTTTTTAATAATTTTTTCAAAATTAAAATTTTAAAATTTATTCAAATTTTAATCTTTATTAATTTTAATTTTTATAAAAATTCTAAGTGGGAGCAAAAAAAAAATGTTAATTTTAAAATTTTAAGTAAGAGTAAAAATTTTAAAATTAAGTAAGAGTAAAAAATGTTAATTTTAATTTTAAAATTTTAAGTAAGAGTAAAAATATTGTATAAATTTTAAAATTAATATTTTTTAAAAATAAAATAAAATTTTAAAATTTATTAAAATATAAAATTTATAAAATTTAAAATTTAAAATTTAAATATTTTTTAAAATTTAAAAATTTTAATTAAAAAAAAAAACCCGCCCAGAAGCTAAAAGAAAAATAAAACGGGAAAAAAAAAAAAAAAAAAAAAAAATGAAATGTCCCTTCCCAAGGCACTGCCTTGGGAAAGGACATAGGGATAAACCGAGGGGTGTTGGGGGAGGTGAGGGATATCCCTCCCCCAAACCGGGGATATCCCCGTTTGGGAGGGATATCCCAAACCGAGGATATCCCAAAGGTGTTTGGGTATAAAGGGGGGATTTCCCCTCTTTATACCCATTCCAAACACTACCTAAAAGTCATACCGAATAAAAATAGGTGGAATAAGAGAGAAAATCAAATGAATAGATGACAATAAATTCTTAAGACACTCAACTTCAAGGCAAGTTGTATTAAGAGCAATCAACTCAGTCTCCATAGTGCTTCTATTTATGATGGTATGTTTTGTGGATTGCTAAGAAATTGCATTACCATAAAAAATATATGTATATAACAAAAGATAGATTTAATATCCAACAAATTAGAAATTCAAATGGCATCATTGTATCCCTCAATTACAGCATAATAACCAATCAACCCGAGAATTATAAGAGAGAGTACCTTTAAGATAACAAAATACTCTTTCCAAAGTAATTCAATTAGTCACAGTAGGTGTAATGATCTAGGCTTCTGCAAATGAGGTAGTTCTGGTGAAAATTGGCTTGGAAGACTAATCAAATGATCCTGGTGAAGTTTCAAGCTAGAAGGATTGTTTTCGGCATGGGTTCGACGTGAAAACTCAATTAAAAGATCATTGGACTTCGTATAATAGACTGAAAATAGTCAAGAGACGACTGTGGATAAGTCCAAGTTGGGTTTTGAGGGTTTCACAACAATTAGACAAGTGTTGGAATTCCAATGAGCAAAAATAAAAATTTTACGACAAAACAAAATTGGGCTAAGAGGGGTTCAGATTCTGGACCTCTAAGGGAGGGACCAGACCTTGGCTGCGAAGATCGGACTTTGAGGGTAAGGTTCAGATCTTCCCTGCAAATCCTGAAGGGGTAACCTTTGGGAACCGAATCTTGTGGGAAGGTCTGGTAGGTCAGCAATGGAATCCCTAAAGGAGAGACCTTCGAGGACCGAATGCTGGAGAAAAGTTTGGAGCCTCAACAACAGAAATGCCCAATGAAGGTATTTCTATAATTTTATTGGGAAGGGGCCTTTAAGAGAGGACCATTCCTCCTCCTTTTCCCTGTACGCACACACACGCACACGCACCATGCACAGTAAGAGAAAGAGAGGAGAGACCCTCTCTTTCCCTCCCTCTCGTTTCTCCCTCTCTTTCTCCATAACTCGTCATCTTGGCGAAGTTTGACCTCAAGAGTTACATAGGAGTGCTGGATCAAACTTTCGGCATGTGTGGGAGCTCGTGGAGCTCGCGGTTGAGATTAGGATTTTCAGCAAACGACAAGGATTCTTGCTAAATTCTTTAAAATTGATATCCTAACATTCTCTAGAGGCTTCTACGCCTATTTGCTCGAAGATTCTCCAAAAATATCGGAATAGTTTTGGATAAAAAGGGAACTAGGGCATGTTCAGTTTTTTTTTTTTTTGGAGTTTTTAGGCCTAAATTGATTGCATTATTCTCTAATTGAAGGTTAGAGATGAGCCTTAGGAAGCGATGAGCGTCAGCAAGCGATTTCGCGTAACGACCAAAAAATGACAGTTTTGACCATATGTGCTTCATGGGTGAGCCGTTTCGCATGTGAGCTCGATTGTAAGTGTTTACAAATAATCGGGATCATAGCTAGGTGGGTTGTGCTCTATCAAAGAGATAAGACCATCTCTCATGTCTGGAGTGTAATTTAATATTATTTTTATTGATGCATATATTGGTAGATTAATTGGTAAAATGAGTAGGCATAAGTCTTATGCTACTTAGGGTGAATTATCTATCAATGGATATGGAATATAAGCATAAGAAAATATATAGGGTATATGTATCTATGCCTAGGGGGAGACAGATAAATAGAATTGCGTTGTGAACTAGTAAAATAGATTGACTTGCTTTAAAATTTAGAGAACTCAATATTGTACTAGTAAACATAGTGCCACCAAATCTAGGATCAAAAAAAAAAATTATAGTGATAGGTAGGCCACTTGGATAAGTCGTGGAACTTAATGTTATTAAACATAGGTTGGTAAACAAGTGAACCTAGAGTCGTATGAACCTAGGTGGGTTAAAATAGTAGACCTAGTGTCATTGAACATATATCTTGGAACAAAAGAAATGGCGAACCTAGAAAGGTAGGTATAAATATGGTTAACAATGGATTCTTGTGACCTTTGGAGGAGTAATACTGGAATCCTCAACTGTTATCTGTGGGGGATGTGTGGGCGATCCTCTCCCAATGGACGACAGGATCCGTGGGCATGTGTAGGAGATCTCGCCTACCAGTTACCCTATTGCTAGTGATGTGCGTGTGGGTGATCCTCGTCGAGCTTAGGGTGTGGTGGTGTTGTCGAAGGTATGGTGCGTTTTACCTATCGGTAATAGATCATGGCTAGGGTATGTGTGGGGCAACCTGTCTGAAGCCGAGATAGTAGTGGTAGTCCGTTGATGATTGACTCAAAACTGAGTTAGGTGATTTGACTAAGGTGAAGAAACCTTTGGCTAGCTGTGGTATATAAAAATGGATAGTGAAATAGAAGTAGTTGGTAGTTCCTATTTGCGTAGATTTCATTATCGCATTTGCATGAGGCATAGCATATGATCATATTGCATATAGTGTAAATTTATAGTCCTACAGATTGTCTATCTATATATTTTAGTTGTCTCCTTTGGACCCAATAGGTCTAGCTTCTCGCTTAGGTGGTCGTACTCACTAAAAACTATTGTTATAATTAATTCTCACCTTCATGTTTTGTAGGTCCTTACGTGAGCGGCGTGGTGGCGTAGGGCAAGGGCGTTGCTCAATAGATAGTGCGCCCTACCATGTGAGACTCAGATAGAAGTACCCTTCGTCAGTGAGTTGCTAAGGGTATTAAATATCAAAAGAATAAAAATATAATAATATTTTGGGTTGTATAAGAAAAAAGAAGAGAAAATGTAATGTATTATACGTCTTAAACGAATACTTATAATAGCTAGTTGTTTATATTTTATATACTTGTTGTCACGCCCGGGATTTAAAAGCGGTGTTTTCTTTTTTTATAAATCAGAGTTCAAAACATTAATCCTCAGGAAATGAGCAGATCCGCCACGTGCATAAAAAATTTCTGATCCAAACGAACAGAGTCTCCCCTATACACATACGGCTAAACAAAGTACAAAAATATAATCAAAGTCTACTAGACATGATACTAAACAATTGAATCATGATCTGAATATAAATTATGATCTTAAGCACGCATCATAAGTAAGTCGACAACTACTAAATTCCATAATACTGATAAACCAAATCCAGCATGAACTGAAAACTAAATAGTATGAT
Source organism: Tillandsia fasciculata (assembly GCA_029168755.2). NCBI lineage: Eukaryota > Viridiplantae > Streptophyta > Magnoliopsida > Poales > Bromeliaceae > Tillandsia > Tillandsia fasciculata. Next base: position 8,578,668 of record CM054931.1, on the reverse strand, counting down.
AATAAGTCATGAGCGGAATAACTAAAATCTCTGGAACATAAAGTAACAAAATGGCAGGCCAGCTAACTAGCTAGCATAATGGGACAGCTCTATCGCAGAATTCTTATATCAATGTTCCGACATCTCACCACTGGACAGACCTAAAAAAAGTATCACCAGAGGGTGTAAGATGCAACTGAATATATTCCAGTAGATACAACGAGCTGGGGACCAGCAAGTCGTACCTACTGGTATATATACAATAATCGAAAGGTAGGTAAAGCATGATCAGTAAGTAAGCAAAATATCAAGTAAATGATACTAGTATGAAAGCGGTAGCTGATAGGTAATATGATAAGCAGATGGCAAAATACTATAAATTAGATAACATGAATAAATAAGCAAATAAATGCATTAACTGTAATGATAACCAAATCAACCCAATCGAATACCACTGTTGGTCCCTAGAACCTCAGGCTAGTCCCTGACTAGAACTGACATATACCCTAAACCAGTGAGAACAGACTAAGAATAGGGATCAATATCACCTAACTCCTACAGGTGTAGCTACATAATGGGCTCACTAGTCGATCAAACCATTCTACCGGTAAAGAATACCATAACGGGGGTCAGTCCGCTAGTGTACATGAAAATGATAGCTCGATCAGACCGTTCAGGCCATGAAGGGTTCACGATTCGACGAATTCAAAATCGGACTTTACCATGATGTTCAGCTCGATCAGGCCGTTCAGGTAGTGATTTTGTTTCATCGTGTTCGGGTCTCATTTTGTTACGTTAGTCGTTTCTTCACAAATACCCTTCCGAAATTTAAATTTTTGAATTTAAAAACTACATAAATCATTTGAATTTCACATTTCAAACTTTAAAATCACAGTTATTACATCACCGCTCAAAATGTTATAGACAGGTTAATATGTTTAGCCCTATTATATCTTATATTTATGATTATTCCAAATTCTGGAAGTGTCATATTTTTTTTCGTTTTAAGATCTGACATTCTCATTGGGTTTGAGCACACTCATAAGCACCAAGCAAGGTGAGATTCACATTGCTAGTTTTAGTCGACCTGGTGGGGAGTCGCACTCCATCCACAACGGTCATCAGCCGGAGAGCCGTGCTCCACCCGCTGTATGACCCAAGTTTAGTGAGAACTTATACTTCTAGATGATAATTATTGATTAGCTTTGGTATCAACTGTGATACCCCGCTCTCTAGGAAAATGATTTTTTTTTTAGAGAAAGATAGTACGCTACCTGCTTCATTCATCACGGAAGTGAACTGAGCAACATAGGTGAGACAACTAGATCTCTAAAAAAAAAAAAAAAAAAAAAAAAAAGGTTAACTGCATCTTACAGCAAATCCTCCCACATCAAAACCTCTATATTAACCCACCTTACAGCACTGAGTGGGTCGGGGTTGGCTTGGTCAAAGATCACTTTATTTCTAATCGTCCAAATCACCGACCAAGATGCCGACAAATAGGATAACTGCTTAGACCGTACTGCAGCCCCCTCCGAAGTCATCCACCTCTTCCAAACTCTCCTAACGTCATGCCCAGCCTCCCGTGGCCAAATGGCCCTATTGCTCATCCCTAACACAAACTGCGAAAAAACACACCTCACAAAGAGATGGTCTATCGTCTCTTCATCGCATCCTCAAAGCAAACACAATGTGTTCCCTGCCCAGTCTCTCAAAGACAGAATATTTGTCGTAAGCAGGCGTCTTTTAAGTACCAACCAGATTAGAATCTGAACTCTAAGGGGGTGTTTGGATCGGGTTATCTTGGTAGGATTACGGGTAATTCTGCCATGATTACTGTGTTTGGGGAATCCTGCCTGTAATCTGTTCGGTAATATAAGATTCCGAAAGGTACAGAATTAACCCCAAAACATTACTGGGGGGAGGGGTGTATGTTGCATTACTGGAAGCGGGTAATGTTGTAGTTAATGTAAAATAACAAGTTTACCCTCGAGTACCCCCAAACCCTAAACAGGATATCATTCCATCTCCTCTTCTCACGATCGCCACCCCCCTCTCTCTCCCGAGACTGCCGTACGGACCTCCCTCTCTCGCCCAAGCAAGCCGCGGCCGCCCCTCTCTTCCTCAAGCGCCCTCAAGCCGTACGGCCCCTCCTCGCCCTCTCGCCCTCACGCCATACGCCTCCCTCTCGCTCACGGCCCCCTCTCTCTCTCGCGTGCGCACGCTCGAGCAAAAAATCTAGTTTATCCTCCCAGGTAATCCTTATGATCTTATTCCCTCCATTTATCATTTCTTCTACATGTATAATTTTTTTTTCTCTCTTGCTGAAAATAATTTGTTTTCGAACTGAAGTTAGAAGCATTTTTTTTTAATAATGAGTGTTTATAACTCATTTTTTTATATAAAGTTCAGATTTATTGTGTTATTTGTGTTGGACTAGTTGGGTTAGACCTTTTTGGATTGCCTTTTTTGGGGACAAGAACTTTTAAACTTTTATAGTGTAAGTATTTAAGCCTCTACTTTTGTATGGTATTATGATGTGCAGAGGTTTCGACTCTATGAAATATTTATTCCATATATTGCTTTGTTTATATTTAACTTGGTAATGCCATTGTTTGATGTTAGACTTGAAAATTATGTATTTGATATTATGCCTTATGTGATGTTTAGTTATTTATTCTCTTTAAATATAGCTTCTAATATGAAATTTATTTGTTATTTTATGATTTTTTATTATTATTATAGTCTATTTTTTATTTATTTTTAACGGTAGAAATTAATTTTTTGCTGTAAGTTTTGGTGGTGTAAAATATCAAAAGGGTAATTTTGGAAAATGATATACATTTCTATCAGGATTATTGAGTTTTAAAGGTTGAACCAAACGTAATAATGCTATAAACACTGTAATTTAGCATTACATTACCGGTTTATTCCAAACGCATTAATGCAGCATCAGCAGTAATCTCGTTCAGAAATGCAACATGTCGGGTATGTTGAAATACTCAGTAATCTTACATAACCCGATCCAAACGCCCCCTAAGCGGCATTCGAAGGCTCCATAGTGCCCGGGCATACAAGCCTCTAATACCCCCATTACTAATGGTCGAGTAGGTAGATTTGATCGTAAAAAGTCCCTTATCGTGCCACCGCCAGATCACACAGTCATTACCAGCCCCCGGTGTGACACCCATCAGTAGCTCCTTTAATTGTCGCACGCCTCTAGTTTTCTCAACCCCCGATGAGGACCTCAAAATTTTTCACCATCTCCATCCGCCGCTCCCGAAGCAAACACCGACTAATAGTGCTTTCCTCGCCACTACAATGTAAATCTCAGTGAAGAGGAATTGCAGAGTCAACTCACCGCACCATCTATAAGATCAGAACCTAATAGACTTGCCGTTCCCAAAACGATAAGAACGACCCCCCCTCCCCCGGCCAAGACGGTTGGAAAATCATTCATTATGGAATTATTCTAGTTCTATACTCACTCAACTCTTTTAAACTCTTAAGTTTAGTCACTATCCAAAATACTATAGTGGAATCAAGAGATATAATCCTATTATATCTTATATATAAAACTATTCCAAATTTTAGAGATGCTACAATAAAAATAATTAAATAACAAGAAGCAATTTGAAGTTTATCATAGAGAGAGAGAGAGAGAGAGAGAGAGAGATTTGACACAGTATGGCAAACAAAAAATACTCCATACATAAGCACCAAAAAAAGAAGAAAAAGATCAAATTAGAGCAATACATTCAAGAGCATCGCTTTTATTATTCACCCCATATCCTCCTTTATCTGCTTCACCTTCATGGATAAATGCACACTCCGATTGCTGAAACAAAGACACATCATTTCCATGAGTCAAACACACACCCTTACATTAATAGGAAATGGCGAAATATGGCTAAAGAAAGAAACAGTGCTTAAGTTTAGAGAGAAAAAAATAAAATTAGAGAGAGCGATATGAAATTAGAGAGTAAAGAAAAATAGTACTGACTAGTCGAATAGGGAGGAAAAGAAAATATGGACTGAGTAAGAAACTTCATGATTATTCCAATCCATTAATACGAGAATATTCATCCTCTCTTAAATTAAGGAATGAAATTAATATTTTGGAATGAATTTTTTTTCATATATATATATATATAACATTATCGCCTAGATTATTTAGTATATTTAGCCAAATATTGTCATATTTTTTATTTTTATTAAATTATTAAAAATCTTTAAAAATAGGGCAAATGAAACGCACCCTAAATATTTTAATACAATTATCTAACTTTTAGGTATTTGTAAGGTTTCCAAATAAATACTTTGTTAAGTAAAATAACTACAACAAAATTAGATTATAGGGACACATGTTTGTGGTACTTTTGTATAAGTGTCATATCTATATTCCATCTGTATCCAAAATTATGTTATATGGACATATTTTTGGCACACATTATAAAAATATGTCGCTATACACCCTAGCAGCAACGACACATATAGCAACACTAACAATAAGTGTCGGTATTTTTGTCAGCGACACTTTTTTTAGATTTTAGAAATATTTAAAAGTGTCGCTATAGCATAATTTTGTTAGAGTGAATAAGATATTCTATTATATTAACAGAATATTTTATCAAAATTTGTGACAAATACAAATACTAATGTTGGATACTAAAATGCAATCACCACAATAAATAGTCAATATATTTTAAGACGATTTGTGATATTTCTATAAAGACGGTAAACAAATTTATAGTAATTTTTAAAAAATCGCCGCTATTTAAATTTTAAAATATTATCAAACCCAAGTTGCAGAGAAAGATAAAAAAAAAAAAAAAAAAATTAATAAAAAATTATACCAATAAAATAATTCGAAGTTCAGATATCTATATTCATAATTACCATAATTTAGATAAAATTTGCACAATTTTTACTGATAAAAAAACAAAAAATTAAAAAGATTTGTATGATCAGTTGAATTAGACCGGAATACTATCGATAGCATCAAGCTATTGATGCTATCAAGTTTTTAGTCTTTGGATTAAATGATGTGTGATTAAGATGATAGTGGTCCCCTAGAGTTTAGTAGGTGGTTGATTGAATAGTAAAAATTTTAGGGAATCACTATAATCCCAACCGCATATCTTTTCATCCAACGGCTGAAAACTTTTTTTGAGAGAAAGGTAGCATGCTACCCGCTTCGTTTATTTTTTAAATAAACTTAGCTGGAAATGTGAAGCAACTAGGCTTCGAACTCGGGTCACGGGTATCAACCACCAAGCCCTTTGCCACTTGCATTAGGAACGGCTGAAAACTTGATAGCACTAATTACGTGATATTATCGATAGTATTCTAGCCGGACTCTGATCAGTTAGCTTACAGGGGTTGGATGTGACGACCATGGCATCGCCGTCGAAGTCACAAGCACCACGCTCAGCACCATGTTTCTTGTAGTACAAATTGAAGAGGACGGAGGCGTGGTCGGGCACAGTGATTGGTATGTAGCAGGAGCCGCCTGGCATGATAATGCTACAGTTTAGCTCCCTGCACAGCATACCAATGTCCTTCTGCAATTTCCTTTCGTCCGGCACTGATCTTGCGATGCACCATGTTTTGGACTGCAAAACAAAAACACCATTATTTTTTTTTCCTTCTATAAATAAATATATGCACAATCATTACAATAAAACTATGTTATAATGACACTTTAAGTGTTTCTAAAATTTGAAAAAAATATCGCTAAACAAAAATACCGATATTTATAATTAGTGTCGCTATATGTGCCTTCGCTAGAGTGTATAGCGACATATTATTGTAATGTGTCCTAAAAATATGTTCCTATAATCTAATTTTGAATATAGATAAAATATAAATAGAATACTTGTACAAAAATATCACAAATATATATTTTATAATCTAATTTTGTAAAGTAAATTATATTATTATTTAAAATAAAAAAAAAAATTTGTCACATCATCCTTAGACTGCTTAGGATCTGCTGGTCATTAATTTTATCATCATCTTTAAAATTCACAAAAGTAACTTTGTGAACAATATTAAGGATTGAAATAAGAAATAGGATGAATGAAGCATTCAATGGATTATTCAATATAGATGTATTTTTGTCAAAAAAAAATGTTAGACCATGGAAGAAGTAAGAATTTTAGTTTTAGAGATACCAAAAATACATTATGTAAAATATATTAATTTTTAAAAAATATTAATAAAAAAATTATATATAAATAATTTTTTATGCATTGGTTTCCAAATTTTAGAATATAGTTGTCTTTATCATAAAAATAATAATAATCTAGAAATCTATAAAAAATTATATTAAAAAATTAAATATTAAGATCAAATATAATTTGCAAATGAAGTATCAAAAAATCAAGTATTAAGATTTAGTATAATTTGCAAATTAAGTATTACGATACGTTGGAGTCAATTAAATTTGCGTCCCGTGGTCCACAAGACAATATTTTTTTTAAAAAAAAAAAATCACTTTGGTCTCTAAAATTTACAGTATTTTAGTTTTATTAATAACTTAATAATAAATTTTTATATAATTTTTAAAATGTTGAGAAACTATGATCACTTTGGGCCTCCATATCGCTTTGTTTCTGTGTTAGACGATAATTTAAATATCTTTCGCTGCAACCTATATTGGCCATAAATTTTTTTTTTTTAAAAAAAAAATAAAACTTAAGAGCTTTGGACAAGCTTAAAAAAAAAAAATGTTTAAATAAGGTAATGAAGTTGTAACGCCCGAATAAGTCCACGTCGGATGAAAAAAGAGTTTTAATTGTGAATATATAAGGCTATATGTTAATAATAATAATTGGCTTAAATATTTTGGATCGACGGTTTGGGTTCAACAAATTATTATTGTTAACGGATCAAGTTGTTATAATTAGTATAGATACCGGATATCTGCCGAAAGTGTAAGGGATAAGTATTTTGTGGCACAAAGTGCTACACAATGAATTTGATGGGAGTCATCTCTTGAACCCGCAAGAGTCACATCAAGAATCTTGCATTGTCTGGTAATTTTTATTTGAACCTAACAAAAACGCCAGAGTCTAAACAATGAGAGTTTGAAACTATTTGATAATTTTGATCTATATCTGTGATCTGATTTAAATATTTTTACCTTTATTTGTGATCTGATTTGGATCAGACAAGAACGCCAGATGGTTTGAACCTAACGAGGACGTCATGGTTTAAAAAATAAGAGTATATAACTACATGGTAATTCTGATATATATCTGTGATCTAATTTGCACCTAGCAAGAACATCAAGTGATTTGGACTTGACGAGGACGTCAGTTCTAAACATGAAGAGTCTGTAACGTCTCAATAGTCCCACATCTCATAGAAAATGAGTTATGATTAATTAGAAAATAATAACTGAATTTAAATATTTTGGATCGATGATTTAAACCTACTGAATTATTATTACTAGCTGATCGGATTGTTACAGAAATGGACTTACAACATCTGTTCCGGCCTCCCTCAAGTCTACATCAAAAAAAAATAAAACTTATCAGGATTATAAACTATTTTGATTTAACTATTTAATTTTTTAAAATTTAATTTTAATATTTAATATTTTAATTTATTTGATTTGAACAGGACAAAGACACTATTTTATATCATTCTCACAACTATCAATTTATTAAAATAAGTAATTAGTTTAAATTTTAATGTCAAAATATGTTGACTGACAAATTAAAATTTTAAAAAATTGAATAATAATTTATTATTGCTCTGATATTATTTCAAGTCATATAAAACGATCGTGAATTTCCAAAAACTTAATCAATAAAAAATATTATTTTTATATTTTTATATTCAACACAAAATAGTTCATAGATAATAAATAAGTTCCGTCCATTTTTACTCACAAAAACTACAAATCAGCATCTAATACTTCATAATAATAATCACCTGCATTGACAAAACCAATGAAGGTAAACACAATGAATATTAAACAAATAAAAAGGGATGGAGCTTTCCAAAGCAACATCTCTGCCCTCTGATTTCCTCTTCACAAATTCACAATCTATTTATCTATGTATCTATGTATAATAAAGATGGGCACAGATCATATATATATTTATAGCTTTTTTTTTAAAAAAAAAAAAATCATTAATTGCAATTAATAGCTGATCGTGCATTGTGTTATAGTGAGTCGCAATATTTGCTGGCGATTTAGTGCATGATTCATATTTACTTTCTCTGAATGCTCGCATTGTATACTTGATTTAGTAATTTGGAACCAATGTACTTAGCCTCCACTGTCATAAACGAATTTAATTACCATTGTGCACATTACATTGCTAGATATTCCAACTAGGGATAAAAAATATGACACAAATCAACAGAATCTAAGATTATGAATAGTCCTTTGATTTTCCCTCAATATATTACTGATTTACATTGTCCAATCACAATCTCATTCATATGGAACTATTACGATGCCCTAGACTTTTCCGTTTAGGGGTGACGTACTCGTCAGCCCGAGCCTCGTTACACACTTCTGACTATTGATTGGTTCTAATACAAAATGTAACGATTCGACCGACATACTCATCAACTCGAGCCTCGTTACACACTTTCGGCTGTTGATTGGATATAAAATGTAACGATTCGGCCCACTAATAATAATATCTCGTTGAGTCCAAATCACAGTCCAAAATGTTTAAACCAATGGTCTCTTATATATTCAATCACAACTCTATTTCCATCCGATGTGGAACTATTGAGTGTCACAATTATTTAAAGATTATGTATCACATGCACTTTAATAAGTCTCGCGTGTCCATATCTGACACGTGCATTTTCGTGTCGGACTAATGTACGATATGGACACTCTCTAGATGCAAGTTCAATATGTGTTCATAATACATACAATTATATATATATATATATATATATATATATATATATATCCGGCTAGAATACTATCGATAGCATCAAGCAATTGGTGCTATCAAGTTTTCTGCCGTTGGATGAAAAAAATATGCGGTTGGAATTATAGTGGTCCCCTAAGATTTTTACTATTCAACCAACCACCTAGTAAACTCTAGAAGAGCACTATCATCTTAACCACACATTTTTTAATTCAAAGGCTACAAACTTGATAGCACCAATGGCTTCGTGCTATCGATAGTATTCTAGCCTAATTATATATATATATATATATATTATATATATATATATATATATATATATATATATATTATTTTTTTAATACATACATAACATAAAATAATAATATAGTTTTTTTGATAAATCCATATAAATTATGTTTGGATAATATAAATAAATTATATATGGTAAAATATTTCTTCTCTTAAAATATATAAATTATCAATAAAAATTGTAACTTTCATTCGTATGAAAAATATAATAATACTTTACCAAATTTAATATTTTAGTTATAACAAATATATATTATTATAGAGTTCAACTATTGTGCTTTTAAAAACACTTGGTGCTTATAAATTTTTCACCATTAGATCTATTCATTTAATAAACTTCACTTCTTAGATTTTACTATTCCACCAACCACCAACTAAGCTCTAGGGAACAACTATCATCATAACAGTATATTCCTTCATCCAACCGAAAACTCACAAGCATCAATGACTTAATGTTTTTTAAAATATAGAAGCTCAATTCTATTATTATATTAATAATAATATAATATTTTATTAGTGATGTCCATGTTGTGTCACTGTCTTAATATTTTACAAGTTGCCGAATTACCGTGTCTGAGTAGTGTCATATTTCGTGTCCCATGTCAATGTCCGTGACACCTAATTTAAAAGTAACGTATTAAGTATAGTGATATTTGGCCTTTTTGCAAAAAAAAAAGTCCACCGGTTTTGCATTTTGCAAAAACGGTAAACTATTTTAGATTTTGCATATTCGATTCGAATTTTCAATAAACTAATCAAAATATTCTTATTCTCTCTCTCTCTCTCTCTCTCTCTCTCTCTCTCTCTCTCTCTCTCATTTTTTTTTTACTTTTCGACCCTCAACGTCTCCTTTACCGCCTTCGTGGCTTACAACGATAGTGACGAGGGCAGCGCCGCCTTTGCTAGCACCAGCGATGCAAGAGAAGGACTCGGAGCAGGGGCAGATAAGGGCAAAGTGGACAGAGGCGATGAGATCGTGACTAAGGCGTGCTCACCCTCGCCCTCACCTCTTTCTTCTTAACCACCCCAACATCGACGTCATGCTTTACTCTCTTACTTCGCCCACACATTGGCCGACACTGGCTCAAATATCATATAGATCACAGATGTGAGCTTGCAGCGGAGAGCATGGTTGTGGATGGCAACTTCAACGAGAGGCAACGGCGACAAGAGTACCGAAGGATTTAAGAACAATGGAGCAGGAGAGCGCGTCTGATAGGGACGGTGATTGCGACAGAGGGCAAGGAAAAGAGTGCGATAGCGCGAAAAAAGATGTAGAGGATGAAAAAAAAAGGAAGTAGAAAGAGTAAAAAGAAAAAATGAAGAAAAAATATTTTCTCCCGTGAAAATCATATGTGTTGTCGCTGCTACAAAAAAGATCAAAAACCAAAAAAGAAGACGATGATGATGAAATTATAATATTAAGATAAAGTTGTATTGTTTGAGACAAAAGGGCGCACTTTTTGAAGTGAAAGTTGCACTTTTTGAAAAAAAATTATATTGTTTGATATGAAAATTACACTATTTGAATAAAAGATGCATTATTTGAGACAAAAATTATATTTTTTGAACGAAAGTTATACTATTTGTGACAAAAATTGCACTATTTGAGACGAAAATTATACTTTTTGAACAAAAGTTATATTTTTTTGAGATAAAAATTATATTTTTTTAAAAAAAAAGTTACACTGTAAGACGAAAGTTGCACTCTTTAAGACAAGTTACACTTTCGAATAAAAATTGGACTCTTTGAACAAAAGTTGCACTCTTTAAGACGAAATCGTTTCAAAGAGTGCACCTCAAAGAGTGCAACTTTCGCTCAAAAAATATAATTTTCATCTCAAACAGTACAACTTTTGCTCAAAGAGTACAATTTTCACTCAAAGAATGTAATTTTTATTTTAAACAGTGCAACTTTCGCTCAAATAGTGTAATCTTTGTGTCAAACAGTGTAATTTTTGCTCAAATAGTATAACTTTCGTTCAAAAAGTATTACTCCGACTCAAAAAGTGTAAATTTTATCACTTGATCTTTTCTGTAGTAGCGACGACACATAATAATCTTTACAGGGACAAAAAAATATTTTTTCTTTATTTTTTTTTCTTTTTACTCTTTCTTTTTTTTTTTTTCAGCCTCTGCTTTTTTTTTTTTTTTTTTTCGCTATCGCGTTCCCCGCCCCCCCCCCCCCAGAGTAAAACAAATAAGGGAGAGAGAAAAATAAAAATATTTTGATTAATTTACTGAAAAGTATTTGTAAAACCCAAAACAGTGGCCCAATTTTGCAAAAACGCAAGACTGTTGGAGTTTTTATGCAAATTGGCCGTGATATTTTAGTGTGATTGCAAGAAAGGTGTGTGATTTTTACTCCTTAAAATCTTATTTGGATGAATAAATATTTTGTTCCCTATATTTTATTGACTTACTTAAAAAATTTATATAGATGAATGATAAGAAGTATGATGGATTGTTTAAAATGAAATATCATATTTGACCTCCAAACTATTTTTTTTAAAATAAAATAAATTATCTTTTAAATAAAATATACTATTCTATTAAATTATGAATAGCAAGATTTTTAAAGTAAAAGTTAACATCCTTAATTAAAATAATATTAGAAAGTTCTCGTTCACAATAAACTATTCTTGAATAATTTATTCCGACATTCAAACAAAACCTAAAAAATTTTGATATTAATAATTTAATATGATAGTATTTTACCTACAATCTAATTTATCTTATCTAAAAAATATTTAAGGCCAATATAACATCCAATTTTAGATATTTAATAGTAAATCTCATCTACCCAATGTACAACTTTCTCAAATAAATTTAAAAAATATATTTAACAAACTATTTAAGCATCCTAACATGACCTAAATATCCTCAAAATCTTAATCTTCAAAATATCCATAAATCAATCACCAACATCCCCTCCCCTCCAGACTTTGACTATAACAAGAGAGATAAGGGCTTGCTGCCAAACAACTGGAGGTCCGCAACGGTACAACCGTAGACAGGCTTTGGGATGCGAGCGGCCTCCAGAATGGTGCATTGGAAAAAGGGTGCTAACCACCCTCGCGGCCACCTGGTAGAACATCTGGTTGGAAAGAAACAAAAGGTCTTTCGACAACAAGAAACGTTGTCCCGGGACTTTACTAGCGGAAATTAAGATTTGCTGATCGAACTGGACCTGATTCTGTGCCTAATTTTTTTTTTTTTTTTTTTTTTCTTGGGCCCGGCTGCTCCACGGCAGAAACCGGTTGCCCAGTTGCTAAGTTCATTTTCGTCATGAATGCAGCAGCATACTGCCTTTCTCTCAAAAAAAAAAAAAAAAAAAAAAAAAAAAAAAAAAAAAAGAAAAAAAAGAGAGAGATGTAGCAAGCATGTTATTCATACATATAACAAACTGAGTTTGAACCACAAATAAATAAAAGCAGAGCTTCAGAGGCACAAGCAGATACAGTGGTTTGAGTCATGCAGCTGTTAGGAATATTATCTTTCATAAAACAGCTGCTAGGATTCTACCTCCATGCAGAGACAAACAGGCCAATACCAGGAACAAAATTTTTAAGGCAACTTTTTGATGTGGTAGATTCAACAAAGGTTAAAGCTAAGTTCGCATTCTCGTTTCATGTCGGATACCCCTCATCAGATGCCTAAATGGAGTTACATACAGTGAAATTCATGATCATGTTTATGTCTTCAACTAAGTAGAATTGCAAGCGAAGCGAAGAAAACCAGATAGAGAAATATATATATTCCACTATCATGATTGTAATTAATAGATACAAAAGAACAAAAACAAAAAAATACAATGGCAATATATATTGATCATACTGTTTGAAACTACAAGTACTTAGTTGTAGTCTCAGACTCATTTTTGTCCTTCGTCGCTGGCCTGAATTTGAGAACTTTGTAAAGGCTCGCAACGGGTTTAACCTGCTTCGATGAAGCTTGATTTGAATCACTGGTGTATTTCTCATTTATAAGATTTGTTTCAGAAGGTCCAGGTTCTGTACAGGCATTTCTTGTTGCAGTTTCACCATCTGATAACAATGAAGAGAAGTAAAGTTTTCTTAGTCAACATGAAAGGAAGAGTAAAAGAGTCCTGATGCCAGTACAGAGAAAAAGCGACAAATTTTTGATAAAATATAAATCCTCTCATCTTAAGATCTCAATTTCACGGTAAATTAAATGCATCAAATACTTAGGCCACATTTAGTATTGCTTACATTTCTTTTTAAAAAAAAAAAAAAAAAAATCAAATTCTATGTGATTGCCTACAGGTTTTCATTTTATTACTTGCTTAACTAAAACTATATGCCATAAATGTGCTGCCTAATAGTAGATAGTTAAGCAATCTATACAACTGGGGGGGTCTTTCTTACGTAGCTGTTCTTTAAAGAAAGACGAGTTTCAGGAAATGAAAACAAATGTAATTGATTCCTAATAAGGCCCTACCTGGCATTAAGTTGACAAAATATTTGATTTATGAGCCTAAAGCATGATTTTATTTGCAAGTTGAATACCATAAGCACATATTGTATTTGTAACAAGAAATCAAAATACTTCAAGAACAGGATATAAATAGAAATAGCAAGACGTATGCGATAAGAAAATTTTTGCTACAGATATTAGTAAAATGAAGGATAAATATTATGATCAACTCTATTTCAGTGTAGAGCAGCTAAATTTGCATCAAGCAGCAAATGTTGTACAGTATAACAGTAAATCGATTATTACCTTCGGAGAACATATAGCACGTGCCAATTGTTTCTTGGTACTCTCCAATCTGTTGCAAGATAAGATATGTACTTTAATGTGCATAATAACCAGTAACTTTCAAGTTACAGGATAAAAATCAAACTGAAATATTCTAAGAGCAACAACTATGAAACTGCTTTATGAGGTTTCGTAAATATCAAGCAGGGTCGTGGAGGATTAGTTGCATGATTTACTTGTGAACAGTCAAAAGAGTGTTGTTCATACTTCAATCATCCGACTTATTGTTAATAAGTTCCATCTTTTACCGAGAAATGGGAAAAGGTTTAAGCTTGCAAAACTTTTGAAAGCAATTTTGAAATCGAGTACAGGAAATGCAACAGAAATAGCACAAATCACAATTAGATTTATATAAGCACCTTAATTCGTACTAGCTAGCTATAAATGCTGCAGGGAACAAATGGCAAGCGTAGATGACAAGATGCGTTATTAGTCGTCGAAAATTTTCTTTCTTTTAAACAAATATCATGAACTTCGGAAACAAGTGAAACAAATAAACATGTTAATCTCCAAATAACAGAAAACAAAATATAGTTTAATAGAAGTCAATGAAGATAAGAATAAAAGTTCAAACACTAGGTTATGCATGAAAAGTTGAAGTTAATTTTTCGTTCTAAGATTGTTGTATACTAGCATAGTGGCATTTACTAAAGTGCTAGGTAGTCCCGTCATCACGATAACACCTACCAGCTTTAGACGATCGCCAATAACCAAGGTAGGATTTGCTGTATCCAAGCCCTGTACAATATGAAGAAATTGCTAGTTGATATATTGATTGACAAGGGCGCATAGCTATATACATACAAAGTGCAATGTTCTTGAAAAGAAGGAAAGTAAGCATTCAGTTTGGTATTTGGTGCTATCTGGACAATTAACTTAGACTCCTTAAAAACAGATGTCAAATAATCTGATCACATCAAAACATATACAAAGCAATGTCAAATACCCCATAAATTTTACTTATACTACACATACTGCTCCAATCTTTAGAGAGTCTGACTAAGTTAAATGTATTAGCAGGCAAATTCATCATAGCCTGCAATCAATAATGAACTCAAACTAATTTAAAAGGAAAGTGCCGAAAGAAAGGAACCTATCGTAAAGCTTAAAAATGCTAGAAATAATATTTTTAAGTACAAATTTTAATGTTCTTGGAGCAAGGAAGATGCTTTCTTACCTTTGCCCACAGTTGGATAAGGCAAAGATAGAGGAACAAACCAATTTTATCAATAAAAATCACATTTGCCACCGTAGGAATTGAGCAAAGAAGTCACACACTAAAGAGTTAATCCCAAATATTAATACCAACTTCTCATACAACATATATTGAACTGAATTTTGAAGCTAAAAAAGTTACCTAATTAACCATGTAGAGCAAAAGCTTCAGCAATGAAGATTCTAAAGAAACTAAAAAATTTAGAAGTGAGAAAGTAGATATATATTCAACAAGGTGACAACAATAAGGCCATGTTTGGAAGTCGGAATAAGTTATCAAAGGATTTTTTTAGTCTGATTATATAAGAAAGAAGTTTGATTTTTTGCTCCTTGAAAGATCTTGATATTCATGATTTGGCAGGATAGCATATTTCACCAATAAGATAATTTATCCTATCCGAAAAAATGACTTAAAAGCCGAATATAGTAATCCAATTCGAAACATTTGATCATGCTTCTCATCTACCAAATGAACAAGCTTCTCAAGTAAAACATGAAAATATGCTAAAGAAGACATTTATGCATCAAAACATGGCGCAACAAATTTAAGTTTAGGGGAACACTGGCGTTCAATTATATTATACTTACCGAAAGAGTATAGGGAGCATTTGCTGGTATATCCGAGTACACACAGATGTCATCCAAGTCAAGTAGAACATACTCCTCTTCAACAGCAAGTTCTGGGCTTTTCTCCATCTTCCCGTTACTTTAATTGTTAACTTTTAACTTCAAAAAAACACAATCCTACACATATTATTGATAGTCAACTTCAGCAAGAACAGGATCATTAAGTTCTTTGTTTTGTCCAGTGGATGTTTAACTCACTCCTCTCTTTCGTAGGCATACGCAAAAGCAAGGGTTTAAGTGCCGTGATACGGAATCATGCCAAAAACTTGCCGGCACGATACGGTACGATGCGTGCTGGTTATCAAAAATACATATATGCCGACACATAATAGCATGAAATATTTATTTTCTTTTGCATCAAAATATTTAAGCTGCTAATTATATATCTTTATTAAATATTTTGCACTTTATTGAGAAAATTATAGTTTTGGTGCGGGTATAATACGCATAAAAAAAGTATCCTAATTTTTAAATTTGTTGAAAAATACGGTTTAAAAAATAGGTTCGCCAATGATTCGTATACGCAATTTATACAGGAATTATACAATCACCAATTAAAAATTTGGGCTATTAAAATAAAATTGTTTTTTTCTTTAGATTTATACTACTACCATCTACCAACAACAGGAGAAGCAACTAATTACTCATCAATTAATCATCCATCAAACATCACCAAACCCTAATAAGTAATTAACCACTCTCCATTGGTTCTCACAATAGCCAAGCAAATTATTATTAATGGATGTGAGAAGAACTTAAGAGAGAGAGAGAGAGAGATGTTTTGTGTGAACCATTAAGAGAAAATTGCTATAAATAGAAATCAAAATTAAGAAGAGAGAAATTAAAATTTGGCACTTGAGTTGAACATCCAGATAATAGCCAATGTTAATTTCACTTACAAAAACTATAAATTAGTGCAGGGTATACAAATTCACAAAGTCACGAACTCACAAATATCCAGGGCTTGGTGGCGAGCAAGATGGCGAGCGGCGCGCGCGGGCCGGGGGGATTCCGATGGCGAGCGGCGCGCAGCCGGGACGGGGTTCCGAGGGCGAGCGATGCGCGCACTTTTTTTTTTTTTTTTTTTTTTTTTTTTGGAGCGATGCCCACGCCTCTTTTAAGTATGGTTAAATTACAGAAAACGCCTCATGTCATATCCGCTTTTTCAACTTTACCCTTCTGTTATTAAAATGTCGACAATCTATCTCTCGTAATTATCGAATTGTATTTAGAGAGCAACGACGTTAACGAAAATGGTAAAATGACGAAAATGCTCTTCTTTTTTTTTATTCCGAAGTTTTTTTTTCTTTTTTTTAAGGATATTTTCTAAGGGTATTTTGGGTATATGAAATTATATTTTCAAAAAAACTGACGGTCAACTAACGGCGGGGGTGTTATTGCACAATTCGGTAATTACGATGAGGCATATTATCGACTTTTTAATGACAGAAAAATAAAGTGAAAAAGCAGAATATGACAGGAAGGTTTTCTGTAATTTAGCCTTTAAGTATTTCAGTTGGAACTTGGGAACTCCTTTAAGCGCTAGATCCTATCCGAAACTCGTTTGATCCTGCCTTGATGAAACCAAATCGCTGTCATCTTCTTTCTGTCGCTTCGACCTCAATCTCTGTGGCTTTCTGCGCATCATGGACACTTCTTCAAACCTCGCATGGCTATGTATATTATTTGAGCCCACAATTTTTACTTCTTGAAATCCTAAATATTAATTAATAAATTTTTACTGTTCAAGGAGTATTAAAACATACGAAAATTATCGTGTCGCTAAATTAGTTTGTGTTTGCACCTGTGCCCAAATCAGAGCCCAAAAAATTTGATGGGCTTATCTCCGAGGTTTTATCCAAATTATTTACAAGAAAAAGAAAGCCCATTCAAAGGCCCAATTTATAGTGGGCCTTATTTAGGCCCACTTCTACTAGTAAAAATACTAATATTGTTAGAAACAAAGACCAAGGCTTACTATGCTATTAATAGCAAGTTATTGGTGTTATTAGGTTTTTGACTCTTTGAACAAGAGATGTGTTGTTGTAATGATAGTGGACCCTGGGTTTAATGGGTGGTTGAAAAATTAGTATAATTTAACGAGTGAAAATAATTAAATGAACTGATTTAACGGTGAAAATTTTGACAGCGCCAAGTACTTGGTGCTATCGATAGTATAATGGCCAAACTCCAAAAACATATATATATATATATATATATATATATATATATATATATATATATATATATATAATTTAATTACTAAGTTAAATTAACTACACATAAATTAGCAGTGGGTGTGGTTTCAATTGCAGTAGTTGAAATAAAGTAATTTTAAATAAACAATAAGCTTGCCAACCTAATCACCTTTTTAAAGAAAATAAAATTATTTTTTTAAATTTATAAACATGGTTTCCAACTAGAGCTATAATTACTATATTTTAAACTTGGTCATCATATGGTACTAAAAAATCAAAAGGCTCACAATCAATTTTTGAGAAAATGACTATACAAACTACTCGTGAATTTGTAATTTATGTATAAAAAATTTGGATAAAACTTTCACAATGAAAAATTACTGCAACAAAATTAATTTTTTATGGTAAACAAAATCAACACAAAAATATAACAATTCATCAAAAAAAATTAATTTTGTGGCTAAATTAATTTCGCTATAAAGTCACCACAGTAGAACGGCTACAACAAGTTATGGTGGCCAAAACAAATTTGCCACAACATGCTTGTGGTGATTTTATTGGACACAAATATTTTCAAATTAACGAAATATATGATATTTTGTGAAATAAATAGTTTTGATTACAAATAGTAACATATAATTTATAGCAAATTTTAAAAATGGTATTAATTATATAGTGGTGAGTATTATGTTTGGCCATAAATAATATTTTACATATTGTGACTAGGGATGGCAATTCAGCTCACTGTTTGCGAGCCAGCTCGTGTTCGGCTCTAAATGAGCTCGAAATCGAATCGCTCGTTTAATAAACGAGCCGAATTTTTCAGCTCGTTTACTAAACGAGCCGAACACGAGCTATGGCCAGCTCGCTCGTGTTCGGCTCGATAATAGCTCGAATATATATATATATTACTATTTAGATTTTAAGCCATCAATTTTTTATGAATTTTAATTATTAGATTAAAATTTTAATTTTTTAATTTTTTTTCAACTTTACACCTAATAGTAGGAATGAAAATCAAACTTGTTGTTCGCGAGCCAGCTCATGTTCGGCTCGTTAATAAATGAACCAAATTTTTCAGCTCGATATTTAAACGAGTCAGCTCGTGTTCGGCTCATTTATTAAACGAGCTGAAAATGAGCCGAACACGAGCTGACTCGTTTAAATAAATGAGCCGAACACGAGCTATGGCCAGCTCGCTCGTCTTCTGCTCGTTGACACCCATAATTTTGACAAAATTTAATATAAGTCACATATATTATAGTTATCTTTATAATAAAATTTGGTATTAGACCATACAAGTTTTAATGGATACTTTGACAAAATTCTTGATGGCCACAAATAATATTATATATTTTACAACAAATTTTATTTTTGGGCATAAATAGTTATATGTAATTTGTGGCTAAATTTTATTTTGGTCATTTTAAAATTTTCATATTTTATTAATATTTATATAATAAATTATGATTATTTATTATTTGGCCAAAAAAAATTTACAGTATTATTTAATGTTTTATATTTCTGTTCTTAAAAAAATAAATTTTTACACATAATCACCACACCATAACTATTCAATACTTCTCAACAAGTATTTGAACACAATATTAATTACAATAATTACTTGTTTACATCAAGTATTATATGCATCAAACCACAAGTTTCACTTCAATCCAAATTTAATCTAATACTAGAAACTTTTTTAGAACAAAAGTAATAAAAACTCTAGGAAAAAAAAAAAAGAAAAAAATGTTCTTGAGATAATTCAACTCTAAAATGTTGTGCCGTTAAGTTTAATCCTGTAAAATAAAAAAGAAAATGATTAGAATAATAAATACAATCTATTTTTTAAAAAAAAATAATAAAAGATATTGTTAACTAATATTTGAAAAATATCAAATCAAAAACACTATAAGATTAAATGGAAGTTTTAAGTACATATTTTAAAATTTAACATACCAAGCACAATTACCTATTTCCAATACACCAAATAATAAAACACCAAATAATAAAAGAAAATAATAAAATAATTACTTAAAACTATAATAAGAGTAAAATATTAAAAAGATATTTATATTCAATAAGTAATAAGGGTCTTTAGTAATTTATTTGACAATTTAAATAAAATACAACTTAATTTAACTTGAAATTATTCAACTCATTTAATTAAAACTAACTTACATTCTCTGTCGATGCTTGTTGAGTAGGAACGGATAATTCTATTTGTGAAAGTTGCTCCATCATACTACGCATATTAGATTGCATCTCAGTACGCAACTGAGTTTGCATTTCAGCAATTCGCGCCTCAAATTTTTTTTCACTTTGGCTCATCCGTTCCTTCACTTCGAGTTGAATTCGTGCAACCATTTCTTGTTCTGTTTCTGCTCGTATTTGCGCGCGAATCTTTTGTCCCCTAGTACCGCCACTTTCAAAGGAATAGAATCTGGGCCCATACCATCGATATAGCTAGATCGATGGCCAAATACTATTTTGTATGTTTGTTTCCTAGAGAGCGTGTCCTTTCCGTGCCGTCTAAATTGGTCGCCATGAAGTTCTTTCATTCGCTTATATACATTTTCAACATTTTTATCAACCGAATTATCATCTCTCTTCCTTTTCACCTTTTTCCATAGACTCATATATTCAGATTTTTGTTCTTGCTCTTGTATTTGCTCCGGTGTTAATTCTTGTTTTGCATCCATCAACAATTGGTAACATTTTTTTGCAGACTCATTTTCTTCCTCAAAGTTGGAATGTGCAGAGTCATTTATATCTTCAGTTGGGTTCAAGTCTTGTAAAAGTTCATGCATCTCATCACAACTCTCTTCTTCTTGCTCTCTATTATCATTATTAGTAATTTCACTACTTTGATCTGATATTCTTCACCATGACACGACCACCATTTGTAATCTTTTAACATTCCATGCAAGATAAGGTGTCCAAATACTACTTCTCGAGTTTGAAAAGTACCGTTGACACATTTATAACAAGGACATCGAATTTTATCTCCTCTCGCCGCATGAGAAAATGCAAAATCAAGAAAACTATTCACTCCTGCTACGTATTTTGGATGTTGTCTATTATCAAAATCCATCCAACGTTTATCCATCTTGATATTTATATATCTGCAATACATGTGAAAATTAAAAATATGAGCATGCACTTTTAACAAAGAAGAGTTTAGCATAATAAAATATTACAAATAAACTTGATATTTTTAAAAGGCTTAGAATCCGTTTGGCTTAGATTCGGAAAAAATTATTTCTATAGAATTGATATTAATTTGGAGAATAAAATTTGGTTAAAAGTTGTAAAGTGTTTGATTGAGTTTAAATAGAAGTGATTTTTCTGAAGTGATTTTGTAAATCTATTTAGTAAAATTTTTTGTTGTTTACAATTAATAATCTTTTGCCAATCAAAAAGTCAATTAAGATCAAAATTCTAAATTAAATCTCTAAGCATTTAAATCAAAACAATTTATTTTGATTTTAAATTAATATATTTTTGTTTAAATCAAAACAAATATATAGGCTAATAGGTATTTTACCAAAAACAATAGGGGCATAATCTATATCACATCTCACAAGATCATTCCTCTAAATATATAACTCAAAACCCACCGCATATTTATCAAAAATCCTCTCACTCAAACCTTCAAAAAAACAATTAAATACAAACCATCAAATCTCAAATAGCTAATTAAAAAGTTAATTAAGATCAAAATTGCAAAACGAAAATTCTAAACATTTGATTGATTGATTGATTGATTGATTGATTTAACATCATCTACCTAGAGCACCTTTACTAGTACAAATGATAATCAGCTGTAGTTTACAAATCAAATTAAAAATATATATATACTATAAACAAGCCACTAATGTCCCAAGATTTTCTAGAAAGCTAAAAATGAGGAAGAACAAGCTAGGCAAGAAAGAAGAAACACAAAACAATACTAAAAGCAACCAAAATAATTAAAATATAATAAAATATTAGATTGTTACATGAAGCATACTTCATGGGCCCATTTGGTATTGAAATTATTTTAGGATGAAGGAGATATCTTTCTGATCCTCCAAACACATTAGGAACTATAGAAATATTTTATTCCAGCATAACTAGAATAAGTGGGAATTACTATTCTCACTCTTTTCAACCTCCATTTTGCTTTTTTCTTGAATACCCTCCCACGTCTTTCGAGGCACCATCCCTCACCTCATTATTACATAATAAAGTTTGAGGGCAAAAAGATCATTTAAAACAACTAATACTTTTTATTCTTCTTATTCCTCATTATCATACCAAATACAAAATCTGTAATTTCTGGAATCGTACCAAATATTTTTTTACACTAGTTCAGTATTTTATACTTATTTTTAGAATAACTAGTTTTGTCTTATTTTATTACCAAACGAGGCCCATGGGTATTGACACTGTGTGTGATATATATATCTATATTATATATATATATATATATATATATATATATATATATATATATATATATATATATATAGTCCGGTTAGAATACTATCGATAGCACCAAATAATTGGTGCTATCAAGTTTTCAGCTGTTGGATGAAAAGATATGCGCTTGGAATTATAGTGGTCTCATAAGATTTTTACTATTCAACCAACTACCTAGTAAATCCTAGGAGACCATTATAATCCCAACCGCATATTTTTTCATCCAACGACTAAAAACTTGATAGCACCAATGACTTGGTACTATCGATAGTATTTTAGCCTAATTATATATATAGAGAGAGAGAGAGAGTTGTACTGGAATGCTATTGATAGCACCAGTCCAACTTTGCCACCCATTTTTTAGCCATTGGATCGTATTGAGATTCTTGCAAGCTCTTTAATTAAAAAGAAAAGTTTTTATTTTTTTCTTTTTTTCATTAAAGAGCCTCCACGAATCTCAATGCAATACAAGGGCTACAAAATGGGTGGCAAAGTTGGGCTGGTGCTATTAATAGCATTCCAGCACAACTTATATATATATATATATATATATATATAATATATTATATATATATATATATATATTATATATATATATATATATATATGGGAGGAGATGCACCGTGGACTTTAATTCCTATCACACGGTCCACGAGGTGATTTCAACGTCTCGTGGACCGCGTAATATTACGGGAGGTGACCCGTCTTCATTTTTGTATTCTATGGCTCTCGCGAAAAACAGAAATACAGATTTTCTTCAATATATGTAAACATATTTTTCGTCAAATTTTTTTTTATGCAGAACCAAATGATCAATAAAATATATATATATATATATATATATATATATATTATATATATATATATATATATATATGAAGAAGATTAAATTTTTAACTAGATTTCTATGATCTTAACTACTTGTATTTATGATACCAAAAAAAATAAATATAAAAAATATGAATTGAGAAGTGCACCTGTTCGAACGAAGCGGGATCAAAAGGATCGCCTAGGGTTTTGAGAGTTCAAGCGTGGGGGAGAAAGAAGGGGTCGTCTAGGGTTTTGAGAGTTCTGGGGAGCACATTTTAAGGAGTTATTGGGTCTAAATTTATTATGTATGGGTTAGGTCGGATCGGTCGGGTTATAGTTTGAACTATTTGTGTCATTCCAAAAGAAAAATGCACTTTAAGGGCTAAATAGAAAAGAGGTTTTTTTTGTATAAATTCTTTTTAAAAGAATTTGTAGATCAGGTCGGATCTGAATAGTTGATATATTATATCAGTAACTAAAAAAAAAAAAAAAAAAAAACAAATTATATAAATTATTAACATATCCATCGGGTCTTTTTGAGCGGATCTGTGTAACGAAAGAATCGTCATAATTATTTATTATTATTTTTATAACTAAATTTTTTCGATGGTCACAAATAGTTCATCAAATTTTTTTATTATTTATATGGTCAAATCATATCAATGACTATAAACAGTGAATCTAATAAGTGACGCTTATTAAAAAAAAACCCTTCATAGGCATATGAAAATTCATATTAAAATTAATAGTAAGAACAAATTAAAAATAAACACAGAAAATTTATTTCCCTTTATATTATATTTAAAATATATTTAATTATTTTAATTAATTTTGAGGATCGGTGAAGGTGCACTATCAAATGTAGAGGAAAAATAAAAAATAAAGATGAAATAAAAAAAAAATGATAAAATTGCACCAACAAATAAAAAAATAATAGAAAAAAAATAATCATTATAATTTATACTACTACTACTAAATTATATTTATAATTATTAATTTTAATACTAGAATATAAATATTTTTAAATTTTATTTTATCATAAATATTAATATATATTAATTTTAATTTATTTAACTGCAGCCAAAACACGAATTCTGTATTAATATAATTCTACTTATCTACTGATCCAATTTTATATTTTAATTTAATTTTATATTTTAAATTGTTGCATCTGAATTCAACTGTTCCCCGAGGCACATCTAATAAATTTTCCCGCTTATTATGGCTCGAAACTTTGACCCTGGAAAAAGATTTCAACTCATTGACCAGTCCATAAGTAGAAATTACTTAAATTATAATATGATGAATTTAGTGTTACAGTTTCTAAAAAAACACGATTCATTCGAACTAAGGTAAAAGTTCTGTTGAGTTCGATAATTTTTATAATTAATATAAAAATTTTATAAATGATTATAACTATGACACTCTAATAGTCTCACATCGGATGAAATAAAGTTGTGATTGAATATATAAGAGATATTGACATTATTAATAATAACCGATTTTAAGTATTTTGAATTATGGTTTGAGTCCAACGAGTTATTATTGTTAGTGGACCAGATCGTTCTATTTTGTCCAGCCAGAAGTGTACGACGAGTCTCGACTGAGATTGGGTCTAGATGATAGAGCTAGCTAGCGAGACAAGTCTCACATCGCTTGAAAATCTTAGACTGTGTGTGTTTGGACTGACGAGAATGTCGGTCTAAACGGAAAAAATATGTGATACCTTAATAGTCCCACATCAGATGAGAATGAAGTTGTGATTGGATATATAAGAGACATGAACAATATTAATAATAATTGGGCTTAAGTATTTTGGAACGTGGTTTGAATCCAATGAATTATTATTGCTAGTGGATTGAATCATTATAATAATTTTTTGTTAAATCGTCTGATTTCAGCATGCAATTCTAATTTAAAAAATACATTTTGAAATTTACGCATGGAACAGCAAAATTATTTTGACCGAGTTTGGAAGGTAAATTCAATAACTTTGGCCTCCTTTTTTATATTTTTCCATCATATATATATATTATTTTGAGTCTAATTATTTGATTATTTTTTATCACAATAGCTTTAGAAATATATTAAAACTTATTACCTTTATTTCTAGTAAGATTCCAAAATATAGACATGATGATTAATATAATAAAATTTTAAAATTAATTAATAATATTTTTGGTTTTTGTCAAAAAAAAAATAATAATAATAATAATAATAATAATAATTTTTCCTATATCTCTCTCTTTTCGTCTTTATGGTTTTTTTCTCTCAATAAATCCTAAGTTAATTTATAATTGGACCTAAAGTCATTTGCTAGTAGTTGAGAACAAATTGTTGTTGAAAGGAAAGAAAATAATGCACTGTGTGGACACCAATTAAAATCAAACGAATCCTTTTATATTCTTTTAAATATTTTAATACTAAAGGGCACGCTTTTGGTTCAAGATGTACTCGTGAATAGATGACAGAATATGAAATTCACAAAAATTTACTTTTTTATTTATAATTTTAATTTGTTATTCAAAATTTATAATCTATAATTTTTTAATTTATTTTTTTTATTCTAAACACAAATAATATTTTATATAACTTTTAGAAAATCAAAACATAAAATAGCACATTTACAACAGATAATTCTAAAGGGCGCGTTTGGTTCTAAAGAGAAATCAAATTGTCAAAAAATTTTTTAAATTTGAAACTATAAATTAAAATTTTTAAAAAAATTAAAATTTAAAATTTATATTTATATTTCAAATTCAAATTTAAAATTATTTTTTAATCTAATAAATGTATATGAGTTATATTTAAATTCAAATAATTATTAGTGAAAAAAAATAATTATTCCAAAATTAAAATTATAATGAGGTGGGATAAGAAATTTAAATCTCCTGCGATAGAAATCAAAATGTCAATTTCTCAATGAATGATTTATTTCGATCTTCATTTCAAATTTCAAATATTTTAAGCTAAACATGCTCTGCAAGAAATTAGTTAGGATTTAAGAGACTGATAAAATAAAATAGATATTTTATTTTTTTTTTTTTTAAAAACCTTATATGTGTTGTGGTATCTATATGTGTATCAGTTTATTTTATTCATAATTTTCTAAATAAAAAAAAATTAATATTCTTTATAAATAATTTATAAATATCCGTAAATATGAATTGGGATTGTTGGATTTACTCATGTGCTGACCGTTCAGGCACGTTTTGATGGAATATAGAGGAAGGAATAAGGATTATCCTCTGCTTTATATCCAAACACCAACCAAAAGAGGTCGGAATTGTTGTTCCACCCACTCTTTTTTTTGCCCTCGTGCAAAACCCGAGGCTTCACAGCTATCCTCTTTCTCTCTCTTCCTCCGATCCTCTTCCCTTCCTCCTCTGTGTAAAATCCTCTTCCTCTTCTCCTCTGTGTTAAACCCAAACCCTCACTCTCACCCTCATCTTTGCTCACCTCTCGGAGCGAGCCTTATACTCACTTTCGAGAAACTTTCAAATTCTCTTCTCATCTTCACCTCTCCGAACCACCTTTCTTCGTCACCTCTTTGTTGAAAATATTCAACTCTACCCCCAAATCTTCGGATCGTCGTTCTAACCGTCGATTTAGTAGTATTTAAAATATAATAGCAAATGGTTTAAAATATATAATATAATGAATTAGAAATTATAATTTTTTTTTTTCAAATAAAAAATATGTTATCATTTATAAGTATTTCTAAATATTTAATAAAAACTTTTTTTATAAAGTTAGTTTTTTTTTTTAATCAAATTTATACATTCCTTAGGTATGTTTAATTTCAATTATTCTTCTTATTTTTTTCTTAATAAATCAAATGTAATTTTTCTTATTCCGATACAACTTACTCTCGTACTAATCCAAATATAAAATTACATTAATTTTTATATATTTTTAAATTTATACCTATTTATAAAATAAACGTTCTTATTTATATATCGAATCAAATATAATCTTACAATAATATGATCGGTAGTTCCGATGCGTTCTGACTCAGACGAACGACCAAAACTTCCGCACATGGAACTAAAAAGGGGATCCATGTTGTTGATTGGTGGTTCAAAGCAATTATAAGTTACACATTCCTCACTTACTCAGTAAGGAGATTCAAAGTAGCAGGCAGATTGATGGCATTAATTGTTAACATCACCAAATGTCTCGTACGTACGTGTGGATCCCACGCACGTGACACATTGGAGCGACCCGTTACTGTTTAGGGATCTCGTACGTATTCTCGTGACACATCACACACATGTACATGGGAGTGATCCGTTGCCAACGTTGGGCCACGAGTTGAGCACCCCAACCAACCAACCCTAAACGGTAACGGTAACGGTAACGGTAACGGGGACGACAAGGTAACGGACCCGAACGCAACGGTCGTCCCCGTTACAGTCCCCGCCAGTAATGCCGGACGCGAAGATGCAAGTGTCGGCAGGGAAACAAAAGCCGCCAAAACGAGAGGGTAGTTTCGTAATTTCGAATCCAAGAGAAAGGTTGGGGGCATTTTCGTAATTTCGTATATTGGAGGGTGCTCTGCGCACATGGCTGGTGCGACAAAGAAGCGAAATGAGTCTGGGAATGGGAGCTGGAGGAGGAGGAGGAGGCATCCCTTCTTCCTATCCAGAAATTACTACCTGCACCTGGTGTATATGTACATCTTGCGGTCCACCGCAGTTTATGATGAAAATTACAAGTTTAAGATCATCTATTTTAAGAAACAAAGAAGGGAAATAATTCGAATTTTTGAAAATATTTGAATTTTCATAAATACGCCGCTCAATTTTTTTTAATTGATATTACATATATAACTAATAATAATTACATATTAAGTGCGGTTCATGCAATATATACCTACACCGGGTGCAGGGAATAATGTTCCATTTCTATCTCGGTTTACCTCGAAATCTTCGTAATAAAGAACTGATAAACACACCCCCTCCTTTCTACATTCACACTTTACTTCTCGCTCCTCTCATACGCAAAGGGAGTAGAAGATTCAGTAAAAGGGTGTAAACATATCAGAAATAAAAACAAAAAAACAAAAAAAAAAGAAGCTATTTTTCTCTATATAAATGAGACTCTACACACGCTACTACTCTATATAGTGTGTGCGTCCTCTAACACTTACTACACAGTTCCACTGCTCCAGGTATTGAGGAGGGCGCTTTGAATTTCTCGAAGAAGAAGAAGAAGAAGAAGTCGGTGGAGAAGTCGCAATGGCCGCCGACTTCTTCTCCCTCCATTTTTTCCTTCTCTTCTTCGTTCTCATCATCTCCACATTCTTCTGCTTTGTCCCGTACTGCTTCGTCGTCGACGCTCACCCCGCCATTGTCGACCTGCAGTGGCACGCGGCGACCGCGACGTGGTACGGGAGCCCCGACGGCGACGGAAGCGACGGTACATATAACTTTGTTTTAATTTTCAATCGAGATTTGTAAACGCTGTATCTATCAAATTTAAATATTAATTATATTTATTGTTAAATTAGTTATTCTTTATTGCTGTTAACGGTAGGTAGCGAGGTTTATTTGACTCCACGTTTTTATAGCCGTTGCGAAACCGTTGTAGGAACGGAAGGGGGAATTTTTTGTGGGACCCGCGTTTGAGGTTTTGGGTACGCGTCGAATGATGAGGCGCTCGAGTATTATGTACGCTGCATACATGCAAGTACCCGATCCCGTTACCCCCACACCGCTAGTCACGTGCTTGGCACGTGCCCGCATGCGCCGCATGTGCGCGCCCGGCTCGGCCGCTTCACTCAGCTTTAACTCGGTAGTCAGAAACTGTTAAACGCACCCACCGTTTTTTCACGCAGCGCACTCCTATTTGATGATGATTTAATCACCAAAAT
This sequence comes from Tillandsia fasciculata, assembly GCA_029168755.2. Lineage (NCBI taxonomy): Eukaryota > Viridiplantae > Streptophyta > Magnoliopsida > Poales > Bromeliaceae > Tillandsia > Tillandsia fasciculata. Next base: position 8,549,518 of record CM054931.1, on the reverse strand, counting down.
TAGTACTAATTAATCATTATTAAGGAAAGTAGCTTAATTGTACTTAGCAATATTTCGATTTTTTTTTTTTTTTGGGGGTAAAATTTTATATACATATATATAGCTATTTAGTGTACATTTATTTGATCGAAAATGAAAAGAAATAAATTAGTTTACGTAATTTTTATTTTCGATGAAAATTTAAATTTTTTAAAATATTATAAATTGATTCGGATGAATTTTAAATCGAACTTATATATATATGTATATATATACAATGGGTGCTGCAGGTGGGGCGTGCGGATACGGGACGCTGGTGGACGTGCGGCCGATGCGGACGCGGGTGGGGGCGGTGAGCCCGGTGCTGTTCAAAGGAGGGGAGGGGTGTGGGGCCTGCTACAAGGTGAGGTGCATGGACCCGTCCGTCTGCTCGCGGAGGGCCGTCACCGTAATCGTGACCGACGAGTGCCCCGGTGGCTACTGCGCCTTCGGCCGCACCCACTTCGACCTCAGCGGCGCCGCTTTCGGCCGCATGGCCGTCGCCGGCAACGGCGGACGGCTCCGCGACCGCGGCGAGATTTCAGTTATCTACCGAAGGTATACCAAATTAAAAACTCAATAAAATAACTTTATAATTGATGTTTTTTTTTTAAAAAAAAAAAATTTACTATTTATTTTATAAATAAAAAAAATATATACTATCCTATATTAATTCTTTGAGAGATGCTAGGTGTACATTTTTTAGGGTGTACATCTTGTACTCCACCCCATTCTGAAATGAATATTATTTTATTCGTCACATCGAGTGACGAATAGAATTCATCCTACTTCAGAATAAGATGGGGTGTAAGATATACACCCTTTTAGAAATGTATATCAATTCACTTATATATACCCATATTCTTTAGGGGTCAAACTGTCATTTTCCTTTGGTTTATTATACTTTTCCTTGTCAAGTAACTGATATACTTTCACCCAGGTGGTAACACCCAGGTGGTAACGGTAAAAGTGCAAGGATCCAATGTGAAAATTGTGCTTCAATATTGTCTTCTTGTTATAGAGTAAAAAGATTAAAAAAAAAATTATTATTATTATGTCTGACCAAATCAATTCAAAAATTATTTTTCAAGAACCATATTTGATCTATCTGTAATATTATATGTATTTTATAATTTTATCAGCATAATAATCAAGATGTGGTATTGAGATGCATGATATTTTATTACAGGACGCCGTGCAAATATAGAGGAAAAAATATAGCTTTTCATGTGAACGAAGGCTCGACAAATTTTTGGTTGTCGCTTCTGGTTGAGTTCGAAGATGACGAAGGAGATATTGGATCCATGCACATACAACAAGTACTCTTTCTTTTTCCTTCTTTGTTTTATTTTTTTTTTTTAAGATTTAGATTAGTTTATTAAATAGAATTTAATTATGATCTTAATGGTTAGACCTAGTTTGAATATAAATCATATTTAATTTAATGAGTCCGACTGGAATACTATCGATAGCACCAAGTATTATCACATCGTTGGCGCTAACTATTAATCTCAAAAATTCAAATTGTTTGAAATATACAGTCAATTCACTTAAAGCGTATGGACGCTGTGTCTACGTGTCTCGATTGTGATTCGGTCCAATTAACCTCGTACCATGCATTTCAAACATAACTCAGTCCAATCCATCCCAGCCTCGCGCCATGCATTTCGAATATTATTGGCAGGCTTCTTTCAGCCAACACTTTTAAATTGAAAAATAGATTGCCTTCTCTAAATTGGCACTAGCTTTTAAAAGTTACATGTACTCATTTTTGTGTCTGCCACATAATATATACTCTTTCTGAGAAAAGTTGTGCAATGTGTACATTGGGTGGGTGCCTCCATTTCTAAGGCCCCTCCTCCTCCTTTTGTGTTGGGCACATATTCTTGCTGGAGAAATGCTACATGTTTTAGGTGTGCATGGTGGGGTGGGTGTTGTGTAGGCCCCTTGATGCATGGGGTTAATTAAAATTTCAGCAAAAATTAATGATAATATATGCAAAATTATCATGACAACCTAGCTAACTAATTAATATTTTGTTTATCATTCCATGGTTATTATCAATCAAATGCTTATCTCAGATCACATGGGATGGTATTCCAAACCACATGGTATGAGTGACAAGTCATAAGATTTAGAATGATTAGATTCCAGATTCAAAAAAAAAAAAAAAAAAAAAAAAAAAAACCTTTTGACCATAAAATAATTGGTAAATTACCCTAAAGTTATCACCTTTATTTCTCTTGTTACTTTACATGCTCTTTACATTGTTTAGTTCAACTACATCTAGTTGTGCACACACCAACCAACTCTCCAACATCTTTACCAAGATCTGCTCCACTGATGATCAGCTTCTTTAGTCTCCCTCATTTGAGGATTAAAGCAAATGCCTTGAATCCAACTTTTGGTCTTTTTTTTTTTGGCTAAATTACAGAAAACCCCTCTCTAATATCCCGCTTTTCCACTTTACCCCCCTGTCATTTAAAAGTCGACAATCTGCCCCCTCGTAATTTCAGAAATGTCTTTAGGGGGCAACACCGTTAACAGATGGGGTAAAATGACCATTATGCCCTTCTCTTTTTTTTTTTTTTTTTCTATTCCGAAGTTTTTCTTTTTGTTTTTTTTTTTTTGTAAGGGATATTTTCCAAGGGTATTTTGGGTATATGAAATTATATTTTCAAAAAAACTGACGGTCAACTAACGGTCAACTGACGGCGGGGGGGTTATTGCACAATTCGGTAATTACGAGGGGGCAGATTGTCGACTTTTAAATGACAGGGGGGTAAAGTGGAAAAGCGGGATATTAGAGGGGGGTTTTCTGTAATTTAGCCTTTTTTTTTTTAAATGTAAAGCTCAAAAGCATATTAAAGCCATGCTTGAAGAATCATTACCAAACTATAAAACAGTTCCACTTCTTCTGAGCTATATCTTAACAAGGAAACAATACGAAGGGCGTTTTATTTCGACTAATGATATTGAGCCGCCTGCTATATAATAAAAAGTTTTTATATAATAGACTTGATCAGATTCAATATATCTATTTTGTTTTTTTTTTTATTTAGGCACTTAATCATAAGAAAAACGGTCAAATACGAGTGTTACTGATTCGAGCGGTTTTTTTTTCGATTTGCTCTGTTTACAAATGCAGGCGAACTCAGTTGGATGGTTGGAGATGAAGCATGTTTGGGGCGCAACTTGGTGCATTACCGCGGGACCGCTTACGGGTCCGTTCTCCGTCAAGATCACCACGCTGTCCACACAACGGACGCTCACGGCCCGCGACGTGATTCCGAGGAATTGGTCCCCCAAGGCCACCTACACCTCTCGCCTAAATTTCACTTAACTCTGAAAAATTCGCGAGCGCTACTACCGAGTGTCCAAAATCTAGTACCAAGCAAGAAGAAAAAGTAGCCGTTACCCCCACAAAGGCTACAAAGGCTTATCTCTATAATATAGAAACTCCCAGCATCTTTGAGTTTGGTGGTTTCTGTGTAGTGGTATAGGGCTCAAGTAATTAAATGTGCCCATGTAGCCCTCTCCAAAGGGGAGAGAGAGCGCCATTTGCGTAATTGCGTGTTCTTTTGGGGTCCCCAATCTTAAGTGAATGAATGGGAGTGCTCCCAATGAAGAGTTGTGTGTGTGTGTGTGTGTGTGTGTGTGTGTGTGTGTGTGAATGTTTAGTGGATATCCTACTCTCTTTAAAGGGTTAGGATTGAACATGTCATTGTTGTTTAGTTTGAAACTTTTAATGTTTGGTAAAACTATAACTGTGTTCTAGTTTGGAAATATGTTTCCATCTATTTATTGTCTCTGTCACTTGGATTTTCACATGTATTAATTGGGACTTTTGGGTATGTTATGAATGTACCATCATATGCTATTTTGATAGGGATTGGAGGGCCAAACACATGGTGTGTTTTCAAGATAGTGCTTTTGGGTACATTTCTGCTTCATTTCAGAGAGATTTGGTCAAGCTTCTGTTTATGTTGGGAGAGTGGACTTGTCAGGGGCATTATATGTGACATAATAATTACCTACTCATAATAGAGTGGAAGAAGGATTGGTTGTTGATGCAACTCCCTTACACTTTCTTTGCCAACAAATTACTTAAATACAATTCAATACACCTCAGTTGAGAAGAATTTAATTGAATTCATCTAGAAATGAAATTTTTTGTTTTGATTTGATTCAAGTTCAACTGAATTCTAGTTAATTTATGGTATCAAACAATGATTTTCTCCGAGATAATGCTTTGGGCTTTTCTATATCGACCTTACGAGACAAATTAATGAGACTGGTCTCGATAGTTTGAGATGAATTTCATCATCTCGATCGATATCTCGGTAAGTACAACTGTCACGGACTTAAAATTTTTGACTCACAAAAGTCCGTGTGGTTAGAACCTTCGCACCCTCAAAGGCTAAATGTAAGAAAGAGAAAATGAGAGAATAAATGTTATGCAGAAAAACTAAGTATTTTATTATTTAAACATAAGAATTATAAGATACAACTCTCTCTTCTTTGAAAGGGGAACCGACCATGGAGTTACCGAGCACACCTCAGCCCACACAGCATACGAGCGCAACGAAAATAAAATCTTTCGTAGATGAAAGTAAACGAGAACGATCGTAGAAAACAAGCACGCGAATAACTAAGCAAATAAAACGAATAAGAAATATAATGACACAAAATTTACATGGTTCGGCCAATAATGTGTCGACCTACGTCCACGGACAAGACCATCTTAATGCGTTCTTCGATTAATCCACGATACAAAAGTATAAGGAGTAAAATTGAATTACAAGAAACTTTCTCACGGAGGCTCTTCACGTTTTTTCTCTCAATTAGAATTTTCTCAATGAAGCTGTAAAAATAAAAGATGAATCACAAGAGTTAATATAACTCTAAAAATCTAATTCTAATAGGAAACGATCTCCACCGTCCATCCGAATTTCCAAATCATTTCTAGTCGTCGTCCATATGCTCTTAAGAATCCTTTTTAAAATACTCCTAAATAATCCATAATATTTAGAAACAAGATCGAATCCAATTAGAATCAAATCTAACATATTCAATCCATCACGGAGTTGAGTACCGTAGTATCGACTAGCCTTAGTCAATTTCACTATTTATAGGCTACATAAATTCGTCCGCTAAGCCTTCTGTTCAAAAAGCAAAATATATATATATATATATATATATATATATATATATATATATATATATATATTATATATATATGCAAGGACAGATCTAATTTTTCTTGATCCTCTAAAATTGTTGTACTTGAATTTAAGATAATATTGCAGAGTGGAAGATCCACAAAACATTTTCAACCAGCAGAGGGATTCATTTTTGCAGGTTAAAGTGCTGCCAAAGACCCCCCAGAAAAGAGTATCATGCCTTCTGCTTTAACAAAATTTCTCTGGTTTTTTATGATCTCTTTGACCTCGCCATCACCTCGGGAATCTATCAATTTATTTACTCTGTCAACGCATGCGCAGTGACAGTGTCCAAACAAACGAGTGCAAGGATCTTTTGTGAAAGTAAAAGTAGTGGATCATAAATATTAATTAATTATTCAAAAACACGCGCGTCGTAATTAAAAGCTCAGTCATATTATTTATAATATAGTTCAATACGATTTGCTACAAAGGAAGGGGTAAAAATTTTAGATTCAAAGACGACCAAAAATACTTAATATATTTGTCTTATAAAAAATTATTTTAAAGCAAGTTAAAAGAAAAGTTTGATTTACCAAAAAAAAATAATAATAATAATAAAAAATGCAAAAGGAAATTCAAAAAGTTTGTTTATTGGCTCTGAAGTCAAAATTATGTTCCGTATTTCTTTAAGTTATGAAATCTTTCCATGATTGAATTAATATAAAATTTTTTGGCAATTTTTTTTTTCAATATATACAGTTAAAAAATTTATCTATCTTATTTCGAAGATCGATTTTAATAGATTTTATATTTAAAACTGCTCGTTCGATATTAATGGTGAAATCGAAAAAATTAGAGCAAATTTAGCCAATATGAGGTGAGAGAAAAACATACACATGTTTTGTAAAAACAAAATTAATTTAGCCTCCTTCAAAATCAAAATTTGTAATATTTTATGTGATGATCCGGATCTCCGTGATGGTTTTGCAGGGCGATCAGTGGCTTCTGAATGCCTATATTGTGTGATGGTTTTAGTTGTGTGCAAATCGAACCCCAGATTTGGACCCAGCACGAAAATCGAATCAAGTTTGCTTTTTCGGGGTCCTTCATCAAATTTTAGGAATGGAATTTGCCAAAACGGATATCGGATTTGGATTCAGCGCGCGAAAACGATAAAAAACGACTATTTACTTGTATTTTTCGGACTCAGGACACTGTTTTACTGTAGCACGGGCAGGTACGGTAACTCGGGCAGCGCCAGAGTGCGGCGGCGCAGCCGCGGGCAGGCAGGTCCACGGCCCAAGCGCGTGCACCGGGACCAGGGAATTTTCGCACTGCCACGTGGCAATCCAGGATTGGTCGGGCTTCGTAAACGCCACGTGGTAGCATGTGATTGGCCGACACTCTCCGGAAGACCCGGCGCGTAGACCGACGGGTGGATTGCGCGTGGACCGTGACCCGCCACATGTCACGCTGTGATTGGCCGGTCCAAGTCATCGCACCTACGCGGGGCGCGCGGAGCTGAAGGCGGCGGGACATGTGGTGAGATCACAGCTATTCGGGCGCTGCGCGTCGACGGCCCGGATGCGCGCCACGTATTTCCGGGCGCGCACAGTAACTTCCAGGCGCCCGGAATATGCCCTTGACCCGAATTTTGGTCTTCCATAGATTTCAGCTATAAATAGGGCATTGTGGGCTTCATTTGGTGACTTTCTGAGATCCATTTTGGGAGCCGTTTTTGATAGTGAGTTTCTTCTGCGAGTCTTCTACACTTCTTGAGGTTTTGGAGAATTTTTGGAGATTGTTTAATATTTTCCCTACCCCGATCTCGCGAGTCGTGATGTTTCTTCGACATCGGTCTTTTCCATCGACTCTTCGTCCGCAGGCTCCCATGAGCTGAGTTCTGGGAGTTTTTCGCCAATTTTTGTGGCGGTGTTTCCACGACAGGTAGGCCTTCGATTTTGATACTTATCGATCTTCTCCGTTTCGAGTTTTTATGGGAGTTCTCGCTGTATCTTTAGACCCCCTTTTCCTGTAACACTTTTCGAGATAGAGCTGAGGTAATCTTGCAATTTCTTGGCCTACAGGTGACGGAATTTGATGTTTAAGGACTCGATTCCTATCTACACTTCGCGAGGATCACAACCGTATTTTTTTGAAATTTTTGGAAGGTATCTCGTAGGAGGTAATTTCCTGTTTTGTGGACAGATGTGCGATAAGGTTACTATTTTGAATGATTTGAGCTTACCACGATGTTCGGCTTATATTTCAGTGACCAGGAGAAATTTTTCGTCGATTTTTGGTGCGTTAGAATCGTGAGAACCTGAGAATCACGCCCATTAAATTTCAGCTATTTTGGACTCAGGATTAACGCACACATCCAGGTGGGTTGGAATTCTTCCAAACTTTATGGAATGCCTTCTAATTCTGTTGAAAACATGTTTAGCATGCCTAGTTTAGCTGTTTTTATAGCTGGCAAAATCCGATAGCTGTCTAGAACATTTCAGAATGACAGACCTGAACCCCAATTATCATCAACATATTCTTGAGACCTTTCGATACTAGACTGCATGATTAGTTGACATTAGAAATGCATCTAAACAGTTTTAAAATTGTTGTAATCGTTTTAACAAAGATGGCTTTTAAAATGGGTTTTTACGCTGAGATCACTCTGAGGGAATTTGATAGGATCAGGATGCATGTATATTCGTGCCTGGGAGCCGAATGGATTTTTGTAGCTCAGTGGATGAGTTTTTTAGTGTCTTAAGGGTTTGGTGCATTATCAGATTGAGTCGTGGATGGTTCTCCGACCTGATTATGGGTTAGTTGGCATTCGAGTTTCCAATCTGTTCGATCGTGGATTATAGCCTGCAGATGCCACTTTTGAGTTAGATGAGACACGCTTGTTCCTCGGTGGGGTCGCTCCCCTCGAGTTACCGCTCCGGATGCGATGATGATGACAATGATGATGCGCCTGCTGATGCTGCTTTGCATGGTAATGAGATAGTCCAATTGGACACCCTATGTTGATACACTAGGGAGGCGCAGGCTTGACTGGACCAGATTTGGCTGTCAGTGAGATTGGGTTGATGTGAGCACCTCGTGAGCGAGTTGATGCATAGTATGTTCATAGTTGAGTGTTTTTCCTTTGAGCATGATACTTGAGGCATATTAGCTGCAGTTTCATTTCAGCTTTTCATATTACACTAGTGTAGGAACCCGCGTAATGCGGCGGATAAAAATTATAGTAAAAATTTATAAATTAATTAAATAAATAAAAATATAAAAAAAAAAAATAACTATAAATTTTGAAAGTAAAAAAATAAAATTTAAAAAACTTTGTAGCAACAGTAGAAAACCTAAGGCCTCAACAGAAGATAGTCGCACCTGATCAAAAGAATTTATACAAAAGGCCACTATTAAAATATGATACAATATACACGGGCTGAAGAACTAACGTATAGCATGGCTTGAATAAAAGAACTCCATTTTTAAAGATATCCAGCTGCAAAAGTTCCAAGTGGATATTTTGATAGCAATAAGTAAATAATTTGAAAACAAAATAGTGATATCAAACATACATTGGCATGCAAAATAATTGGAATTATCAATATTTCTACTTGTTATAAATTATTTTACATTTGATGACTGGATAAAAACAACATATGCCTACCTAAGCAACAACTTATACACAAAAGAACCAAACCTAGGGAAATAAATAGTAGTGCAGCCTATACCTTCAGACCACGTGAACTTGCCCAGGCTCTCAGAAGTAGTTCAAAAACAGAATTCATGAAAGACCTGTAAAAATTCCGTGTATATATATATATATATATATATATATATATATATATATATATATATATATATATATATATAGAAACATAAGAAAACACCATATATATTTTTACTTACGATAATTAAACAAACTTTAAACAAACTAACTTACATTACATCACTGTCGAGAAGTGGTTCCGAAGAAAAATCACTAAGGTATTGAGATGCAGCCTGACACCAGCACTTAGTCGGGGAGGGAATGGAGAGGGAGGAGAAGGGAGAGGAGAGGAGCACTAAGAGAACATGTAGGTATAGAAGAGAGAGAGTGGGGAGGAGGGAGATGAACATATATATATATATATATATATATATATATATATATATATATATATATATATATATATATAGAACATAAGAAAACACCATATATATTTTTACTTACGATAATTAAACAAACTTTAAACAAACTAACTTACATTACATCACTGTCGAGAAGTGGTTCCGAAGAAAAATCACTAAGGTATTGAGATGCAGCCTGACACCAGCACTTAGTCGGGGAGGGAATGGAGAGGGAGGAGAAGGGAGAGGAGAGGAGCACTAAGAGAACATGTAGGTATAGAAGAGAGAGAGTGGGGAGGAGGGAGATGAAGGGTTATGCGGTAGGGGTTAGGGAAGGAGAGAGAGTGGGGGGAGATGAAGGGTCGTGCGATGGGAAAGTAGAGAGAGAGAGAGTAAAGAGTGAAGGGTTGTGTGGGGGGAAGGAGAGAGAGGGGCCTACCAGAGAGTGAGGTGGAGGGAGATGAAGGGTTATGCGGTAGGGGTTAGGGAAGGAAAGAGAGTGGGGGGAGATGAAGGGTCATGCGATGGAAAAGTAGAGAGAGAGAGAGAGTAAAGAGATGAAGGGTTGCGTGGGGGGAAGGAGAGAGAGGGGCCTATCATCCTCAAAATAAGGAGGTACAGCCACGTCGGATTTAGCCATGAGAATTCATATATAGGTATAGATGTATATCTATTTTATTGCCTTCAGTAGACTTAGTGGGCATACCGTGGATATTGGTAACGATACTTACTGAGAACTACGTGTTGGTGTAGTTCTCACACCCGCTGTGGTGACAGATTTTCCGGGGGTAGCTATTCCGGCTCCGGTTCGAGCGGATGCAGCAGATCGAGATAAGGGCGTGGCCGAGTAGTTCTTTACCAGCTTTATTTTGATAATCAGAGGTAGATGTACCCTATCTGAGAGATTTTTATTATGTACTGGACAGTCTGAGAGATTTGATGTATTATGTATTAGTCTGAGAGTTGACTATGTATTTTGGATATGTTTCTTCATATGTTCAGTGTCGGAATTCTGTAGCTACTTATTTTTATTTTACAGCTCTGATACATGTTTAACTATAGATCTGATTTGCAGGCTAGACGCTTCGTCTGTGCGAAAATTTTCGTACAGATGACGAATTTATTTGTGAGTCCGAATCGCAGTTCCGATTCCGGAGCTGACATACTATGCCTAATTAATTACGGACTTATATATAATTTTAAAATGTTGAGGGCTTCACAATGGGTCTCTCCACAATTGAGCTCCACATTAACTTTTAATTTATGAAAAACAATGTCTTTTTTCGTTCAAATCTTTTGCATTGATTAGTGTCCACTGGCATTGCTCATATAATAATGGATAAATTACATTTTTGGTCCTCGAACTACTTGATGCACTTGATGCTTGACATTTTAATTTTCAAATGTCACATAATATTTTATTAGTTACATTTGATTCGAGTTAAAGACATGCTACACTTTAATTCTCAATTTTTTTAAATTATTATAATTACTAACATAAAAAAATAATATTTTAATTATGATGTATAATATTGTTTTAATTTAAAAAATTTGCAAGTATTAGTTGGATTCAAAAATTACACCATCTATTCTGTGGTAGAATGAATTTTACTGATCGATCAGTAAAACTATTTTCATTTCAAAATAAATAAAATGTGTATTATACATTCGATTTCGTATGTGCAGATCGCGTTATTTTTAAAATTTTTATAAAATCTTGGCAAATCCTCTTTGTTTGTTTATATTACACCCACCTGATTTCAATCACCCTCATAGCAACAACTATGCGGGCTCCACTATTCATTTGGTGTAACTGTTGATAGCGGCGTCGTATCCTTCGGTATTGATATTTTATGTTTGTTTTAGATAATTTGGTTTATATATATATATATATATATATATATATATATATATATATATATATATATATATATATATATATATATATATTCCTTATTATAATTATTATTACTCTATACTTTACAAATTATATTTTAATAACTATAATTTTATATCTATAATTTAGTATGTTGCTATTAAATTTAATAACAAAATATTATATTTAAAAATTATTATATTATTAAATATTATAGATTAAACAACTATTGTGAATCAACTATCAAATTTTTAAAGTTTTGATTTGAATATTTAAAGTTTTAATTTATTTGATTTGAGCCGATTAACTATATTTTGACTTTAAAATTTAAAATAATCATTTATTTTAAAAAAATATAATTATGAGAATTATAGGATGAAGTTGTGAAGATAAATGATATATTTAAATTTTAAAGTTACAATATTGTTAACCGATTGAAATCAAATAAATTAAAAAATTGAATAGTAAATTTAAAATTATAAAAGATTCGATAATCAACTTAAAATGATTGATAATTAAGATAAACTTTGCATAATATTATTTTAATTATTAACTTATAAAAATTAAAAATTTATACTATTTTATATTGAATAAAATTTGAAGTAACTAATGACAAATTATTTTTTTAAAAATTATTAACTTAACTTACTATATAAAATTTCAAAAAGTTGTATTTTTGTATATATAAAAGGGTATTGGTGATAGTTTTTTTATATGGTTAAAATGGTATTAATGATAGATTCATATGTTTAGAGAGGTATTAGTGATATTTTTAATTTTGAAGGGATATCGATTATATTTTAAAGTTTATAGGGACAAAATAAAATAAAAAGATCAAAAGTTAAAAGGAATGCCCAAGGAAAAAAACAAAAAAAGTTGAAGGGTCTATTTCAAGACGTCCTATAGTTATGGGTGCCTCCATACATTTTCACTTTTTTTTTAAAAAAAAATTGAGTTAATTGAAGTTTATCTTAATATTTAGTTTTTAATCTTATTTTAATATTATGTTAATTTATTTATTTAATCGTTTAATCTCGACGCTCTCGGAGCTCATTCCGTCCACGTGGCGCGAGCGGAAGCGCTTCTTCGCTGCTTCTTCACTATCGCGTAACGACTGAGGAGAACGCGAGCGCGCGAGAAAGAGAGAGAGAGAGAGAGAGAGAGAGAGAGATCGATCGAGGAGCATAGGAGGAGAGATTAGGGTTAGGGTTAGGGTTTGGGGGGGCCGTTCGGAAAGAGAGATGAGTTATTAGGGTTAGGGTTTTGTCGGTGGTGGCGCTTGATGCGCGTGTTGTTGAGGACGATGATGCTCCCCGGCTCCATGCGCAAGTCGTTTAAGGACTCGCTCAAGCTTTTGGAAGCTGATATCCAACACGCCAACACACTGTGAGTCCCCTCCTCACCCCGATTGCATCTTCTTCTTCTTCCCCCCCCCCCCTTTTTTTTTTTTTTTTTTTTTTTTTTCTTGTTATTGATCGTTATTTCTCATGTCTTTTCTCTGATAAATGCATTAGTATTTGATTATTGGTAGCATTTAATTTTTTTCACTCTTTTTTTAAATTTTTTTTATGAAGATTTTCTTTATTAGATGTTAATTCGGAGGGATTTTGACCTTTTGACGTCGTTATTGTTCTAAAATTCCGAGAAATTATTTGTTAAGATGAGTGCTCTGTGTGTTTTTGATCGGTATGGTTCATTGTTTGAAAGGTATAGTGATGCGAAAAGATATCGTCTCTGAAGAAGTTGAAATAAGGATGGTGTTCTCCTTGTCTACGAACATGGAAATTTATTTCTTCTACGATATTGCTTGTTTTGTTGATTAGCGAATGAAGATGCTGGTGTGATAGTTTATTAGAAGTTGAAGAGTAGGAAGATAAAATTCGATTCGGAATGTAGTTTCAGTGATTTTTACAATGGTGAATTGAGAATCTAAGCTTACCCTAATGATTTGATCACTCCGCGCATATTATAAATGGTTGGAAATGAACTTGATGCAGCTCTTCTCATCATTGGTGACTCGAGAAGATCGTGTACTTGATATACTGCAATTTAATGGTTGGATGGACCTACAATCACTTAATTTTTCAGGAGTCGAGTTGGTGCAGCTCTACACATACCCAGTGGTTAGAGATGTTTTTGTAGTTATTGTGCAATGTTGATAAATGCAATGCAATTTTGTGGGAAGTGCTTCCACACACATTTGAAGGTGTCAAAGAGAATCTTTACATTTGCTATTGATTCATTCTATGTAACGTGTATCTCTAGTAACTTGAGTCAATCTTTTAAGTTTTAACTAATATGATTCGAATTTTCATTCATTGAAGTTCCAAATAAATTTTAGTAAAGCAATTATTTTAGACGGCGTGTGTTGTTATGTCCTAATATTCGCAATATGTTAGTACATATTTTTGTTATTTAAACATCTTCTAGTTAACATTACTACCCCCTCCCACCCCCCACTTTTTTTTTTCTTTTTTGAGTTGACTTGCAGGCTTCTTACATGCACACATGCATCTCAACTGCCCTTTCTAGTGGTACTGATATGAAAAGATTTTATATTGTTAAATAATGTTCTGTTTTCATAATTTTCTATTTAACTTGAATTACAAAGGAAGGAGTTTTAAAACTTAGGGAATATATGAGGTCCATTTACCACCACTACTAAGGTTGCACCTTTATAAGGATTGAGTTGAAAAGAAGTAGGGGGATAGTCATTATAATGCATGTGATGCTATTTTAATTTTAAATTGTTCTCTGAGTTAAGAATTTTCTGCAGGTACAGTACTAGAATTATCAGGATAGAACCTGTTTTAGGATTGTGTATATCAGATGGGTTAGTTTTGTCCGAATAACTATTTTGAACTGAGCAATCAATTACTTGTGTCATATATTATTTGGATAATTTTGTTTTTTTTTTTTTTTTTTCGTTTTAATTATAGTCTTGTTATGATGACTTTCTTGCTATATTCTACTTTTTTAATGGAGCTCTTTATGGCAAATGCTTCTTCCTTTTGTTATGAGGAGATGATTGTATTTGTTGTTATACAAACATCGTTAATATTGCACTTCCTGTTTACATTGCTCAGTACTTTACAATGAATTTTCTCTCTTCCCTGTCATTCTCCTCATGTGAGCTAACCAGAAGTTCATTTGTTCTGCTTTTTCTTTAATTCTTCCCTTGTCAGGACGCCCTTTGAAGTGTATATATGCTGATTTTCTTTCCTGGATTTTTCTTATTGCCAATCTCAGGGCTTCTGAATTTCCACGAGAATACGATGGTGGATGCCTCCAGATGCGAATGTCTTATAGTCCTGCTGCACACTTGTTTCTGTTTCTGGTGCGATGGACAGATTGTAGCCTTGCCGGCACCCTTGGTCTACTCAGAATTCTTATTTATAAGGTTAATGCCCTTTCGTGTTACCCAACAAGCTCTATTAATTTTTATCTCTTGATTATTTTTCTCTTTACAAAGAACTCCTTGATGCACAGGTTTATGCTGATGGGACAACGACCATGTCAACTCATGAACGGAAAGCTAGCATTAGAGAATTCTATGGTAAATATATCGATATAGCTAACTTAGTTTTCTAATTATTTAACCTTTGTTCATTTCAATCTATTTTTTCTTATTCGGTGTTTGGGACAGCTGTGATATTTCCGTCTTTGCTGCAACTGCAAAGAGGAATAACTGACATGGAAGACAAAAGGCAAAAGACAATGTGCTTGGAAAGGTATAGGGGGAGGGATGATAATGAAAAGAAGCAACTCTCAGATATAGATGCTGAAAGAGAAGAAGAATGTGGTATTTGCATGGAGATGAACAGCAAGATTGTGCTGCCTAACTGCACCCATGCTATGTGCATGAAGTGCTACCGTGACTGGTGAGAAACGTTTTCCCCCCTCTTGTAGTAGTAATCTTAGGAAATTTGAGGTCATTTCTTGCGACTTTTAGGATAATTTAAGAGCAAACCTTTTTGTATTCATATCTGCAGGTATCTTTATTTTTCTGTCATATAATTATGATTCAATGGAGGATGATTTCTGTGCAGTATTGAAGAGTTAAAGCTTGCCTTCTCAATGTTACTGTGTGTTATTTTTTATCCAAAGTAGATTAATATATGTACTAGTCGGTTCTTTTGTTGGATGATATGATATAGATGTGTTAGAGGCTGGGTGAGATTTTTAACCACTATTGCTAAGTGTCATGTTGTCTCTAATTGGCATTATACGGAATTGCCAGTCTTTCTGCTTGTAACTGTACTACTGCATTTAGTAAAAATGCCAGCAAATTTATTTGCAGTTATTAGTTCAGTTGGGATAGAACAAGAACGAATTCAGCCAATTTCAAGTTCAGTTCGGTTAGAAGCTTAGAACATTAATGCCATGCCATGGAAAAAAAATGAAGAATATTTCAGAAAGCACTCTCGCATTTGGCTGGACATCAAATTAACCTGGTGACCCAATGGAGAAAATTGTTAACAGGGTCAATTTATGTTGCATTCAGGAGGGTATTTTGCATATGGTTTATTGGACTAACACTTTCCTACTATAATTAGTTGAGCTTGAGCTAGCAAATTTTGCTCGAGTCTAAATTAATCTGCTGAAAAGACATGCAAGTTCCTTTTTGTTTGCATCCCCACGTACCCTCAGCTGAATTTCCTTATATCAGGTAATTCCATGAAATACCATCTTCATGACATGATTTTTATTGTAATCCTTGTGTAGCTTTAACACTCTTTCAGGCTGAATATTGTTAAGATTAGCAATACTCATTAGTTGATTTGCCCCACCTGCTTTATTTCACCTCAATTTTGTCTCTACAATATTGTTTCTCACTTTGAAGTTTGAAGGTTAAGCCACTAGAGCTTCTTTCCGCTCTGCATCTTGACTCGTCAACTTTAGATCATAATCCAAGCCTGTGACTTCCACTAAAGTAGGAAAACTCTTTGATGCAGGAATTCGAGATCACAATCATGCCCCTTCTGCCGTGACAACCTGAAGGATGTTAAGTTGAGCGATTTATGGGTATATACTGACAAGAGAGACGTCGTTGACCCGATGACAGTGTCAAGGGATAATCTCAGGCGCCTATTCATGTACATAAAAAAATTGCCTCTGGTAATCCCGGATGCCATTCTTTATTCCTATGATTCCCATGTTAAATGAGCTTCTGCTGGTTTCAACTATACATACCTTGTTGTAGCAGTAACAGTCTTATCTGTGTCTTTTGTATTGAGCCAATCAGATTAATTATCATCGCTAATTCGTGCTGCGGAGGAAAAGTTCTGCAGCTTCGGAGCAGCTCATAGACTTGAGGGATCTTTAGTCGAGGTATCTGTAGATTCTGTCTAGAGTCTTTATAAAATCTTTGTATATATCTCAATGGAACCTTTTTCGATTTTATTTTTCAACAAAATTGAACTAAGATGGTGCTAGTCCCAAGGTAGCTAGCTAGCCTTTTGTATCTGCCTATTTTTCTGCTACTTTTTTAAGGTAGAAAAACTTATACGCGACCTCTCCAGCTAAGATTGTTTAGTTACATGCCATTAACTTTAAAGTTTTTGTATCTTTTCTTTTCCGATAATTCTTTTTCAAGACTCTGTTTTTCTTTTTAGTTTTATTCGTTTTCCTTCAATTCTTGCGGCTCTCCTATTAGGAGTATAAATGAAATATAGTCAGAAATGTATGTAATTTATGTAATTGGAAATATACTAGTTATAATTACATGCATTTTCTTTTTATAATGTATGCAAATCGAAAATGTATTTATAAAATTGGATCACATTATATATGGAGTAGTGAGATTATCCATTACGTAGGGAAAAAAAAAAATTTTTTGGTTACAAGTTTTTTTAGGAGAATAACCTTATATTTGTTTAAAGTTACTATCTTAAATTACTGCAATTAGAATTACTACTAATTTGGCCATAGTTTCAAGTGCCGCAGTTGAGGTTGCACTTTAAATTCAAATTGCATGAAATTGAATATCAGATTTGCAAGCAATGTGATAATTCTGTGTTTAATTGTTGATTGTGTGATAATGCTTGTCAAATATTGTTCTACTTCTTATTTGGTTCCGCTAGACTCAAAGCCGGTGTGGCCTAGTTTTCTGTCAGTTTGTTTGGAATTGTAGAAAGATTTACTCTTCGTTTGGAACTGTGAAAGTATTGCGGTTTAAAAATTATTTTGTTTATTTTCATATTTAATAGGGTCTTTTTTTTTAAAAAAAAAAAAAAAAAACTCTTTAAAAATTTGTATATTTAAAAATAATTTTACAAAATTTATATTTATAAAAATAATTTTATTAGTGCCAACTGTACGGGCATGCCGACGTGACGACATGTGGCGGGATGTGCCTCCATGTGGGTGGGGAGCCGGACACGCTCATGTGACGACACGTGGCGGGATGTGCCGGGATGTGGGCGGGGCGGCGGATATGTTACAAGTTTGTCGCCACGTGGGCGGGAAGCTGAATGTGTTACAAGTTAAACAGTGGAATTAAATTGAACATGAGAATTAAATTTTCCTATTTTCATATTTAAAATTTGAATTTCAATTCAAATTTCTAATTAAGTTTTAAAATTATATTTTTAAATTTAAATTTATAATTTTAATTTTAAATATTAATTTAAAATTAAAATTTTAATTTTAATTCAATCCACTGGATTAATCCACCACGTCTTTAGCAAGATAATGGACGTCTTTAGCAAGATAATGGACGATTTTGCTGTTTTTCAAGTGGAAACACAGGAATTGAATTTTTGTATTTAAATAAGAAAATTAAATTCCGTTCATGACACGTCCCGCTCCCCCGTCCATGTGGCGGCAATCGTGACACGTTTTGCTCCTCCGCCCACGTAGCGCATAGTTGGCACCCATAGGATCATTTTTGTAAATAAATCCTCCGCCCACGTGGCACATAGTTGTCACCTATAGAATTATTTTTGTAAATATAAATTTTGTAACATTATTTTTAAAAATATAAATGTTCAGAGCCATTTTTTAAAAAAACCTCTATTTAATATTACATTTTGCATATAATAATGATTCTATTACAATAAATATTTTACGATATCGTTGAACAACATGGGATAAGCATGCCACTATTTTATCTGTTAGACCTTAATACCAAATAGGCTCTTAATTTAGGCTTGGCCTGGATCATCGGTCTAGTACATAAGGTGGTTTGGTCGAAAGAAAAATATTTTTTATATATTTTATTCGAAATGTACATTTTATATTTTATTTATTTTAGAATAAAATAAATTTTATTAATTATTTTTTCAAAGTAATTAGTATATAAAATTTTATTTTTATATAGATAAAATGTAAATTTTAAATTCTATTTAGGATGCATAAATAGCATTTCAAAAAAAAAAAAAAAAAAAAGAAGTGATTGGGATTGAATATTTACATTCGATCTAGTTTGATCAATTTGCTAAATTTGGATCATGCTGCGATGTCTGAACTTATATATTATTCTCGTGTCAGAGTGGGTATGCGCGCAGGCCAAAATTTTGTGTGTGTCCATTAATGCCCGGTCCGAATCTTGGCCCATCATGTGTCATGTGTGGATTTGACAGTAAAAGATTTCGTAAGATTTAGAGAGAGAGAGAGAGAGCAGTGGGTGGATTTAGAGAGAGAAATTTAGTGAGAGAGAGAGAACATGTCATTCCCAAACTACTTAGCATGTTTCGAAAATTAAGAATGTCTGACGAATCTTATTAGATACCAATAGTTAATATATTATATTTATATTTTAAAAAAAAATTAATAAAAAAAATTATATTAGATACCAATAGTTAATATATTATATTTATATTTTTAAAAAAATTAATAAAAAAAATTATATTTTATTTATTTAATTTGGATTCGAATACTTAAATTATTAATATATTCATTGAGTTCGTTTACATTGGTACTAGTAATGACTATTTGTATACTATCCGCTTAAAATAAGATATGGATCGAATACGAATAGTTAGAAATGTCAACGGGTCGGATTCAGAACGAGTATTCAAAAATTCAAATCCGACTACCAAACACGAAATTCGAATTCGACGGATTTTAAAAATCTATATCCAAAATCGAACTGCCAAAAAATTTAAAATTCGAATCCGAATCCGAAATAATTATTTTTTTTTTCTTCTTTACAATATTTCAAAACATATTACATTAAATCTAAAATTTTAAAATATAAATTTAAATATAATATCATATATATATATATATATATATACAATTTAGGTTCTGATTGGGGTCGGGTTTGGATTCAGGTTCGGATCGGATACCGTCAAAATTCATATCTGAATTTAAATCTATCGGATTTTCATTTTTTATATCTGTATCCGAATTCATATTCGTTTAATATCGAATAAATTTATTCCGTTCGAATTCGAATTCGGATAAAATTTCGGATATCCGTATCCATTGACATCCCTAAGAGTATTCATATGTGTATTCAGTATAAAATACAAATATTTATTATATGATAAATTCAAAATGAAAATAGAAAATTTATAATAGTTACTTGTATATTAATTACTCTAAAATATATACAATTACCACAGTAAACACATAAAACAACATAATTGTTAAAATTATATTTATAAGTTCAAACACATATAATATAATTGTATAAAATATATATAACTTTACATATAGCATATATCATAAGTTCAAAACACGCGAATCTACTATAATATTGTTAAAATACATACACAATAAATTTAAAATATTATAGTGAAAAGATAAGTATCAAATTTTATAATTTTCAAAAAAAAATTAAATTATTATTATTTTTTTGCATTAATTTTTGACGATCATATATTTTACTTGATTCGATTTCAGATCGGATTGAATATAAAAATTATTTTGTATCCTACCCACTAAAGAATCAGATTCGGGATGAATTCGAGTCGGGCATGAATATAAAATATCGGAATCCATACGTAAAAATTTAATAAATAATTATTTTTATTTATATACTATTTATTTTTAATCAATTTTGCTTATGGTCTGATAGAGTCTGTTTTATTTTTTAAAATTAAAAAAATAAATTTTAAGATATTTAAATTTATAAATTTTAAAATTTTAATATTTTTAAAAAATATATATATAATTTTAATTTTTAATTTTTTCAATTTTTTTTATATAAAGTAAAATATAAATTTTAATAATTTTTTTTAATAAATATCTTAAATTAAATATTTAAAATCATACAAACAAATAAATTTTTTATTTATTTTAAAAAACTATTATAGTTAAGGGATAATTGCCTGTGTACCCCTGAAATATGAAGAAATATCTGATTTACCCCTCTTATTTTTTTCTTTCCAATATACCCTTCATACGTTCCACCGTTATTAAAAATACCCCTACCGTTTTTCTTTGTTAAGTTAACTAGGGTTAAACTAGAGTTAAATAATAATCGGAGTTGAAAACTATCAGATATACCTATTTTGCCCCGGTTTAGGGTTTAGGGTTTAGGGTTTAGGATTTTTTAGGGTTTTAGGGTTTAGGGTTTAGGGTTTTAGGGTTTAGGGTTTAGGATTTTTTAGGGTTCTAGGGTTTTAGGGTTTAGGGTTTTAGGGTTTAGGGTTTAGGGTTTTAGGGTTTAGGGTTTAGGGTTTAGGGTTTTAGGGTTTAGGGTTTTAGGGTTTAGGGGTTTATGGTTTTAGGGTTTAGGGTTTAGAGTATATTTGAAAGGACAAAATAGTAATTACACACAGATAACGGCAGTTTCAAACGGTACACTAACAGAGTTTAACTTCAGGGGTATTTTGGAAAGAAGTTGGAACGTAAGAAGGGTAGTTTTAATATTAGCCTTCTAAGAGGGGTAAATCTAAAAACAGGGAAATTTTTAGGGGTACGTAGGAAATTGCCCCTATAGTTAATGATAATTTCGTCAGTTTATACAATTACTATTCTTTATTCCTCTTATTTCTTATTATCATACCAAACATATTTTTACAACAGTTCCAGCTAATTTTCATATTTATACTTATCTTCGATACAACTAGTTCTCTCTTACCCTACAACCAAACGAAGTCTATATAGGGTCTCGTTCTATATGGAATATTAGATATTTTGAACATGCCTAAGTAAAAATAGAGGAAAAAAAAAAAAATTCAATACTAAAAAAACACTGTCCATGAGCTGATTTGCCTTTTTCAGTTGTTCTTGAAATTTAAATATTTATCCAACAGCTTTGTGAATTTTTTTTTTTTTTTTTTTTTTTTTTTTGGTTTTGTTTGCACCCCCAATGATTCAATCGCTCATCTCAATAACATGTTAATAAACAAAATTATTAATGTATCTAATATAAGCAGTAGAATCAATTCTGATTAAAAATAATACTATGCTATGCTTACAATTTTACAAGCGGTTTACAAACGCGCTTACATATTTATATTTATAGAAATTTTATAAAAAAACTTAATAAGTATATAAATTTTTTCCAATAATAGAAGTGTGTATCTTATATTCTTTATGCCTAAAGTTCTAAAATGCTCCTTAAGAATTTTTATATTAAAAATAAAATGGTTCTAGCATTTAAAAAATTCTGATATAAATCTTACAACTATTAGGTAGGTATAGTAATAGCATTGCTTATAATCAAATGCCCTTTTATACTCCTTAAGAAAAAAAATAATATTAAATAAAAAGGGCTGTTGTTTTCTTTGTCTTCTTATGGTTAGAATTTAGGTTGTATTTTTATCTTCAAATGAGTTTGAGATTGATCGCTCATTTACTGTAAAAAATAAATTTTTTAATTCGAAATATTACTGAGTTGAACATGAACAGACACCAACTAATTTATGTTCGGCTCGAAATGAGCTCGAGATTAATCGCTCTTTAAATAAACGAGCAGAATATGAATTAAATTTTTAATTTGAAATCTTAACGAACTAGGATTAGCTAGTTCGTGTTCAGGTCAATATAATTTGAATATATGTATATATTCTAAAGAGTATAAATGATCAAAATGGTTAATCTAATGGTGAAAAACTTAGTAACAAAAATATTTGGTACTATTGATAGTATAACAGCCGAACTTTTTATCTCTCAATATATATAGAAAGAGAGAGTCATGCTGCTATGCTACTAATAGCACAGTTTGATTTGTGCTAGTAATTTTTTCATCGTTAGGTTGCTTTGAGATATGTAATGTAAGATATGAGTTAGAATAAAATAAAACTTGAATTTTATACTTCGACAGCAGTAGCATATTCTTCGTTCTCTATTTTTCTTCTTTCTTTTTTTTTTTTCTATATTCTCTAATTTTTTTAAAATTATTCTTTATTTTTTTTCAGAAAAATAAAATTTAGTTTTATATAGATCTAGAGTTATCACTAACCAGATCAATTAATTTTTTTATATTTTTTTCTGATTTGTCCTGCACAATTTAGATTGTGGTCCCTTCATGTGACATGCTGGAAAGATGCTGACATTTCGGTTCAATAAATTGGACGAATATCCGAACACAAAATACCAGCGGGTCCACACGAGATTTTGTATTCTGATTGAGCTGGTTTCTAACACCATTAATGTGTCTTCTACTTTGTTCTATGTTCGTTGCTTCTGTATTTTAGCCCCTTTTTTTTTTTTTTTTTTTTTTTTTTTTTTTTTTATCCATTTGTAGGCCTGAATCTAATTTTGTAATTATTCTATTCATTAACAATAATAATTTATTAAATCTAAATTATCGGTTCACAATGCCCCGTTTTTGATATTTTCAATCAAAAATTTATTTTTAGCCCAGAGATGCAAATTGATTTAGATCGACGGTGCTCTCACTCCGATTCGTCTCGCTCAGAGAATACAATAAAAAAAAAAAAAAGTAATTTTAAAACGAGAGGTCGAAAATCTCTTCCTTAATATAATTTTATGGGGCAATTGCATACATGTCCCTCCAAATATGTCGAATAGCAAATATGTCCCTGCAAATTTCAACTTTTCATATTTATCCCTGCAAAAATCCAAAGTTCTTCAAATATGTCCCTGAGGTTAATCCCCGTTTGGAATCTGTTAAATTTTTAACAGATTTGATGTAAAATTACTTTTTTGCCCCTTACAAATATATCCCTTCAAATTTGTTATATTGTTTGGGTTGGGGGATCATTTATCTGTAGGAGGGGAGTGCACGTGTCGTCGACTTACGACAAGAACGTGGAGGAGGATCCGGTGCTCCCGGTGGTGGTGCCGGACCATGTGATCGAAGCTGCTGCGTCGGACAAGTACTGGGGCCCGCACCCGACCACCGGCGTTTTTGGGCCCGCAGCCACCGCCGGAGCGAAGGAGGGTCCAGACAACGCAGCTGCTGCGGCGGCGGGGAATGGTGGCGGGCCGACGGTGCTGGACCAGAAGGTGTGGTTCCGCCCCCTTTAATCCCCGTTTGGAGGTGAGAGGAGGAGTAGGTGGGAGGGGGAGGGGGACGGGGAGGGGGACGGGGACGGGGACGGGGACGGAGTAGTCGCGGACGGGGAGTGGGAGGTAGAGGTCGGGGCGGCGCCGGCGCCCGTTCGCCGGTGCCCCGGTCTGCGCCCGCAGCTCGGTCGGAACCGGACCGGATCGCATGGTTCGGTTCGATGAGCCCGGTCGGAATTGAGAGAGAGAGAGAGAAGGGGATTTAAATGAAAGGGTAAAATGGTATATTCACTGTCTAATCTAACTAAGGTTAAGCATTTAACCTATGGTTAACTCAGTTTTTCTAACAGAGGGGCATATTTGAATAACGGTGGATTTTTGCAGGGATAAATATGAAAAGTTGAAATTTGCGGGGATATATTTGAAATCCGACCTATTTGGAGGGACATGTATGCAATTATCCCTAATTTTATTGTTAAAAATTTATTTCTATTTCTGACTAGTCCCAAATAAAACAGCAAATAAAGATTAAAAATAGAATAAAAATTAAAGACCCCTTTTCTCCCTTCCTAAATTATTTTTTCTGAAGAAATTTGATTTTAAAAAATTAAAATACTCTTATGCGAATTTTTTATCTATCTCAAAGTTTTAAATTAAATATAAGAGATAAATAAATTTATTTACCCTCTTCATTGAGAAATATTTAAATAAATTTCATATTCAAATAGTCATAACTTTTATATGATTAATTTAGTGTAAAATAATATATAATATATTATTTCCTCTTAAAAAAGAAAAAGTTTTGTTGGGTAAAATTTGCACTGAATCAAAAACAAAAATAATATATTTCTAAAATTATGTACTCATTTTTGCGAATTGAGATATAGGGGGCGTTTGGTTTTTTTTTTTAAATAAAATAATTTTTTACTAAAAAAAATATTTTTTGTCCATAATTTTTTTATTTTTTTTATTTTTTTCTCAAGCAAGCGCCATTACCATCCAAAAAAAACCGGCACTTTGGCACCGATTCCTCCGGGGTCGTTTTTTTCATTTGTTTTTTTATTTTTATTTTTTCCTTATTTAAACCCACTATGAACCTCCACCACCAATCCCTCCCCATTCTCAATCCCTTCTCCTCCTCTTCCTCCTCCTCCTCCCTCGCTTTGTAAACGCGGGGGCCTCTCTCTCTCTCTCTCGCATTGTCCTTGAGACGAGGAGCCATTGTTGAGAGGAGAGGAGGAGAGAGAGGGGAAGAGGAAGAGGAAGAGGAAGAGGAATGGGGATGGGGTTGGGGAGGGAAGGGGAGGAGAGGGAGGAAGGGGTAATGGCGACGGAGTTTTTCTGGTCCTACACGGACGAGCCCCACGCCTCGCGAAGAAGACAGATCCTCTCCCAATACCCCCAAATCAAAGAGCTCTTCGGCCCCGATCCATTGGCGTTCCTCAAGGTGACGCCTCGGTTTTGCTCCGATTTCGGTTTAGATTCGGAAACATTTTCACCCTTTTCGTGGTCTTTGTTGATGCCTGGGTTTTGTCCTATTTCGCTCGAATTTCTGCTTAGATTCGGAAAAATGCCACCCTTTCGGTGATCCTTGATTACTGGGTTTCGTTGGATTTGCTCGTGATTTGCTGCTTCATCAGGTGTGATCTGGTGGTGTTATGGTGGTAGATTTGGAGATTACTAGTTGATTGTTTCTTCTCATTAGAGTAAAAATGATTTGTAGAATGCCCAATGCTTTGGCCCTAGCTTGTTCTTGTGTGATTATTAATCTCTTATTTTTGCATCTGGATACATAATAGGATCTTCTGAGTCTTTAACCTGATATGGAAAATTGTATAATCTCACAAGTGCTTTTTGGAGCTATGCTAATTCACTGCTAAAAAAAGGATCAAAGCAAATATCCCACATTGAGAATGCTGGGCAATGCTTAGATCTAATGCAACAAACTATATTAGCTTATATTAGTTCTTTAGCACAGTAGTTCATATTTGCTCAATCTTTGTTCGCATTCTCGATCTGGCGATATAATTCTGCCTATAACTGATAATATGATTGAACTTTTGTGGTTTTATTGTTTCTTCCTTCTAAGGCGAAGTATTTATTGAAGGGTAATAAATAGTTTCTACTAGCTCTGAAGCATGTCTTTTGATTGGTAATGGTAAGGAGAATATGCATTGTTGTAGACTAGATATCCCTTCTTTTACTTTAGTAGGTTTCAATAATTATTTTACAGAAATGATCTTGACTGAGAGTATTCATCAAGTTTGTGGGTTTACTACTATTCATAATTTATTGTAATCTTTGAAAAATAATTGATCTGAAATGTAATGCAGCATTCGAAATTCTGAGCGAATATGACCCTGATTGCTGAAACTTGGAACTTAAATCCTGTCTTTCCGACTTGTTTGATGCAGATAAGTGCGGTTGTACTTGTTCAGCTATGGACTGCGACCTACCTCCGCAATTCCAGCTGGCTGAAGATATTGACAGTCGCATACTTCTTCGGCTCCTTCCTGAACCACAACCTCTTCCTAGCCATCCACGAGCTCAGCCACAACCTCGCCTTCTCGACCCCCTGCTACAATCGCTGGCTAGGCATCTTCGCCAACCTCCCCATTGGCGTCCCCATGTCTGTAACATTCCAAAAATACCACTTGGAACACCACCGCTTTCAAGGCGTCGACGGGATCGACATGGACATTCCGAGTAGTACCGAGGCCCGTGTGGTCACCAACGCCATTGCAAAATCCGTTTGGGTCGTATTCCAGCTCTTCTTCTACGCACTCCGCCCCCTCTTCCTCAAGCCCAAGCCCCCTGGCATGTGGGAATTCACCAATTTGGCAATCCAGCTTGCTCTTGATGCCTCTTTGGTCTACTTTTGGGGTTGGAAATCCTTCGCTTATCTAATACTCGCAACATTCGTCGGAGGTGGTATGCACCCCATGGCGGGTCACTTTATCTCCGAGCACTATGTGTTTAATCCGGATCAGGAGACGTATTCGTACTACGGGCCGTTGAATTTGATGACGTGGAGCGTTGGGTACCATAATGAGCACCATGATTTCCCTAGAATACCTGGGAGCAGGCTCTACAAGGTCAAGGAGATCGCGCCCGAGTACTACAAGAACTTGAATGCCTACAGGTCTTGGAGCCAGGTGATTTACATGTACGTAATGGATCGGACGGTGGGGCCTTTTAGCCGGATGAAGAGGAAGTCGTCGAAAGATACCTCCGGAGTTAGCAAGAAAGACGAGTAGAGGGGATCGCGGAGTTGCTGCTGCTTCTTTCCTACTTCTTCTTCGGTTGTCATTTGTTCTATTTTTTCTGTGTGGTGTCCAAACATTTGTTCTGGGACCGACCATATGATTAAACCTGTTGCAGTTTTGTTTAGCTAAAACCTCTTCTTCTTTTTTTTTCCTTCTCTTTTCATTTCACATAGTTGTATTATTCTCGGTGTGACGAATCAGATCTATTGTTATGAATTTTGTGAATTACATTACAACTTTTCGTGGTGTCTCCTTTCCTCAAGTGAATGAGAATTAAGAGTAAAATGAAACACTTTTAAGAGTTTACAATCAAAATAGTAAAATTTGAATCAGAGGTACCTGTTTGCAAAGGCACTGAATGATCATAGATCTGGCTCACTTGGCAAAATATTTGAGAAAATTATAAAATTAAAATTCAATGAATATTTCCAGTTTTGATTAAGATTAAATTAATTTGAATTGATTATAATTCCAAGGATTAAGTACACTTCACTATATTGTTCTTTACTATTGTTTTTGTTTGCTACATTATACCTTTTTTTTCAAATTTCAAAACATTATTGTACTTTGTCACGCTCAGATCCACTGTACAAAAAAAAAAAAAAAAAAAAAAAAAAAAAAAAAAAAAAAAAAAAACTAAACTAAATAGGATTGCTATCTACCGTATAATCTTCTAATCTCAATTCGGAACTGGCTCGAAAGGTCTTAAAAAGTAAATCATAAACGAACGCGAGAATTACAAAATAAAAATTTCCGATGGGTATAGTCGGCGAGAATCATGATCTACCCATTAGATCTACCAAAGACAAGATAAAAAAAACTACAACAATAAGCAAGTAACAGAATATAATAGAAAATAAAATAAAATTCGATGATACAACACAACGCTATCATATCTCTACACCAAAAAATCTAAAATATTTTTACCCAAATTCGAACGCAATAGAAAACCCAACAATAACTTTTCCAACAGTACACTGGACCCAATCCTGAACTGACCGTCTCAACAACCCGGTCAAGCCTACGCCGCATATACATAGGCCACTATCAATCTCACCCTACTATCCGGATTGCATCCCAGCCGATGGCCCGTCAACAATAGACACAAGCATACCTCCTAACTCCAACCATCCGATCCCTGTGCCGATAAAACCCAGTAGAGCTCGATGTGAGATGCAGGCTATGATCAAATGATGATCTCTCAAATCACCGACAACACATGATAGAACCCCAAGGTAAACTCACGAGTCCCCAACGCAAAAGTACCACACGTCACGAACACTGTGCCCCAGGCACGAACAGATTGTCGCATGCAAATAAGAAAAAAAAAGAAGTTAAAATTGGATTCGAATTTTTAAAATTTTTTTTTACAGAAATCGCTTGAACTTTAATTTTTTGTGAGCAGACATTTGAACATCCAATTTTAATAACTAAACTCTTTAAACTTTATAAGATAGTTCGATTAGTCTTAATTAAAATTATTAATCATGCAGTTGTTTTGATCACATGTGCACATAATCTTTTATAAACCTTCAAAATATAAATAACTTTTTTAAAAAAATTGATAATTAAATGTGAGAATTGAAGAATAGAATGAACCTCACATTGGATTTTTGTTGCCTTTTTTTTTTTTTTTTTTTTTTTTATACATAAGGCATACTGAAAAGGCAGCCAAATTAATTTTATTTTATATTTTAATAATTAATTAAAAATATATATTTATTTATTTTGACTAATTTCTCTGCATAGATCATATTATTCTACTAATTATTCACTAAACCTAATAGACCTACTATCATACTAATTATATATCCTTTCATAGAAGGTTAAAAATTTACGAGCATTAATGACTTGAAAGCACCAAGTCATTGATGTTAGTAAGTTTTTAGCCCTTGGATGAAAGAATGTATGATTAAGATGATAGTGGGCTCATTGAGTTTAGTAGGTGGTTGGTAAAATAGCATGATTTAAGAGTTGAAATTAGTCAAAAGAATAAATCTAACGGTAGAAAACTTATCAGCACTAATTGTTTGATACTTTTATAAGCATAGTAGCCCGACTATATATATATATATATATATATATATATATATATATATATATATATATATATATATTTTGCTTACTATAATATAAAAAATAATAATTAATTATATCGTGCTGACATCATTTAATCTAATTATCGATAGAAAACTTACCGGCACCAATTGCTTGGTACTTTAATAAACATAGTTGTCCGACTATATATATATATAAAATAATAATTAATTATATGACATCATTTAATCTAATTGTAGAATAACAGGTTGAATCACTGACCTGTAATCCGACAATATTTTCAGATTATAACTCATAAACATATTCAAACAATAAATAATTAATAAAAAAAAATGTATATTAGTTTTTTGAAAACTGGGAAAAAAAAAAAAAAAAAAAAAAAACCTAAAATGTACACCCAACTGTACACCACTACTGTCCTACAAATCAAAATTTAAATAAAAAATTGAATCCTTTAATATTAATTATCTTCTCTCGTGGCCTCTATTAAAATCTGGAACTGTGGATAGAGAGTGCGAGAAAAAAAAAAAAAAAAAAATGTTAGCTACACTTCCCCATTCTCCAGTCCCTAAATTTCGCTGCACTTTTACCACTACCAAAAGAAACACAAATCCCCTGTTCCTGACTCCACCATCTTCTTTGAACTTTGGATCTTTCTCCAGTGCGCATCTTAACACTGATAGCTTAGTTTTCTCCTGCTCTTGCTCCAACAAGAGCAATGCACATGACCCGTTCGAGGTAATGTCTGGGTCAATTCTCTTGCTTTCTACCAATCAAAATCTGTAAATTTTCAGTTCCAACAGATTTTAGGTTCAATTGCCAGTTCCACTTTTTCATTGTCTTTTATGTCAGTGCATGCGGTATGATTTATCTGATCTCTACTGTGAATACGAGCGAGCAAGGGTGTTAAAACTAATTCTTGTGTCGTTGCATGTATGTCACATTTTCGCTTGTTACGTTGGCTTTGTAGATTTTCGTCGAATGCATAGTTTGCTATGATATCTGGCCAATTTGATTGTCGTCGTCATTTGTCGAAGACGGTTCGTAAGTAGTCGAAGTGCATTGCTATGTTACATGCGACGAAGTGCTCGTTTTTTTTGCTTACGTACGCGAACATGAAATAGTGAGTGACGGTTGCGGATACGCCGTAGTTTCAACTTGACTCCTACTTACAGGATTTTTCAGTACTGTTGCCGGATACGCCATGGGACGCAAAGAACACGTGGACTACATTTGCAGCGTATTTCTTCATCCTACATATTCCGTTGAGTTTCGGAGGACTCTCGGTCGTCGCTCACGTGCTTCGTCAGTCATCTCTCGATCCGCTAACGACGGTGAGCATGCTATGCTGGTTGAAGTCTTTCTCAATTCTAGTTAGACAAGTAACCAATGGCGAAGGAATGCAGGTCGTATCGACCGCTTTGCTTCAAACAGTGGAGTTTTGGGGGGCTCTAGCATTGCTGCAATTCACAGTGAAGCCCCAACATGATGAGATCTCAAGTTTCTTCGCAGAAAAGCTGTTTACGGAGCAGAGAAGTTGGGTAAAAGCAACCGTAGTAGGCGCTGGATTTCTGATTGCGTTGGCTTTGCTCGCTTCTATCCTCGCTGACGAGTTCATAGGATCTAGAGTAAGTTGCAATATGGAAATGAGTAGTAATGATTAACAAACAATTCCTTTGAGATTGATTGACTGACATGCCTACTAAATATACTGATACTTTCGTCGCACCTGTCGCAGGACGTAACCAGTCCTGTTATGAAGGAAATACTGTCGGATAGCTCGCAATCGAAAGCAGTATGCTTCTTTCTTTATTGCTTCATTGCTCCTGCACTTGAAGAGACCATCTACCGCGGGTATCTTTTAACTTCGCTTGCCTCGAAGATGAAATGGTGGAATGCTGTAATTGTCAGTTCTTGTGTCTTCAGTGCAGCTCACTTTTCTGTGGAGAATTCGCTGCAACTGTTCGTAATTGGCTGCATACTGGGATCTGCATATTGTTGGACTGGAAACTTGGCCTCTTCGATCGCTATCCATTCTGCGTATAATGCGATAATATTACAATCAGCTATACTGCTGGAAAATTAAAGAGCTTTTAATTCTTATGCTTATTAGTGGAAGAGCAATTCAACTTATGATCATGGATAATTATCGATCTTCTTCTTTAGTTTGTTGTAAATAAAATGATGTAATCGAGCATTTTCTAAGTGAGATTTAACAGTGTGACTAATTTGTGCACCATTAAGTTAATATTAATGTTTCGATTGATGATGTATATGTGACTTATTGATTTTTATTCTAATTTGCTTGTGTTGGTCCCGTAGCTCAGTTGGTTAGAGCGTTGGTCTTATGAGCCGAAGGTCGCGGGTTCGAGCCCCGCCGGGACCATTGTTGTTTTGATTTTTGGCCTCGAAAGCGAGCTTTTTCTTTTAAATACAAGTTCAATTATATTTATAAATTTTCTACTATGAGTTTTTTTTTTTTTTTTTTTTAATATAAATTCAATTATATTTATAAATTTTTTACTATGAGCCGAAGTCGGGTTCGAACTCTGGGACCATTGTGTTTTGATTTTTGGCCTCAAAAGCAAGCACTCTTTGAAAATGCAAGTCCAATCATATTTGTAAATTTTTTACTATGAATTTGTATTTTTGTGAAGTCAACTAAATATTGGAATTTGTGTTTTTATAAAGTCAACTAAATATTGGAATTTGTGTTTTTATAAAATCAACTAAACAGAGAAAAAGATAAAGTAAAAAATATAAATTTCAATATAAATCTAATAGTAAAAAATATTGATGCACTTATACTTTTAAAAGTATATAAGGTCTACTCCAATTATAAATTTATTAGATAGGAGTTAAAGGTAAATAGAATTTGCTCTATCAATAGTTTTTTGTTCATTAATTTTTTTTTTTTTTTGGAAAAACTTTTACTCTTTAAAAGTATGGATTTTATATTTCTTCTCTCAGAAAAAAGAAAAAGAAAAGAATCTACTGCTATCTTAGAGGGATGTTTGATTTTCAAAATATTTCCCAGAAAAAACTTTTCCAATTAAAAAAAAGGAAAAAAAAGAGAGCATATTTCGTCTATTTGATATATTTTTTAAAAAAATTGTATTTTTATTTTTAAAATTTTTATTCGAAAAATAAAAATGTGTAGCTTATTTTTTGCTTTCTCGTCCCATTATTCAAACAATTACATATAGCCCTATAGTTATCAAAAAAACGTTTAGTTTTATTTTCTGTTTAATAATAAAATTTTTAGATAATAATAAAAATAAAACTACATAATAGTTAAAGTGAATTTCAGTTCATGCTAAGAGACATGAGGATCGGAAGAACGATTATTTCATATAAATTTTTGACAAATAAATAATTATGAATATAAATTTTAATTTATTTAATTTAAATTTTTTAGATTTTTTAAGTTAGAATATAGACAATTCTCTTATACATATCTACTTTTTATTATTTTTTTTTGGCTTTCAAAATTCTATACTTAATCTCTTTAAAATTTCAAAATATCAAATTCTATACTTAATCTCTTTAAAATTTCAAAAAATATTTTTAGGGATTGTAGTGTTAAGAGAGATGGTGAAATAATCAAAATTTTTTTTATTTATTTAATAAAAAAAATTAATTTTTAATATATTTCTGTTATTTTAAAATTAATTTTAGCATAAATTATAATACGATTATTTCATTTAAATCTTTGACAAATAAATAATTTTGAATATAATTTTTAATTTATTTAATTTAAATAGTTTAAATTTTTACTTAAAATCTAGAAAATTCTATATTTTTTTTGCCTTTCAAAATCCTAGATTTTACTTTTTAAAAAAATTTAACAAATATTTTTAGGGATTGTAGTGTTAAGAGAGATGGTGAAATTATGAAATTATGTTTATTTATTCAATAAAAAAATTTAAATTTTTAATATATTTTTGTAATTTTAAAATTAGTTTTAGTATAAATTATAATAATTGTATGAAATAGTCATACTTCCGAGAATTTGATATCAGAGCCAATCACCAGCCAAAAGTGTGAGGTAGTCTTTACTCATGATTGTTGTGGATGTAGTGCAGCTCCCCACAAGGTCAACTAAAACTAGGGAGATGAGTCTCACATCGCCTTTGCACTCCATCCACAATGTCAATTAAGACTAGCCTGGTACTTGTGTGTGTGCTTGAGCCTGACGTGACCCTAAAATTTAGATTAATTTTATATATAAATGATATAATAGGACTAAATTTTTTAATCTGCTTATAATATTTTTGATCATAGTTGAGCCCAAAAGATTAAGAAAGTCTGGACCTAACAGGGAATACTAAATATATTAATTTGTATATTTTAGAAGATAAAATATGATTTTTAATTTTTTTTTAAAATAGATATTTATATATGGTTTTCTGTAATTTAATCAAGCTTAAAAAAAAAAAAAAAAAATAAAAAAAAAAAAAAAAAAGAGTATAATAGGGTTCCTTATATATTGTTTCGAGAAGTGAGAAAATTCGAAAAATATTAACAAAACGCATATTTATCGAACCAACCTCGCATCCAATGAGATGAAGCCACGAGTCGCACGGATATGGAATCCCACCGAAAGTTCATCCTATAATTTAGGTAAAATTGACCGTTATTTATAACTTTTAAATTTATTATAATTTGAATTTTTAGAATTGAGTTAGTTAAATATTATATTGGTTAAATTGTGTAGATTAATTTATTTTTATTAGCTAATTAATTTAATTTTGTTTACTACAAAATAATTTTAATAAATTTATCAAATTTATCAATTAATTTGATAAATTTATTATTTCAGTCGACTAAGATTATTTAATATTTTTTAAAAAGATAAATTACATGCATCGTCCGAAAACTATAAGACAGGTAACATTTTGGTAATCTAAATTAATTGACTAAATATTAATTTGATCGTTGATGTAAAAGTAATACATAATTTTTATTTTTATTTTTGGCTCATCACCAATTCAGTATTACTATATTATTTTTATATTAGCGATATATCAATATTTACTTAATTTAATTTAATTGTAGAATTTGATTGTAATAA
This sequence comes from Tillandsia fasciculata, assembly GCA_029168755.2. NCBI lineage: Eukaryota > Viridiplantae > Streptophyta > Magnoliopsida > Poales > Bromeliaceae > Tillandsia > Tillandsia fasciculata. The sequence continues at coordinate 8,515,576 of CM054931.1, read as the reverse complement.
TTCTAAAAAAACAAACAAAAAAATTATTAAAAATTAAAAAATTAAAATTTAAGTGCCAAAATATAATTTAGAGTAATATTTTCAAATGACTTATAGTAGGGAGGGTCTCCATACACTTTTGCCTTTAAATGACTTAAATGACTTTGTGAGCTATTCCTCTCATTCTCTTTCTCATCCTTTCTCTCCATCCAAAAAACCATTCCATAAATTCTAATAATAATAATAAAAAAAAAATCCAAGAGAGAGAAGAGAGAGAGAGAGCGAGAGAGAGAGAGAGAGATGGGGGGATTTGAGATGCAGTTGAGGGAGAGGGCCAAGGATCTGAAGCATCTGGTGAAGAAGGGGGTGAAGGTGGTGGGAGAATCATTCAAGAAGACATGGCACAAGGTCAAGAAGATCAGGGGCTGAAAAGTAGTTTTACTTCTTGATTTAGTTTTCTTTTATCTTTTTTTTTTTCTTTTTTTTTTTTCTTTTTTTTTTTTTTTTTTTTTTTGAGGAGGGGGTGGGGGGTTTTTTCTATTATTATCTTTTGGGTGTCTTTTTTTTTTTTTGTGTTGGAGTTAAGACATGGTTAAATAAAAAACAAATTAGGAGATCTGATTGCTTGTGCCCTGATCTGATGTAATTTTCAAGATCTTTCCTTTGTGGAGAGATAGGCTTATGGATGTGAATTTACAAAATAATTACTGCTATTGCCAAAAACAAATATTTGCATATTATATTATATATGGTTAGATATACTGCCCAGTTTCAAAATATGTTTTTGGCAATATTTAATCCTCTTTTGTGTGATCTCCAAGATCTTTTTCTTTTGGTTACTATATTATTAATAGTATTAAGTTATTAGTATTTTTAAATTTTCAACATAAAATATATATAGAATTAAACTAGAATACTATCGATAGCACCAAGTCATTGGTGCTATCAAGTTTTTAGTCGTTGGATGAAAAAATATACGGTTGGGATTATAGTGGTTCCCTAAAATTTACTAGGTGGTTGGTTGAATAGTAAAAATTTTAGGGGACCACTATAATCACAACCGCATATCTTTTCATCCAACGGTTAAAAATTTGATAGTACAAATTGTTTGGTGCTATCGATAGTATTCTAGCCGGACTCAATATATATATATATATATATATATATATATATATGCAAAAATTATTTTTATAATTTTTTTTTTCTTAAAAAAAATATGGCAAGCTTGTGATTTCGTTCATTTTTAAATATAAAATTTTAAATATTAATTATTAAATTTTTAAATAACTTTGATATCTGTGGCCAGTCAGAGTTCAAAGTTAATACAGTGACAATCATCAATATTCTTTCTAAATATGATTTGTTATGTGGTAATAAATTTTATTATATTTATTTGAATAGAAAGTAGAGATATATTTTTTGTTTTTTTGGGTAAATTATTGTTGGATTGCTACCATCAGAAAAATTCTGCACATTGCAGCTAGAATCAACATTTGGGATCATAATAAAATCTACCTATTTAGGGTAGGTACTATTGGTGGCCGAATTGGAGGCTGACCGCTATCTGCATCCGATCGTCAATCGGCTATGAAATTGCTCTTCTAAAATGCGTCTCGAATCAAGCGATCGGATTAAGAAAAAATCTATCCAATCAGATTCTTCTCAATTAAACACGAGATCGAGCTCGACCTAGAGGAGCCGAATTATTTCTCCAACACGTACTCAAAAAACGTCAGAAAATAGTACATGACCTATTTTTCAGAAAAAATCATAAAGTAAAAAATAGTGATATTTGGCTTATGCGATTATATAATTTTTATTTAAAAAAAAAAATAGTGGTCACGTTTTTTTTTTGAAAATCACTCACCAATAACTCATCATTTCGAATAATAAAGTATTATTAGGTCATGTTTCTCCGAAAACCTCTCGTCATTACGGGCAATGGTGCAATTCTTTGCCACGACTGGTGAAGTGCGTTTGAGCTGAAATCACGTCGGCTGCGAACTTCACGCTCTGTAATTTCACTTGTTTGATTTTAGACTTTACTTACTTAATTAGCTTTGCTCTTGCTCCTTACTTTGAGTCGACTCATAAATCAGTTGATCGATATCGTACTTAAACTCAACCGATTTCTTTCTATATCTTGTTAAGCTCCATGCAGTTTTTCTCAGCTCATAGTGTGCTATCCTTCGATTCTTTCGAATAGGTTGATCCCATCAATCGACGACTTCTTTTCGTATTAGGTTGATCCCATCAATCGACTTCTTCTTTTCGTATTATCACGTATTATTTTTTTAATTCAGCTAAGCTGGTTAATTGTATTGATCAAATCTTTTGCCATGGCGATCTTTTGATTTCAACATATACTAATAAATGTATTAATTGCATTGGACTTACGTGAAGATTTCAATTTGTGATAAGAGGTGGCTAATACAGTACAGATAGTGATAGTGGTTATTAATACAGTACAGATAGTGATAGTGGTTAATAATGTCCGGGAAAGATGATAGTAACGTCACTAAGTGCATGTATGTTTGAAAAAAATGTGACTAAATTTAAAAAAACTTACGTAGGATTCACTTTAATTAATAGCGACGTCCACTTTTAAAGCCCACCATAAATTTTAGAAAAATACTAAATATGCATTTCAAATAAAGTGTACATCTTACACCCACTCCATTCTGAAATAGAATGAATTTCACTCGTCATATCGATGTGATGAATAAATGAATATACATTTCAAGATGGAATGGGTGTAGAATATATACAAAAAAAAAAAAGAAAAAAAATCAAAGTGAAAAAACTAGTAAAGATTAGAGACCAATAAATTAATTATGACCACAATGAGGTAGAAAATGTTCAATAAATTAAGTTAAGAGGATGATTCATCTAAAGCACTGTTGGGCACTTGATTGGTTAGCCTGTGATTTTATTTCTATTATTTTTAAGTATTATATAATTATTAATGTTTTTTTTTTAAAAAAAATTTAGATTAGATTATACTGATTTGGATTGACCACTGATGTTTTGAGCCATGGTTATATGGAGATATGATTTCATTACAATATATATTTTTTATACTGTACATGAAATTGCAGCTTGCTAGTGGTATTCGATTCGAAAATGAGCTCGAGATCGACCGCTCATTTAATAACATGCCGAATATGAGTTAAATTTTTTAGTTTGAAATCTTAATGAATTGAACATGAGCTCTGGTCGACTAGCTTTTGTTCGCCTCGATACAGCTTGAATATGTTTATTTATTAAATATATATAATCAAAAAAAGTTTAACTTTTGAATTTATTTTTATGGTCATTGAATCAAAAGTCAATAATAATTATTATTTCTTAAATTTATTATTGTGTATGATCAAAAAATTGCTAAGTTTGATTCAATAGTTAAAAATATTATAGTACCAACATCTTAGTATTTTCAAAAGCATCCAAACAGAACACACTCTCTCTCTATTTCAGAGTCCAGCTACTATCTTTTTAAGAGAACGGAGACCTTCATCCTCCTAAGTCGTTTTCTATAATAAAACTTTTGAATCAGAAACTGTTAAAGTTGATTTAAAGTATTTAATTTTTTTAGAAACTAAATTTTATAAATTTAAAAAATTATTTATATAGTGATCAAAAAATCACAAAATCAATAAATTTTGACGGTCTGTATGAGCCGCTTGTTTGTTTAATGGTGCAGAGCAAGTCAAACAACTTGAATTTTTGATAGAAATTTTTTAATACTATTTAGATTACGTTTGATAAATCAGATTATAAATTGAGAAAGTATAATATTTATTTTTACAAGCTTGATTATTTGTTGTCGTTCATTTTTCAATTTTTCGATAAACTTAATAATGATTTTTAAAATTTATAAAATTTAGTGTCTAAAAACTTTAAATATTTTAGATTAATTTTAACAATTTCGATCATCGATTCAAAATCCCTATCATCAAAAATATCTTGGGAGGATGAAGACCTCCGTCCAGCTAAAAGAATAGTAAATGAATTATCTCTCTCTCTATATAAATGCTATTTAAATTTTAGGTCAATCTAAACATAAAAAAGTTACTTTTTATAAATTTTAATTTTTAAAGTTTTAAAATTTTTCATCATTGTTCTGAACCTGCTCGTATTCGGCTAGTTGACACTTGACAGATCTATATGGAACCGGCTATCAATTTTTAGAAAATGCTACTTGTACATTCCAAATAAGGTGTGTGATATACATCCCATTCATTTCAGGATGAAATGATTTCACCTGTCACTTCGAAGTGATCGGTGAATAAGTCCTAAAATGGACGGGATGTATATCGTACACCTATTTCTGGGTGTACAGATAGCATTGTTCTTAACTTTTACAGACCCCCTCAAAAAAAAAAAAAAAAAAAAAAAAAAAAAAAAATCAAATTGAAGGATGATTTTAGCAAGGCATATTGGGCCAGATTTAAATGAGGCCCAATCCTTATCCGTTCTTAAAACAGTGGGCTTGTTGGAGTAGTAGAGCCCAATTCAATTCCAATCGCATCTCTTCTACAAACTACACATCGACTCTTCTTACCGCCATTGGAGCTGGGGCTTTTTGCGTACGCTCCTCCACCGAAGCGAAGAGATCGAAGCCCTAGAAATGGCGAAGGATCGGGACGGATCCATCTCGAAAGGAGGAGGAGAAGAAGGAGAAGAGGACGAAGCCCGAGGCGAAGAGCCTCCCTCGTCGAAGCGAGATCGGGATCGGAGATCGAAGAGGAGGAAGGAGGAGAGTAGTGACGACGACGATTCGAGTGATTCCGAGGAGGATCGGGCGCGAGCGAGGAGGAGGAGGAGGAGGAAGAGGAGCGGGAGCTCGCGGAGGAGCTCTCGAAGGAGGAGGCGTGGCTCGGAGGGCGAGTCCGAGGACGAGGGTTCGTCCTCGGGCTCGGATTCGTACTCGGAGTCGGAGAGCGAGGGTTCGGATTCAGAGGAGTCTGAGGAGCGCGAGGATGAGGTGAGGCGGAGGAGGAAGGAGAAGAGGCGGAGGAGTGAGAGGGAGCATGAGAAGGAGAGGCGGAAGGAAGGAAAGGAGAAGGAGAAGGAGAGGGAGAGGAAGAGGAGGAGAGAGAAGGAGGAGAGCAGGAGGAAGAAGGAGAAGAAGAAGAAGAAGGAGAAGGAGAAGGTTGCAGGTAAGAAGGGGGCGGTTACGAATTCCTGGGGAAAGTACGGGATCATTCGAGAAATCGACATGTGGTGAGTTTTCGTGGAATTCTAGATTGTAGATTTGGTGGTTTTTAAATTGCAGTCCCCAAAAAATGTTGCGATTATCATTGGAATTCACTAGAACTGATTCTATGTGGTGTTTTATTTGCTAATTGTTATCTAGCTAATTGGCATGTTTTAAGGAGATCTTCAGTTTCTCATTGAATTAAACCTTATTGTTGCTTAAATTTCTAGCTCCTAAACTCCAGAATAGTTTCTGTTTGCAAACTGACACTTTTTATTGTTTACTAATATCATTTTGTAGGAACAAACGACCAGAATTTACCGCATGGTTGGCAGAAGTGAAGCAGGTATTTCCTTAACACAAAATCCGTAAAATCTTGATGTACAACAAGTTTGTGACTGAATTACATCAGAACACAAAGTAGATAAGACAGTTAAATGTATATATGGTTCAAATTGTTCAAACATTCTTTTGGGCTTGGAGTTTTGTCGTGGAATGGTGTCGATGCTTTTAGAGGTGAATTGATAATTTTGAACTTGCTTAGAGCTTCCAATGATCTATAGATTGGTCACTGTTTAGGTAGATCTCGAATAATTGCTTAACATGAATTATAACTGTGTAAGCTATTTGTTTGAGTTTTATCACCAAAATTCCTGTACTTTTATTTTAGGTAGGCAATTTTCATGCCATATGTTGCGTCTAAGTGCACATATCAATGCAAGGTTGAAGGTTGGTGGTGAACTTTTCTTAGCACTGCTTGTTTATGTCTCGATTTTTGATGGGACTTTGTTTCTAGATGTCTTGTGATCTAATCTAACTCAACTATATGAACCATTTTTGCTCGAAGTCTATTTTACATATGCTCGACTGTTCTATGCTGCTTATTTTCATTGTATTTGAAGCTGGACTCCTTTTCGTCTAGTTTTTTCTTTACCAAATTAGTATTTTTCCGCCATCTCTCTCTTTTTCTCTTTTGAACTTATTCTAATCCTCTGTGGTCTCAATTTTTCTGTGTTCTGAAAGTTTAAACTTAGATGGTTTAATGTGTTTGTTACTAATGATTCATGCTTTTTCATTCTTCCATCCATTAGTCCTCCATGTTGCACGGAATTGATTCCTATGCATTCTTAAAGAACTTATTTAGTTCCCAAATAGGGTATTTTATTTTATTTGCATGAGCCCACAGGATCAAAGCTTGTTTCTTTGTAGGACTTTTGTTTAGATATGTAAGTCCTGTAGTTTTTCTAAAATCATTTGACTCAATGTTGTTTGTTATTCCAGTCGCATTTTCAGGTTTCTTGCTAGTCAGAGTGGTTTAATTAACTACTACGTGCTACTCTTTTTATTAAACCCTAAACCCTTCATGATCAAAGCACAAAAAGGAGAAAAAAGAAATAGATGTTAGATATATCAGTGTCACTCATCCCTTTATTATGGTGGTGTGGGATATAGTTGCCGATGGCCAATAGTTAGTAAAAGGGGTTACTGTTTGATCAAGGCTCGAATAAGAAATTTTGACCTAGATAGTCGTGAAAAAAGCATTTCAAAGCATTCTGTAAATAAAGAGAATTGATTAGTGTTAGTATGCTGTGGTCTTTGTCAACATATGCATATGGATGCTAGAAGAAAGTTATTATTGAGCTTCACTTTTACTTTTGTTCTCTTCAGAGCGATGTCTATTATGATATTATCTTAGCTTACAAAGTACCACGGTAGTACATAATCTCCTTGAGTATAAATTACAGGTAAATTTGGAAACACTATCCAATTGGGAAGAGAAGCAAATGTTTAAGGAGTAAGTAATATTGAATTTATTGATTTGAGATCAGTTCGCTGTTTTCAATTTAGTCATAGAGAATGGGATAAAACCTGTATGAACTTTGTTTTTGAAAATCAAACTTTAGATTATTAAGAATCATTGTGATATTTGACGTTAATTTTCTTTTGTGACACAGGTTCATGGAAGATCATAATACGGCTACATTTCCATCTAAAAAGTGAGTCTTTTCTTAAGCATTCCTTTAACTTTTTATGGTGGCTCTTTTAGTTAGTTATGCAATAGAAGATAATCTCATGTGCATTAGCAGCGTATATTTTGGTGTAAAGTTGATGTATTGATGAGAATTACATGATTAACCTTTATTCACTTTATTATGCTGTAATAGCATATTATGCTGTAATAGCATATAATTGAAAACTGTACTTGCTTTGTTTATATATATATATATATATATAATTTTTATTCTTCCTTGACTATACACTGGGAAACTGGAAGATCCTTGGCCTACACAGAGACCATTATTTTTGCCTAGACAGAGAAGATGCTTTACTTGTTTGGAGACAGGAAGATCCTATGGCTGACTCTGCATGTTGGCCAAGTTTGGTCCCATGTACAATTTTCTTCATACATGTTCTGCTTATCATACAATTCATCACATTGAGATTTAGTACATTAGATCTGGTGATGCTAATTGTTTGTTTCTTATCTTACAAGCTCTTAGGAAGTCATAGGATATAATATAGAGATGAGGAAATACTTTTCAGAACCAACAAGTTTCCACAGCTTTAAACTTTAATACTAGCACAAATTAACATTTACTAGCCTGAGATTACTGCGTGCATCTTCTTGAAAGGCCTATATCATGTATGCCCCCCCCCCCCCCCCCCCCCCCCCCCTTTTTTTTTTTTTAATCTTGGCTTCTATGGTCTAATCAGTCGTCAGTTTTGATAATTTTTGAACAAAATATCTAGATTCTGTATAATCTCCTTTCATGTTGTCATTTGTTGCAGATATTATAATCTAGATGCCTATCATCGTCGCATGATCGAAAAGCAGATGAAAAAAGGTTCAAAGAAAGCTCCGGAAATCGAACGTACAGTATTCAATGATGAAGAACAGCGTCGGTATGTGGTTATGTTTTGATTTAGTTTTTGTTTAAAAACGGTTGTGTTTTTTTAACTGTCATAGTGGGACTGAATACAATTTTTGTTTTTGCCCCTAACATCTTTGTCTTATCATATATTCTTTACTAATTCTTTGTTGTAGGAGCAAAACTTAATTTTCATAAATATTTTCTTTTCAAGCACCCTGTGTTTTTGAGATCTTACTAGTTCCATTGGTAATACCTTATTCTGGAATGCCTTTCCTGATGATGAACTGCCTTCAGTGAAATAACTCAGATATTAAGGTTGTTTCTGAGAAATGTTAATGTTGATTAAAAAATAACCATGGTTCAGTGTGGCAGGACACACTGAAGGCATGATGATATCGAAGTGTTTTGTTTTAAAAAAATCGAACTGTAAATCATTTATGAAATCCATATTTCTATTTTCTATTGGTTTGGACCAACTATAAATTTAAATTTTCTTTTGCAGCCAAGAATTGCTGATAGAACGGGAAAGACAGAAGGAAGAACAAGTAGAGACCTTGAAGCGTTCAATGCAAAGTGGAATGGTACGTAGGATCCATTCTCGTCTTCTTAATTTGTGTTCCTGTTGCAACATTTTAGTGCAAATATATCATTCTCATCAGGATCAGGCCTATTCATATTAGACTGTATGGTGCCTTAGTAGACCACGCATGCGACATGTAGTAACAGCTTTTTCCCCACAATGCATGCCATAACACAGAAATCTCCTTATTTTTTCTCTTGCATCATGCTTAGAATGAGTATGAGAATGGAAAAATAATAAAAAAATATAACAACCACAATGTGATCCTAAAATCATCCGATGCTTGGAAGCAGCATGCTTATCTTATGAACGGTTAATCTAGTAATTTAGAGATTTTTCTTGATTGAGTATATAATTTTTAAAGTTTTAAGGACCACGAACTGCGAATTAAATCAGTAAGAAGCTCCTTTTAGAGATATCGCATAATTCCTTATCCCACTTTCTACCACAACCCTTCAACATGGGCGACCTCAGAATTTTCACAAATGCTCGAGAATTTATTAGGTTTGCTCACCGTGTGGTCCTATTTAGTGATCAGTGCTTGATCTAAGATTCTTACGGCAGCACAGATGAACTTATTGCGAGACGGTGATTTGGCCTTTAATATATTGTGGATAAAGAACTCTGTCCTCTTAACTATGAACCTTTTGCAAGTGTTTTCTCACCGCAAATTCAATACAAATTTATAGGCTCAAGCAATGAAGGAACAAGCTCGTCTAAGGGAGGAAATGATGTATCAGTATAAACTGGGTAACTTCGAGGTTAGTAATCTGTATTTCCAGTTTTCGTGCCCTTGTGCAAAGTTAGCTGAAGATGTATCAATCAGCTTATGCCCTTGTTTTATACAGGCCGCAGCTGCAATTCAGAAGAGATTAGATCCTGATGTTCCCATGTGAGATAGAACCCAGGCCTGCTACTTTATGCTGCATTTCATTTTGTAACCTCCATAGTTTAGTTATGTTAGTCATATTATTGGATAATCTTTTATTTGCAATATTTTGTTGTGGTATCTTAAAATCGAAGGTCTTTTCCTCCCATTAATTTATAGATGCTACACATATAAGTTGATTGTGTTGCTAATGGGACCCCAGGCAACTGCAGAACCTTCCAACTCCTTTCACTTTCGACAGGTCGGCTTTGTTTATCTTCTCTTTATTTTTTGTGCACATTTTTAAGTTATTAAGATCGTTTGCGACTGTTAGTGTCTAGACAATGTGGTGTGTATGCAATTTGGTGACTGTTTTGAACTTGTCTTTGATATCCGAGCGCTATGCTCGAGAGAACATTCCAAAAGAAAAGAGATTGTCAAATACTCATAGGAAATCAAAATGAGATATTTGATTGGGTTATAGAGAACAGACATTTTTGCAGAGAATACCAAGCAGAGAGTGTAAATTAGAGGCAGTCACTTCCTTGTGAGTTATAGCAAGAATTTCTATTTAGGCAACCACATTAATTTGATATATCCCCACTAAATTCTGAACTAAGGTTGCTGGAAGTCAATACCTAACAAATGCTACTAAAAAAAGAAAAGGAGAGTCAAAAAGAAAAAAGAGGCCAGATTGCACTTTCAAACTATGAAGGGCAGTAAATTTAATTGTAACAACCTAAAAATTTCAAGTCAAAAGTTGCAATAGATCAAAGTTTAAGAACCACACCCCTATTAGTTTGAGGACCAAAAGTGCGAAGGCAAAATGGTCAAAGTTCAAGAACAACAACTTTTAAAAGGAACACACTCCTAGACAACCTACATCAACTACTACATAGCAGCATAAGTTTTAATTATACAGAGTAGTTATCCTTTTAGATATATCCAGTATGTATAGATAGTTAGGTTTCTACCCTGACCATCAAGAACCAGTCATAGACCATCTCTGCGCGCTATCCATGATGATGCATGCGCGGAAGATGAGATGGCCAAAATGCAGCAGAATATACTACTTCTGCAATCATATTTACAGCCAAATGGCAGACAAAATGACCTGATAAGTTTACTCAACCTTCACCATGGCTCGACTAATGCACTGTTAAAATGCTGCTCAGCTGCAAGATATGCTTCCTCGGCTTCGCGGGCATCCATTTTGAGTCTCGAAATTTCCAAACTATTACTTTCTCTTTGCGTCATGAGAGAATCTCGTTTTTCACGGAAGATGATGAGGTTTCGCTCCACTTCCGTGATAACTCCATCCAACGCACCGATTAATCCATCAAGTTGGTTGCTGTCATATCCTTTCTCCATGATCTTCCCCTGCAGAGCTGCTTTTCTTCTCTCGCATTCCATTTGAACATTTTTTATACGTATTAACTCTTTCAAACGAGACCGCAACAATTGAACCTCGAATCCATTAGCTTCTAGCGGGCCGAGAGTCTTCAACTTTTCTTCAAAAAGCGCTAGGCTATCGTAACAACTTAACTTGCTCATGCTAGCTACTAAGTTGGCAAACGACACCATAAGACCTATAGCCATTCCTTCGCGGAACTCTGAGGAGTACTGATCCAATGGAAGGAAATGTGGCTGCTGCGGCATTCTTTGAAATACTTCCAATGTCTCGACCGATTCCCAAATGGATGAGCTTTTCACGAATGGAACGAGTATATTCTCAGGGGGCGTCTCGCAAGCTGATGCGCCCCTATCATTTGCAACTACAATCCTCGCGCTGGGCAATTTATCAGGGCCGCCGCACTCTTCTTCCACAGAATTCTCCATAAATGACAAAAGAGCTCCATCCACTGCTTCATCGCCAGCTTTTTTATCATGCGCATTAAAAGTAAAGATATTTTCAACCCTAGTGTCAGGTAATCTTGGCAAACAACATGACAACTGCAAGGATGTTGGGCTCATCATCAGTTGATTGCCTTCGCTTAAATACTCGTTCTGACGTGTAGTACATCCTTCTTCTAAATCCTCAGCTTGTTGAGTGAACTGAACCTTGCTGCCAACACCATGTCCTTCAGAATCTACAATGAAAAAACATAATACGGTCAAAAGAAGCAAGCAACACAGTTTTTGCAGGGCAGGATAGTCGCAATATTATTTTGATGGAGAAGTGGTTGAAAGACATGAGATATACACAACAAGACAGACAGACCTTTCTTTGATGCTCCGACGTCTTCAATCATATGTCGTTTTTCAACCAGTGCTTCTACAGAATGTTTTGGATTCCCTGCTGCAAATTGTTAAGTAGAAGTTAGTATGGCCTTCCTTACACCTAAATCTTTGAATTATAGCACTTACACTCTTTAGATCTAAGGATATGGTTCATGCTCTTTTCAAGAGCACTACGTCTTCTCCCGGCCTTAATCTGCACAAGCAAATCAGAACCTTGTGGCAATTAGAATAGTTTCCAAGGTAATTTTTAAAAAAGTGATACAAAAGATGTATGTATCTTACTGTTTTTGGGGTCCTCTTCCGTTGTTTCTCTGGAGATGGAAAATTGATCTTCCTTTTCGCCTTCACTCTCCATGCAGCAATAGGGAGCGAAAGTTGAGCTTCGTGATCAGTTGATGCCTGGCTTATATCAGATACCTTTGACTGATTTTTTGATCCTTTGCACCTCTGTTTTGAAGAACTTTTCGTCGTGATCAGTGATTTATCCATGCCATTCATTTTTTCCAGCTTTCCTTCATATGTTAGTTCTCCGAGTAAAGAATTATCTGTTGATTCCATTGAAATGTTGGGAATAGTAGGGGTCCTCTCAGCGGCAGGTAATTCGCAGTGATACTCTTCAGAGGGAAAGCATTCGGGCATTCCAATAGCGCAATGAGTTTTCTCCTCCAAGTTTGATACAGTCTTTGAATCTCCTGAAGAAGAAAAGCAATTCCGCGGCCGCCGCAATTTGTATCTTTCTAAATTTTCTTTCTTCAACTTCTTTTTAGAATAGCCTGTCTCAACATCACCGCCATTACTACATTCGTCAGCCTTCTTACGCTTCTTCTTCGTATTATTTAAGCCCCCCGATTCATGTGTGACTTTACTAGCATCATTACTTGATGTCCTCAGTGCAATTTGAAGACGAGATCTTTTGGCGGCGCGAGGTTGCTTTCTTTGCTTCGATGGCATCCCACCGACTGAAGTTGTTTTGCTATTTTCACGCTGAAACAGGTTGAAACAACCAAGTAAACAAGTAAAGAACTTTCAAAGGCAAGCAAAATTTCAACATTCTTCGTGCCAATGTTGTTTACAATTGCACATGCCATTGCCTCAGGTTACAGATCATTTTACCAAAGAGAATGAAAACGGTTGAAATATGCGTATCCTCTAATGTCCCTACCACTCAAAACGTCACCGAGTAATTCTAAAACCTTTTAAGTATCTTGTATGATATATTCCTGTCAATTATACAACAGATTACAGGGATTTCCAAGAAGGGTGCTAGCAAAATTACTGTCCATCAAGATTGAAGGGGAAAACGATAACAAATTCACAACAAAAGATAAGCGTAGAATCGTATTGAATGAACAAAATACCTTAGATGAGTAGTCAATCCATTGTTTACCATTCCATTCTCTGCGAAACCTCAGTTGAGTACAATCAACCTCCATCTCCACATCTATATCATGCCTAGTCATCTTGACTGCATACTTCGACTCGCAAAGAACCTTCGATACAACACCGACCGACCACCCACCGTTGCAAAAAACCTCCACATCCGCAGATAAGCCGAAACTCTTCGACGCGGGGAAAATGTTGGGCACCGGCCGAATGTATTGGACATCCAGAATTTCAGTGAGCAAACCATCTTCGCCCCGCGCCTTCAAATTTTCATATTCGACTATGAAATTCGCGGTCCCAATAACCTTTACTATGGTAGCAGGAAACCAAGCAAAACTGAAGTTATCTAAATATCGGTTCACTTCAACCTTTTCTCTGGCATTGAACATGGGGACACCACCTTGCTGCAAAAAAGAGGAAACAAAGGAAATAAGTAAGCTTAATTTCCAAGACCTGCATGAACTGTTAAACATTCTTGGCCCAGCAGAAGATTTTGAGTAGAATTGCTATAACAACTATCTATCTTGTTCAAATTCATTTCCTCTATCTATTTCCCAGCATGCAGCAGAAACTACAAACTGAACTTTCCAAATTTAATTAGATGCCATGAAGCTCAGTTTAGCTTTTGGGACCCCATTGGACCATAACAAAACTGTCTTTTTCTAAGAGAAAAAGATAACATTTTGACTTTTTAATCAACCAAATGCAGGATTAAATCCATGAACTAAAATTAAATGAGACTAGAGATTTGGTGGGATTGGAGCACATAGACATTTTTTTTTTTTTTTTTTACCTGATCTTGTGCGGAGACCCACTCTCCACGGACCCAGTCCATCCGGGGCCGAATCTCGGAGGGGGGGAACTCGATAAGCTCCCTCGAGTTGGGGAAGGAGACGGTGAACAGCCCCGTGCTAGGGTTTCGCGCGGCGGAGACGACCCCGGCCCACCAACCGTCGTTGTGGAACGCCTCCACGAGCTGGTGGAGCTCGAACGAGGCGGAGGGGGAGGTGGAAGGGGGGCTGGGACGCACCAGGGCGGGGGCGACGGCCTCGGAGAGAGGGGCGGAGGGGTCGGCGTCGGAGACGAGGGTGGAGTAGGAGACGACGTAGCGGAGGTGGCGGTGGCGGCGGCGGCGGAGAGCGGTGACGGTGGCCTCGTACCAGGCGCCCCGGAACCCGTCGTCGTCGCTCCGCACCTCCACCTTCGCCCCCGCCGGAACCCCCGCCCCCCGCCCCCGCCCCCGCCCCCGCCCGCCGCCGCCGCCGCCGCCGCAAGAGTCTCCGGCGTTGGCCTTCCGACCGCGGCGCGCCATGGGGTGGGAAAATGGGTCGGCGGAGTCGACGGAGGAGATAAGGGCGTGTAGCTGCATCGTGATGCGCGACACTTCCTTCAGTGGAGAGTGAGAGCGCACTACTGAGAGCGGGAGCAGTGAAGGACGTACTCTGTTGACGGGCGGGCCCATTTTTGTACGTACCAAACTGGAATCTGCGGAAATCAGTTTCCCAAAAAAGAAAATAAAATATTTATACACTCAATATATATATATAATATTTTAGTCGTCTAATAAATAATAATTATAAGAACAAGTCATTGTGATTAGTAAATTTTTACCATCCATTAAATAAATAAAATATATAATATATATATTTTTAGAATGTATAAATAGTATTGCTCGAAAAAAAATTTAACCTTAAAACTATAATTTTTAAAAAATTTAGTGTGTGTATATATATATATAGAATTAGGCTAGAATACAATCGATAGCACCAAGTTATCGGTGCTATCAAGTTTTTAGCCGTTGGATGAAAAAATATGCAGTTGAGATTATAGTGGTCCCCTAGGGTTTACTAGGTGGTTGGTTGAATAGTAAAAATCTTAGGGGATCACTATAATCCCAACCGCATATCTTTTCATCCAACGGCTGAAAACTTGATAGCACCAATTGTTTGGTGCTATCGATAGTATTCTAGCCATACTCTCTCTCTCTCTCTCTCTATATATATATATATATTTGGTCCGGCTATTATATTTTTATGAGTAAAATTTTTTTATACTCATAAGTTTTCATCCTTTAGATGAAGAAATGTGTGGTCAGAATTATAGTAGTTCCTAAAATTTTTACTATTTTCCCAATAGCCTAGTAAACCCTACGGCGATCATTATCATCCTAACCGCACATTCTTTCATCCAAGGGTGAAAAAGTTATGAGTACAAATAGCTTTATACTCATAAGAGTATAGTAGCCTATGCTATATATATATATATATATAATATATAATATATATATATATATAATATATATATATATATTTATAATATATATATATATATATATATATATATATATATATATATACATAGATATATATATATATATATATATATATATATATATATATATACATATATATATATATATATATATTAGCTTATATGCTTTTAAAAGTACAAGCCATTTATACTTATAAATTTTTTACAATTGAATTTGTATTGAAATTTGTTGTTTTATTTTTTCTTCATCTCTCTTTAGTTGATTTTACAATAGCACAAATCTCAATACAAATTCAATAGTAAATAAAAATTCAATAGTAAAAAATTCACAAACATAAATTAGTTTGTATTTTTAAAAGTATATAAGCTCTACTTTCTCTCTCTCTCTCTCTCACCTCCCTCTCTCCCCGTCTCTCTCTCTCTCTCTGTCTCTCTCTCTCTATATATATATATATATATATATATATATATTAGGCTAGAATTAGGCTAGAATACTATCGATAGCATCAAGTCATTAGTGCTATCAAGTTTTTAGTCTTTGGATTAAAAAATATGTGGTTAAGATGATGGTGGTCTCCTAGGGTTTACTAAGTGGTTAGTTGAATAGTAAAAATCTTAGGGGACCACTATAATCCCAACCGCATATCTTTTCATCCAACGGCAGAAAACTTGATATCACCAATTGCTTGGTGCTATCGATAGTATTCTAGCCGACTATATATATATATATATATATATATATATATATGAGAGAGAGAGAGAGAGAGAGAGAGAGAGAGAGAGAGAGAGAGAGGCTCCTATACTTTCGAAAGTACGGAGGTCTTCATACTTGTAAGTTGTTTTCGATAATGGAACATCTGATTCGACGATCGGCTCCGTTAGACATGATCTAAAATGTTGGAACTATCTAGAAACCAAATTTCATAATTTTTTGATTTTATTTGCATAGTGAACGAGTAGCCTCAAAATAAGCGGTTGAAAATAAAAATCTCATAAAAAATAGTGATAAAAGATTCAAATTTCAAATCGATAGTATTGATTTTACTCATGATATTAAGTATAATTTTTTATTAAAGTTTCACCTAATTTAGATTGTTTTATACCGTTGAACTTACAAACGTGCCACATCGGCCGTTAAAATAGTCAATTTTGAGACTCTTTGATCGTTTGGTAAATAATGTCGAAAAATTATGAAATTTAATTTCTAAATAGTTATAATAGCGTAAATCATGTCTAACGGAGCCGATCGTCGAATCGAATGTCCATCATCGAAAACAACTTATACGTATGGAGACTCCCGTACTTTAGAAAGCATAGGAGACTTACTCTCTCTCTCTCTCTATATAGAGAGAGAGAGAGAGAGAGAGAGAGAGAGAGAGAGAGAGAGAGTTAGGCCAGAATACTATTAATAGTATCAGGTCATTGGTGCTATTAAATTTTTAAACCTTAGATTAAAAGATGATAGTGGGTCCCTTGGGTTTAATAGTTGGTTGGGAAAATAGTAAAATCTAACGGGTGAAAATAATTAAAGAGATTTGTGCTTCCGAAAGTACTAAGGCATCTGTGCTTGTAAATTATTTTCGATGATGAGACATCCAATTCGACATATGGCTCCGTTAGATATGATATACGCTATTAGAACTATTTAAAAACTAAATTTCATTATTTTTTTGCATCATTTACCAAGTAATCAAAGAATTTCAAAAATTACTTTTTTAACGGCCGATGTGGCACGTTTGTAAGTTCAACGGTATAGACAATTCAAATTATGTGAAACTTTAATAAAAAATTCTACGTAATATCAAGTGTAAGATCAATACTTCTAATTTAAAATTTGAATCTTTTATCACTATTTTTTATGAGATTTTTACTTTCAGCCGTTCTTTTTGGGGCTACACATTCATTAGACAAACAAAGTTAAAAAATTATGAAATTTGGTTTCGAGATGATTCTAATATTGTAGATCAAGTCTAACGGGACTCATCGCTAAATCGATGTCCTATTATTGAAAATAACTTACAAGCACGGAGGCCTCCGTATTTTAGAAAGCATAGGAGCCTATACACACACGCGCGCACACACACACACACACACACACAGGGAGTCCGATTACTATGCTATCGATAGCAGTAAGCACTTGGTGCTATCAAATTTTCTGCCGTTAGATCTACCCATTTGATCATTTAATTCCACCCGTTAAATTATACTATTTTTCCAACCATGCACTAAACCTTAGGGGCCACTATTATCCTAACCGTATATCCCTTCATCTAAGGGTCAAAATCTAATAGCACCAATAACTTGGTGCTATTAATAGTATAATAGCATATATATATATATATATATATATATATATATATATATAGAGAGAGAGAGAGAGAGAGAGAGAGAGAGAGAGAGAGAGAGAGAGAGAGAGAGAGAGTCCGGCTAGAATACTATCGATAGCACCAAGCTATTGGAGCTATTAAGTTTTCTGTCGTTGGATGAAAAGATATGCGGTTCGGATTATAGTGGTCCCCTAAGATTTTTACTATTCAACCAACCACCTAGTAAAACCTAGGGGACCACTATCATCTTAACCACATATTTTTTAATCCAAAGGCTAAAAACTTGATAGTACCAATGACTTGGTGCTATCGATAGTATTCTAGTCCTTGGATTAAGGGATGCGCGGTTAGGATGATAGTGGTCCCCTAGAGTTTAGTGGGTGGTTGACTGAATAGTAAAAATTCTAGGGGACCGCTATAATTTTAACCGCACATTGTTTCATCCAAGGGCTGAAAACTTGTTAGCACCAATTACTTGGTACTATCGATAGTATTCTAGCCGGATTCTCTCTCTCTCTCTCTCTTATTATATATATATATATATATATATATATATATATATATATATATATATATATATATATATATATATATAGTTAGACTGGAATACTAGTATCAAGTCATTAATTAATACTATTAAGTTTTTAACTCTTGAATTAAAAAATATGTGGTTGAGATGATAGTGGGCCCCTTGGGTTTAATAGGTGGTTGGAAAAATAGTAAAATCTAACGGGTGAAAATGATCAAATGATTTGATCTAAGGATAGAAAACTTAATAGCACCAATAATTTGGTACTATTAATAGTATAGTAGCCGGACTATATATATATATATATATATATATATATATATATATATATATATATATATATATATATATATATATATATATATATATATATATGAAAGGATTAGATCTAACGGAAAAAAACTTGGCAGCACCAAATGCTTGGTGCTATCGATAGTATTGTTTTAGAATAATTTGAAAACAACTATTCCATCTTTTTAATGAATAAATATAACTATTCTCATGCTTGCATCCTGCTAACTTAAAATAATTAATGTGAGAAAATTATAGTCATGCTTATACTTAGCTAAATAAAAAAAAAATAAATAATACTAATATTATTGTTATTTTATTTTATAATACATAATGTTTATTATTGTTTTTGTTATTAGTGCCAATAGTACTACTCCTATTATTATTATAAATAAAATAACATGTATTATAACATATAGTACATTATATATATTATTTTGTATTGTTTATATATATATATATATATATTTTGAGATCAAGGTAGCATGCTACCGCTTCATTCATTTGAGCGATGAATTTGGCTACAAACAGAGCCAGCTGAGTCTCTACCCGCTAACGAGAAAAGGAACGAAAAAAAAAAAAAAAAAAATCTCCTCTGCAACCTGATTTCATCCAGCAACAGCCACGCCTCCCGCTTGTTTATATATATTTTATTTATTACTTTCTATTATTTTTGGGATAACTACTAAACACATTTTTAGATCTTAAGGATAATTTTTTTTTTTTTTAACCAAATATAATTGTAAACTTATTTTTGTATATCTCAAAATAACTAGTTATTTTAAAAATTAAAAAATTTATCCATAATAATGTTAACCCCAAACTGCACATAGCCTTAGTAAGGTTAATGTTCTATTCTCAAAGGTTGGTTTGACTTGGATGTTTGGTCAAAGGTTGATAATGCTTGTGTTTTTTGGTATTTCATATATATTAGAGTCTATATATTTATGTATTTTATTTATTTATTTTTGTTTGCATCTATTAATATTTATGTATTTAGTTTTTGTTATTTATTGGACAAAAATAGAGGAGAATTAACAATTTTGAGATATTTGCTAGAGATTGTGGGAGATTAATAAAGGAGAAGAGAAAATAGTGTTGGAAATATGAAAAATGGATGAAAGAAAAAATGATTAGGAGAGAATGTAGATAAAAACTTCTTATTAGAAAATTTTGGTAAATTTTTTTTTTAAAATAATAGACAACTGTTTAAATATGTTTCGAGAATATATTTGTATATTTTTTTATCGTTAGCCGTTAAAAATAAAATTATTCATAGATCTAAGGTGGTCATGACCTGTCTCAAATTTTCAAAATTTATATCCAAGGAATTCTAAGAGGTGAAAATGTACTCAAAACCTCTTAGTTATAGAGTATTTTGAAATAACTCCCTCAACTTCAAATATTTTATTTAATATGCTCTTAACTTCTAATTATTTTGGATAAATTATTTTATGTAACTAAATAAAATATTATGTTAAATTTAATAGCACGATTAGCTAATAATTATTGATTGCTATAATTTTATTTATTTACAATTTTACTTTTAAACAACTAAGATATTAAATCACTATCAGACTATTTGGTAGGTTTAGTAAAATTCTTAAGTTATTTGAATAAAATAATACCAATAAAATAATTAGATGTTAAGTAAGTGCAAATAAAAAAAGTTAATATTTTTTACATTAATTATTTAATTAATAAATTTTTATTTTTATTCCACCAAAGTGTCTATTTGTATGTATTATAAATAACCACATGCTAATAGATATTATTATAACTAATAATTTCGAAATTTATAATAAGGATTATATTTTTGAAATAATATCACACTTACATTTTTTAAAATTTACAATTTTTGAGAGTAGACTTACTTTCTAGTTTACAATTTTTTTTTATAACTTTCATAGAAATATATTAACTTATAATCCAATTTTTTTTAATTTTTAATACAATTTGATTCACCATATTCAGAGTCGAATCTTCTATAAAATCGAGTCTACATAGTTTTGGTTCTCTTCGGATCGTTTGATTAGAATCCAATTAAGTCGATCTCTTATCAACCAAATCGCTTGATCCTTAAAAACATGGCCCATTCAAGGGTTAATCTAGAGACCGATCCTCCTCCTGCAGATGAGTTAGACCTTGAAGGCGGGACTCGATCAAGCTCACCACCGATTCGATCTCTGTCCAGACATATCTTTAATTTGATTTATTGTGAGGATACATATAAATTTGGGGGATGCTAGGTGTACACCCCATAAGGAGTGTAAATCCTACATCCCATCCCATCCTGGGGTGGGGCTTCCTCCGCTGGTCACTTCGATGTGACAAGTAAAATTTATCCCATCCCAAGAAGGGGTGGTGTGTAGAATGTACACCCCTTATGGGGCGTACACTTATATTTACCCTATAAATTTATCTCAAAAAAAAAAAAAAAAAAAAAAAAAATACAAAGCTTGTCTAAACTTTTTAAGATGGCCCACAATAATCTGGGTCAAAGCAGGCCGAAGGACGGTCCGGCCCGGTCAAATACGACGCAACTCCGAAACCGGGTTGGATTTTTTAGACCTGCGGTCTAGCACGGCCCTCTGACCCGGTTAGTATTGGCCGGCCCATGCGGACCGTCGACATAACAGCCCTTTTAATTTTTTATTATTTTTAATTTTATTATATTTATAATATTTTAAAATAAATTAAAAGAACTAAAATATCTCTAAACAGTCATAAAATTTTGATATTAATATTATGAAATATATATTTATTTATTTTTTAAAAATTATATTATATAATTATTCTTGAATAAATTTTTTTTTTTTATATCTATTAAATCCAAATGATAGTTTCATTCTATTTTTCAACTTTGGTGCTTACTAATTATAGTGGGAAAAGAAAAAATAATTTTTTATAATTTTAAATTAATAAAATTATGTATAATTTTAAGGTTTTTCTCTTAGTAACTTTGCCCAAGATATGGGCTCGTCTATTGAACAATCTAATGAAATTTAGAATGTTTAAATGCATATTTACAAAAGTGTTGTAGTTCAAAATATCTTTCTCCAAAAATAATTAAAATGAGAAATTCAAAGTGAACAATCAAAGAGCAGTTGTAATCTTTAAAGTAAAATATGTCGTTCTCAAATTCTGTGGTATTCTTATTTTGGTCGTTGTTATTCACGAGCATGAGCCTCACCTTATATTTGAGTTGGCATCATCGAAGGTGTAGGCAAGAAAAAAGAGGGGCCGTCGTTGCAGGCGTTGTCCCCGTCCTGACGCACTCTTTATTTTCATCGTCCTCAAATTCTACGGCACTCTCGTCAGCGGTCAGCGTCGCTGCCTTTACTATCTGCCTGACGATCACGCTCGAAATTGACAAAGTTGTTGGTGAGTTAAGAAAAAGAAGCAAAGTGTCGAAATGGGGGCGGCTTCGAATATGTATAATTTTAAAAAATAATCCGGTTTTATAAAACCTCAAAACCGTTGAATTTTTTATAAGAAATGTTTTTATAAGATTTTATTATTATTTTTTTTTTAACTTCAAAAACAAAAGCTATATATATATAAATTATAGTACCAAAAAAAAAATCATTTATTTTCTGAAAAATATTTATTTATTAGGTTTTCAGAAACTTAACACTTGGGTTAGCACATTTCAGGCACCCGCAGGCAGCAGAAATTGTGTCTTAGATCGTCAGTTATTTATTTATTTTATCATCTTGGGCTCTCACCTCTTCTCCGCGGATGGAACTCACTTTTACAATACGGGAAAAATCATCTACGTATTTTAGATACGCTTATTAGCACGGCAATTAATATATGGAACATAGTGATCGGTAATTATAACAGAGTTTATCTACAGAAGGTTTCAGCGACTGTCTCTCTGCCTCTCATTCTCAGAACAAGAGCAGGCACAGAACTGCAAACACAAAGAGGAAGAACCAGATCTGGTGAAGCGACCTCTCCACCTCCATCTCCTGCCTCCGCCGTCTCGGGCTGCCGCCGTTCCCGCCCACGTGGTACGGGTTCGAGTAGTACATTCCCCCCGGTGGCATCTGGCTGCCCAGCACCCACGGGAGCACCGCCACCGCCATCCCCTCCAGCACTCCCCCCGCCGTCGAGTGGATCACCCGCGTCCCCATCTGCGACGACGGGGCCAGATAATCGAAACCGCTTGCACCGCCGTAGAATGGAGCGTGTTCGTAATACTGCTGCTGTTGCTGCTGCCGCGGCGGTGGCGGCGGCGCATCCTCTGCTCGCGGGGTGTGATACTCGACAGACTCGCGGTGCACGGAGGGACGGGAGGGGATGCCGAGTACGTCCTTCTGGTGGCGCTTCTTGGAGCTGTGGCCGCGGCCGTAGAGCGGCACGAGGGTCTCCTCGGAGAGGGCCGCCTTGCACACGGGGCACTGCGGCTGCGGGGCGGCTGCGCGGCTCTCTACCTGCCGCAGCCACTTGTAGATGCACGGCCAGCAGTAGAGGTGGCCGCAGAGGGTGACCACCGGGTCCGCGGCGAAGTCCAGGCAGATGTTGCAATCGAAGCACCCGTTGGACGAGGCCGGACTGGCGCTGGCGTCTGCGCTGCTCTTCTTTATCGGTTCCTCATCTGCCTGAGGATCCCTCGGCGCGCTCCGACATTGTCCTGCGATGCTTTCGCCTTCCATCCAGCTCAGATTGCTCTCTTTTCCTCAGCTATTGGCCAAAACAAACTGCTACAAAGAAAGAAAGAAAGAAAGAAAATTCAGGTCATATGTATAACAGATCCTACTACAACCCAGTGTCCATACTTATAGTATAAAACCGTAAGAAACAAGATACAAATCCGAGTCAAGGAGGAGCGGTGTGGCACAACAGTAGAAACAAGGTCCCAGACCCAGGCTTCAACACAAAAATCCTGTGTGCCGCGGCCATCATTAAAACATACGGAATGCTATCCAAGTGGATCGATGATGCGAAACTAATTATACTCAGCGGTTACGCTACGAACTACACAGTAAAAGAAAACAAAAAAAAAATTGCTAGAAAATCATCATAAGATTTTCCATCTTTAAGATCGGCGGCCTCAAAGTGATGCAGTAAAATATGTTTGAGCAGAACACCATAGAAAATTACATAACGAGATCGCTTCTCTTCTTTATCAAGTTGTGAGACGGACATAAAACATCCCTAACAAATTAGGCTCGTCCCAGATACATCACATGCTGAGAGTACAATCCATGGCAGGTGTTAGATGCCCAATTCGAGATTCCACCAAAACCAAAGAGAAACAGTAGTTTATATTTCGGACCGTACGATGCTTCGAATGCTTCAACTAAACGATAACGAGACTACAATAATAATGGTAAAAATAGGACTCATTTGGGGTCGAACAAGGCCCCCTCAAGAGGTGATGTGTTGAGGGCCCACTGATGCAGGGGCAGCGCATTCAGGCAGCAAAATTATGGCTCAACAGAAGAACCAAAGAGGAACAACGAGATAGCAGCCAAAAAACGAGCACATGGCTCTCTATCCATCTTTCACAAATTTCTACCAGGGCCTCACATGTCCTTAGCCCATAACAAGACGATAAGAAAACGAAGGGAACACGTCCAGAAATGATAATGCACCAAACGAACAAATGAAAATCCAGAGTCAATGGTCCTATTCATATAATATAACCACTACACCATCCGCTAAGCCTATCCGATGAGAAACATTTAATATCGAAAAGTTGTCGAGGCAAGGATAAAGGCAAGAGAGATGGCTTTTATAATAAAAAATTATACCGCGCGATATATCAATCGGCTAAGACTAAGACTAAGCAATGCCAGCTCCTCAATGACAAAGATGGGGGTACCACCTGCTGCACTATTTGGCTTCTTAAATCCTATGAAATAAGCAGATGCAGGAAAAGACTAGCAATATTTTAATTCTAAAGCTTGGTTTATTTTAATACTAAGCATCATGCTTTCTAATCTTAATTGGAAAATTATGATTCCTCAGCAAAAACTTCTGCAGAAAGTAGTTGCAGACTTAGTCTTGTGCGGAAGAAGACAGCAATTCGAGAAGGAGACGAAGAGAAAAATAGAAATGACTCCAACCCGAGCACATTCCTTTTCTCCGATGTGTAGAAATCGAAAAATCGAGTTTCCTACACGCCCAAGATAGCACAATCACCATAGAAGACAATAACGGAAAAATAAAAAACTCACAATAATAATTTTAAACAACTCCACATATAAATTTAATAAACTTTATCAAGAATATTTAAAATACCATACGATGGGAAATAAAATACTAAATAAGTTTTCAACCAAAAATACCTTATAATGAATGTTCACAAGAGAGAGAAAAAGGTAGATAGGAGGTCACCCACTTCAAACCTAGCAACCATCTTTCACGCTTCTCTTGTTCTTGAGAAAAAACACCATATACGGGAATAAAGAAGAAGAAAAAAAAAATAACCCTATATATTTTTTTTTCTTTTAACCCTAACCTAAAACTCATGTGGTTCAACTTGGCCCACTTAATCCAAAAGTAAACCACATGATTCAACTTGAATCAACTAAATCAAATGGGACCCTACAAATATATTTATTAATATAGTAAACTAAAATAAAAATAAAAAATAAGTTTGGCACTATTTTTTAACACTCCCCCTTAGTGCAAACTTGTGAGAAACCAAACCGAGCTTTTGTTGAAGTTCTACAAACTTCGCCTTTGGAAGAGTTTTGGAGAAGATATCTGCCAAGTTGTCTTGAGACCACACTTCCATTAACTCAATTCTTCATAGAGCACTTTCTCTCGAATGAAGTGATGCTCTACTTCAATATGTTTGGTTCTAGCATGAAGCATTGGATTCGCCGCCAACTTGATTGCACTTTGGTTGTCACAATGAACTTTCACCGGATAGTCGACTTTCTTTGTCACATTACCAACCAAAGTCCGCAACCATACATATTCTTGTGCCGCAAGGGTTGCCGCTTTGTACTCTGCCTCCGTACTAGAGAGTGCCACGGTGTCTTGCTTCTTACTACACCATGATACACAATCGAAACCCAATCCGAACACATAGCCCGACATAGATTTTCTCTCATCAAGATCACCCGCCCAATCGGCATCGGTAAAGGCCAAGATCAAGAGAGGAATTAACGAACTTGAGAATTCTTTTAGCGGCATCCAAATGAGGCTTTTTTGGTGTTTACATAAACCGGCTAACTACCCCTACCGAATATACAATATCCGATCTAGTAATAGTACGATATAACAAGCTACCAATAAGTGTCCGATAAAGCCTTGGATCCTCAAAAGCCTTACCATCATCTTTCCGCAACTTCACATTTGCATCCATAGGAGTGGAGTGCGACTTGCTCTCCTTCAAACCAAACTTTTCAACAAGTTTTGAGGCATAGTGTTTTTAAGATACAAAAATACTATCAACACCCTTCTCAACCTCCAATCCAAGAAAGTGGCTTAACTCACCCAAATTTTTTATTTCAAACCGAATAGCAAGCTCACTCGTAAGCTTACTAATTTCCTCGGTATTGTCTCCGGTAACAATCATGTCATTTACATAGAGCAATACAATAACATGCATACCATTATACTTTTTCACAAACATACTAGGATTGGAATTGGAAACATGAAAACCACAAAAGAGAAGGTATTGAGCAATTTTACCTTACCAGGCTCGCGGCGCTTGCTTAAGCGCATAAATAGCCTTTTTCAACCGACATACATGATTTGGAGAAATCCTTAAAATAAAGCCCGGTGGTTGGCACAAATAAATCTCCCGATCCACCTCTCCGTACAATAAGGCATTTTTGACATCAAGTTGCCATATCTTCCATCCCATTGAAGTCGCCAATGAAATGAGAACCCGAACAGATGTCATTTTTGCCACTGAACTAAATGTCTCCTCATAGTCCAAACCATATTGTTGAGTAAAGCCACGAGCTACCAACCGTGCTTTGTATCTATCCACAGTTCCATCGGCCTTTCTTTTAATCTTGTACACCCACTTACATGAAACTGGTTCTATATCCTTGGGTTTAGGCACCAACTCCCAAGTTTCATTTTTATCAAGTGCACTAATTTCCTCCTCCTTTGCCTTCTCCCATTCATGAACCCCTTTAGCTTCATCATAACAACAGGGCTCATCACCATCAATAGGGCCCGCAAAGAAACATGAAACAACATCCACCAAATTAGCACTGGAATTCCACTTCGGACCAAAATAACGTGGATTTTTCTTGCATTCTCGTGTAGACCTTCTCACCGATTGTTCTTGAACCTCAATTCTAGGACATGAATTCTCCACCGAGGTATCCATGCTCCCCCTGTCATTTAACTCTTTCTCCGAAGAAAAAGTCGATGCATTTTGAGCATTAGAGGGCAACAACATAGAAGAAGGCCTCTCCAAAACTATTTCGCCACGGGAGCTTATAGGAGCTTCATTTGGCAGAACCACCCGCCGATCATAATAGGATAATATTTCACGTCTCTAGAAGTGATGAACTTGTGAGTTTTCGGATTCATACATTTCCAAACTTTCTTTTGGGTGTCATAACCAATGAAAACACACTTCTCCGCCTTAGCATCAAATTTGGTCCGATTTGCATCCGGCACATGTACATAACAAATAGAACCAAATACACGGAAATAGCCAATAGATAGTTTCATTCTATATAATCTTTCAAATGGAGATTTCATACCCCAAGAGCTCAACGGCGTCCGGTTGATGACATGACATGTACACGCCATCGCATCCGCCCACAACTCCTTAGGCAAATTTTTAGAATAGAGCCAACATCGACATGCTTCCGAAAGATGTTGCAGCTTACACTCCGCCACCCGATTTTGTTGTGGAGTGTGAGCACAAGATAAATGCCTCTGAATTCCATGCTCTCTACAAAATTCTTAAAACTCCCTTGATATAAATTCACCACCTCCATCACTTCTCAAGCGCTTGATTCTTTTCCGATGCTCCCCCTCCACCGTAGCTTTGAAAAGCTTAAATTTGGAAAAAGCATCGGACTTCTCTTTAAGAAAATAAACCCACGAAAATCTTGTGTAGTCATCCACAAAGAGAAGCATATATCTAAACCCGGAGTAACTTGCCGCACTATTTGATACCAAAATATCCGTGTGAATGAGATCAAGTGGTTTCTTACTTGTCGACTTGGAGTCTTCAAATGAAAGTCGGTGAAATTTTCCAAGTTGGCATCCTTCACATACACCATCAACTTTGACTTCACCAATATTAGGCACACCATCTACTAGCTTCTTGGAGAATATTTGCTTTATTTTATCGAGACCCGCATGCGCCAATCTTGCATGCTATAAACTAGCATTATTATTTTTGCTAGTTCTCTCCACATATGAGTCACCGACGGAGAGCACATAAAGCGATTTTACTCGCTTTCCATGATGCACAACATCTGCATCTAGGCTCCGAAGATTTCGCATAATCTTCACATCATGAGGGCCAAAGAATATATAATTACCGGCATTCGCAACTTGACAAACAGAAATAAGATTTTTAGTCATACCGGGCACATGATAGACGCTCTTCAAGGTGACTCCATCCTCCATCTTAACAACACCTTCATTTACCACCGGATGAATCGTATTGTCCGCCATGACAATAGCATCATTTCCTTCACAGTGAACAAACTCATGAAATTTAGACTTGTCACCGGTTAAATGATGAGAGCAACCAGAATCAACTATCCAATTCTTTTGATAATTGTTACTTGCGAGGACTTGAACATTTGAAGAATCGCCTTCCAATGCGTCACCAGAAACAAAACATGAACCCCAATCTTTTACTTGTTTTCTTTCCGGTTCTTTAGTACCAACATTTCCTTCATGAATTTTGACACGACAATCTCGCTTTATATGCCCCATTTTTCCACACGGGTTGCACTTCACATTTTTCCTTCTTGGAGCCTTATTCTTGTTAAATGTACTTTTACCTTCACGTGTGCTTCCATAATTTTTGGCTTTCTTTGGATCCTACTTCTTACCTTTAGTAAGCAATGCTTCTTCACCCTCATCTTTACCAGAGATCGAATATTTCGCCATTTGCTTCGCCAAGGCCTCTTGATTACTAAGCAAATTTTCGAACTCCACCAATGAAGGTTGTGTCGCCCAACCTTGTAGAGATGAGACAAACATATTATATTCTTTCCGAAGCTCCTGGATAATATACTGTTTCAACTTTGCTTCACTAATAGCCTCATCTGGATCCAAACTTGATATTTCGGCACACACGTTCTTCACCTTTAGAAAGTACTCTGAAATGCTCATGCTCCCTTGAGTTAGTTTTGATAACTCGTTCTCAAGAAATTGCAGCCGGATCTCATTCCTTTTTGTAAATAGTTTCTCAAAAATATCCCACATGGTATTTTAACCTCTCTAATATGATCAAACAAATCCTTATGAATTGATGTTTTTAAGACAAACATTGCCTTACTGCTTCTAGCAAGCCATTTCTTTCTTTCCTCTGCATTTTTCGGTTCTTCCTCCGGTATTTTGGCGTCATTCCCATTCACCGTGTCCCATAACTCTTGGTCTTGAAGGTATGCTTCCAAGCATGACTTCCAAATTGGATAATTTGAATTTGTGAGTCTTTCTATCCCATGATGATTGAAGCTTCTAATAGAATCCATCATAGAGAAATTTCAAAAAACACCTTGTATACGCTACTTGCAAAACATCTCTCTCTTGCTTCTTAAGGATGTAGGATCTCTAATCTCACAACAGGAGCCCTTGTAGCTCTGATGCTATGAAGAGAAAAATAGAAACGGCTCCAACCCGAGCACACCTCTTTTCTCCGATGTAAAGAAACCGAAAAATCGAGTTTCATACACGCCCAAGATCGCACAACTACCGTAGAAGACAAGAACGAAAAAATAAAAAGCTCACAATAATAATCTTAAACAACTCCACATATGAATCTAATAAAATTCACCAAGAATATTTAAAACACCATATGATGAAAAATCAAAAAATACCAAATAAATTTTCAATCGAAAATACATTACAATAAATGTTCACAAGAGAGAGAAAAGGCTAAATTACAGAAAACCTCCCTGTCATATCCCGCTTTTTCACTTTACCCCCCTGTCATTAAAAAGTCGACAATCTGCCCCCTCGTAATTACCGAATTGTCTTTAGGGGGCAACGACGTTAACGGGAATGGTAAATTGACGAAAATGCCCTCCTTTTTTTTCCTTTTTTTTTTTATTCCGAATTTTTTTTTTTTTTTTTATTCCGAAGTTTTTTTTTTTTTTTTTATTCCGAAGTTTTTTTTTTTAAGGGATATTTTCCAAGGGTATTTTGGGTATATGAAATTATATTTTCAAAAAAACTGACGGTCAACTGACGGCGGGGGTTTATTGCACAATTCGGTAATTACGAGGGGGCAGATTGTCGACTTTTTAATGACAGGGGGGTAAAGTGAAAAAGCGGGATATGACAGGAAGGTTTTCTGTAATTTAGCCGAGAGAAAAAGATAGATAGAAGGTCACCCACCTCAAATCTAGCAACCATCTTTCACGCTTCTCTTGTTTTTGAGAGGATACACCATATACGGGAATAGAGAAGAAGAAAAAAAATAACCCTAATTTTTTTTTTCTTTTAATCCTAACCTAAAACTCATGTGGTTCAACTTGGCCCACTTAATTTAAAAAGTAAACCACATGATTCAACTTGATTCAACTTGAATCAACTAAATCAAATAGGACCCTACAAATACATTTATTAATATAGTAAACTAAAATAAAAATAAAAAATAAGTTTGACACTATTTTTTAATAAAAAAAACTAATTCAATTCAATTTACCGCCGTCCCCAGATTCCAACAAATGCATGAGATACAAATTTAGCTTGTAATCAGGTCAATCGAGGACTAATTTCTTGCGAGCAAACAAAACACTTCATGCGAAGTGATCAGATGAGGCCTCCTCAAAATTTCTGACTCCCTTATTAGGGTCTTAGAAAAGTCAACTTGTAGAGCTAAAAACTGAACGTCATTGCAAATGTATATACAAAATGAATACAATTCAAATTCATTCTGTGTGTAGGACTAAAACACGCCCAGACGCGTGACTATGTTCTATGAAGGCGACGTCCCACTTCCCAAGTGGTTACACATTTTAAGACTATTTTAGCTGTTCTATGAATACGACACGACACCACTTCGCTTAATCCTCTTAACCTGGTAGGTCTAGCCACCGCCTATAACAACGGTAGGACTATTTCAAAATATAGTCCAAATCCTAGTCACATTTTTTTTCCTTTTTAGCCCTAACGTCCACGTCAAATTCAAGCATATAAACACTAACTAAGATTTGGCGTATCTGAAAAAGATCAATAATACAATAAGGAATATCTCAAACAAATGGTTAATTAGACAACACGTTTTTCATTTTTCATATATATATATATATAATATATATATATATATATATATATATATATATATATATAAAAGAGTCTCTATAGAGAAATATCCAAAAAAGATCTAAAAGCCAATTCTCAAAGCATATGCTTTATGCTTGTTTTATTTATTATTTTCATAAAAAGCAGCTCCGTGGGGCAATTAAAGGTGAGGAGCTGTACTAATTATACTAAAACAACGTACAAATCAACGAAAGGAATAAAAGCTAATTAATATATTACGCATAATTTATCTACTTACTATTCCGTATACAATTAAAAAAAACACACACAATAAAAAAAAAAACTATGCTACATGTACACCCCAAATGGGATGTACATTCTACACCTAGCTTCTGTATTTACCCACTCGTTACTTCGAAGTGACGAATGAAATTTATCCCATCCTAAAATAGGTGGGGTGTAAGATGTACATCCTATTTGAAATATATATCTAGCATTTTTCTTTAAAAAAAAAAAAAAAGAAAAAAAAAAAAAAAAAAAAAAAAACTAGATGTGCATTATAGCAAGAATAAAAAAAAACAATCAAAAAAAAAAATATTTGGATAAGAACACCGATCCAAGAAACCAAAGAATAGTTAATGAAGGGTTAGATATGAGGGCTTTTTTTTTTTTTTTTTTTGCAAAAATTTGGCTTTGGGAATAAATAAATAAATATATATATATATATATATATATAAATATAATATATATATATATATATATATATATATATATATAGTTTCGCCGCATAAAGAGGGCCTTTACCATGATTTCTCAAAATATTTAAAAAAACAAAAATATTACGCAGAGATTCAAAGGAAAGAGATTGGGTTTCGGAGGGGAAGGAACGAGAAAAATGTTTAATAAATTTTGAGGCATAGCAATTTGGGAACCACAGGGAATGAACAAGAACATGGATACGAAGCTTCTAGAAACAGAGCGGCGGCAAAATTTGATGCAATAAAATCCAAAAAATTGGATGTAAATCATATAATTGCACAAAGAGGGCATCGATCGATGCACTCAGAAAATAATTAAAAAATCCGCAGAGAAGAAGCCACCAATCGAAACTAACGAAGAAAACCCTCCTCGATCGAAACGATTCTTTTGGATCGTAGTGGTTCGTTCTCGAAACGATCGATACGAGAGGTTCTACGAAACCAATTGCACCATAAAATTCAACAACAACGAGGAAAAAGAGGAAAAAGAGGAAAAAGTTAGGGTTTCTATTGGCTCACCTCTCTCTCTCTCTCTCTCTCTCTGTCCCCTTCTCTCTCTCTCTCCTCGTTGAGAGCTTCGGTGGGGGAGCTCCAATGGCGATGGGGAACGCGTCGAGAGAGGAGGGGGAAGAGAAACGAATGAGGGAGGAGATGCGAAACAGAAGCAGTTACTAATAAAAATTAATTAAAAAAATATATAAAAATAATTTAAATAATAAAATGAAAATTTTAGTACGAGAGGGAGGATGGTGGACGGTCGAGATCTAGAGAGGACGGCGGATGGCGGACGGTCCAGATCTACGCTCCCGGGGATAAGGAAAGAATTGTGTGCCGAGCAAGGATTTAAGTGCACACGGGATCGTACCGAAAACTAACCGGCATGGTACGACACGGTGCGTGCCGAGTCGTGCCGATGAGTGTCGGTCACAAAAAATACATGCGTGCCGACACATAATGGCATGAAATATTTAATTTCTTTAGCAATAAAATTTTTTAATTGCTTATTATGTATCTTTATTAAATATTTTGAACTTTATTAAGAAAATTACTTAGTAATTTTAAGGAAAAAAAATTTTGAACTGTGCCATCGGCACGGAAGTTGTATCGTGCCGGTATTTTGTTCGCACGGTATGATACGGTAGATACGGTTCGTGCCGATGGATACTTCAATCCTAGGAGCCAAGCCAGCTTCGCACGTGCCACGGACTTTTATTTTATTTTATTTTATTATTATTATTTTTTTTTGTGTTTTAGGTGTGTGTGAGGAGCGAGTGGGGCTTTTGTAGTTTTGTTCTTATTATTATTGGTATTTGCAATTTGGTGGGTGTCAAATAGATAATGAATAATATATGTTAATAAATATATACGTTGATAATAAAGCTTTCAATTTAACTTGTTGTTATCGAGTTAATAAAGCTTAAAATTAACTCAAACTCGAGACGCTTGATTACTAATCACAAGGTTTTAAAAAATAAATGAGCCGTACTAACGTCCTTATATTTGAGTCGATATCATTTGAAAATATATAAACAATATATATTGAGCAATAATAAGCTAAAATTTTAGACTTGGTTAGTTACATGAGAGCATCTCAAATGGAATGAAATTTTATTTGTTTATTTTATTTTTAGATCAAGAAAAATATGCGTTGTTTGTTTCGTTTATATTTTTTTTTATAAAAAATATAATTAAAAATATAAAAAATTAAATTTTAAATATTAAATATTTAAGATTTTTTTGTCACCTGCGTTAGTTAGTACGGTGACTGAATTAGGTAGAAATTTGATTCACTTGTTTAACAAACAGTCAACTTTTGAATTATTTAGATTTATTTATTATAGTCAAGCCGATAAGATGAGCTCGAATTGGTTCGATGGCTGTCATGAGCTGAGCTCGAGCGCAATATTATTTTTAGAAGGATAAAATACAAATTCTGCTATTTAAAAAGATGTAAACTTGTTCGTGTACTGAGTCATCATGTATTCGTACCATAAAACAAATGGGTAGAAAAAAAATAAATCATATCCATTTATTTTTGAATCAAATTTAAATTTAAAAATTTAAATTATTAAAATATTCATCGGGTCTATTTGAATACGGGTTAGGTATAGGTCCTCGTATCCATATATTTTTTATAAATTAAATTTATTAAACTGCCGATATATGTTACTATCGGGTATTTTATCAATTGAAAACTACCCGAATGCTACCTATGCCTAATATCGAATACGGATTAGATACGGATCCTCATGAGCATATCTTTTATATAGATTAAATTTATTAAATTGCCAATATATGTTACTATCGAATATTTTATTAATTAAAAATTATTTCGAATGCTACTCACAAAAAAATTTAGGTTTGGATCGGATAGAAGTCAGATATGAATATTAAATATTCAAATCTATATCTTAAATATTATGAATAGATACGTGATGTGACGTTAGATATTTTACACGACTTTAAATTTATCTATATACTCATCCAAAAATAATCTATTTTAAAAATAAAATAATTTAAAAACACCAAGAAATGATTGAACACTATTTTAGAGAAACAACAAGCAGTGGCTGCTATTGGGGTTTTTATTTGCGTTTTCAATAATAAGTGGGGGCTCATACCTACTGCATTGGAGAGTTTTGTTGTAGAATTTTACAAATAAAATTAACAATAATAATAAAAATAATAACAAAAAATAAAACTATGGCTTGAGAAATATATAGTAGGTAACAAGGAATGTTAGGTGCAAGTAATTAATTGAGAACAATGATTTTATAAACAGTGAGATTTAGAGTCCGTTTGGTAACGAAATAAGACAGAACTAATTATTTCAGAAATAAGTATAAAGTACGGAACTAGTGTAAAAAAGCGTTTGGGATGGTTCCAAGGATAAAAAATTTTGTATTTGATATGAGAATGAGTAATAAGAGGAATAAAAAATTTTAATTATGGTAAATTATCTTTTTATCCTCAAACTTTATTATGTAATAATGAGATGAGAAATAGTGCCTCGGTAGACGTGAAAAGGTATTTAAGAAAAAAGTAAGAGAGTGGGAAGAGTGAGAACAGTAATTCTCACTTATTCTAATTGTACTGGAACAAACTATACCGATTAATTTCTAATGCGTTTGAAAGAATAAAAAAATATTTCTCTTATTCTCGGTTCTATACCAAATTCAAAATGGGTGATGCACACCAATGAGAGGCCCCAGCTGTTGCCTTGTCTCATTGATTAACCAAGAGATTAAGAATTTCATGGGATGCACCTAATGCATGTGATTATCTTCCGATTATCTTTTGGTAATTAGCTTAATCCATTTTAGGTGGAGATGAAATTCTCTTTTTTTTTTTTGTAAAAAATTATCTTATGGAGTAGTCTTTAATTAGATCTACCACTTATTCTATCTACTATGAATGATGGTAAAATAGACAAAATAGCTACTTATTTTGTTTTTTTTTAAAAAATAAATGTAGCTGAAAATATAAAGTAATTAAATTTTGAATTTGAGACATCGAATATCAACTAACAAATTCTTTGCCACTTGTGCTAAGAACAATAATAATAGAATGTTAATCTTAAATCCTTCGTTTTAGAGTTTACAAAATTTTAAATAATTTTAGTTTTAAAAAATTGATGTGATGGAGTAAAAAATAATAATTTTTGAATAAAAAGTACGTAAGACATGCGTTCGATTTTGAATTATACCAGCAGTATTTTTCTATAATTTATAATAAAATTATATGAAAACCTTCTCAATTACTGGCCATTCTAACTAACCTCCAAAAGTGATGTCTTTTTTTTTATTATTTTTTAAAAATAAACTCAACAAAAAATATTAAAATGTCAATCATCAAGTTCTTAAGCAACCACACTAAGTAAGAGCGTTCGTCTGTTCGAAAAATTTAATTTTTCTAAAAAATTTTAATAATAAAAAAATAATTAATAAAATTAGTGAAAAAATATTAATTATTTAATAAATGAGGTCTAAGATTTATAACTGCTCTTTCATATGTACGAAAATTAAGTAAACAAAATTACTTTTTCTTTTTAATTGTGATCCTCTCAATTTTTGATTTTTTTTAAAATTAAATAAGTTTAATACTTTTTTTTTGAAGTTTTATTCAATTGATTAATAATTTTATCAAATTAATAACTTAAACCACTTTCTTGTTAACAAAATAAATTTAATTAACTGCTAATAGTTGAGTCATAAAATTTTAAAAAAAGATTTAATGAAATTAACTACAAAAATATAAATAAAATTAGAAGTTAGAAAGATTTTAAAAGTTTACAGATGAGAAGTCATTTTCAGAACAGCCAACAAAGAGCAGCCAACAAGTTGAGTTGCCTTCATAAATGTTTAGTATAATTATTTGGTCAAATATTAATGTGATACACCAAAATCAATCACTTTAACAAAATTTCAGGCAGGATCAGAAGAACAAGTAATCTCTCTTCTCATTTATTGCTTGCTTTGTTGAGTAGCCCTCTAAAAATAAAAAGTTTGAGTAAAATAATGATCATTATTCTTTCTATATCTTTCTATTTATATGCTATTGCATTAGAAAAAATTAGGTCACATCAAAAATGCAAAGTTGTATCACATCAAAAGCTCCCAAGGCCACAGTCTACACCCAACCCCCACATTTTTACTTCAAAAAATTATAAGCATCTGATCTGAAAAAATAAAAAAAAAAATATATATAACATCTTTAATTTGCATAAAAAAAATTATTGATTTTACGTATTGATAAAATTATTTTTTTTAAAAAAAAAAATATTTACGTATTTAATTTAAATTTTTAAAAAATTAATCAATATATATATATATATATATATATATATATATATATATATATATATATATATATATATATATATATATATATATATATTATTCGAGATTCGTCTTTCTTTTTTTCTGTTTTTCAAAGCTGTTGCCTCGTCCCACTCAACGTCCAAATCACCGTCGCCATGGATCCCACCAAATTAAGCGCCATCCCTTGACTCCGCTCCCGCACCCATCCCCGCGCCCACATGTATAATGAACACAATATCGCGGGCGGGAGGGACATGCATGGCGGAAGAGAGCACGATTTTGAGGGCGGCATTCTGAAGCGGTCCACGGCGGCGGCGAGGATAGTGACAGAGGAAAAAGATATAGAGGGTAAAAAAAAAGAATAAAAAAAATAAATAAAATTTTTTTTTTTTTGAAAAATTATTATGTATTGTCACTACTACAAAAAAAGTCAAGAACTAAAGAAGAAGGAAGAAGATAATGAAGTTGCAATGTTTCAAATGAATTTTACACTATTTTAGATAAAAATTACAATTTTCGCTTTAAGAGTGCAACTTTAGTCCAAATAGTACAATTTTCGCTTAAAGAGTGCAACTCTCATATCAAATAGTGCAATTTTTATCTAAAAAAAAATAATTTTCGTCTAAAACAGTATAAATTTTTTTGAAACAGTGCAATTTTATCATCTTTTTCATTTTTCTCTGGTTCTTCGTTTTTTTTATAGTAGCGATGATACATAATAATATTCTCAACAGAAAAAAATATTTTTTTTTTTATTTTTTTCTACTCTCTATATCTTTTTCCTCTGCCGCCGCCCTGGTTGTCGTCATAGATCTAGTCAAAGTGTCACTCATCGAAACCACACTCGCTCCCGCAGTGCCTTGCGCCTGCACCAACGATATTGTACCCATCAGATATGTGTGGGCGCTGGCGTGGCAAGAGAAGGCAAGGCATAGAGGGGCGATGCTTCGGTGAAGTCCATGGCGGCGACGACTTAGATGTTGTGTGGAACGTGGGAGCGAGGCGGCAGGCTCGGGAAGGAGAAGAGTTGGAAGACAAACCTTGAGAAAAAAAAAAGAAGAGAGAAAAGTGAATAAGAGTATTTTGATCAGTTTCTTAAAAATTCGGTCTAAATATGCAAAGACAAAAAAGATGGTCCATTTTTACCGATACGTAAAACCAATAAATTTTTTTAATGAGGTGAGAGATAGTGCCTCGGTAGACGTAGAAAGATATTTAAGAAAAAAGTAAGAGAGTGGAAAGAGTGAGAACAGTAATTCTCACTTATTCTAATTGTACTGAAACAAATTATACCGATTAATTTCTAATGCGTTTGAAAGAATAAAAGAAATATTTCTCTTATTCTCGGTTCTATACCAAATTCAAAATGGGTGATGCACACCAATGAAAGGCCCCAGCTGTTGCCTTGTCTCATTGATTAACCAAGAAATTAAGAATTTCATGGGATGCACCTAATGCATGTGATTATCTTTCGATTATCTTTTGGTAATTAGTTTAATCCATTTTAGGTGGAGATGAAATTCTCTTTTTTTTTTTTGTAAAAAATTATCTTATGGAGTAGTCTTTAATTAGATCTACCACTTATTCTATCTACTATGAATGATGGTAAAATAGATAAAATAAATACTTATTTTATTTACTTTTTAAAAAAATAAATTTAGCTGAAAATATAAAGTAATTAGATTTTGAACTTGACACATCGGATATCAACTACCAAACTCTTTGCCACTTATGGTAAGAATAATAATAATAAAATGTTAATCTTAAATCCTTCGTTTTAGAGTTTATAAAATTTTAAATAATTTTAGTTTTAAAAATTTGATGTGATGGGTAAAAAATAATAATTTTTGAATAAAAAATATGTAAAACATGCATTCTATTTTGAATTATATCAGCAGTATTTTTCTATAATTTATAATAAAATTATATGAAATCCTTCTCAATTACTGGCCTTTCTGACTAACCTCCAAAAGTGATGTCTTTTTTTTATTATTTTTTAAAAATAAACTCAACAAAAAATATTAAATGTCAATCATCAAGTTCTTAAGCAACCACGCTAAGTAAGAGCGTTCGTCTGTTCAAAAAATTTAATTTTTTTAAAAAATTTTTAATAATAAAAAAATAATTAATAAAATTAGTGAAAAAATATTAATTATTTAATAAATGAGGTCTAAGATTTATAACTACTCTTTCATATGTACGAAAATTAAGTAAATAAAATTACTCTTTCTTTTTAATTGAGATCCTCTCAATTTTTGATTTTTTTTAAATTAAATAAATTTAATAAATTTTTTTTGAAGTTTTATTCAATTGATTAATAATTTTATCAAATTAATAACTTAAACCACTTTCTTGTTAACAAAATAAATTTAATTAACTGCTAATAGTTGGGTCATAAAATTTAATAAAAAGATTTAATGAAATTAACTATAAAAATATAAATAAAATTAGAAGTTAGAAAGATTATAATAAAAATTTACAGATGAGAAGTCATTTTCAGAACAGCCAACAAAGAGCAGCCAACAAGTTGAGTTGCCTTCATAAATGTTTACTATGATTATTTGGTCAAATATTAATGTGATACACCAAAATCAATCACTTTAACAAAAATTCAGGCAGGATCAGAAGAACAAGTAATCTCTCTTCTCATTTATTGCCTGCTTTGTTGAGTAGCCCTCTAAAAATAAAAAGTTTGAGTAAAATAATGATCATTATTTTATCTATATCTTTCTATTTATATGCTATTGCATTAGAAAAAATTAGGTCACATCAAAAATGCAAAGTTGTATCACATCAAAAGCTCCCAAGGCCACAGTCTACACCCAACCCCCCATTCTTTACTTCAAAAAATTATAAGCATCTGATCTGCAAAATATATATATAACATCTTTAATTTGCATAAAAAAAATTATTGATTTTACGTATTGATAAAACTAATTTTTTTTTTAAAAAAAAATTTACATATTTAATTTAAATTTTAAAAAAATTAATCAAAATAGTTTTTTTATTTTTTTTTTCATTCGAAATTCGTCTTTCTTCTTTTCTGTTTTCGAAGCCTATTGCCTCGTCCCCACGTCCCACGCAATGTCCAAATCAACTCACCGTCGCCATGGATCCCACCAAATTAAGTGCCATTCCTTGACTCTGCTCCCGCGCCCACATGTATTTGATGAACACAATATCGCAGCGGAAGGCACATGCATGGCGGAAGAGAGCACGATTTTGAGGGGCGGCATTCTGAAGCGGTCCACGGCGGCGGCGAGGATAGCGACACAGAAAAAGATATAGAGGGTAAAAAAAAAAGAATAAAAAAATTAAGAAAGTTATTTTTTTTTTCTTCTGAAAAAATTATTATGTATCGTCACTACTACAAAAAAAAATTAAGAACTAAAGAAAAAAGAAGAAGATGATGAAGTTGCAATGTTTCAAAAGAATTTTGCACTATTTTAGATAAAAATTACACTATTTGAGATAAAAATTATATTATTTGAGACAAATTGCACTCTTTAAACGAAAGTTACACTTTTGGACTAAAATTGCACTATTTCTCCTACTCTTCTTCCCTACCCTCCACTTCCTCGTATTTCTTATGCGCCCATTTGAGAGACCTGTGACGGCAACAGTGGAGGTGGAGGAAAGCGCGGTGACTCCGGAGAAGAGGGTAGTGGTGGCAGAGGTGGCACGCCTTGTCTCCGCTTCGCAGGGGAAGCGGGGGCGAGGGTGCGCGGGGGCCAGGCGAGGATCTCCTATCTTGCCTCCACCGTGCCCGCGCGCGTTGGTGGGGGCCGCAACTGGGAAAGAAAGTGTGCCAAGTCTTGCTCTGGCTTTCTCGTACTGGGTGTGAAGAAGGGAATAGGAATGACGAGGAGAAGGATTTTGCACTGATGAAGTTGTAATGTTTCATA
This sequence comes from Tillandsia fasciculata, assembly GCA_029168755.2. Classification (NCBI taxonomy): domain Eukaryota; kingdom Viridiplantae; phylum Streptophyta; class Magnoliopsida; order Poales; family Bromeliaceae; genus Tillandsia; species Tillandsia fasciculata. The sequence continues at coordinate 8,475,170 of CM054931.1, read as the reverse complement.
AGAATTTTGCACCATTTTAGACGAAAATTACACTATTTGAGATAAAAATTACACTCTTTGATACGAGAATTACACTCTTTAGACTCTTTAGACGAAAATTGCACTCTTTACGCGAAAGTTGTACTATTTTTCTCTTTTTCTTCTCATCCTTTCCCTCCGCTTCCTTGTACTTCTTCTGCGGCCATCCGGGGTCGGCGACGCACGCGGTGGAGGTGGAGGAGAGCATGGCGATGCTGGAGAAGAGGGCAGCGGAGACGACCTCCCTTGCCTCCGACTTATGGGGGTGCGCTTCCTTGTACGGCTTCTCCTCATCATCCTCATCCCTTTCTCCACCCTCAATATGAGGAAACGCACGAGAGTTCCACTTAATTTAAAAATTATATTTTCTTAATTAAGTGGAGGCGAGGCGGGGTGCTCGCCTTTGCTTCCATCAACATGCGCGGGAGCGGTGGAGGCAAGACAGAGGATCCTCGCCCGCCCCCCGCGCACCCTCGCCCGCGCATCCCCCGCAGGGCGGTGGCAAGGCGGCCGTCTCCGTCTCTAGCGTTGTCGCCCTCTCCTCCATCTCCACCGCGCGTGTCGCCAGTCCCAGATGAGCGCACAAGAAACACGAGGAAACGGAAGGGAAGGAGGTAGAGGAGGATGAGAAATAGTGCAACTTTAGTCCAAATAGTACAATTTTCGCTTAAAGAGTGAAACTCTCATATCAAATAGTGCAATTTTTATCTAAAAAAAATATAATTTTCGTCTAAAACAGTATAAATTCTTTTGAAACAGTGCAATTTTATCATCTTCTTCATTTTTCTTTGTTTTGTTTTGTTTTTTTTTTTTTTTTTTTTTTTTATATAGCGATAATCATAATGATCTTCTCAACAGAAATTTTTTTTTTTTTTATTTTTTTCTACTCTCTATATCTTTTTCCTCTGCCGCCGCCCTGGTTGCCGTCATAGATCTAGTCAAAGTGTCACCCCTCAAAACCACACTCGCTTCCGCAGTGCGTTGCGCCTGCACCCACGATGTTGTACCCCAATCAGATATGTGTGGGCGCTGGCGTAGCGAGAGAAGGCAAGGCATAGAGGGGCGATGCTTCGGTGAAGTCCATGGCAGCGACGACTTAGACGTTGTGTGGAGCGTAGGAGCGAGGCCGCAGGCTCGGAAAGGAGAAGAGTTGGAAAACAAACCTTGAGAAAAAAAAGAAGAGAGAAAAGTGAATAAGAATATTTTGATCAGTTTCTTAAAAATTCGGTATGAATATGCAAAGACAAAAAGATGGTTCATTTTTGCCGATACGTAAAACCAATAAATTTTTTATGTAAATTGACCATATAACATATAACATTCATCCAACTTATTTATTTAATTATTAATATTTGTTTTAAAAAATATAATTTAAATATAATCTGCATTATATTAATAATTTATATACAAAATATTATAGAAGTTAAATTTCAACTATAAAAATTTATCAATACAGTGTTTAAGATGAAAATATACATATGGAATATAGAATGATTCTCCCCTCCATCCACTCCTAATCTATAAAAAAATTGGAGTCAATAAATATTATATAAAACAAATATAATTTTTAATAACTAATATTATAAATTTTAAATCTAATTTTATTGATGTGATTTATACTATATAAAAACTTCTATATAAAAAAATTATCAAAATTTAAATTTTTATACCCGGGTTTTAAAATTAAAATGCACAAAAATTACTAATACACCCGGTGCACAAAAGAATATCCTTTTCTTTAATGTGGGCAGAAATATATAAAACTTATCCACTATAATTTTTTTGAATTGGGATGCACTCAAATTTTAATTTTATTTTACATTTTAAATTTTATACTTAGTTAAATTAAATGACCAATGTTAATTAAAGATCTTGTGAAATTAGTAGTGAATTTGATAAAATTTATAATTTTTTGATTAAATTAATTAAATCTAAAAATTAAAAATTTAAGAAAATTTTTATATATTTTTGTTGGTTATTTATTTATAGATTAAAATAGATCCAACTTCGATAATAGGATCAAGAGACTAATAAGTTGAGTTGGATGAGACAAATAACTTAAGTGGAGGTGCAGTCTACAATAGACCCAACAGCAAGAAGTCCAACAATAGACCTAATTTTTATTTGAATTAAGTTAAAGTCAATATCCGTGAAGCACTGTAGCTGACCCCTTAAGTGTAATGGATGCGTTTTTCCTATAAGTACATTTTTTTCGAATAATTGATTAGTGTTTACGATCCACAAGTTGTTTCAGAAATCAATGGCGCAGGTTCGATTCCCATACGCTGTATTAATGGTGCAGGATCGATTCCCACATGCTACATTAGCTGTGTAGATATTGGGGTGGATTGTTGCCCCATGCTACATAACGGTACAGATACAGGTTGGTGTTATAGGTGTTTATTTATAGGTGAGAATTAACGGTATAGAACGGTGCAACAACTAATAAAGCTCAAAATGCTAATAAATTGTGTTGGGAGTGGTCCACGATAGATCTAATAACAAGAGGTTCAACAATTGATTTAACTTTTAGATGAATTGAGTCCGATCAAAATTTGTAAAGTATTATGGCTCAGTCATTATGTGCGGTGGATCCACCTTTTTTATAAATATATAGCTCAGTCATTATGTGCGGTGGATCCACCTTTTTTATAAATATATATTTTTAAAATAATTTATTAGTGATTACGATCCACAATTTTTCTCAAAAAAAAAAAAGAAAGAAAAAAGAGCAATGCTATATATACACCCAAAATGGGGTGTATATCACACACCCCACTCCATCCAAGAATGGGAACTAATCTACCGATTACTTCGAAGTAATCGATAAAATTTATTTTATTTTTAAATAAATAGAATAGAAAATATATATTTTATTTGAAATGTACAAGTAGTACTAATCAAAAAGAAAAAAAAAATAAAAAGTGCGTTAAAACACTTTTAAAGACTTTTTGAAATAGACTACTCAAATTGATTTTTTGTATCTTAGGTACGAGACTCGTACAAAAGACAGAAAACCTATATCTAGTTAACTAGTTGAAATATTATATATAAGAGAGAGAGAGAGAGAGAGAGAGAGAGTTGAGTCAGAATATTATCCAATAGTAAATAATTTGAGAGAGAGAGAGAGATAGTTGAGTCAGAATGTTATAAATAATTTTGTTGCCACTCATTTATTAATTTTTGATAATAAAATTTTTAAATTGATGAACGATTTCGTTGAATATAATTTAGATTACTGAAAGTATTTAAAAATTAAATTTTAAAATTTTTTAATAGCAAATATTAAAAGGGGTATAAAATTTATAATTTTAATAGCAAATATAAGTCTTTTTCTTATTTAACGATGTAAAAAAATTAAATTAATTAGATATAAGTATTTTTTAATAGCAGATATAAATATTTTTGGTTAGTTTAAATAATTTAGATCATATTTAACAGTACTAATCATTACCATAACTCTTTTTCTCTCTCTCTCTCTCATATAGAGTTGTGCTGGAATGCTATTGATAGCACCAGCCTAACTTTGCCACCCATTTTTTAACCATTGGATCGCATTGAGATTCGTGCAAGCTCTTTAATTAAAAAGAAAAGCTTTTTGTTTTTTATTTTTTCTTTTTACTTTTTCTTTTTCCTTTTTTTCATTAAAAACCTCCACGAATCTCAATACAATCCAATGACTACAAAATGGGTGGCAAAGTTGGACTGGTGCTATCAATAGCATTCCACACAACTAATATATATTATATATATATATATCTAGATATATATATATATATATATATAAAGTAGAGTTTATATGATTTTAAAAGTATAAGCCAATTTATGCTTGTGAATTTTTTAACATTAGATTTGTATTGTAATTTATTTTTTTGTAAAGTCAACTAAAAAGAGAAAAAAAAAAAAAAAAATACAAATCCCAATACATATTTAATAATAAAAAATTTACAAATATAAATAGGCTTCTACTTTTAAAAGTATATATATATAAGTTCGGCTACTATGTTTGTAAAAGTACCAAATAGTAAGTGCTTGTAAGTTTTTCTACCGTTAGATATATTCTTTGATTAATTTATATCCTTAGGTAGAGTTTGGTTGTAGAATTAATAGATATTAATACAAATTATACTGCTAATTCCTCCAAACAGGATCCTAATTAGTTTACAAAATTAATACCGGTCAAACCGGGTTATTCCTCTTTTGAAGAGAATAACCCGTTAATTTAATTCCTCCTCACCCTTAGAATTAGAATTAGAGTTATCCCTATGCCCAAGAGCAAATTAAAATTTTTCCTTCTTTATTTTCTCTTTTCCCAAATGACTCGTTGATCCCGCCTCCATTTACATTTAAAATTTAAAATTTAAAATTTAAAATTTAAAATTTAAAATTTAAAATTTAAAATTTAAAATTTAAAATTTTAAAATTTTAAAATTTAAAATATTAAATTTAAATTTTTAAAATTTAAAATATTAAATTTAAAATTTTAAAATTTAAATTTAAAATTTTTACTTTAAATTTAAATTTTTAAATTTTTAAATATTAAATTTAAATTTTTAAAATTTAAATTTAAAATTTTTACTTTAAATTTAAATTTTAAAATTTTAAAATATTAAAATTTAAATTTAAAATTAAAAATTTTAATTTGAAATTTGAAATTTGAAATTTGAAATTTGAAATTTAAAATTTAAAATTTAAAATTAAAAATTTAAATTTGAAATTTAAAATTTAAAATTTAAAATTTAAAATTTAAAATTTAAAATTTAAATTTTAAATTTTTAAAATTAAATTAAATTATAAAATTTTAATGTGAAAATCTGATTTTGAAATTAGATTTCTTTAAATTTGAAATTTAAAATTTAAAATATTTAAAATTAATATTTAAAGTATAGTTGTATATAGATTATAAATGTTAAAAAATACAGTTTTTACTTATATTTTACATCATTGTATATTAATTATACGATAATATAAAATGCACTCATATATAAAGATAAATTTGGTATTTTGGATTACAAAAAACTACTTTTTCTATTATTCTTCTCGAATTTTAAAAACTTACCAAACAATATTTGGTTTATTCAAGAGAATATGATAGAATATTATCAAATACAATATTTATTTTATTTCTTTCTATCCTAAAATATAAGGGTATTATGGGGATAAAATAATTAATTCAAGATAAAATTATCTTATTTCCAAACGCAGTCTTAGATCATACTATTTCACCAACCACCTACTAAATTCAAAAGCCCCACAATCATTTTAATCATATATTTTTTTTATCTAAAAATTAAAATTTATCCGAACCAATAACTTGATATTTAAAAAAAATATAGAAACTTAATTTTATATATACAAGAGTGTACAGCTAAAATATTATTCTGTAGCTTATATTTTATCAAAGTCATAAACGTATTAATTAAATATTACGGCATATCACAAAGAATTGTACTTTTATTTATTTTCTTAATAATTATTATTGTTGACAATTTTGTTTATTTTTAGTGACTAGTATGTTTGAACGGACGGCTGGTAGTGAGTAGCATCTTCCATTAGAGTCAGCCAACGGACAAAATCGTACCGTTGATTTGATCAATCGCTCTGCTTAATTAATTTATTTGACCTCGTACCACTTTCATTTTGCTAATATCTAATATATATATATATATATATATATATATATATATATATTCTTAATCAAATTGCCACCGACGCCTAGTTAAGTAACCTAGTGGTAAAAAATATTTTTTGATTAAGAATATATATATATATATACTGGAAAACTATCGATAGTATCAAGTCATTAGTGCTATCAAATTTTTAGTCATTAGATTAAAAAATGTATGGTTAAGATGATAATGGTCCCCTAGGGTTTACTAGGTAGTTGGTTGACTAGTAAAAATTTTGGGGGACAACTATAATCCCAACCGCATATCTTTTCATCCAACGGCTTAAAACTTGATAGCACCAATTGCTTGGTGCTATCGATAGTATTCTAGCCGGACTATATATATATATATATATATATATTATCAAACTAGAATTAAATCTCACAACCAACCAATTCTCAAAGGCTCTTACTTATATCTCTAATTAAAAAGTACTCTTCTTTATTTATTATCACATTTATTTTTCGAGTTCGAATTCTATTATTTCATATTTTTATCTAATTTTTTTTTAAAAAAAATTATTTTTTTTTCTCAAAAAAAAAAAATATAACTAAACGAGTGAAAATTAGATATTATTGTCTTAACCTTCGGCTTCATTTTTTATAATTTTTTTTTAATACTTTTTGTAAAGATCTCATCAGTTTAATATATATATATATATATATATATATATATATATATATATATATATATATATATATATATATATATATATATATTTTTATATATATATATTTATATATATATATTTTTAAAATATTTTATATTAATCGACTTATTATTTTCGATTCATTTAACGTTTTTAAGTGTTAGAAATTTTTGCTTACCATATATTATACATTAGTATGATTGGCTTATTATTTTTTGATTTATTTAATATTTTTAAATAATAGGTGTATTTTTTTACTATTTTACATTATGGGTGCCAACGAGCCGAACACGAGCGAGCTGGAGTCATCTCGTGTTCGGAAACTAGCCGAATGAGCTGAGATCGGCTCGTGGCTCATTTAAATATCGAGCTGAAAAATTTTGGGGCTCGCTTATTAACGAGCGAAACACGAGCTGATTCGCGAACAGTAAATTTGATTTTCATTTCTACTATTAGATGTAAAGATGAAAAAAAATTTAAAAATTAAAATTTTAATCTAATAATTAAAAATCATAAAAAATTGATGATCTAAAATCTAAATAATAAAATTTGTATATATATATTCGAGCTGTTATCGAGTCGAACACGAGCGAGCTGACCCCAGCTCGTGCTCAGCTCGTTTATTAAACGAGCTGAAAAAATCGACTCGTGTTCAGCTTGTTTACTAAACGAGTGATTCGATTTCGAGCTCATTTCGTGCCGAATATGAACTAGTTTGCAAACATCGAGCTGGATTACCATCCCTACTTTACACATCTAGTATGATCTTTTTCAATTTAAAAATTATTTATCATACAATTGATTTTTCTTGTAACTTAAACATCAAGTCTCCAACGTTCGAGGACATGCACTTAATTCATTTTTTTTATTATACGTATTTTGTATTCGGTTTTGCTAAATTTGCAAATAATTAAGCGCACTCGACCTCTTGTCATATTTCGTCTGATTCTTTATGTATTTAGAGCTTACACTTTTTGAAAGATAATTTTTTTTAGACTAAATTATAAAAAATCTTCTTATAATGTATTATTTTTTTATTTTATCTTTCTGTTTTTCAAAAGCATACATTTTGCCTCCTTATGATTACAAAATTATTTTTAAAGGACAACGGGATTAACAGAATAGGCAAAATGACAGAATAGGCAAAATGACGTAAAAGCCCTTATCTCCTTTCCCGTCCACGGCTATCCCGCTCCGGCACGCCTACAGAGTCCCAAGCGCTCCCGCACGCCGCGCCGCAGAGCCCCCACGCTGCTCCCTCCGAGTCCACCGCTGCTTCCGCCCCCGTCACCGCCGCCCCCCGTCCCGTCCCCGTCACCGCGCTCTCCTTCACCATCCTTCGTTCCCCCCATGCGCTCCTGCACGCCGCGCCGCAGAGCCTCCCGCGCTGCTCCCTTCCGAGTCCACCGCCACCCCCACGCTGCTCTCCTCCGAGTTCTCCTCCTCCTCCCTTCCCCTGTCACCGTCGTCTCGGCCGCCGTCGGAGAGGTCGGCGGTGCCCAGGGAGCTGGATATGGAGAGGGAGGGGGAGGGGGAAGGGGAGGGGGGGGGAAAAGGTTATTTTCGGTATATCACTTCAGAAATTGACGGTTCACTCATGAAATGCTAACGGCGGGAATAAATGCACAATTTCATAATTACGAGTAAGCAAAATATAGATTTTTGAAAGACATGAGGCAAAATAAAAAAACGATATATTATAAATTTTTTTTTTGTAATTTAGTCATTTTTTTATTTCTTTGTCCACATAAATCACATTCGCCTGTACACCCCAAATGGGGTGTACATCCTACACCCACCCCATCCTGGGGTGGGTATTCCTCCACTCGTCCCATCGATGGGACGAGTGGAATTCACCCCACCCCAGGATGGGGTGGGTGTAAGATGTACACCCCAATTGGGGTGTACACTTATATATACCCTAATTAATATAGTGAACCCATGTAATAAATTCAGCATTTTTTTTAAAAAAAATTATTTTATATTTAATTTGAAATATAATATTCAATTCAAACCTGCAAAAAAAAATCAAAATATTAAAAATAAAAAGAAAAAAGCTATCATATTTAATTGAATCACTGTTAAATTTTTATATAATTTCTACTGTAGGAAAAAAGAAACATTTTTTTTCCCAAGAACCCATTAAAGATTTGAGATTGCAATTTTGGTCCCTCGCGGCCGTATAACAACAAGTGCACGCAAATAGGACGAAGCTATATGAAGACCCACAATGGTCATGGCTCTCCTAATATTTTTTAAATTAAATATCAGTGCATTATTAAGTTATTAAAAAAAAATAAAAATAGTGTAAATTTTAGAGGCCAAAATATTTTTTTTAAAAAAATTAATGTTATCTTGTCTGCCACGAAATATAAATTTAATTGACTCAATTAATTTTTGATATATTATAATACTTAATTTACAAATTATACTAAATTTTAATACTTGATTTTTTAAAATAATTTTTTTTATAAATATCTAAAATATTATTATTTTAATGGTAAAGATAACTATACTCTATTCTTTTTCTAAAAAAAAATATATATTAAAACTTGAAAGTTAATAAACAAAAAAAAATTTACTTATATATAAGTTTTTATTAATAATTTTTAAAAATTAATATATTTTGTATAATATATTTGTGGTACTCCTAAAGTTAAAATTCTGGCTTTGTCCCTGGACGCAAACAAGAATATTAATGAAAATTAGTTAAAAATTAACAGAATATTACTTTTGTGCCATTTATTTAAATCATTATCTTGTCAAGGAAGTTAAAACGTAAAATCATTACTCACACTAATATACTAATTATAATAAGTGAAATTTTAGAGATTTTTATTTGTACCCAACAATATTGAGGTTGTTTGTGAATTTTGCAAATTCGACTCAATCTCGGCATTTTTGTGAGTTCATACATAGATCTGACGTGGATACTGACACAAATATTGCTATATCGATAAACTTCCAAATTGCTCATCACGACTAGTAAAATTATTATTTTTGAGCTCCTTCGATTAGTAGGCAAATGATATAAAAAATTCACAAAATTTATTTTGATATTATATATACAGTAGGATTATTGCATTCTCATGAGCATAGAGCCTTTCTTATTCGTATGTTGTTTTTGGTGAGAAAGCTTCCGAATCAAATATTCATATCGTTAAATATGATCAAAAATATTTGAAACAGCTAGAAAATAAATTTCGTAATTTTTCAAAATTATAATACAGTCCATTAATTAAGTGAGTACAAAATAAACGGTTAAAATTGAGCAACCACCAAAAATTAGAGAATCAAATTCTTCAATTTAAAATCGGAGTTATTGATTTTTATCTAAATAATGAATATAATTTTCTATCAAAAATTTAGCTAATTTCGATTTTTTTACACTATTAAATTAGTAAGTATTGTTGGATGTGGCCTACGTAATTTATTCAAGGCGATATTTAAATATACAGTCAATCCAATCGGTTAGGATGTAGCTGGACATATGTTTGATGGATGGACGTGATTAAAACATCCTTACATTATCCTTACATTAGGTTATATATATATATATATATATATATTATATATATATATATATATATATATATATATATATATATATATATATATATATATATAACATAATGAGATACCCGGTCTAACTCGAATTTTCTGTAACGGCTCTATCTCCGGGAATTAGGGAATAGACAGGAAACATTCCGCTTTTTGCAGATTGTGCACGAGGACGAATCGAAAGGAAGAACCGTCATCTACAACCAATTTTAGAAAATTGAAAATCATGACAGAAGGTACGATCTAAAGTTTTATTAGGTATTGCATATGGTATCGAAGCCAAACCTTTTGTTGTATTTTCGTTTCTTTTATATTTCGTTTGTTTTTTTTTTCATTTAAAATAATAATAATAATAATAATAATAATAAATTTTTTATCGCCGATTGGATTACGTAAGTGGTGCCGTTGACGGGTCCCATCGAAATCGGCATTCGGAGAAAGGCGCCACCGCCGCCGCGACCGCATTAGGCGCTCCACAAGGGGTCGTAGAGTGCAGCCTTTTTGGGGCTGCATGTGGTAGCCCATGTTGGAGCTTCAACCGGAAAAAAAAAAATAAATTTGTTGTTATTATTATTATTATTATTATTATTATTATTATTAAAGGGAAAAGAGAATATATATATTTTGTATTGTAACTCATCATTGTAAAAGAAATCTATATCAAAATTATGTATGACGTTTGGTTTAAGTTATATATGATTTTTTACTATTCATTTATTTATTTATTCATGACTATAAATAGTGTGTTTAGTTTAATTTTTTATTTTAAACACACATACGGTGATCATAAAAATTTAGAGTAGTGTATATATAGATTTCATACAGTTTATAAATTTTGAGTCACATAAAGTTGTATAATTTTTTTTTTTTATACTTTTCAATGCGTTTAGAAATAATATGAAATATTGGGACATTCGATGTCATATAAAGATTTGTGAGATCAACTATATTTAGAAGTAGCCATAGCATTCTAGTCATAGTATATGATCGTTTATGGTATTTTTTATAAAATGAGATTGAATTAAGATTGACCCGAAAATTCATACAGATTCCTAATTTAATTTTAATAGTTATTCAATATTATATAAAGTTGTTTGTATTTTTCATTATATTTGGGACTAGCCACAGCATCCTGCAAATAGAGAAGAATACATAAGAATTTTTGACATTGAATTAAAATTTAACTATTTATTACAGTCAAATAACATTATATATATATTTTTAATTTTTATTTTGACAGGAATAGGATAGTGGAATGAATTTCTAGATAACAAGTTTTCTTATACCCACATGTACAGAAATATAGTTATTTAGGAATTAGTTTTTTACTAGTCTTATTATTAAAGTAGATAAATTCTATGGATGTAGCGCCTCTACCCACAGGAAGGTTGAATTTATCTAATTTAAAGATTATTATCTCATAGTATGCGATAAAGTACAATATTTATTTTATTGTTGCTGCTTCTTCCTCTACTACATTTTTTAGTGATATTTCTCGTATTCCCATGCTTACTGGGGATAACTATTCTGATTGGAAAGAAAACATTCTTTTTACTTTGGGTTATATGGATCTTGACTTGGCTCTGCGCATTGAGGAACCACCTAAGGTAGTGGGGCTAATAACTCCACAGCAAGAATCCGCGCAAGATAAATGGGAGTAATCCAACCGCTTAAGTTTGATGCTCATAAAGTATAGTGTGTCAAAAAGCATAAAGGGATCAATTCTAGAATGTGATAAAGTCAAGGATTACTTAAAATCCATTGAGGAGCAATTTGTTAGCTCCGATAAAGCTTTGGCGAACACACTAATAAAGCGACTTTCGGGCATGAAATACGATCGAACCAAGGGTGTGCGTGAGCATATCATGGAGATGCGGAAGATAGCAACTCAACTAAAAGCTTTAAAAGTTGAGATTTCCGACGTCTTCTTAGTCCATCTGATTCTAAACTCATTACCGTCTGAGTTTGACCCCTTTAAAATCTCCTACAACACACATAAAGATGAATGGTCAATAAATGAATTACTGACCATGTGTGTTCAAGAAGAGGAGAGACTTACGCAGGAGAAGCCGGAGATCATGACAGAATCTGTCAATTTGGCTACTCAGTGCAAAAGGGGAAAAAGAAAAAGTGCCTCTAATTCCAAGAAGCCAACACAATTGCCAAGAAAAAATTCTGGCAAGAATGATCAATGTTACTTCTGTAAGAAAAGAGGGCACATGAAAAGGGACTGCTTGAAGTATAAAGCTTGGCTCGAGAAGAAAGACATTGAAACTATCTATATTTGTTATGAATCTCATTTAGTTAATATTCCTAAAAACACATGGTGGATTGACTCTGGCACTACTGTACATATCTCAAATATCATGCAGGATTTTCACAACCTAAAGATGCTGAAGCCAAATAAAAGGATTTTAATTAGTGGAGAAGAAAATAAATCTCAAATTGAAGCGGTAGGAAACTATATTTTAGAACTTAGCACTGGTTTTGTTGTAATAACACTGATATTTATTTATTCCCTAATTGACGACTATTGGATCAAGTTAGTTTTAGGTGGAAAATTCTTAGTGTTGGTTCACATAGAATTTTGGGTTGTGGTTACCGTATCGCATTAAAGCTCGTTAAACGAAGAACGACGATGCGATCGGATCGAAAATTCGACTTACGGATCTTCCGGAATGAGGGCTTCAGTGTTAGCGGGTCCGAAAAGGTAAGTTCGGGATTTCTCGGGACCCGTTAAGTGTAGTTGGTGCATCGGGATCCGTGCTAGCGGTTACGGGACGTTTCGGAGGATTGACACGCTTACCAAGGAAGTTGGTGGAAAATTTTCTTTTGTTTTTAAATACCGGATATTGGGTTTTTCGTACGTACAAAGAAAAATAAAATATTAATAAAAGATATTAATATCCCAATTACCGTATAACCCTAATTTGTTTGGGAAAAGATCGCTTCTTCTTATTCCTTCTTTCTCGCCGTGCGTGCCGAAGACTGAGACCGAAAATGTCGCCAATACCGATGAGCGGATCCAGAGGAACCACCATCTGTGGAAATCAAGATCGCGTCGTCTTCTCCGTCAGAGTGAGGTTAGTGGACGTCTTTATTCTTTTGGTTTCGTTCTTGGATGATTGCCCGTCGAGGTTTTTCGTTGGTTTTGTTTGTCGAGGTTTTCATGGTTTGGTTTGTAAACGATTCTTCGTTAAGGTTTTCGTTGGTTTTGTTCGAGGAGGTTTTTGTTTGATTTTGTTCGCTGTGACGAGTTTTTGGGGTTTTCGGCGGGGTTGCTTAAGGATCGTCGACAGTGGCTCCACCACCGCTCAATGCCCTAGCCGAGCCGTCGCTGCCGCCGCCGCTCGATGCCCTAGCAGCAGTTGAATTCAAAGATTACTCAACTTGCAGTCAATTAGGCTATATGATCTCTCACTATTAACCTGGAGACCAGACACATCAAACAATTTTTCATCTTTGGCACGATCCGTAGAATCTCCTCCCTTCCTCCACTCCGTCCCGAAGAGTAACTAAGACCAATTCAGTCACAAGTCACACACTCATATTCCGGAAATGCCGAAATAAATAAATTCCACATTTTGATTTGGATAGAAAGGGATAATATGTTTTCGCATACCGAAGATTTTGTCGGATAAAGATCAAGATTCGGCGAAATTGCAATAGAAAAGAAAAAGGGAGGTTTGTGATGATTTTGAAATCAGGAAAGCCTTATCTCTATCTCTTCCTGACAAGGGAAAAACATCTCGTAATGTATTTAACCAGAAAATCGATTCCCCTGGTGTAGATCTACTTGTTGCTAATAGGACAATAAGTTCTTTCCAAATTGCCCTCTTGACAGTAATATATGTTGTATATGTAAGTCCCAGATAGCATCATGGACTTTGGGTGTCTCCTTGGCTTGAGGGAATTTTTGCATCTACCTCAATACTCATCTGTAACTCACCTAAATCGAAGGAGATTATTAATTATAGCACAGGGTCCCGGGACCTAGCGGCCGCTGCCGCCGCCGCTTGAAGCCCTAGCCAAGACGCTGCCACTCGTAGACCGCCGCATGCGCGCTGCCGGCGCGCCGTAGTCAGGCCCCGCCGCCCCCGCGCAGCAAGGCGCACTGCCAGGCGCCGCCGCCGCTCGCGCACAGCAGGCATGTTGCCAGGCGCCGTCGGCCGCGCGCAGCAGGCGCGCTGCCGCCCGCATGCCGCACAGGGCCGCGTCCTGCCAAGCCGCCGCCGCGCGATGCTGCTGTACCTGCGTGCCGCGCGATATTGCTGCACGCGCGTGCTGCGCCCTGCCAGGCCGCCGCCGTGCGGTGCTGCTGCACGCGCGCGCCGCGCCCGGCAGCTGGATGTCCTAGCCGAGCGCACCGCTGCTTGCGCCCGCGCGAGCTGCTTGCGCACCCGCTCGCTGCTTGCGCGGGCCGCGCTACTTGCGCCCGCGCGCCGCGCCGCTGCCAGGCTTGCACCATGATGCTGCCCGGGACTGCGCCGCGTGCTGCTGTCGGGCAGCCGCCCGCGCACTTCTGCCAGGCCGCCCGCGCGCCGCGCTGCTGTCAGGCCGCGGCCCACGCACTGTTGCCAGGCCGTCGCAGCTGGATGCCCTCGTCGCGGCTTCCAGGCGCTGTTTGCACCCACGCGTGCGCCGCTGCTTGCGCCCGCGCGTGCACTGCCGCTTGAGCCGCGTGCTGCTTCGCTGGGCCGCCGCTCTGCTTGGCGCTGCTTGCACCCAGGCACGCCACCCAGTCTGGCCGCGCCACCCTGCCGGGCCGCACATGCATGCGGGTTGCCTCGCTGCCGCCGACGAAGGTTTTTGGTTTGTTTTTGGGGTTGTCAGAGTTGGCCTTGTTTTCGTCAGACGATACGCCGCTTGGTCGTTTTTCGTTGCGGAGTTCGTCAAGGCAACGGTAGGAATCTGGTTTTTCGTTTGTTGCCTCATCGACAGTTGCGCCGCGTCGGGTACGGTTTTTCGACCGGTGAAGTTTTTGACACAAGGTTTTTATCGGTTAATGGTTTTGGGATTTGTTGGGCACCATTTTTAGGTCCGGTCGTTTCTTTCACCACCGGGACCTGGTCTGTGACGTACGGTACACCGGTACCAATCCCTTTGTCGGTAATTTTGTGGTTTTTACAGTTTTTCCTATCGGTTAATTTTTTTGGGATAACGGGGTCCGTTTTAAGTCTGGTCTTTTGTTTCACCACCAGATTTTCATCTGTTATTTTCGGTACACATGTAGAATTTTCTTTTTTGGTAATTTTGGATTTTTGCATGGTTTTTCCTATCTTTTGACGTTAGGGGTATGGCTAGAATATTTTTTACTTTTCGGGTGACCGGTTGTCGCGGTATGAGGTCCGGTGGACTTTTTGTCCATATTCGAACAATGGTAAAATTGTTCGGGAAAATTATTTTGATCGGGTTTTTGATCGGTGGGACAATCGGAACACCCGAGGCAGTTCCGGTTATAGGATAGAAGGAATTTTTGGTACAGTGGTCGGGACTACTGAATTTGTCAGTTTGGGGTAAAAGATTGATTTGTTTATTTGGATGTTTTATTAGGCCCGCGTAAGCTTTTGAATGTTTAGGAGGGTCGCGGGCGCGGTCGTTTATCTCCGTTTCAGGTGGGTATACCCTTAGAACCCCTTTGCTACATAATTCGATATTGTTATGTTTTATTTTGTTAAGGGATATTGCGGGTGACGTGGACCTCCGGATGAACGAATATCGCGATTAGAGACTTGATGGGCAGTTGCCCTCTCCAAACAACGGTATGATTGTTCGGGGCATACTTACGATCGGGATAGTGATCAGTGCGACTATTCGGAAGTCGAAAGGTGGGTTTGGTAAAGTAGAATTTGTGCTATTGGTGGGCCCTGGGTAGATCCGGGGGATTTACAGGAGCTCGTAGAGGGGTCTCGTACTCCGGATGGCTTACGGGTAGAGATTGGTACCCCGACTTAGAGTCGAAAACTCTGGCGAACTGGTAATATCTGACCTTGCACTTTAGTGTTTTCTTTATGACATATTATGATACTTTACTTGGGCGACTTTTGTCGCGGCACCTGGATTTGGTTTTGGACTTGGTTATGTTTCGACATGCTCATGGCGCTTTTCACGCACACCAGCGGTTTCACTACAACAAAATTAGGTTATAGGGATACATGTTTGTGACACTTTTGTATAAGTGTTCTATCTATATTCCATTTATATTCAAAATTAGATTATAGGGATATATTTTTGGGACACATTATAAAAATGTGTCGCTATACACCCTAGCGACGGCACATATAGCAACACTAACAATAAGTGTCGGTATTTTTGCGAGCGATACTTTTTTTAGATTTTAGAAATACTTAAAAGTGTCGCTATAGCATAATTTTATTGTAGTGTTTGGCCACCGCGCGGGTGTACTTTTTCGGAGAGGCGGTCCATTTGACCCATGATCCCCACGCGGCTATGTGCGTGGGGGCTCCTTGCAGCTATTTGCGGTGCTGCACTCGTGCAGTGGAGGGTTACCTTGCACCAGGTTCTGAGC
This sequence comes from Tillandsia fasciculata, assembly GCA_029168755.2. Classification (NCBI taxonomy): domain Eukaryota; kingdom Viridiplantae; phylum Streptophyta; class Magnoliopsida; order Poales; family Bromeliaceae; genus Tillandsia; species Tillandsia fasciculata. The sequence goes on along the minus strand of CM054931.1, from coordinate 8,458,744 downwards.
GGGACTGTTCTTTTGCCTGAGGTCAATCGACCGACATAGCGGCTATAGTACGATAGATGACATTGCCTGAGGTTGTTCGACCGACATGGCGGCATATTGGATGACGGTGATATGGTGCTACTTGGGACATGTGTTGGTGACAGTACGGTTTCGGTATTCTAGATATGGTTTGGTTTCTTTTACTACTGTAGTACCTTATTTGTATTATGGTCGTTAGAAATGTCTTTTTCGTTATCATAGTTCTGTTACTGACTCCCACTGTGTGACAGGTTTGGTCGGATCTGGGGATCAAGACGATGGTGAGGACGCTACCTGGTGAGGTGTGGGATTTTCTCGGTAAGGTTCTTTTCTTCTTTCATTTTTAGTCGGTTATTTCCCTTATGGCCATACTGTGCATGCGGACATGTGTGGTGTGGACGTTGAGACGGTCTTATGTTTTGTAGAATTATATTTTCAGAATATGGTTTTATGGACGCGTCGTGTGGACGCAGGTTTTCATACTTAAAAAGAAATTGCGAAAATGGCTTTAGACAATTAAGTGTCGTGTGAACACTATTATTAAAACTTGTGGATTTATCCTTTCGAACATCTTGATGCGCTGGGGGTGCGCCGTTTTATGAAATAAGATATTAGTGTTTTCAAAGTCATACTCTTGTATTTGTAACTTTTAAGGTAAGTGTGGCTGATATTTATATTCGGACTATGTTATGTACATAGGGACGCCGTGCATATACGGGGGAGACTCTGCCCGCTTATGTAGGGAGACCTTGTATATGTGGCGGGTCTGTACACGTGCCTAGGCGGGAGTTTTTTTTTTTTTTTTTTTTTTTTTTTAAATTTTTTTTTTAAAGGGCTGCTTTCCGCTTTTAAATTGCTCCCGGGACTTGACATTTGTACTTGAACTTGAGGATACTTTTTATGTTCCTAAATTTTTTAGAAATTTAGTTTTTATTTCTAAACTGAGAAATAAATGTTTTAAATTTTTATTTGAAAATAAATCTTTTACTATCTTATCTGATAATGTTATTGTTGGCAATGGTTGCTTGGTAGATAATTTGTACAAATTTAATTTGAGTCAATCTTTTGAGAATAACTTTAATATTAATCATAGCATTGGTGTTAAAAGGAACATTCTTAAGGAAAACTCCTCTTCATTGTGGCACAAGCGTTTAGTATCTCTTTAGAGAGAATAAAGCGATTGGTGAAAGAAAAGATCCTAAAAGATCTTAACTTTACGGATTTTGGTACTTGTGTGGAATGCATAAAGGGAAAGCATATCAACACAAATACCACTAAAGGTGCTAGGAGTTCTAAAATTCTTGAGATCATACATACAGATATCTGCCGACCTTTTCCTATTCCTTTTTTCAATGGTCATAGATATTTTATCTCATTCATTGATGACTACTCTAGATATACGTATTTCTATCTCTTATTTGAAAAAGCTGAAGCACTCAATGCTTTCAAAGCTTATAAGGTTGAGGTAGAAAAATAATTGGATAGGAAAATCAAGATTGTGAGGTCCGACAGAGGGGGTGAGTACTATGGAAGACATACGGATAAAGGTCAAATGACCGGTCCATTTGCTCAATTCCTCGAAAGTGGAGGTATTATTGCTCAATATACGATGCCTGGCACGCCCCAATAAAATGGCATTGCCGAAAGGAGGAATAGAACACTTATGGATATGGTAAGGAGTATGATTAACAACTCTTGTCTTCCTTCATCTCTTTGGAGTGAAGCATTAAAGACAGCGGTGTATGTTTTAAATAGGATTCCATCGAAGGCTGTTTTCAAAACTCATTTTGAGTTATGGAAAGGGTGGAAGCCTAATGAAAATCACCTGCATGTATGGGGATGTCCAACCGAAGTGAGGGTTTATAACCCACATATAAAGAAGTTGGACTTCCGAACAGTCAGTGGATACTTCATTGGCTATGCGGTAAACTCCAAAGGATTGAGATTTTATTGTCCAAATCACTCATTCAAGATAGTTGAGACCAGGAATGCCAAGTTTCTTGAGGATTCTGAAGCTAGTGGGAGTGTTATTCCTCAAAAGATGGATTTTGAGGAAATAAGAGATTCAACTAGTTATCCATCAAGAGATGATGATTTAGTTGCTCTTCCAAGATATCAATATGACCATATTGGAGACCAACCAATCATAGAGCATGAAAATACTGAACCAGTTGAACCTTCCAATGAAGAGCTTTCCCGAGAGGAGCAGACAATTATTGAGCCAGCTGCACAGCATAATGAAAACCTAGAGAGAGTGGTTGGCTTAAGAAGATCCTCAAGGCCAAAGAATTGGCAATTCCTGATGATTATGTAGTCTATCTCCAGGAGTCTGACTATGATGTTGGGCACCATAAGGATCGATGGACGTTTTCAGAGGCCATGTAGGGGGATAAATCCTCCTTTTGGTATGATGCAATGAAGGAAGAGATGAAATCTATAGCAGAAAATAGAGTATGGGATCTCGTTGTGTTACCACAAGGAGTCAAAGCCGTTGGTTATAAATGGGTCTTCAAGAACAAAAGGGACTCTTTAGATAACATAGAGCGATATAAGGCCAGACTTGTTGCCAAAGGTTTCACTCAGAAAGAAAGCATTGATTATCATGAAACCTTCTCTCCGGTATCTAAAAAGGATTCATTAAGAATTATCATGGCTTTGGTTGTTCATTTTGATTTGGAGCTACATCAAATGGATGTGAAAATGGCATATCTAAATGGGGATATAGAGGAAATAGTCTACATGCAACAGCCCGGAGGTTTTAGCACAGGTGATAACAGTCACCTTGTTTGCAGACTAAACAAGTCTATATACGAACTAAAACATGCCTTCCGTCAGTGGTATCATGATGTAATTAAATTTGGTTTCATAGAAAATATCATGGATCAGTGTCTATACCTTAAGATCAGTGGGAGTAAATATATTTTCTTAGTCCTGTATGTGGATGATATTCTGCTTACAAGTAGTGATTTAAATTTGCTTAAAGAGATCAAAAATTTTCTTTCTAAAAATTTTAAGATGAAGGATACGGGAGAAGCTTCTTATGTCATTGGCATAAAAATTCACAGAAATAGATCCTGAAGAATTTGGGTCTATCTCAGAAAGCCTACATCGAAGGAGTTTTAGAAAGGTTTAATATGGCAAATTATGCATCTACAGCCGTACCAATTGTGAAAGGTGATAAATTCAATAAGAAACAGTGCCCACAGAATGATTTAGAGTGAGAGCATATGAAGAGCATACCTAATGTGATGCGGACATGGTTCCGTTTTAGAATTATGTCCGTCGCCGTCGTCGTAAACCAAGAATCTAGCTTGATGATGTGATCGCACCATGATTCAAGACGTTGGATGCGACTCAAGTTCGAACCAGTTTTGCATGGTTCGAGATATATTTATATATTTTAGTTATTATTTTCTGTAACCATATTTATCAGATTGAGTTTGTTAGAAGGAAACTTTATAAGTATGGTTTTGACGATCTGTATGGGAATGAATTATTAATATGAAAATTTTAGTTTCCTTTTGAGATGCGTTCTCTCAAGTTTTCCTTCGCGATTTTGCGTCAACCGGAGTGAGTCCGTAGGGAGTGAGTCCCTTCATCTTAATCTTCTTTGTTTCCTCTTCGAATCAAATATTTATTTGTGAAATTCTCACGCCGTTTGATCAAGAAACGAAGAAGATAAACTTATTGGATCATTTGGAAATCTCATACAGGAGAAAGAGTTTAAAAATCCGTAAGCAAAATCCTATTAGTTGAAAACTCTAATATAATTATATGTTTAGGCACAACAAGACTTAACATACGAATTCGGAAGAAAATAATATAAGAATAAATATCATAAAACAGAGCGTTAAAACTCAAACGAAAATTAAATTTAAAATAAAAAATTCGGGATGGGAATTTGTACCATCAAAGGATCTGTAGGCGAAATTATTGATTGAAAGCGCTGAACAGAATCGTCAAATAACTACCGATCAATTCAATACCGTCTCTGTTGAAATAATATCTGTGGAAAAAATGAAAGTTTTAGGATGAGGGAGAAAAAAAAAAAAAAAAAAAAAAAAGAGGGATCGAGAGAATTAGGGTTTGGCAGAGAGAAAGATAACGATAAATCCCCAACGTCCAAGGCGATGAAACGTAGTTGATGTAGTCGTATCAGTGGACGATGACGACTAGGGCACGCGCGAGGCCTTCGTTGATTGCGAGTCGGCGGATGACATCTTCGCGCAACTCGATCAGATTTAGCGGAGGGATTTTTCTCTCTCTCTTTTTTTTTTTTTCTTTCTTGATGCGATCTTCCTTTTTTTTCGGACTTTTCTCTTCTTTTTTTTTGTACAGATTTTTTTTTTTTTTTTTTTTTTTCGTACGCCTTGAGAAACTTAATGGACCGTGTTTTCGCGAGTTTGAACCCGTCAAGAAAAAAGATCCAATAAGTTTATCTTCTTCGTTTCTTGATCAAACGGCGTGAGAATTTCGCAAATAAATATTTGACTCGAAGAGGAAACAAAGAAGATTAAGATGAAGGGATTCATTCCCTACGGACTCACTCCGATCGACACAAAATCACGAAGGAAAACTTGAGAGAAAGCATCTCAAAATGAAACTAAAATTTTGATATTAATAATTTATTTTACTTTTCCAAAAATTATTTTATTGGGTCATTTGGGTTATCAGGATTGGAATTCCTAAACGGTACCCCTGATCTAGTTGTCATGATACAAACCTAAGGCTCTGATACCAATCCAATATTGCTTGGCGGCACCTGCGAGTTTCATTTTAGCAAAACGGACTCATCGATTGGCGGACATTTCATACTAGTCAAAATATTGCTCCATATCAACGAGCCAGTCTGTGAAAGCTTTAGGATCAAATTTTTCATCAAAAGTAGGTACATCAATTTTAACTTTTTTGTTATGTTATCTTGAAAAACAAAAGTTCTGGTTTCTCAAAAAAGAGGATTAGTTTTAGCCATGTGTTAAAGTTCACGCGGTTATGATGTGCGTGCTGCTGATGCTTGTGGATCTATCCCCGAGGTAATAATGTTTTGTGTTGAAAGTCTCCCAGAGTTTGTCTCTAGGGTGGTAACCCCATCTCGGATGCCATGAATGTCGGTGGATAATCCAAAGAAATCTATTGATTTGATACCCCTCCCCTTAGAGCATAGGCCAAGTGAGTATGCATTTTTATTTGCACAACACATACAAGACTTACATTATGAAATTCGCAGAAAAATAATTTTAAGTAAAGAAAATTATAAAAGAGGTGCTGATGAACACCGACGAAAAATTAAATTTAATACAGGAGACATGGTAATGGTTCGAGTTAAACCTGAAAGGCTTCTGCAAGGAGCTATTAGAAAATTACACGCAAAGAATATTGGTCCGTTTAAAATTCTTAAGAAGATCGGATCTAATGCCTATCTATTGGATTTACCGTCTAACATGGGAATTAACTCCACCTTCAATGTTGAGGATCTTACATTATTTTATTTTTCTAAAAATAAAAATTCGCCTTTTCCTTCGCCACCTTCACCTTTTGTTTCTAGAACCCAATTGCAGAGAAAAGATGATATTGAGACAATTCTTGACTATCAAATTATATCGACAAAAGATGGTGGAGAGCGTAAATTTTTAGTCATGTGGTTATATTGACCAAAGGAGGACGCAACGTGGATTTTCCAAGACGAGCTCCAACAACTCAATCCAAAGCTTTATGAGGAGTACATCATAGACAATTTGACGGAATCGAATTTTTCAAATGAGGGGAGAATTGATACGGACACGGTCCCGTTTCAGACTTATGTCCGTCGCCGTCGTCGTAAACCAAGTATCTGACTTGATGATGTGATCGCACCATGATTCAAGACGTTGGATGCGACTCAAGTTTGAACCAGTTTTGCATGATTCGAAATATATTTAAATATTTTAGTTATTATTTTCTAACTTTTTTTTTTTTTTTTTTTTTTGAGAAATGCTATTTGTATTTTTGTACATCCAAAAGTAAAGTTTATTTTTTTTTTTTTGGGTTCATCCAAAAGTAAAGTTTTTTTTTCTTCGTTTATATTTTTAAAATAAACTTAATTTAAAATATAAAATACTAATCATCAAGTTTTTAACTAACGCGCGCTATGTACGGTTGATAATCTATATCTTGCATTCATCTATCCAAGAGTTTAAATTTTGCTTTTGAGTTTTTAATAACAAAAAAATAATTAATAAATTTAGTAAGAAAATATTGATCATTCAATAAGTAAGATATACGATTTACAAATTCGGATGAATAAAAAGTATTGCTCTTTTTCTTTTTAATTGAGATCCCTTGATCAACTTCTGATTTTTTTTAAAATTAAATAAGTTTAATAAAAAAAATTAAAGTTTTATTAAATTGATTAATAATTTTATCAAATAAATAACTTAAACTACTTTCTAATTAACAAAATAAGTTTAATTAACTGCTAATAGTTGAGTCATAAAGTTTAATAAATTTTTTAATAAATATTAACTATAAAAATATAAATAAAAATAAGAAGTTAGAAGAGAGATTTCAAAAGAATAGACATGAGAGGTCATTTTCAGAACAGCCAAAGTTGAGTTGGCCTCCATAAATGTTTACAATAATTATTTGGATTAATATTAATGTGATACAGCAAAATCAATCACTTTAATTTAAATTTGAATAGCATCAGAACAAGTAATCTCTCTTCTCATTTATTACTTGCTTTTTGGATAGCCCTAAAATAAAAAATTTAAATAAAATAATAATTATTACTCTATCTATATCTACTGCATTAAATAATTAAGCGTCCAAATCACATTAAGTGTGTGTTTGACTTGGAGATTAAAAGGAATATTCTTTAATTTTCTAACACTATTTGAAGGGGAAACAACTGTGTCCTCCTTGGTTGGAAGGTTGGAATAAAGTTGGATTTTTTAATTTTGTACCACCTATTTTTTTTTTTTAAAAAAAAATTAAAAAATTTTAAATGTTAAGATATTTAAATTTTTAAATTTTAATTTTTTTAAAAAATTTATAAATTTTAAAATTTTTAATAATTTTTTTATACAGTAAAATATAAATTTTAATAAATTATTTTTTAATAAATATTTTAAATTAAATATTTAAAATTATACAAGTAAAATTTTTATTTATTTTTAAAAATTATTATAGTTAAGAATAATTTCGTCATTTTATGTAATTACTGTTCTCTATTTCTCTTAATCCTTATTATCATACCAAACATATTTTTATAATAGTTTCAAACTAGTTCTCATATTTATATTTATTTATTTTTTGTCTTTTCTGAATGATAAATAATTTTTGGAATCTCGCTATTTTTATTATTTAAGCTTCGATTTTGCAAACTAATCCTTGCATACATTTTTTTTTTTTTTTCCAAGCACCCATTAAATTTTAATCCCTCCGCGGTGTACAACTACAAGTGCTCCCACACAAGAACAGCTAGTTGGGATAAAAAAAAAAAAAAAGTGATTTTACTAAAAATTAATTAAAAATTAACAGAATATTACTTTCGTGCCATTTATTTAAATCATTACAGTGATTAATTCAGTAAACGTGGTTATAATAAGTAATCATGGTGTGAGTAAAATCATTATAATAAGTTTTCATGAGTTCATATATTTTTGACTTCGATACCGATATAAATGTTGACGATTACGATTAAACAACGACAGGTGCTTAATCTCTGATATTTATAAATATAATTTTTTTTTTTTTTTTTTTTTTTTTTTTTTGTCTCTATTGTTTCTGTACCAGTTGCGGGGAACATGAAGAAACGTCACACTGTTTTTTTTTTTTTTTTTTTTTTTTTTTTTTTTGTAACTTTCTAAACTAAGATATTTATGTTTAATTGTGGTGGGACACGAATACTGCAAGAGGAATATTAATTAAGTGAACAACAGTAAATATTAACAGATGAGATCGCTGTGGCAATTAAAGCTTGTTCCAATCCAATCACCAAACACAATTATTTAAGGACGAAAGGTTCCCAATGGCCAACGCGGCTCTCTCTCTCTCTCTCTCTCTCTCTCTCTCTCTCTCTCTCTCATTGAAGGATGCAGGTGGAATGTAATTTGCTGCGGGTATGCTTCTACACGCCAGAAAAAAAAAAATACTTTTTTTTTTTTTTTTAATTTAGAGTTTGATAGAATTCCAATCATAGTTAGTTAATTTGGATTCGGCAAAAATTCGGTTCGGATATAATACGGATAAAATTCGTATCATAATTTTTAAATTCGTTGAAAAATTCGGTAAAAAAACAGACTCGATAATTATTCGGATACGTGATTTATACGGAAATTATACGTTCACCAATTAAAAATTCGGGATCAAAAATCCGGCTATTAAATTAATTTTTTCTTCTAGATTTATACTATAAGCATAATCAGTTATAATTTTTTTTTTTTCTTTTTTTCTTGGAAAAGGAAACGATAAAGTGTAAGTGGTGATTCTCTGAAAATTATAAAGTGTAAAGTTGTTTCACCCGATGGGCAATAGTTAATGCAGTGGGTATTGGGTAACTGTGGGATTCACGAATTGGACTCTTGGTTAAAAAAAAATTGGGTTTAATTTTTAAAATTTTTTAAAAAATAATTCCGAAATTTTTGGGATAAAAAAAAGAATTCGCGAATAATAATTTTTGAAATTTTTTTTTTGAATTAATCCGAATTTTTGGAAAAATTCGGACCGTTTAATTCGGATTCTCAATAATTCGCGAATAATACGCGTATTAACTAACTAAGATTCCAACTAGGCCTCATGCTATCTCATGCTATATATATATATATATATATATATATATATATATATATATATATATATATATATATATATATATATATATATATATTATATATATTATTAATAGTATCAAGTTATTAGTACAATCAAATTTTCTATTCTTAGATCAATTCCTTTGATTATTTTCATCCGTTAAATTTTACTATTTTCCAACCACTTATTAAACTCAAAGGGCTCATTTTCATCTCAACCACATATTTTTTAATCTAAAAGTTAGAAATTTAATAGCACCAATGATTTGATACCATTGATAGTATTCCAGCCTAACTCATATATATATATATATATATATTATATATATATATATATATATATATATATATATATATATATATATATATATATTTATTTATTTATTTATTTATTTATTTATTTATTGCAGGATTTATATAGGTTTATATACTTTCAAAAATACAAATTTAAATAAACTTGTGAATTTTATATTATTGAATTTACATTGAGATTTGTGTTATTTATTTTTTCTTTCTCTCTTTACTTGATTTTACCATAACACAAATCCCAATAGTAAAAAATTCACTTGAACTTTTATTTTTAAAAATATATAAGCTCTACTCTATATATATATATAGATAGAGAGAGAGAGAGAGAGAGAGAGAGAGAGAGAGAGAGAGAGAGAGAGAGGGGGGGGGTCTACTATACTATCTATAGTATAGAAACTTAGGGTGTTCAAATCAACAACCAATATCGTTAAATATAATTTATAATATATGAAGTGTTTAGAAGTAATATTTTAATTTGTTTCGACATCGTTTACTAAATCAGGTTAGGATGAACAATAAAAATTGAATAATCTTTAAATTTTAAGAATAAGGCTTTTGAATTCAAGATCAAAGATAATGGCTTTGTTCTAGATAATTTAAAATATTGTCTATCAAAATTTAAATAAATTTTGATTCTTCTATACTGTTAAACTACAAATTTGCCATAGTAGTTATTAAAAATTAATAATTTTAAAATAGTCTCATTATAAAGCAAATTATGTCGAAAAAAAAATTATTACCAAAAACTTCAAATATGCTAAATCAATTTTAACAATGTGGTTCATTGATTTGAATACTATTAAATTGAAAATGAGATTATAATACAGAAGTTTCGGTACTATAAATAATATAATAGATGAAATCTTTATATATATATATATATATATATATATATATATATATAAAAAGGGAGAGAGAGCAGAGCTTATATACTTTTAAAAATACAAGCCAATTTATAGTTATAAATTTTTTACTATTAGATTTGTATTGAAATTTGTGCTATTACAAAGTCAACTAAAGAGATAAAAAAAAATTATATAAGGGTAAATGATAGGTGTTAATAGGTATTCCATATCCGCCTCCCTCGCTCACGTGGCAGGCACGCGGGGCGCATATGTGGCAACTATAGAATTAATTTTGTAAATATAAATTTTGTAGTGTCATTTTTAAAAATAAAAAAATTTTGAAATTAATTTTCAAAAAAAATCCTAAATTATTTTAATATGTAATTATTATATTAAAATTTATCAATCTTAGGAGGTAAATACCAGTAGTAGTAAAGACTCCCTCAAGAGAGATGACTGAGTTGCGCGCCTGGAACTTGTCGCGGCGAATAA
>CM054931.1:8415791-8445791 GCA_029168755.2 Tillandsia fasciculata | reverse complement strand
TTTCTGTACACTAAGCTCCCGTTTGGATTGGGGATAAAGGGGGGATATCCCCCCTTTATCCCCAAACGGATTTGGGATATCCCCGTTTGGGGATATCCTCCCAAACGGGGATATCCCCTCCCCCCACACGGGGATATTCCCCCCATGTGGGGTATGGGGGGGATATCCCCCGCCCCTTCCCAAGGCAGAAATGCCTGCCTTGGGAAGGGGCATTTCTTTTTTTTTTTTCCTTTTTTTTTTTTTTTTTTTTTTTGATACTTGATTTTTTTTTTTCTTTTTCTTTTTATACTTCGTTTCTTTGTTTTTTTTTTTTTTTTTTAATTTATAATTTTAATAAATATTTAAATTTTAAAATTTTAATTCTATACATTTTAATTTTTTTTATTTTATATTTTAATAAATTTAAAAATTTTATTTTATTTTTAAAAATTATTAATTTTAAAATTTATACAATATTTTTATAATTTTTTTAAAATTTATATAAATTTATAAATTAAAATTTTTACTCTTACTTAAAATTTTAAAAAAAATATTTTTTTTTTGCTCCCACTTAAAATTTTTATAAAAATTAAAATAAATAAAAATTAAAATTTGAATAAATTTTAAAATTTTAATTTTGAAAAAATTATTAAAAAAAATAATTAATTAAATATAATATATAATTAAAATTAAATTTTAATCGTTAAAAAAATTAAGTAGAATTTTATATAGTATATAATTAATAAAATATAATATATAAGATTTTTTATAATTAAATAATTCTAATACATTTTTTAATTATCACATTTATAATATACATAAAAGTAAAGGTCACGTCGTCATTAAACAAAAAAGTCAACTTTATACCTCTTATTCTTCATCCCCAATCCAAACACCTATTTTCTTATACCAGGTTTAAGCCTCATTCCCAACCAAACACAATTTAGGTTTAAACCAGGTTTATTCCTTACTTTATACCTATACCTGGTATAACTCATTCCGGTATAAGCCACATCCAAACGGTACCTAAGGGCCCGTTTGGTTCACGGCTAGAACTAGGAATAAGGGAGATATCCCTCTTGTTCTATAAAACGTACCTGGAATCAATCGGTATAGCTTATTCCAGTACAACTAGAATAAGCTGGAACAATAATTCTCCCTCATTATTTTTATAATTTTTTTTTACCTAACTACCCCTCCTTTTTCTTTCTCTCCCTCTCCCCCTCCCTCTCCCGAATCCCGAGGCCCTCTCCATCTCTTCTCTATTCTTCTTCCCAACTCCCTCTCTTCCATCTTCCCAGCTCCTTTCTTGGTTGAAGCTCTCACCCCTCCTCCAACCGTGCTCCTCCTCTCCTCTCCCCCCGCACCCACCCCCCCCGGCCATCTTGCCCCAGATCCAAGCTTGCGTGCATCCCCCATCTCGCTGCACGCGTCCCGAGGCATCCTTCTTCCTCCGCCATTGTTGCTCCTTGGTTGAAACTCTCAAGCTGTCACCCCTCCTCTCACCGTGCTCCCTTCTCCTCTCCCCCCCTCCCGGCGATATTGCGCCCGATCCGAGCTTGCGTGCATCCCCCCTCATCGCGCTCGACAAGCGTCTTGCGGCATCTTCTTCTTCGCCATTGTTGCTCCTTGGTTGAAACTCCAAGCTTGTCACCCCCTCCTCCCACCGTGCTCCCCCTCTCCTCTCTCCCCCCTCCCCTCCCCCGGGCGATATTGCGACCGATCGAGCGCTTGCGTGCATCCCCCCTGTCGCAGCACGCGTCCGAGGCATCTTCTTCCTCTGCCATTGTTGCTCCTTGGTTGAAGCTCTCAAGCTCTCACCCCCGCCTCCTACCGTGCTCCCCCCTCTTCCCCTCCCCCCCCGGCCCAACGTGCGCCCGATCGGTGCTGCGCTTGCGTGCATCCCTCCTCCCGCGGCTCAAGAACCGAGGCATTCGCGGGCTCCGCCATTGTTGCTTGGTTGAAGCTTTCAAACTCTGCATCCCACAGTGCTCCCCCCTCTCCTCTCTCCCCCCAGGCCGATCGTGCTCCCGATCGATGCTGCGCTTCCGTGCATCCCTCCTCCCGCGGCACGCGTCACGAGGCATCTGCGGGCTCTGCCATTGTTGTTTGGTTGAATCTCTCAACAATTTGTGCTCATGCTAATTGTGGTGTGCTCTTACCTGTCGTGTTGCTAGGCTCCTGTGCTTCTTACTGTGACTCTGCCTCCGGCTCAGGCGTCGGATTTCGCGGTCCCTGTCGACGATTGGGCACGTTCGTGGGCATCCGTGGACTGACTGTGGTTGTCCCGAACTTTGCCTTGAGCAGTCGTTCCACCGACTGTCTTTGCCGATCTGTTGGGGTGATTTCATCATCTCACTTTCAACAGCAGGGTATTGATACTCACGCAATGCAAGTCCAGTCCATTCATCTCACTTCCATATGATTGCTAAATATGATTGCTCTTCCATATGATTGCTATAAGTGAGTGTTCATCCATATAATTGCAAATTAAAGTTAGAATTGCAAGTTGCCACGTGAAATGACCCAGCAAGGATGATTCTTTGAACCTTTTGCAATGATGATTGTTTCCATATTCATCAGTTGGATGGCAAGGATTTATAATCCATTGCAACCCCATGTGTAGTTGGAAACCAATTGAGCAAATTTAAAAAATTAAAACACTATCCCTTGGCAAAAACAAAGGTTGAAGATCATCCTTTTTTAGGCAACATTTCCTATTTCATATCAATATTCATATTACTTTAGTTCATTAACACCTATGCCAAGTGTTGCATGATCTCTACCAATAACATATATTTCCATCAGATGCGTCCTTGAAAGAGATTTTCTAAGTCTAGTCATAACATTGAACAAATCCAAAACTACTCCCAAACTGAAAATGTGCGGACAGAAGGTGGAAGCAGTTCGCGCGCACAAACGTGGTCGCGAACACCTAATTGGACAGAAATTATGGATAGCACCCTATTATCTTTGCTAACAGAGGAGCACGCGCTAGGAAACAATATAAATGGTACTTTCACGAATCTTGCCTAGAACCGAGTCGTTAACGAGGTCAATTTTAGAAATAATACGAACCTAACGAAGGACCAAATAAAGAACCGACTTGAAGTTCTGAAGAGAACTTTTGCATTATATAACTGTTTAGCAAACAAGAGCGGCTGGGGATGAGATTACGTGAACAACATTCCTACCACCGGTGATAATGAAGACTGGCAAGCTGTAATTGCGGTAAAATTTATATTATTTGCGTTAAGGTTTTAAGTTAGGCAATATTTAAATTGGTCAAGCTATCCTAATTCTCGTGTCTTTGTTTAGGAGAATCCGGCCTACACAAAATGTAGGGATAAACCTTTCCCTCCTTATAAGGACCTTGAGTTCCTTACACAAAAAAATACGGCAACAGGTAGATACGGGTTCTCCTCTGTTATGGAACCTCCCGAAACCGTTGATAGTTCATCTTCATCTTCTCCTGGTGAGAATGATACAGTTATACCACCCATGTATGAAAACATAAGACCAGGTAATACATCACGATCACCAAGTCCTGCTCCTCTAGGCCCAAATTTCGGTGTTAGTGGCAGTGGATCGGGGCATAGCTCAGCGGGTAAAAGGCCTCGATCTCCACGCCGATCAACTAGCCAGCGTAGACATGTTCCATCATCTGGCGACCGAAGGCAAAAGGATGAAGGCGCAAGTAACACCTTCGCAGAAATGGTGAAAATTGGGAAGCAAAAGCTTGATCTAGTCCGCCAAATGTACCAAGTTGAAATTACCAAACGAGACAATATTGCGACAATCGAGGAGTGTATGGGCCGAGTATACTCTTTATATGGAATCACAAATGAGAGGGTATTGGCAGCCGTAAAGACATTAAAAGATGACAAGAATAGGCAAGTATTCATGACGATGAACGACGAGCTTACCATATTGTGGCTCGATCGGCAAGTTGCGAAAGAAAGTGTTTTATTTAGACAGTTCTTCGCAGGAATATAATATTCTAGTAACTTTGTGATACATTTCATTATAATGATAACTAGTATTCGGGCATATAATATCTTAGTTAATTTGTCGTGATTGCTTTTATGTTGAAAACTAGTGGCCAGAAATGTAATATTATAGTAACTTTGTGATGCTTTATTTCATGTTAAAATTATGTATCTGAGAATATAATATTGTAGTAATTTTCGGTGCTTTATTTGAAGATGAAAACTAGTATGGTTGTGGAAGAGGATGACGAAGGTATTCAATTTTCTGGTGCTTCATTGCCCGGTGTATCAGACTCACGGCGGGGCGACGCCATTCGAACTGATATTACATATCAATTGTGAAATAATAAAAGTTAGTTTGGTGATAATTACTTTGAAAAAAAAATATTGTTATAAACAGATGTGTGTTTATGACAGATGTATAAACATGTGAGTCTATTACATTCGGTACTGGGATTAAATTTAAATTGTATATATTAGTAAGAAAGTAATATGAAATTTATAGCAAACAAATAGCATATGCCTTTTTCCATTAAACAAATTATTTTTCTATAAATATGATGAATAATTTTTTTTTAATATAAAAATTAAAGCAAATGAAATGTTAAATTAAATATTATTTTTATAAAATATAATTTGATTTGATTATGATTTTATCTTAATTTTTGTACGGCTTTAATCTATTAATTAAAACGAAAAAATTAGATTTTACCAAATTTTTATCACATAATAAAGCTTGAGGGAAAAAAAAAGTAATTTATCCCAACTTAACCTCTTTATTCATCTTATTTCTCATTATCATACCAAATACAAAATCTTTTATCTCTGGAATCATCCCAAACGCTTTTTTACATTAGTTTCGTACTTTATACTTATTCCTTGATTAGCTAGTTCTGTCTTATCCCGTTAACAAACTGGCCTAAATAAGTCATCAATAAATATTTTATTCTAACATTCAAGTCCAACGAGGTAGCATTAATTAGTAAATGAGAAGTTGCGTGTCAGGATTTTTATAATAAATAATGGTTCTTATTTTGCATTAAACTACTCCACATGTGGATGACACTGAAAATAGTTTAATTTTCATTTAAATTTTGTCAAATATTTTACTACGGACGATTATAGCAGAACCTAACCAACTATTCTCAAGATACATCAGCATGCATTGGAATTTATTTTGGAAGCGAACTGAACAGTTTGAGTTACAATTGCGAAGATACGGACGAACTGGAGCAGGATTTTAGGATTACACAAACAAACCACACGGTCAAGTTGAATTTGGTTCAAAAAGAAAAAAGAGGTTTTAAATTTCGCCCATAAAAGAATGATTTGAACTCAAAATTCACCGAAAGATGGGTTTCTTAGTAGTCGCTATTTAGTTATCATCGGACCCATTATCACTTCAATTTCCATTTACGGACATTGGTAGTAGCGTAATCTCCACCACTATATACAGAGCTCGAAACCACTAGAGACCCAAAAGAAAATAAAATAATATAAATCGTCACAAGAAGTAGCCTCCGAAACTCCAGATCATATAGCTCAAAACAGTCTTAAGATTCCTGGAAAAGGGGACGCGCTTACTTACCGCTCAATAAATTTCTCAATGGACGTGATGAGGGTGGTCTCCGGCACTGCACCGATCACCGTATCCTTCTTCTCCCCATCCTTGAAAATCAGCACGGTAGGGATGCTCCGGATACCGTACTGGGTCGCTATATCGGGGTTCTCATCGGTGTTGAGCTTGTAGCACTTCATCTTCCCTTCATAAGACTTTGACAGTTTGCTGATAACGGGATCGATCACTCGGCAGGGGCCACACCATGAAGCCCAGAAGTCCACTAATACAGGAAGATCACTCTCGAGAACGAGTGACTGCCATGTTGATTTACTCACATCTGGAACTGTAAGGAGAATGGCAATGTTAATGAAGATTGGGCAAGTTTGCTTGGAAAGAAAAGCATCAACAAAAGGTAGAGAGAGATGACTAATCAAGCATCAGTTTTTCCACAAAAAGGGAAGAGGCAATGGTAGGAAGATCATTTGGAACCGAAAAAAAATTCAGTTCCCTCTGAACTAAGATGCCTCGTAACAATCATGATAAAAGATACTCATCAAGGAACAATCAGACAATAAAATGGAATAAAATTGCATTAGCAGTGTTTACATCAATTACATAATTAGGTATGACACTCCTTGGATATTGCTATCTTACCAGCATAACATCAACCTGCGTTAGTTAGCCGTTGCGTTTCTCATCTAAACACTGACAGCCCGGTTTTATGTCCCAGAAATCTTCTTCAGTTGTTAGAAACAAGGTAGCTCTGTATTTTCCTACTTCCAAAGTGAAAATTTTGAGAGATATTTAAACAGCGACGTCGTCCATATTTCTTTCTTTCTTTTTCACTTAGCAGTATATACTATATACATATCGGGTCTAACAGTCATTGGCATCCCATTAGCCTCACAGTTTCCAGATACTGGTAACCACAACACTGACCATCATATCCTGCACCTAAAAGGAAAAGAGCTGGAACCTACCACTTCATTTCATGTTTAGACGGGACTCCCAGTAATTTTCTCTTATTTACTAGTCCATTGAAGACATTCATTGGCAGTAGTTCATTTACGAACATGTATCTTCTAGTTTTGCTGGAAAGATAGCTCGTAATTCATTTTAGAATTGTAGATTCACTTAAAAGGTACTATTCACTATCTACAAATTGAAGTTACTCCATCACTAGTAAAGCTGAGAGAATCAATTATATTATTTAGTCCAACTTGACGAGAAGATCAGATCTCTAATAATTCTCCAGGAAAATGAACAGAAACTAATAAGAACAAAATACAAATCAATATCACAGGTAACAACGCAAAAGCTCTTCGTAAATTAAAAAAGCTAAAACTTCTCTAATTAATTAGGTCCCTAAATGGGGGGATGCCATCAATGACATACCAGAATATAATGGAGCATGAAACGAAACATGTCGATAGAACAAATGCAGTAGTCATAAACCAGTTCACTATGCCTACATGAGGGAGCATGACCTCTATCGCTTGTACTATCAAATTAAGCAACATCCATACATAATGGTGAAGTGAAGAAACCAGCAGCCGCTTTAAGCCTTTAACTCTGTGTAGTAGTGCCATCCATAAGTACACCAAAATAAAGTATTATCAACAGAAACCTCCAGCACCAAGCTAAGATAATGTAGTAACACTACAAAACTGCTACATGTAAAAACCTTCAATCCTGGAACTAAATGTCTCCTTTTGGCTCAGCAGTCTTTTCTTCAAAGATTTTATTGTCGAAGGCTAACTTTTACCAATTTCATAAGAAGGAAATCTTAAGTCGTAATCAAGTAGTTGTAGATAGTTTAATTTTAATTTATCTTGCTACGTGATCTCTGAGAAGGTTGATCAAAGAAGACCTAGAAGAATTCCAAACTCGAGAGGGGCTGAGATGACCAACTACAACAATTCAAGAATTGTGTGCCAGCAATGATCTTCAGTTCACCTTGCATAGCTCTAATTTAGTTCGTTATTTATCCTCTTAAATAAATTCATAATGCCACAAGTTGACCTCAAAGAGAATCAGAATTTTGAGCTCTAATTTTATCTTCCCAGCAAAAAGTGTCACTACGAATCGTGCATGCTGATTACGGGTGGCTCTGCATGGAGGTCAGGGGGCTACCACCCTCCCCCATTATTCTCAAAAATGCATCTAAAATCATTAAAAACTCTTATTTATCTATAGACGACCAGAAAAAATATAGAATCATACCCTTGTTCTAAGGATGGTAGAGAAAGCAACTAGTAACCAAAGAAGCTCAAATCTTCCCTAGAGAGTGGTGTAGCTTAGATCTACTCGCACATGCATGGTGAATTCACTAATAGCTTAGAGGTTAAGGAACTCATTGCCACTCAAAGGTCAAGGGTTTAAGTCCCTGCTGCGCTTCTCATTTGGAGCTCACTGCCTCAGGCGTTGGGTTTAAAATATTAAGGGGTTCTCAAAGATGGTTCTTGGAGTGTAGGGCCTACGGGCAGTTTTAAAAAAACATGTTGCCAATGCATATTGTCCAGAACATCATCAACGAAAAGATAGTTTGAAGGCTTATAAATACAAAATCCCCAACTTGATTGAGGAATATTGTAAACCCCAAAAAGGCAAACATAGAATCACCTAATAATAAAGCTACAAACATCCAAATTATCTCTAACTAAACTTGACACAACAATATAGATAATCACCCAAACAAGACTGTTAAAGGTAGTCCTAGACTTTCCAGGATCTCTTTTTTTAATGACTTATAGCATCATGGCTAGTTTGAGTTGATTTAGTTAGTGTATCAACTTCTGCTTAGGAATACACACTATTGTGATTATAGAGAAGTTGCTAAAAATAATAGCTACATTTTCAACACTCTAAATTACTGTTGTATGCTCAAGCTAAAATATCTAATCATTTATCAAACATGTCCTCCATCTCAACAGGATGTCACCAAACGTTTTGCACTACTTTCACCAACTTGTCCTTCTTTGAATGCAAATCAAATTTGCATTCATAGCTTGCACATACATCATTTCTTCACCAATTCAGCTTATGCTTTTGATATGCTAAGGTGGAGACCTTAGCAATTTTAGGATTCATTACCTCCCCTCTCTTGATACTTCCCAGGATAGTGTTAGCTCCACCCTGTTATTATCAATTATGTAGTTCCTTTTTTACCTGAAACTGTTCATAAATCCCACACCCCAAGAACCTCAACATTTTTAAACCCGAAGCCAGAGACAGAGCCCCAAGGAGAAGACGCAACGGGGGTTCAAATCCCCAACCTACTGGCGACAACCAGGTGCCTTAATTACAGAGATATTAGCAGATTGGCTCCTCATGCATTTGACTATTGGATTATAAGCAAACTTGGAGCATTTTGCAGAAAATATATTTTGCAAATCAATTAGCTGATGTTAGCTCTTGATGGCATTCACTCTTATGAATGATAGTGATCCACATTTTTCATAGCTTGGAAACTCTTCTCGTGAACAAGAGCCATGGTCTTAAGTAAGAACTCAAGCATATGTTTGCAACCACAAAAGACTGCAAGAAAGACTACCCAAATTTTCAATAAATTTATCAGGAAGATCACTTGTATCATCTAGGAGAGAACTTTCTCGAAGCCTTAGACTACAAAAGCCCTAGAGAACTTTTTCTTTACCAGTATAATATTTCCATTTGTTTTATTCGTAAGCAATACTTTCGGTCTAAAAACACAAAAAATGCCTACGTAATTTGACAAAGATTCCAGACAATGAAATGAATTGTAATAATACCTATCCATGCTAGATGGAAACATAGAGCCCTAAGGGAAACTGCGATATGCCAAAGTCCGCAAGTTTGACAACGACTAAATCTGAGTTTTACAATCATCGAAGCCTTGGAACAATCGAAACATGCGGTCGAAGCACCAATTCAAGCTAGGGTTGCAACTTTCCTGCGGCTCAACATTAACCATTACAAGTTAAAGCTCCAATCCCTCAACTCCACGTACTCTTAACTATTTTTTCCAGAGGTACCCTAACATAAACAATTTGAAACAACAAAAAATAAGGTTCCTCCCAAATTGGCATATAGTTGTGAAGGATTCAGATACATTCTCGCTAATCCACTTCTCCAACATATAATTGATTCCAACCACGTGCAAAATTCACAGCTCCTCTCAATAACCATCTATCGTTATCGATCATCTGATCTAACTATAAAGTAGAAAGTAGAAACAAACAAGACATTAGATAAAATAGGCGAAATTACCTCACAAGGTACTTAATTAACCATAATAAAACAATATCCACACTAATAACTACAGAAAAAAAAGGAAAGCAATAAGAGCGAGTTCAATAAGGAAACAGATCGCACGATCCGTACAATAAGAAGAAGCAGAGAGGAGATAGAGCGCGGGAAACTTCAACCAAGCAATAGATCGATCGATCAGTAGAAGCCAATTGAGCAGCAGATCGATCGATCACTATAGAGAGAGAGAAGGAAACATCTACTAGAAATGATCTATAGAGAGAGATCTATAGAGAGAGAGAAGGAAACATCTAATAAGAGAGATCTATAGAGAGAGAGAAGGAAACATCTACTAGAAATGATCGATCGATACAGGAGGTGGAGGAGATGTAGCATCAGAGGTGAATACCTTGGATCGCAGTCTCCTGAGCCTCGCAAACCACGGCCACTCCACGGCGAAGCGCCTTCGGCAGTACCGCCGAGGCCGCGCGCTGAGGGTGCGGGGCAATCTTCAGGCCCCGAAACTCCGGCATGGGGGCGGCGGCGCCGCAGCGGAGGAGGGCGGCGGACGGGGCAGCGGCCACCGCCCTCGGAGAGGAGGACGACGCGGCGAAGCTCGGGCGAGAGGGGGGAGCGGAGAGCGAGTGGAGGACGGAGCCCGCCATGGATGGGATGGGATGGGATCGGAAGGAGAGGGGAGATGAATGAGGACGACGATGGGGAACGGAGGGTTCCTCAATGAGCACAGGTTGAGGGTGGGAGTTGGGGGTGAGTGTGAAGTATCAGATCGAGGATTGGAGTTGGACGCTGTTGATCTGGACGGTCTGATTCTCGAGCTGTGATCCCCACCGTCGATAGTCAAGATCCGCCAATGAGAAACTCCGGCATGAACCCGGTTCACCACGTCATTCGGTAATGTTGTGTTGGATTGGTTTGGATTGGGTTGGGGGTGTTTTAGAGATTCGCACAATTTTAGACTATTTTGAAAAAAATAAATAAATTTTTATCGTATTTTTTTTTTGTCGAGATATTTTTTTTACTTAAATTTTTTTTGATTACATTAGTTCAAAAAATTATCACAATTAATGATGTTATTGCCCATTAATTATTAATTATTTTAATTTTATTTACTTAAATATAATTATTAAATTTGATAAAAAATTTAATTTATTTTTTAAATTAATTAAATTTAAAAGATTAAAAGTGAAAGTGATCTCAATCCAAAAAAAAATTAAAGTTGACAGTACTATTTCAAAATTATTTACAGTTGGCGAGTCTCCATACATTTTTATTTATTTATTTATTTAAAAATGTTTGGAGATTTGAACAATTTTAGGCCATCTTGAAAGAATTTTTTCAATTTTTATTGTTTTTTTTGTTGAGCTTTTTTTTTTAACTTAAATTCGTTTAGTTGCTTTAGTTCAAAACTTTATCTAAACTAATAATGTTATTATCCATTAATTATTTTAATAATATTATTATTTATTTTAATTTTATTATTAATTATTTTAATTTTATTTACTGAAATATAAATATTAAATGGTCTATTTGTATAAAAAATCCACCGATTTGGTATTTTTACAAAAACAAGCTGCTATTTTAAATTTTACAAATTCAATTTTTAATTAACTAACTATAATATCTATATTCCTTTTCTCTCCTATATTTTGTTTCTCTCCCTGTTCGTCTTTCTCATCCTTGTCGTTATTTTCTTTCATTTTTCTTTCACTTCCTCTTCTTTCTCCTTCTCATCCACCATCCCAATATCGACGTTGTATTCCACTTTCTTATATCGCCCCCACTTTCGCTGACGTAAGTTCGGATAGTTCGGATATGATATAGATAACGAAGGTGAGCTTACAGGGGAGCGCATGGCTGCGGATGGCGCCCGCGATGGCCATGGTGACCAGGGTACCATAGGATTTAAAAACGATAGGATAAGAGAGCGCGTCTGGTGGGGGCAGAGGCAATGCATGTGACAAAGGACAAGAGAGAAAGCACGATAGCAAAAAAAAAAATTTATAGAAGACGAAGAAAAAAAAAGAAATAAATAAAGAAAAAATATTATTATTATTTTCGTATAAAGACTATTATGTGTCATTGTTATTAAAAGAAAGGCAAAAAAATCAGTGAAGAAAAAGGAAAATGACGAAAGTTGCACTCTTTGAGATAAAAGTTGCATTCTTTGAAGTAAAAAATTACACTTTTTGAGCGAATATTGTATTTTTTGAGCAAAATTATACTGCTTGAGAAATAAATTACATTGTTTGAAATGAAGGTTGTATTATTTGAACAAAAGTTATATTTTTTGAGTGAAAATTATATTCTTCGAACGAAAATTGCACTCTTAATCTGATACGAAATTGCATTAGTATGTTGAGATTATCATTATTCAACGTTCAAATTATTTTTTAAAAATAAAATAAATAACTATGCAAGCGGAATATATTGTTCTATTAAATTATAAAGGCCAATTTGTATAAAAAATTTATTAGTTTTGCGTATGGGCAAAAGTGGGTGTTGGGGCTGAAAATGCCGATGGTCGGTCAGCCCGGATGGTAATTTGACTCTCTGAGAGTGATGCGCCACGTGCCAACGGATCAAGTGATTGGGCCGATGAGGGATCTGCTCGGCCGGATTCTTTTCACTCAAATCTCACGTCTGTTCGGCTTAAATTAGCCGAATCGGAATATAGAGGTGGAGAAAGGCTGAGTCCGATCTAGAGTAGCCGACTCAGAGAATCGAGACAAAGAATTGGCACGGCTAAGGAACCGATTAGAAATTATTTTTCTTGAAAAGGGGATACAAGAAAGATGAAAGGGATAGAAATTACAAGTAAGCCTATTTCTTGGAAATGCAGTAAACTTATTTAGGAAAACAGTAAATGTAGATATGAAAGATATGAAAAAACAGGGGGTGGTCTTGGCTTATGAGGTTGCAGGACCTCTTCTTTTTCGATGGTTCGGGTATTTATACATTTCCGAACCATGTGTATAATCGCCGATTTAAAAAATCGGTGTGATTTGGAGAGAGTCATCAGGAAATTCTCAACTATTTCCTTTTGAAACGATTCTCCTTAGTAGGATAATAGTCGTTTCCCATTTAGGTTCATCTCCTAATTATTCTGCCGAAGCGTGATCCGCGGCACTTTCCAATGCTGGGCGCCACTTGCCGTTCCGGAAGCTTTTACGAGATTCGCGTCCAAATCTCTCTCTTTCCTTTTTCGGCTCGAACCACCGAAGGCTGGCTCTGACTTTCGCCTTCTTCGTCGCTTCACTGGAGCTGTTTGCTGTCCTTCTTTTGCCGACATAGCTCCCGGATAGGGCGCTAATTTTTTCGTCGGCTGCTTCTGTAGTAACCGCCTTTGTTAATTGTATTTCGGAATCTTTTTATTCGATTTATTTAATTTCGCACCTCTTTTAGTGGTCCGGCGGGTAGGTTAATAATTCACTTTTTCGGGGCAAACCGTCGGAGCTCGCGGGTAATTTTAGGCGATAGAACTCGCGAAACGGAGAACGGCGGCGCGATCGGATTTGATTTCTGACTCCGGGATCTCCCAGAATAAATTTTCGAAGTTTAGCAGCGATTTCGGGTGCATAAAAAGGGTGGTCGGGCGTTTAGCACACTTTCCGAGGTAAATTTTGGACTCTGGTTCGCACCTGATCTTTTAAAGGGGTGAGTTGGGGGCTAGGTTTCCTTTTCCCACTTCTCACCGTATTCGTGTCGCGAGTTAGGGCTTGTCTGAGGAGCGCAAGAGGAACCCCGACCCTCCTCCTACTTTCTTCCCACCATCCGACAGCGAGCGTGAAGGAACGAGGCGACGAGAACGGGACGATCTTCCTCCTTCCTCCTCCCTTACCGGTGAAATCAAGGTGCGAAGGTTGGTGATTTTTATTTTAAATTAATTTTAGGTTTTGTTTCGGTTCATCACCAATTGGTAAGGGAAGAGGGAGACGGGGGTATTCGGGGTCGGCCGCACCCGTCGCCGCCGCGGGGCGCCGGACGCGTGCGGGGAGCTCACCGCAGGCCGGGCAGAGCGCCGCGCGGGGCCGCCCGCGCTTGCGGGCAGAGCCCCCGCGCGGGCCAAGCGCCGCGCGGGGCCGCCGCTGGCAGGATGTCCGCGCGGGGCCTGGCGCCGCGCGGGGCCGCCCGCGCTTGCGGGCAGAGCCCCCGCGCGGTCCAAGCGCCGCGCGGGGCCGCCGCTGGCAGGGTGCCCGCGCGGGGCCTGGCGCCGCGCGGGGCCCCCGCGCTTGCGGGCGGAGCCCCCACGCGGGCCAAGCGCCGCGCGGGGCCGCCGCTGGCAGGGTGCCCGCGTGGGGCCTGGCGCCGCGCGGGGCCGTCCGCGCTTGCGGGCAGAGCCCCCGCGCGGGCCAAGCGCCGCGCGGGGCCATGCACACGGGCGGACAGCGCGGCGGCGCGGGGTCACCTCCGCCACTGTTTTCGACCCGCGCCGCCGCCGTCGGATCCGATGGCCCCGGTCGACGATGGAATCGGACGGTTTACTTTTCCTTTAATTGTATTTTGTGGGTACTGACTTCTCCCCGGGGGACTGTGTAGGTTCGGGGAGCGCACCGAGACGCGGAGAAAGCAAACGTTGATCACTGCGCAACAAGAAAAGGTGGGTTTTCATTCTAAGGCTTAGTGTGGGACTTTTGGAAACTGTAATCAAGTTTTAATAACTCGTCTAACTTTGCTAATATGGGTAATCCTTATTGTTGTTACTATCGGATTTTTACTACTGTGTACTTGATTTCTATGCTTGAGGCTGCAGCACGGGCACCCGCGGTTTGGCCACCACAAAGGGTGCGCTTTTCCGAAAAAGTGGTCTATGACGCGTGTAAACCCACGAGGTGACGTAGTGGGGCCCCCGTAGGTGAGGGGTTTTGAGACGCCAAGGTGTGAGCGGTGCGACCCGTCGGGGTAGGTGCTCGACGTGGTCAGGTTTTGCAGGTGTTCGCATTTTTTTTTTCCCTCTTGGGAGGGTGGTTGCTCCGGATAGTCTTACGGTTGGATTCACTATTTTTTCCTGCTTTACTTATTATTTATTATCGTGTCGCTGACTTCCCACTCCGTGACAGGTTCCTTCAGGGGTGAGAGCTAGGCGACGGTGAGGCCGAGTCAGGAGCTTTCGGGTCCATTGAGACCCCAGACTGTAGTTTTCTCCTTTTTTTCGCATTTCATTTACTACTTGTAGACTATTGTGTAGTTCTCGATACCCTTGTGGGGTCGGTGTGGATGTCGGTACTTTACTCTCTAGTTATGTGGATGCTGAGTTTTATTTCCTATCTCTGTTCGGCCGTTTTCAAAAAAAAGAAAAAGGAATTGCGAACATTGTTTTCAAAACTTGGGTGTCGTGTGGGCACCGTTTTCAAAATCTTGTGGATTTATGGATTTAGAAAACGGATTTCAAAACCTGAGTGTCGTGTGGGCACTGTTTTAAAAACTCTGTGGATTTATGGTTTTTGAAACTATTTTAGAAATCTGGGTGCCGGGTGGGCACCGCTTTTAAAACTGTGGATTTATTCTTTCAAGTTGATCAGCCTTGAGAATTGCTCAGTCGTGTATGTGTATGTGTTGGGATCTGTTGTGATTGAATGAACTACTATGACTGCATGTTGTATTAGCCGCGACGCCGTGCATATACAGAGGAGACTCTGTCCGTTTACAGGGTGAATCTGTGTATGCGGCGGGTCTGTGCACGCACCGGGGAGGAAGGAATTTTATTTTAAAAAAATTTTTATACGCAAAATGAATATTTTTCGTTGACTGTTTCCGCTGAATGAAACCCCCGGGGCGTGACAGCTTCTCCTAACGGCTGATGACTTCAACCAATGGCGTAGATCGCATGCAGCGTCTTCACGCGACAGAGATCGGTTCGGATCGGGACGCGGATCCTTCTTTGGTCGTCCTTTCCCTTCATCGGCTGATGACTTTAGCCGATGATTGTTGCCACGTGTCACGTCCTTAACAGGCGAAAATTTTGGTCTCAACGGTGGGTCACCTTTTCGTTTTTGCATATTCGATCCGAATTTTTAATAAACTGACCAAAATATCTTTTTTTCTTCTTTTTTTTTTCTCGTTCTTTTTTTCTTCACTCGATGTTCATCTTCCTCCTCTTCTCCTTCTTGAGCCCTAAGCCTCGCTCCCACGCCCCATGCGAGGGCGTTGTTCCTTAATGTCGCACCCGCGCCCACACCCTCCTACGCCCACACGTATTATGGCAGGAGTGAGTGCGGTCTTCGAAGAGCGACACTCCGACGAGATCTATGGCAGCAGCGAGGTCGGCAGCGGGAGGAAAAAGATGTAGAGGGTAGAAAAAAAAATAAAGAAAAATAAAGAAAAATTATTTTTTTCTCCTAAGAGGATCATTATGTACGTCGCTACTACAAAAAATACCAAAAATCATAGAAAAAGAAAGAAGAAGATGAAGTACGATTTCAGAATAATTTTGTACTGTTTTAGACAAAATTTATACTCTTTGAGACAAAAATTACACTTCCTGATATAAGATTACACTCTTTAGGCAAAATTTGTACTCTTTGGACTAAAGTTGTACTATTTTTCCTTCTTCTCCTACTTCTTCTCCGCTTTCTCGTATTTCTTATGCGCCTATTCAGGACCGACAATGTGCGCGGTGGAGGTGAAGAAGAGCATGGCGACGCCGAAGAAGAGGGCAGCGGAGGCGACCCGTCTTGCCTTTGCCCTACGGGGGGTGAGCGGGCAGTGGGTGCACAAGGGTGGGCAAGGATCCCTTATCTCACATCTACCGTGCTCCCCGGGCATCGTTAGGGGCAAAGGCTAGCAACCCCGCCTCGCCTATACTTAATTAAAAAAAAATACTATTTTTTAATTAAGTTAAATTCTCGTGCGCTTCCTCGTATGAGCGTGGAAAAAGGAATGACAACAACGAGGAGAAGAATTTTGCACTGTAGATAAAGTTGTAATATTTCAAAAGAATTTTGTATTATTTTAGATGAAAATTACGCTCTTTGAGACAAAAGTTGCACTTTTTGATATGAGAGTTACACTTTTTAGACGAAAATAATACTTTTTGGGCGAAAGTTGCACTATTTCTCTTCCTCCTTCTCCTCCTCTTCCTTCTTCCTCTCCACTTTCTCTTGCTTCTTCTGCACCCATTCGGGGTCGGCGATGTGCGTGGTGGAGGTGGAAGAGAGCATGGCGACGCAGGAGAAGAGAGCAGCGGAGGCGGCCTGCCTTGCCTCCGCCCTGCAGGGGGTGCACTTCATCGTACACCTCCTCCTAATTGTTCTCATACCCTTCTTCATGCCCAGTACGAGAAAGCGCACGAGAGTTTTTTTAATTAAGTGGAGGCGAGGCGGGGTTAATCGCCTTTGCCCCCACCAACGCACGCAGGCGCGGTGGAGGTGAGACAGGAGATCCTATATATAAGATATAACAGGGTTAAATCTCTTAGCCCGGTTATAGCATTTTGGGTGGTGGTTAGACCCAAAAGGCTAAGAGGGTTGAGCGTGCTAGAGCTAAACTAATTCTAGGATGGGTGACCTCCTGAGAAGTGGGGCATCACAATTGGTATCAGAGTCAATCACCAGCCGAAAATGTGAGATGAGTCTCAACTGAACTAGGGTTATACAGCGGATAGAGCGCGACTCCCCTGGCTGATGACCATTGTGGGTAGAGCGTGGCTCCCCACAAGGTCGACTAAGGCTAGTGAGACGAGTCTTACATCGCCTGGTGCTTGTGACTATGATTGAGCTTGACGAGAACGTCAAGGCTTAAAAGGAAGAGGAATGTAACACCCTCAGAATATATAAGATATAATATGGTTAAATCTCTTAACCCGCTATAGCATTTTGGGTGGTTGCTAGACCCAAGAGGTTAAGAGGGTGGAGCGTGTTAGAGCTAGAATAGTTTTAGAATGGGCGACTCCCTGGAAAGTGAGGCATCACAGTCTCCGTCGCCGTCTTCTCTGGCGTCGCCGCGCTCTCCTCCACCTCCATCGAACGCGTCACCGGTCCCGAATATGTGCACTAGAAACACAAGAAAGCAGAGAAAAAGGAGGAGGATGAGAAATAGTACAATTTTAGTCCAAATAGTACAATTTTTGCCTAAATTAATTTTTTTTATTTTTATTATTTTTATTTTTTATTATTTTTTTTTCTACCATATGCATCTTTTTTTCTTCGTCATCGCTCTCACCGCCGCCATAGACGTCGTCGGAGTGCTGCCCTTCGAAACCACGCTCGCCCCCGACGTGCCTGCGAT
Organism: Tillandsia fasciculata; assembly: GCA_029168755.2. Lineage (NCBI taxonomy): Eukaryota > Viridiplantae > Streptophyta > Magnoliopsida > Poales > Bromeliaceae > Tillandsia > Tillandsia fasciculata. Next base: position 8,427,791 of record CM054931.1, on the reverse strand, counting down.
GTTGTGCCCATCAAATATGTATGGGCGTAGGCGCGGGCATGGCGGGAGCAAGTACGGCATCGAGAGGCAGCCCTCCGGCGAGGTCCATGGCAGCGACGAATTGGACGTTGCGTGGAGCGTGGGAGCGAGGCAACGGACTCAGTAAAGAGAAGAAAAGGAAAGCAAATCTCGAGCGAAAAAAAAAAAATGAGAAAAAGAAAAACCGAAGAGAGAAAAGAGAATAATAAAAATATTTTGGTCAGTTTCTTAAAAATTCGGATCAAATATGTAAAATCGAAAAAGATGATCTATTTTTGCCAATACACAAAACCAACAAAATTTTCATACAAATTAGCCAATTATAAATATCAAGACCTTACAATATAGAAAATTTAAATTATTTTACTTCTAATCATACAAGAAAAGTCTGATACCAATAACCTCCTGAACACAATGTTTTGCCTTATTAGATTGTCAAATAAAAATGTTAAGTTATAAGCTATTAACCTGTAGCCTGTAGACTGTAGATGCATAATTTGCATTTGTTCAAAGGCCTTCAATAATCGACACAACTTACAATAACTACTGGGCAGAAAGCGCAGAATTTTTTTGGGCCCTTAATCTGATTACAAAGAAACATTTTTTAAAAAAAAAACACACAAAATTGACCCTATTTCTGATTTTGTTTTTGCTATAATGATAAAATACTTGATTAATAAAAAAAATTATATTTTTTGCTGTAATAAAAATCTGAAATAAGCTAGCTAAAAAGTATTTGAACTAAAAAAAAAAAAAAAAAAAAAAAAAAGCTAGCTAAAGAATATCTGATAATCGAATGTGTTATTTTTTGATTGGCAAAATCAATTCTAATGAAATCATAGACACATTTACTAATCTGGCGGTTTGGATTGCAGTAATATATAATCCTCTTCATTTTTTGAGAAAATGTTGCCATATTGGATCTAAATTTAGGATTATTTGATTACTTGGGACAAATTTGGTTCCAGATACCTAATCAGTGGGGTTCCATTTCCATTGTCACTTCCCTTTTAATGCCTATCACATGCTGTAACACTTCACCAACAACCTCTCACTAAATTAATAATTAATAAATACCCTACAAGGACATCCTAACTACAATGGTGTCCCTTTTTTTTAGATCTTCATCATCCACCATTATGAAAAACCACTTTCAAATCCACCCACAGATCCAAACCCAAAAGGGAAGATCACTGTCACGCCCCGGGTCGAGACTGCGACCCGGACTCGCCAACAGACCCGCCGCCCATACGGGAAGCCCCGTATGAACGTAGCGTCTAACCTGTAAAAGAACATCTATACTATACAGATATCAGAGCTGAAGTGTAAACTGCTGGAAAATAAAAGCTCAATGAACAACTACATCACTCAGATAATACAAACCAACCTCACCAAAAGTACATAATCTCTCAAGCAGTAAAATAAAAGTACAACTCTATACCTCACTACAAAGTCTCTCAACATAAACTCTCAAAAGTGAGGGGGTACATCTACTCTCTGGACGACGACTGGTAGGGATCTATCTCGCAACTCCCTTACCTCGATCTGAAGAAGCAGCAACGGGAGCAGCAGGAACAGGAGTAGTAGTCCCTGTGGGAAAAGACACCACGACGGGTGTGAGAACTACGTCCCAAGTAGTTCTCAGTGGGTGCCGCCAACAAGCCCGACGGTCTGCCCACTAAGTCTACTAGAGGCATAAGTAATAATAATATAAACTGAAATGAAAGGCTGGAAAAGTAACTCTACAGCTACTATGCCTCTATCTAGATGCTCAAAAAGTGGAACAGATGATAACATGATGCATCTACTAACTCACACAGTACATTCACCCAATCTATACTGACTGCCGCATAGGGTCCAGTCAAACCTGCGCCCACCTACTGCCGCACATCCTCAATAGGACGGGTCTACCGTAGGGTGTCCGTGAAAACTGGCCCAGCCAGAGGGACGGCGTCGACAAGTCGCGATAGCAAGTAACAGGCCCAACTCCGGAGTGGCACTCGAGGGGCGCGACCCCACTGAGTAAAGTATCTGCGCATCTCTGTCGAGCTCGATATGGCTCATGCAGGCTATAATCCAAACCACGATCCACACGATCGACCAACAACACTAACTCTCAACTCACAGGCTGGAAGACCACACAGCCGGGACCACCGTCCCCCAGACGGCTCCCAAAACAGAACACCAACCAGGGCCTGAAAGTTCCGGAAGACCGACACCTACAACCCTATCAAACAAGAACAGGTTCCAGGCTTGGCCCCCGTCGCTTTCGTCCCAACCAAGAAACGGCCCCTAGAACCCGGACCACTCGAATCCTTTCGAGTGGGAAAATTTATAGGAAAAAGGTGACATTTGTTACAGAAAACTATTTTCACCCAGCCCACACAGGGTGAGGATTAAAAGTAGTACCCTTTTTGAAAAGCTATCTTATTTTGAGAAGAAATCCATTTTTCATGATTTTTAGTTCTTTTAGGAAAATAGTTAGAAAATAAGTGTTTTATCCAAACCCCGAAGGGCTGATGCCTTTGTCCAATCAAACAAGAACAGACTCCAGCGGCCCTTCGATGCTTGGAAAGAAACATTGGCAGACTAAAATCATGTGTATGTCGAAAAGAGTTCTGGGTTCTAGGTCCGACTAACACTAGTAAACTACCGCCACTAACACAGTGGCGACAATCCAAACAGGGAAAACAAGACCTCCCGAGACCACCGTTTACCCCAAACGGTTCCCGGTACAGACAAGCGACCCACTACATCTACCAGACTCCACTCTGCTCCCAAGCACGAGTGCAAATGCATCCCACACTAAAAAGAAGTCCCGACCGCTCGGCCCACTACCCGGGCGAGGATAACACTAAGTCCAGGAATGAAACAATATGTGTGGATGTCTAAACATAAATAACCCTAGCCCAAGTGAGGGTTTTCTACTGGTCTGGTTATACATGCAACATGTGACGGTGGTGCTAGGTCAAGTCCAAGGATAGCGAATAAATAAGGATGTGGAGAATACTGATAAGGAACACATGCTGAACTGAACAAGTAAGCAATCCCAACTCATGTTCTCTAACATGCTGTACTGCAGGTAACAATGATACATACACATCCCTAAACAGCTAGAATTAGTGTGCAGATCGTAAATCCTGAAAGCGAGGCCACCCACCTGATCAGACGAACAGTCAAAAGTCCTACAGCTGATAATACCAAAAGTAGCAGCTACACAGTATCCAACAGGTCCAGCACAGTCCACACTGCTCCTGGTACAAAAACTGAGCTGTTGTTACACAAATATTCCTCCCAAAACTGTCAGATTTAACACACAGTAATTCAGCTGCAAAGACGGGCAAAAATCACCTGCTGGAAGTCCTCAGAAAAATCCGAATAAAATATCCCTGCGATCTACGCGTCGCTAGCTTCGAAACGACTACCTGCACGCCCAAATCCGAGTTCCCAATGCTGAGATATAAAATCGGCAAGGGAAACACCCCAAACTAAACTGTACAAAACTCCGCAGATAAAACTCGGGAAGAAGAAAGATTCTCACCTTCGAAGCAAAGTCATAAAATTCTGAGAAAAATCCAGGAGATTCCTCGCGAGAAGTAGATGAGAATCGCCTCTTGAATCACCTCGATCCGATGTTGGTGCGCAAAGTTACGGCCAAAACTCTGCGATGCTGTCCAAAACTGCAACTGTACCAAGGGCTCCAAAGATGATGAAATTCACCTGATGTTTAGCAATATTTAGCTTTTCTCTTCAATATGAAAAATGTAGGTCATTGAGTCTTGGTGAATTCCCCGCAAAAATCAGCTTAAAATTCCACTTCTTCAATCCTAGGGAGCAAAAACACTGAGCATTGCTCAAAACCACATCCAGAATCTCAGCTGTACACAACAATCCCAAAGATGGCTTAATTTACCTAACTTAGAGTCCAAATTGGAAATTCCATAAAATACGAAAATTGGAGCTCTGTAAGTCCTGGAAATTTACCAACAAAAATCAACTTAAAATTCCATTTGTACATCCCAGGGGAGTAAAAACATTAACCTCTGCTCGAAATCTCAAACTGAAATCAAGTGTCTCAAAGATTGCTATATTTACCTGGTTTAGAGCTTCAATTAGGTCTCCTCTTCAATACCAAAGTTGTAGATCATGAAGTTGTGAAGAGAACCACGCAAGAACCATCCCAAAATTCCATTCCTACACTTCTGGAGACCTCTAGGAAGAAAATGCGACGAAGTTGAACCCAAAACCAGCAATGATCAAGCTCCAACAATGGTGGATTCCTTGATGAAGAAGGAGAAGATGGAGGCTGCTACAAGTGCTCCTTTGCAGCAAAGGGGTGAAGAACATCCAAAAGAGAAGCCCCATGCTGAATAGCCCTCTTAAATAGGCTTAACAAGCTCCTAAATTGGGCTTAAGGTGCAATATACACACCCTCACCAACTCCCTCTCTCACACAGGATCCCTTGCACCAGATCCGGTGCAAGGGAGGTCGGACCCTTTTGGTCCGACCGGCTGCATGGGTGCCAGCGCAGCCCGCCAACGCGCGGGCGCGCGCCACGCGCGCGCGCATGCGCGGCGTTCGGTGCCCGGCGCACCGCGCGTGCACCGGGCGCCCGCCCGTGCACGTGGACCGGGTGCAGCGCGGCCGTGGACCGCGCTGCACCGGCCGGTCTACCGACCGTGCGCCAGGCCCCGTGGACCCGGTCCACACCCCCAGCAACACCAAGAACTTCATAATAAGCCCAAAAATGCCCAGAAAAGCATATTTCGCACCGTTTTTTCGCGCTGAGTCCAAATCAACCAACCGATTTGCCAAATTCTAACTCTAAAAATTCCCGAAGGCGACCGGAGAGGTAACTTTTATCCAAACTTCGCCCGGAGTCCAATTCTAAGGCCCGAAGTCCACCACTGGTGTCCAAATTGCTCACAAACTTCACCAACACTCCACGCAGGCCTCCGAACGCTGTCAAACAACCAGAAAACTTCCCGCGGGGAAACCAGGTCCTCACATCCTCCCCCACTAAAAGAAAGTTTCGTCCCCGAAACTAAAACAATCCACCACAACAAGACCAGACCGACAAAACCAACACAACAACCAAGGAAGGTAAGGTCCCACCAGTAGGAAAGTCATCAACTCTCAATCCTCCATTTATAAAACAACTGAAATTAGCGAAAAGTCCAGAAATTTCGAAAGGCCAGTGCCTTCGCCCCAATCAAACAAGAACAGGTTCGGGCACTGTCTCCATTTCTGAAGCAGCCTTTCAAAATTTGCGTCCCGTTCGTAAATTTCAGCACAATAACGAAAAAAACGGGAGAGAAAAGTGTTGATGTCGTTCCTGCTGTGGCCACAAACGAAACTACAACCTAACCAAAACCTCTAAGGACACAACCTCTAGTCCTAACAAATAAAGCTCCCGAGGTGGCATCTGTCCAAAGTCGCTGAAACCGACGCTGCCGGAAGGATACGTCAGCAATCCGAGAGAACGAGCTCCTCCTGTCCAACTCGCCGAAGGGTAACAACTCTCATTCCATTGTCAGTCGTAGCATGGTACCGCACCAACTAGTCTAACCTGAGAGCTCAATCCAAGTCCTGGAGCTGTCCTTGTATCGTCACCTCAGCGGGTGAAGTCTGAAGTCTCAACTGTACAATCAGGCATCGCAATCTCTCACTACTCATCGGATACAGGGAAGAATCCAATCGCCCAAAACATGTAGCAAAATTCCTAACCCATACTCATGCAAGGATGCCGATGCAGATACTCAACTAATAGTGCAAAAGGATGCAGCGGTAACGAAATGCTCATCTCAATTAACAAAATAAAACATACCTGCCACGACACGATCTGTCGCAGGGGTGTCCTCCACCAGGCCTGCGTAAACTCGTCCGCTAGGTGCCGCAGATCGTCGTCCCGTCTGTCCCGACGTCGTGGCCCACTCTGTCTGACGGTGTGCTGGAGAGGCTTCCGCTGCATGGATAGGCAAGGGGGGTGCTGTCGCAATCGGCAGCACTGACAAGATGGCCTGGGGGCAAGCTGCGCGGAAATGTCCCAACTCTCCACAGAGGAAACACCGACCCTGTCTCTGCTCACACTGCGACGGTGGATGAGGCCCGCCACAGATGACACACCGCTCCTGCCGCTGCTGCTGATACTGCTGCTGCTGCTGGGGCCCACCTGATCTCTGACGCCTACGAAACCCACGACCCTGAGGATGAGAGCGTGGAGGTCTCGGAGGTCCCTGCTGACTCGACTGCCCCTCATCCAACGGTACCGGGCGTTTCGCCCCTGGAGTCACTACAGGGGCTGGCGCCACCTCTGCCATCACTGCCTCTCCTGACTCAACATATAAAGCCTGCTCCATCGAGGCCTCCAAAGTCTGCAGTCTGCGGGAGCGAACAAACTGATAAATATCCCGACGCAATCCTCGCTCGAACATGTAGATCTGATGAGCCTCATCCCTGGCCACGTGAGGCATACTAGCCAACAACTGATTGAAATCAGCTATGTATACGTGCACGGGCCGATCTCCCTGACGAAGAGTCCTCAGCCGCTCCTCCAGTCTCTGACGGACGCTCTCAGGGAAGAAAGCTCCCAAAAGAAGGCTGCGAAACTCAATCCATGTGAGAAGCTGCGTCCCCGGCGGCCCAGCCGGTCGCACACGCCGCCACCAAGCCTCGGCGTTACTCTCCAAGAAATGTGTAGCCAAGAGAACCCGGAAACGATCCTCAATAAACAAACTCTCGAAATGACGCTCCATGGCCGTGATCCAAGACTCGGCCTCCCACGGCTCAGCTCCCATACCAGAAAATCGAGGGGGATCAAACTGGCGAAACCTCATCAACAAATCCACCACCATCCGCTGCTCAGCTGAAGACAGAGGTCCCGTCGACCCAGACGGTGGTCTGCAAAGAACCGGCTCAACAGGAACTGCCGGTGCTGGAGGAACAACAGGGGGCGCCGCAGCTGGGGGAGAAGGTACAGGCGAACTATCATGGGGTGCTACCGCTGGCTGCGACCTCTGCTCTAACAGAGCCATCATCCGGCCCAAGGCCTCCTCCTGACGGCGAGAAGCCTCCTCCTGGCGTCGCAAGGTCCCCTCCTGACGCTGAATAACCTCGGACAACTGTGCCACCTGAGCACGGAGCTCCTGTACCTCATCCTGATGTCCCTGTGCTGGCTCCTCATGCCCAGGCTCATCGGCGGGGAAAGGCTGAGAACGCGTCTGTACCCTGCGTCGGGGAGGCATCGTGCCCACCTGCAACACACATGCAAACATCAGGACAGTACCAAACAACACTCGACCCAATCCAGCGAAAGTCTAAGACATGTCATACATTCCCTAGTATTATGTTGTCTGCAGCCAACATAATCACTTAGGAGAATAAACATGCCAATCGCTCATCCCGTCTCGTGGGAGAGGTATAAAACTCAATCAGGACTCTCGCGAACAGTCACGACTCTCACGTAGTCATCCTAATGTCCAACCACAAGCCTAGGGTTTCTAAGTCCAACAAGACCTACAACCTAGGCTCTGATACCACTCTAATCTGTCACGCCCCGGGTCGAGACTGCGACCCGGACTCGCCAACAGATCCGCCGCCCATACGGGAAGCCCCGTATGAACGTAGCGTCTAACCTGTAAAAGAACATCTATACTATACAGATATCAGAGCTGAAGTGTAAACTGCTGGAAAATAAAAGCTCAATGAACAACTACATCTCTCAGATAATACAAACCAACCTCACCAAAAGTACATAATCTCTCAAGCAGTAAAATAAAAGTACAACTCTATACCTCACTACAAAGTCTCTCAACATAAACTCTCAAAAGTGAGGGGGTACATCTACTCTCTGGACGACGACTGGTAGGGATCTATCTCGCAACTCCCTTACCTCGATCTGAAGAAGCAGCAACGGGAGCAGCAGGAACAGGAGTAGTAGTCCCTGTGGGAAAAGACACCACGACGGGTGTGAGAACTACGTCCCAAGTAGTTCTCAGTGGGTGCCGCCAACAAGCCCGACGGTCTGCCCACTAAGTCTACTAGAGGCATAAGTAATAATAATATAAACTGAAATGAAAGGCTGGAAAAGTAACTCTACAGCTACTATGCCTCTATCTAGATGCTCAAAAAGTGGAACAGATGATAACATGATGCATCTACTAACTCACACAGTACATTCACCCAATCTATACTGACTGCCGCATAGGGTCCAGTCAAACCTGCGCCCACCTACTGCCGCACATCCTCAATAGGACGGGTCTACCGTAGGGTGTCCGTGAAAACTGGCCCAGCCAGAGGGACGGCGTCGACAAGTCGCGATAGCAAGTAACAGGCCCAACTCCGGAGTGGCACTCGAGGGGCGCGACCCCACTGAGTAAAGTATCTGCGCATCTCTGTCGAGCTCGATATGGCTCATGCAGGCTATAATCCAAACCACGATCCACACGATCGACCAACAACACTAACTCTCAACTCACAGGCTGGAAGACCACACAGCCGGGACCACCGTCCCCCAGACGGCTCCCAAAACAGAACACCAACCAGGGCCTGAAAGTTCCGGAAGACCGACACCTACAACCCTATCAAACAAGAACAGGTTCCAGGCTTGGCCCCCGTCGCTTTCGTCCCAACCAAGAAACGGCCCCTAGAACCCGGACCACTCGAATCCTTTCGAGTGGGAAAATTTATAGGAAAAAGGTGACATTTGTTACAGAAAACTATTTTCACCCAGCCCACACAGGGTGAGGATTAAAAGTAGTACCCTTTTTGAAAAGCTATCTTATTTTGAGAAGAAATCCATTTTTCATGATTTTTAGTTCTTTTTAGGAAAATAGTTAGAAAATAAGTGTTTTATCCAAACCCCGAAGGGCTGATGCCTTTGTCCAATCAAACAAGAACAGACTCCAGCGGCCCTTCGATGCTTGGAAAGAAACATTGGCAGACTAAAATCATGTGTATGTCGAAAAGAGTTCTGGGTTCTAGGTCCGACTAACACTAGTAAACTACCGCCACTAACACAGTGGCGACAATCCAAACAGGGAAAACAAGACCTCCCGAGACCACCGTTTACCCCAAACGGTTCTCGGTACAGACAAGCGACCCACTACATCTACCAGACTCCACTCTGCTCCCAAGCACGAGTGCAAATGCATCCCACACTAAAAAGAAGTCCCGACCGCTCGGCCCACTACCCGGGCGAGGATAACACTAAGTCCAGGAATGAAACAATATGTGTGGATGTCTAAACATAAATAACCCTAGCCCAAGTGAGGGTTTTCTACTGGTCTGGTTATACATGCAACATGTGACGGTGGTGCTAGGTCAAGTCCAAGGATAGCGAATAAATAAGGATGTGGAGAATACTGATAAGGAACACATGCTGAACTGAACAAGTAAGCAATCCCAACTCATGTTCTCTAACATGCTGTACTGCAGGTAACAATGATACATACACATCCCTAAACAGCTAGAATTAGTGTGCAGATCGTAAATCCTGAAAGCGAGGCCACCCACCTGATCAGACGAACAGTCAAAAGTCCTACAGCTGATAATACCAAAAGTAGCAGCTACACAGTATCCAACAGGTCCAGCACAGTCCACACTGCTCCTGGTACAAAAACTGAGCTGTTGTTACACAAATATTCCTCCCAAAACTGTCAGATTTAACACACAGTAATTCAGCTGCAAAGACGGGCAAAAATCACCTGCTGGAAGTCCTCAGAAAAATCCGAATAAAATATCCCTGCGATCTACGCGTCGCTAGCTTCGAAACGACTACCTGCACGCCCAAATCCGAGTTCCCAATGCTGAGATATAAAATCGGCAAGGGAAACACCCCAAACTAAACTGTACAAAACTCCGCAGATAAAACTCGGGAAGAAGAAAGATTCTCACCTTCGAAGCAAAGTCATAAAATTCTGAGAAAAATCCAGGAGATTCCTCGCGAGAAGTAGATGAGAATCGCCTCTTGAATCACCTCGATCCGATGTTGGTGCGCAAAGTTACGGCCAAAACTCTGCGATGCTGTCCAAAACTGCAACTGTACCAAGGGCTCCAAAGATGATGAAATTCACCTGATGTTTAGCAATATTTAGCTTTTCTCTTCAATATGAAAAATGTAGGTCATTGAGTCTTGGTGAATTCCCCGCAAAAATCAGCTTAAAATTCCACTTCTTCAATCCTAGGGAGCAAAAACACTGAGCATTGCTCAAAACCACATCCAGAATCTCAGCTGTACACAACAATCCCAAAGATGGCTTAATTTACCTAACTTAGAGTCCAAATTGGAAATTCCATAAAATACGAAAATTGGAGCTCTGTAAGTCCTGGAAATTTACCAACAAAAATCAACTTAAAATTCCATTTGTACATCCCAGGGGAGTAAAAACATTAACCTCTGCTCGAAATCTCAAACTGAAATCAAGTGTCTCAAAGATTGCTATATTTACCTGGTTTAGAGCTTCAATTAGGTCTCCTCTTCAATACCAAAGTTGTAGATCATGAAGTTGTGAAGAGAACCACGCAAGAACCATCCCAAAATTCCATTCCTACACTTCTGGAGACCTCTAGGAAGAAAATGCGACGAAGTTGAACCCAAAACCAGCAATGATCAAGCTCCAACAATGGTGGATTCCTTGATGAAGAAGGAGAAGATGGAGGCTGCTACAAGTGCTCCTTTGCAGCAAAGGGGTGAAGAACATCCAAAGAGAAGCCCCATGCTGAATAGCCCTCTTAAATAGGCTTAACAAGCTCCTAAATTGGGCTTAAGGTGCAATATACACACCCTCACCAACTCCCTCTCCCACACAGGATCCCTTGCACCAGATCCGGTGCAAGGGAGGTCGGACCCTTTTGGTCCGACCGGCTGCATGGGTGCCAGCGCAGCCCGCCAACGCGCGGGCGCGCGCCACGCGCGGCGCGCATGCGCGGCGTTCGGTGCCCGGCGCACCGCGCGTCTGCACCGGGCGCCCGCCCGTGCACGTGGACCGGGTGCAGCGCGGCCGTGGACCGCGCTGCACCGGCCGGTCTACCGACCGTGCGCCAGGCCCGTGGACCCGGTCCACACCCCCAGCAACACCAAGAACTTCATAATAAGCCCAAAAATGCCCAGAAAAGCATATTTCGCACCGTTTTTTCGCGCTGAGTCCAAATCAACCAACCGATTTGCCAAATTCTAACTCTAAAAATTCCCGAAGGCGACCGGAGAGGTAACTTTTATCCAAACTTCGCCCGGAGTCCAATTCTAAGGCCCGAAGTCCACCACTGGTGTCCAAATTGCTCACAAACTTCACCAACACTCCACGCAGGCCTCCGAACGCTGTCAAACAACCAGAAAACTTCCCGCGGGGAAACCAGGTCCTCACAATCACATTGAAAAGTGGAGATCTATATCAATTAACAACTGTTGCAGTTGTAATAACATATTTTGGATAGTACTGGAAAATACCATGAATATAAATCATGTGATGTTTGAAGGTTCCAAGTAATTGCCTCACTATATTTATCCCTCTCACGAATTCGAAAACTGCCACGAAATAAAAGATTTTAATTGCTGACACGTATACTTGCAATCACTTGGTTCAGAAATAAATAAAAATTATGTGATAAAAAGAAAAAGAATTAATTTTATATCGAAGGGGAGATTATCGAGCATATCTCAACTCACACAGTATACAAGCGTAGCGAAAATTATCGAGCATATCTCAACCCACACAGTATACATAAACGAGAATGACGTAGAAAATAAGTACGAAAAACTAAACAAATAAAACGAAATATAAGGACACAAGATTTACGTGGTTTATCGAATAATGTGTCAATCTACGTCCACGAATAAAACCAACTCAATGCGTTCTTCGATTAATCCACAACACAAAAGTATAAAAAATAAAATTGAATTACAAGAACTCTCACAAAGACTCTTCACGTTTTTTTTTTATTTAGGATTTTTCAATGAAACTGTAAAATCTGAAAGATGAATC